>CM030890.1:6875184-8075184 GCA_018136845.1 Heterotis niloticus
TTTTCAGGGAACACTTTCTTGTTGGGTTTCCAAGACCAGGAATGTGACATAAGATTTATACTCCTCAATGAAACCTTGAGGGCAGGGATTTAAATGAAGCATTTAAATGTTTCTTTTATTGCTTTTAAATACATAATTTTGCAGTGGTGTGCTGAGCATTACTGATGCATCATACCTTTTGGGAACTGATTTAAACCTAATTTTTTCCAAGTTGGGCCAGAACATGCAGTGAGATGACATTTCTCATTCATTAATAGCTTGGTTGGAACTGTAGTTGAAGTGCTAGGGGCCCCAAGAGCAGAGGCATAAAAACAACCCCTTTAAGGAAGTTTGAGCACACACTGAAATGCAGAACTAACATGTCAGTCATTAACATTATTATGCTACTGTACAGGAGATTATTGAAGCTTTAAGTGGGAAGTTTATTGGTTAATTCTACAGAAAATTGTTCAGAGATCCCAAGGTGTTGTAGTCGAGGCTTATTTTTAGTTTTCATAACTAGTATAAATTTGAATTTAATTTTTAGTACAGGGTTACAACTTCTATACAGAAGACATGTATTCACAAATGCAAATCCACATGTAATGATCACATTTTTTCTTAATTTTTGTTTTTGTCACTCTGAACTGATCATAGCAAACATTGCTTTGTGGTGAGAGGTGTGACTTGCTGCAGGCACTGCACAAACAAAGTGAATCATCTTGTATCTTTGAATGATGCCCCAATATGGTTACCCTGGACCCTGAACATGGTGAACTGAGACTGCCAGTATTCATAGCCAGGAGCTCATATTGAGTCTTGCTGGTAACTACCAGAGATCAAATTTGGAAAAAAATCCAGTGCTGTTTAACAACCCCTCTTTGACCCCATGTCTGCAAACTTTGCTCCAGATGTTTGTGGTTCCATCACAGTCACTTTTACAAACCCAAGGCCTGCTACAAATTCTTTTTGGAAAATGGGTTTTTGTTCTGGCTGCTCTACTGGCTTGTTTGCGTCTATCTTTCGTAAATGTGGCATCAGAAATTCTTAACATAAACTGTTAAAGTAACCCTGAAGATGTAGTCTTGTGATCTTTTTACCGTTTCCCTAAACATTATGGTCTGATTTTGGTTTGAATTTATCTGGGGTGCTCATTTGTGGGTACACTATCAACTGTCTTAAATGTAGTTTATACATAAATATGTACAGGTTGTCCTCGGCTTGACGTGTCTGATGTACAACAAACTTGCACTTAAGACAGCGAACAATAAGAAATTAAGCAATAATTGTAATTATTAAAATATTAAATGGACAAAATCGTCAAAATGAATTTTTAACAATTTCCAGCAATTCTGGTAAATGAATAAATATCTTATAGCTAATTTAAACATGTATATAAGAAGCTCTTGTACAGTACCTGTATAATGCTGAATATTTATAGCATATGCTATAGATGAAAAATGTTATGGAAATATTGTTAAAATGTATCACATTGCACATGTGCACCAACGTAAATACATAAGGTGAATGCCATGCAGCACTGTGTGCTGTAACACAATGAGTGCGCCAAGCCCCTGCATAACCAGCAGCCATCTTCTCATGCCTCCTTCATCATAGCTTCTCTATCTTTTCTCCCTTTCTTTTGTGACTAAAAGATTGTGCAACGCAGTGTTAGTTGTTCTCACGAGTGTTTTATCACACAAAGATGCTGTGGTGGGTTAATTCACCACACATCTTCACATCTTTATTGTGCAACTTGCATTGGAAACCCAGCGCAAGCACCCTTTCTGTCTCCCTTGCCATAATGTAGTATTTGTAACCCAAAGTAACAGCGTTACACAAACAACGGCCATTGTGTACAACATGACAGTGATCAGTAAATATGTTTGCGTGATTCCCACTGTATCCCCCACAGCATAACCTTTGCCTTTGTATCAGTGGCCCACTGACCGATGAATGGCTGTCAACAAGCTCAGCAGGTTTTCTGGTGGAACAGTCGCAAGTGATCATGTCACTTGATCTTATTGCATGTTGCTGTCATGTGGCGCAGAATACTGAAGTGTTAGTTATAAATGTACTGTACTTTGGTTGAGAATAAAGTACTGAATCATGTACAGTATTAATGGCATAGATAATACCACTATAGTTGTAAGTCAAATTTTTTGAACTCCAAAACAGTTACTTTATCATTTAAACTATATATAAAAAATGCTCTCTGACAGGGTTTAGAGAAGCAGAACAAATTGCCATAGAATGCAGTAATGTCACATCAAATTTTCTTGCCATACATCTACACACATGCTACACAAACAGGTGTAAAACAAGCTGATGAAGTTTCTCACCTCCTCCCTCCACATAGACACACAAGAGCTAGCGAACACCACATGCCATAATCTACCCGATGTAAACACATTTTCTCATTTCTTAAGTAAACATCCAAAATGAGGTAGTTTCTTACACATAAAAACCAGCAGACATCACACAAGCGCTACACAGACACTGATGTACGACAAGCATTTTCTCGTGCCCCACACACGCACAGGTGATGCTATTGCTTTTTACCTCTTCACTGCTGCACCTTTTTGAACTGGACAGTGCTGAGTGGCTCAGCTAGTACTATAGCAGTTAAATAGTGTATATATATATAATGTGGCCAGAAATAAAACAAAAAATGTCTAAAACATCAACAAATGTTTAAAAATAAATTTTTACTAATGTCTCTGTCTTGAACAGAGAAAATACTACTAATAAATTTAGAAGGGGTATGAAATATACTATATATTGTATGAAAATACCCCTAATGTTAGCATGATTTGCTTCTTGGTGGAATTCTAAGAAAAATGTTAACCATATACATACAGGTGCTGGTCATAAAATTAGAATATCATGACAAAGTTGATTTATTTCAGTAATTCCATTCAAAAAGTGAAACTTGTATATTAGATTCATTCATTACACACAGACTGATCTATTTCAAATGTTTATTTCTTTTAATTTTGATGATTATAACTGACAACTAATGAAAGTCCCAAATTCAGTATCTCAGAAAATTAGAATATCAATTAAGACCAATGCAAATGAATGAATCTAATATACAAGTTTCACTTTCTGAATGGAATTACTGAAATAAATCAACTTTGTCATGATATTCTAATTTTATGACCAGCACCTGTACACTATCTTAATGTAATTTTTTTTGACTGTGTGCAAAATTTTTACCTTATCAAATAGTTAAGCCAGGAAAACCTGTTTCTGCTGCTGAATGCAACCAAGCACTGAAAGCTCCCTATCTTTGGAGCTTAGATTTACTTTAGCAGGACCATTTTGGCTGCAGTCTTGCTCTGGGGCAAGTGGGAGACAGATGTTCATCTAAGGGTCAGGGTTTTCATGCCCTTCTTTGAGTATATCCACTCTTTCCACGACAGATTTTGTTTAACTGTACAAAGTAAAAACTGAGAGGAATGCTAGCCTTCTTTTTTAGCAGGGACACCAAAAAGTAATGTTACTGGGGGTAAAATTGTCAGTATAAAAAGGTCTAAGTTTTGGGCATTTTTTGATATTTAATGACTTTTAACCCAGAAAGTGAATTTATGGTCTGTTGCAGATATACAGTACAGTAGGAGAATGTGTCAGGCCCTAAAATCTGCTCACTGTTTTAATGGAAAAGTTGGTTTCTTTTTTGGACATGATGGACCTCATAATCTCTTTGGTACTTTCACTTCTGCAGTTGGCTAGTTTGTTTCCATCTACTTTCACTTCAGTTTTTAAATTTTTAAAAAAAAAATGTAACATTTGATCCGCGCCGCCCCCCGCTGCCTTCCCAGAAAAGCAAGGGATTAGCATTGATCGTGTAAGCCTTGGTCCTTCTGCGGTGTTTTTCTCCAGTTCGGTCTATTTTTTCAGAAAATCAGAACTTGAGGTACAACTGTTTTCTCTTGTTTCATCATACTATGATTTAGTCTGTCTGGAATCTTAAAAAATTGTCTGTAGTTGTATGTCTTTTGCACATTTTTGTATTTTTTGAGAATTAATAATACTACAATGGAATGACCCAGGTGACAGTCGATTTGGGAATTTGTACAGTGAAATAGGGACATTTTCTGTGTATAGCTGGGTCACCTGATCAACATAGTAACATTCTGAAGTGCTTCAGTGTAAGAACTGACTTAACTATTAAAATGAATGTTGTTACTTCTTTTCTGGTGGTCTTGTCTGCGTAATAGCTACATACTTTTTCAGACATTTATTTTGACTGCAAATGGAAAACTCCCACATGATGTGTTTTACATTGGTTGTGTTGTTAGTTTTATGCTAACTCACTATGGTAATGACTTGCCTCTTTCATTTTCCAGTTTTCACCTAATGCTTTCTTTCCGGCTTTTCAACTGTTTAACTTGGTGAGAAGTTATGTATGACTTGAGAGTGAAGTGACAATGATACTTGTTTGCTGTAAATCACTTGAAGTACAGGTTGCAGGTCTAGCAGATCCTCACTGACCATTCTGGAGGTAATGTATTTCTATAGCGCTCATTGAGTTTGTTGAGGTACGTACTCTGTTGTGGGGGAAAAAGGTCCTTGTCCTATGATGCAGGATGGGTACGGTGATCTCTAGTGTCCTTAACCGCCACCGCTTGGCCTGTAATTATGAGTGACCACAGAATTAGTTTGGGTCCTGATGATTCTCATGATTCTTCTGCACGATGGTTTCTATTGCATGCAGAGAGATCAGGTGTATTTGCTGAGCTGTTTATCGGATTAATTTCACATTTCAAAGTGCTCCTTGTATGAAGATTTGTACTTTTCAAATATAAGTGTTTGGAGAGTAAGTATTAAAAGTGTTTACAGTGTAGTATAATATTAATATGTAGTATGGTTGCATTTTTCATTCATTTGATCACTTGTGGAAAATACAATTTTTTTATTCTAATTGAAGAGCTACTTAAAATGTGTTAATCGATGTTTCGTAATTTTATTATGTACTCATTGTAGTGACTTTCTTGGAAATAACACATTGACATTTCATGGAGTTAATGTTTTTACTCATCTTTTTGCTGTTATGGGTGTATGATTTACATTTACAGTGCGCTCCACTTATAAGCACCTCAGTTATAAGCATGGTTCATTTATTCATTGCATGTCCATTCCCATTTGAATTCAGGCCATTTCAATGGCAGTTAACTAAGTTTATAGGCACCAGCAATAAGCGCAAGTTGCGGCTGTAAGAATGCACATTTTTGGTCCCGGTTGCACATCACCTGGCCCGTAATCACAGATGCCAGTAGTAAGTCAGCCTTATCCGACACATAGAAAATCAAAGGACAATGATGTTGCTCATGCCACAAAAGTCTCTGACCTCCTGCCTGCTTGACACCCGTAGATGCGGCATTTCTCAAAGGTTTAATTTGTGATAAAAAGCAACTGAGAATGGCAAGGGCTCGGACAGCAAACGCAACCATGGAGAGCCGTATAATAGAGCAAGCAATGGAGATCAAACGGGAGACATACCAGTGACTTTTACACCTGCCCTGCAGAGGCTTCACACTATACATGTTTACTTAGAAGCTGCTTGTGACTCATATGAGGACTGTCCGAGCAGATTTATGACTCTAGTAAGTAGAATTCTGCTAAAAAGACAAAGACTTTTCAATTATATTTCAGCCTGGAAATGTCAACAAACCAACTATTGTATGTAATAATGTTCATGGCTGTTTGTGTCAGTGCAGCATAAGTCTTAACATACTATGTATTTGGACAAATGGGTTGATATGTTGCTGACTGCTGTTTGCTCTTAGTGGATGAGATGATTCTTGCACCTGTTGACACCACAGTCAAAGAATCAAAAAAAGAGTCAAAAGTTTTTCACTTACATGGTTACTGAGTATACCATGTAGTGAAATGTGCTGTCAGTTTGTATGCCAGATTTTTCAGACTTTACGGAGTAGCTGCAGGTGTTCTCATTCATTGTCTTCTATATCCAAATTATATTTACATACTAAGGTATTTACTGTACCGTTGTCATGGTGAATTACACATCACTCTTTTTTTTTCTTTTCTTTTTTCCAAAGGTTGACGTTTGTACAGATTTTTTTTCTGCTCACTGGGGTTCTGTTCTGAATAACCCTTGCGTACCTGTACTTACCCATTTTTTTCTAGTTCTTTAGAAGCCTTCATGGAAAAAAAGTTGCCCATTCATGCCATTCATCATCATTAACGTTGATTTTAAAATAATGCAGGTTTCAAACGTCAAAACTTGCATTGATGTTTGTTTCATTTTAGAACTGTGAAGACAGTTTGTGGTGTGAAAGTGCTAATTTCTCTAGTGAAGTTTTGTGTGTTATACCCTGAGTTTCTGCTGCTGGTACCTCTACTGTGACTTTGCTGCATTGTGTGAAAAGTTCATCTCCTCAGTCATTGCTCTTGTGCTTCCTCTGTGTGAAGTATGGCAGAATTGTAAGCTGTGGTCTGCATTAATGTCTTTCCCCTTGCCCATGTAAGACACAACTTGCTAATCAAACCATACATTATTTAGGACCTTGGTCTATTTAGAAAAACTGAATATATTCTTTTTGTCACTCAATTTAAAAATTCTTAATGTATGTTCTTTTCTGTTATGTCTTACATAATGCATCTCTTCTGCAGATTTAAATAAAATATAACATTCATACAGCAGCCTTTTGAAATTTATGATTTCTGTTTAGCTGTCTCTAATAAATCAACCTCATGGTTTTTGGTGTCGGTCATCTACCATCCTGCTTACCTCTTTATCCGCTGTAAGTCTAAAGCAATTCAACAAAAAAGAAATTAAATTCATATGGGAAGAAGATTATTACAGTAGGATTCAAAGAGATACGCAGCAGTAAGATGTGTTTAAATATAATCTTCTGTTCTCAGTGAGTTTCACGGTCTTTCCACAGTTGTGGTCTCTTCCTCTTTTCAAAATTACATGATTTTGCTGTGTGTATGGTAGCTACATGTATTGTGCTGCTAATTTAATTTTACTGGATGTAAAACTTTGTTTGAACTATGTTTAGTCTGAAATGTAAACAGTCCAAATAATGACCTCGTATCACTGCTTTTTTACCCAAAGAGTTGCAGTGAAGATCGCTGCATAGTATAAAACAATGCACTGAGGTCAGAAGAACCATTCTTCTGACTTCCATTTAATGTACCTAGGCTCAGTCTAGGGTTTGCCAGAACAGGAGGGTCTTTTGGCATCTGGTAGGTCTTGAATATTTCCCCATGGTGAACCCCTGTTCCCATGAGACACCCTGAATTTGCGTCTTTTGTCCTTCCTTTCCCATCAGGTGGATGTCAGCTTCCGGGGCTGTATGGTCTGCATCATGGCAGTAGCCATGGAGACCACAGAATTCTCAGCTTTACATCAAAATGGTGAGGTCTACAGGAGCATCTACAAGCCAGCGCTCAGAGTCCACTTTTACCGTGACAGGCAGCGCAGGGAGCGCTGTGACCCTCTCAGCTACCCAGCAGGGGAATATGTTGCTGAGGAGATTTGTATCCAGGCTGCAAAGGAGTGCGGTGAGTAATGAAGCAGGAAGGAGAGCCATGATGGCTCGTGGAAGAGAGGAAACCAAGAAAAGATGGTCATAAGGCTGGTTTACAGTTTGTAAACTAAGTTCCATAAAAATGAATTGTATGTTAGCTGTAATAAAGATCATCACAGCTGTAGAATATAAAAAACCAAGTTTAAAAAATCGAAGAGGTTTTTATTTTTTTTTTATATCTGCTAAAGGGTGTATTAGCTCAGGCCACATGCTGCCTTTCAGGCATTCTGCTTCTTAAAGATGTACAAGTTTTTTATTAATTTTTTTTACCATTTGCTAAGATATAGTATTTCATAAAAAAAAAAAAATCCACAATTTTCTCAAAATTTCAACACAATATCACAACCGGACTTCACAAACCTTATGCTTCTGTGACAAAAGCAAGCGCTTCCAGATTACACACTGATGACGTCAATGTACAACAATGCTTTCTGAATGAGCCCATGATGCAACCTGTGCTTTATGAAGATGCTTCTGTGCAATTTTGCTGATTCTGCCAATATGTTTCTTTTGAGGGCTTGGAGAATGGTTTAGGATTTTTTGCTGACAATCAATTTTAGTGTATAAGTAATCGAGAAAAGTTAATATAAATTGCCAATATGCTGGTTTTTATACCTGAAACTTCTTTCAGTGATTTTATGTTTTTGTTGCATGCTTTTGTGTGTATCATAATTGCGAAAATAAGATCAAATTTGTGTATTTTTATGTTCACCAACTGCTACAGTTGCCGTTTCTTTGAGACAACAAACATGTCTGCCTGTAACCAAATAACATGATATAAAAGCAACACCCTGTATTTACAGGTCCTTGGCATTCTTAAAATGGGTGCAGTAAAACAATTCATTTATGAATATACAATAATATTTGTAGTGCATTGTGCTAAAAATGAATTTAATTGAATTCAAAGGTGAGCATTTACATCTGCAGCATGTGAAATAGTCATGCTAACAGTATCAAGCATGCTCATTGTTGTTCATATCATTATCTTCTTTCCGCAGGTGTGACTCCTGTCTATTATAACCTTTTTGGACTCATGAGAGAGCATGATGGTATGTGGTTCCCACCGAACCACATCTTCCATGTGGGAAACTCAACTGAAGAGAATCTGGTGTTTAGGATTAGGTAAGGGGTACCCAGATACATGCTGCCAATAATGCTGTATTTTATGTTTGAAAAGAGTCTGGCCTACGTGGAATTCAGTAAGAACTGGGAAATTCTCTCTGCCTTGGCACATGTACAGATTCTACTTTCCTGGCTGGTACAACTGTGGTACCTACAGGGCATTTCGCTATGGGGTCACTAAGAGTTCTGAGAGTCCAGTGCTGGATGACTGTGTCATGGAATACCTCTTTGCCCAGGTAGGGCTCTGCTCTTTTGTAAGTAAAATTTGTGCTGTTGCATTTTTTTGTGTAACTTTTCAGTGCCTGAATAACATTTTATTTCATCCCATCTTTGTTTTTATAATAAATTTTAATAATAAATTCTACATTGTCAAGGCTGCATGAAGCTGCCCCCCCTACAAACAGCACAAATTATAAAAACCTAATGGGTCATTAGTGCTACGTTTGTGCTGGCTTGTGCTGCAAAAATTAGGATTTGTGCCATTTTTGTTTTTGAGATATAAACCTTTATTTTTTCTGGTCTGTGATGTCACTCAGTCCCCCTACAACGCCAAGAATGCACGAAACTGGGCGAGTTCATTAGGGCTCTGTTTATTTATTTATTTATTTATTTATTGTCCCCGTCCCCCCCCCCTCCAAAATGGAATGTGATAGAATGGTGGTTTTAACGGCACAAATGAACCTGCCCGGTTTCTTGCTTTTTTAAAAAAAAATTTATTTTTATTTTTTTTATAGCTGACAAGTTAGCAAGATAACAATCACGGTCTTGGAAGTAACACAAAATCAACCTGATACAAAAGTAATTTTTCGTACAATACTGTTTTTCAGTGGCAGAGTGACTTTGTGAACAGCAGGGTGAAGATCGCCATTAGCCATGAGACACTAGAGGAGTGCCTAGGTATGGCAGTGCTGGATATTATGCGAGTAGCCAAGGAGAATGAGAAGTCCCCACTGGACATCTATAGTGCCACCAGGTGAGGCTGTTCAGAGCAGTTGTTCAGAGGCTCCATTTTCCATAATGGGAGAACACTTCTCAGTTATATAACACTGGCACATCTAATTGATCTCACTAGCAACAAATGTATGTGGTAGTAAATGTGTGGAAATTAATGTATTTTGTAAAATGTGCGTGTGTAATGTTTATCTGTGTTACAGTTACTACATGGAGAATTTCAAATAATTATCAGGGCAGCACAATGGCGTACCTATTGCCCTCAGTTTGTGACTGTGTGAATGAATGAGTGCATATGTGGCTACCCTGTGATGGACTGGCATCCCATCCAGAGTGTATCCCTCCTGGAATAATGCCCAGTGATTCCAAGATAGGGTGGCAGCTGTCTGCAGCTCAACAAGGACGAATGGTTAATGACAGAGAATGAGTGAAAACAATGATTGCAACATACTTATTTGACTTTGTCTTTTGTCTGATATAAATTTCAAGTGGAAAAAATCATTTTTTTCCCTTTAAATTGTCAATGCTTTACCATACTAGGCTAACAAAAACCCCACAGCTAGCTGTTTAATATAAAATATAGATGACAGTTGAATTCTTGTTGCAGATAATATGTTAGGAATTGTCCATAGCATTTTCTTGAATTTTTTAGAAAATATGATGAATTGCATATTGAAAAAAATAGTGAACAGTAATAATTTTACCCCAGAAAAACAGATTGTGAATTTGGTCTTTTCCAGCTACAAGTCCTTCCTGCCTCAGGATATACGAGCTTGCATACAGGACTACCACTATGTGACCCGGAAACGCATTCGCTACCGTTTCAGGAGGTTCATTCAGCAGTTAAACCGGTGCAAGGTAACAGCCCGAGACCTGAAGCTCAAGTACCTCGTCAACCTGGAATCACTCCAGTCTGACTTCTACTCCGAGAGCTTCCAGGTGAAGGAGCCCACAATAGGGCAGGTCACTGTTAGAGTCACCAGCAACTGTGGCCTTCAGTGGACTTGTGACAGCCAGACAGTCCCAGGGACAAAGAAGGTACAAGCGCCTCTGCTTCAGCTTTCATTGCTCTTTCTTGTCATCATAGCAGGCTGTTTTTCATCTTGCTGTTAAAGTACTTTAGGGTTTCATTGTCTCATTGAAGCAATTTTTTCCCCAGTTGCTGTCTTAAAATGGATGTGTTTCAATTGTGGCATGATTTTTTTTCTTCCCAAATGTGCATAGAATTGTGTATTTTTCTGTATTTGTATAGGTAAAATGTTTTGTATGAATTTGTGATTTAATTTTTTTTTTTTTAATGTCATTCATTTATTTATTTAATGTTGCTGTTAACTGCTGTCTTGTTGAAGTAAGTTCTTGGCAATTACATATTGATTGTTTGCATGTGGTTGGTCCTACTATTGTATTTTTTTTTTTTTTTTTTTAACCCCCCAATTTCGCAGAGAGAAATACAGTAGGTATCCATAGTAATTCTATAATTATGTCACTATTTCTTTCCATGCTTTTCTTCCTGCGCAGGGATTGCAGACATATTGTGATTTCCCAGATATTGTTGACATAAGCATCAAGCAGCCCAGCAAAGAGGGGCTTAGCAGTGGTTGTATTGTTACAATCAACAGACAGGCCAGCCAAACACTGGTAAGATAATCTCCCTTTATTTTGCTGAAAATGAAAAACCCTCTTGATTGTGCTATGAAATTGAACCATTTCAGTTTTCCTGGTACAAGCAGAACTCAATATTTAACAAGTTGAAAAATAATCTCCACTTTATGGGCACATGGTATATGTAAGGGGTAGACTAGCCCTCCCCCATTCTCAGAAATTAAAATAAATCTGAAAGGAAGGAGATGTGTTGAAATTCCAGCCATTCAATAAAGTGAAGGCAGATTTTAGTCAAATCAGAGCTGAAGACTTGAAACTGGTTAGTATACATTATTTGCTTTCCTAATATCGTTGCTTCCAGGAATGGCAGGAGGACTAAGACAAATGCATGTCATCTTACAGATTATTTTGAAGGGGACAGCACATAAAGATATATGTACACTACTGATTGAAATAAGTCTTAGAACTTTTTGGTTAATCTTGTATTTTAAAAATGCTTGTGCAAGCTATATGTTAAATAGAAAAGAGTTAGGAAGATTTCCTATGTGGGGTACAGTTCATATTCTATGATTAGTGAAGGTTACCTACATAATTTATCTTTTAAAGCACTGTCAAATGCAGCAAAATACCTTGAATAGTCAGTGATTTATGTCCATGAGCTACCATATATTATACTAATTTGCAGTTGTCAATGGTAACTGGTACAGTACATGATGAACATGAGTGTTCCTTTAACAATACAAAAAAAATCACTGTATGCTATTTTTTTAATAGTTTTCGGTTTTACAATGTTATATATTATTTTTTCTTTCTTTGATGAACGAACATCTTGTTTTCTGATGTAAGGAGCTAGCACTATGATGAGTTGAATGGTCTTTCAAGGTTAGAGAAACACATTTGGCTAAATCTCAGTAAGCATGAATTCCTTCAGGCATCCATTAACCTGAGCATTTTCAGCATTTGTGCACATAGATAGATGTAGCCTACCTAGTTTGACAAGTATATAAAGGTATTGAGTTCTGCAGGGCTAGCTTTATACATGATGTCTATAGTGACTGTTGGGTATTGACTGTTATTTTTCTGTCTTCCTGCTGTCCCTACACTTTCCCTAAAGGAGCTGGACTTCTCTTCTGCTCTTGAGGCCCGTTGCTTTGTGTCGCTGATCGATGGGTACTATCGGCTGACATGTGATGCACATCACTACCTCTGTAAGGAGGTTGCTCCGCCTAGCCTTCTGGAAGCTCTTGAGAACTATTGCCATGGCCCCATAACGTGAGTTTGGAACAAAAGGTTTACAGCAGTTCACGTGTTTATAAGCACATGGCTAAACACCCATTCAGTACCGCTCAGTATACACAACTCACTACTCAGTTAACGTGCATACCTGGCTCTCAACACACGTAAGCTGATGTCATATTGCTTTATACTTACTGTTTTATGTTCTCATTGTGCAATTGCTCTCTCCTCATCCACAGGGGTGAGTTTGCCATTAGCAAGATACGCAAGTGTGGGAATCAGAAAGGCCTGTACGTCTTGTACTGTAGCCCCAAGGACTTCAATAAGTACTTCCTGTCTTTTCCCATAGAGGTGAGTTGAGGGTCTGTTTTTGGATATGTGGCAAGGAAATTCACAAAAAAAGATTATTTGCTCTCTGTTTTAAAAACACCAACCATCCACTATCCTGTTGGCCTTCCAGCTGGATGGAGTTATACAGTACAAGCATTGTCAGATCACAATAACAGAAGACAGGAGGTACAGTCTGAGTGGAGCGAAGAGGAGCTTCTGCAGCCTGCGGGAACTGTTGGCCTGTTACCAAAAAGAGATGGTGCACTGTGATGGCATCAATTTCCAGTTCTCCCACTGTTGCCCTCCCAAGGCCAAAGGTATGATCTGCCTCTGGAAGAAGGAATATGTTAGGAATTGTCCATTAATGCAGTGTGAATGTTAAGTCTGTCCATAAAGGTCATGCTAGAATGAAGTATGCATTGTGTGACCTGTACTACATAGAAATTAATGAATACAGTTTGTATGAACAAGAAAATATTAGCTTCCCTGACTTTGTGAGGAATATCTGATTCTTAGCTCTTAAATTCTTTAAATGATCTTCTAATATTTCTGTATGATAAACTGTACCCAGCCATTTCATTGCATCTTCTCAGTCCTCTTCCATCTCATGTCCCCTGGCAGAGAAGTCCAATTTGCTGATTTGTCGAAGCAACAGGGGCACAGAAGCTCCCCTCTTCTCCTCATTGCGGAGACACAACATCAGCCAGATGGTATTCCACAAGATCCGCAGGGAAGACTTAGAAATAGTAAGGACCGCCGATCCTTACCACTCAACTTCTCACTAGCAAACAATAAAAATATCTTTCATAAAAAGTAACATAGCTTTAACTTGTAAAAGCTAAACTGCCCTGGAAACGCCTGATCTTGGAAGCTAAGCAGGGTCAGGCCTGGTCAGTACTTGGATGGGAGACTGCCTAGGAATTCCAGGTTCTGTAAGCCTAAATCCAGCCACAAGGGGGTGCACAAACTAGTGCCGGTCCCAAGCCTGGACAAATGGTGAGGGTTGTGTCAGGAAGGGCATCCGGCGTAAAAATTTGCCAAACCAAATATGCGGACGATCCGCTGTGGCGACCCCTAACGGGAGTGGCCGAAAGTCCTCCATACCTTTAACTTGTGTTGATTTATTATAGAAACCCAAGTCTTGTTTTCATATAGCACTGTTTAGCTGCATGAGCTTCAGCTCTGGGTTGCTTTGCCTTGCATTACACTGAAGGCTGCCAGACATGTGGTTAACTTGAAATGTTGAAATATAACTCACAGTCCTAAATAATGTACTAATGTTGCATATTTGGTTGAAGTTTGCATAAAGCGGTTTGGTTCCCCCTGTGATTGTATTTGAAAGGTAAGCTACCATAAAACATGCATATACTGTATTGTTTACATCACTATCCTTTCTCCTGGGTTCTCAGCAATGAAATTTAAACCCCTTGAATAATGAAGAAGCTCGCAGCATTTATTTCCACTACCACCACTGGCACTATAATAACTTTGCCACATATTCCCTAAGGTCCGTTATAGCATTTCACAGATGGACACCAAATAGTCTTAAATATCTTATTTAAATGCTGTGGACCTTTTTCTTGAATTATTTTTTTCTCTGCCTTTTAAATGAAAACAAATCAAGTATCAAAATCTTTATTCAAGGACAGCAAAAAGCCGAAAATTATTTTTATTTCGCAAGTAGTAGTTATACATGAAGTACTTTCCTCTAAATTTAAGTTTGTGACATTGAATGAAAAGTCACAAATTCATATTCTATATGCACTTTAAAGAAGTATTTAATCATCTGGATTAGCCATGGTCAAGCTGAACAGATGCTAAAGGTAGAGAATGAGTCAATTTTACTGTAAATTGCTTTGGATAAGTGTTTCATCTAAGTATGTAACAATGTAAGGACTGAAATTCATTTTAGATCATTATGTTATGCTTAATAGGCTGCATTGGTGTTAAATCATATTTGTTCACTTCATAAGTGGGCATTTTATTTACCTTTTCACAATTCCTTACATTTATTCTGTACAGGAGTAAAATTTTCAAACATTTTCATTTTTGATAAGCCAGTGATGCCATTTTAAGCCTTGGTTTTGTTTCTGTAAGAATGAAAGTCAGGGCCAGGGAACATTTACAAAGATCTTCAGAGGAATCCGCAGAGAGTTGGGAGACTACGGTGAGATGCACGAGACGGAGGTCATTTTGAAGATCCTTGACAAGGCACACCGAAGTTACTCAGAGGTCAGTAGCATACCAGTGTTAGTCTCATCTAAAAAGAAATAATTAAGGGAATGGTTAGTAGGTTGTCCCAGGCTAACCCAGAAATAGTCAGAGAGTGTCCTAGTCTTCCCTCAAATTTCTGTGCCACCTGGCTTACTTCTGATGATCACATTCTACTGCTCTGAATTTCATCATCTTTCACAGTCCTTCTTCGAAGCTGCCAGTATGATGAGCCAGCTGTCCCACAAGCACTTGCTGTTAAACTACGGTGTCTGCGTCTGCGCAGAAGAGAGTAAGTGTGCTCCATTAACATGGACTATAGCAACCCAGCGGTTATGGTGTATATTAATTGATTAGATATAATGTAGAATATGCAGAGTGCTTGGCATGCAGCTGGGGAGAGTCACTTCTACACATGTAGGTACTTCTGCTTGGTATATTCTTAATTTTGGATTTAACATTTGCATTGTATTGTGTTAACTGGTAAACTGGTGTTTCCTTCTTATTCCGTTATAAAAACACATTTTAATCTTTCCAACCCTGTAACCCATTATTACAGGTAAAGGTTGTCTATATTTGAAAGGTTTTGTTAATATAAACCGTAACTAGAGCTGATGGTGTTAACTTGTCTTTGTAAATGTCATTTTTAGATATAATGGTGCAGGAATATGTCAAGTTTGGATCTCTGGACACATACATAAAGAAGAATAAGAGTTCTGTGAACATCACATGGAAGTTGGAGGTGGCAAAGCAGCTAGCATGGGCCATGCTCTTCCTGGTAAGGCTAAAAGCACCACATGCTGGTGAAAAAGATTTATAGCAGTCAACTGTGAAGCACAGGCTTACAAGCATTGTTTTGCCTCACATGGGTCACCAGACAGCAATTCATATAAGCATAGTTGCTGCACGCTTTACATTGCTCAAACATGTTTACATCAGTTACCCTGCTTTTGGAAGTATTTGATGCTGAGATGTTGGTGTGCATTTCTAGTTATGCAAGAAAACTTCAGCATTTTTGTATACCTGGAGGTCAGCCCTGAGACTGACCCGTAAGACTTGTGGTCACTTAAATCAGAATGCTTTGTTGTGGCAGTTGTTTTAAACCCCATTTGTGTTTCTTTGGTTTTACTTGTTGTTTATTATAAAAAATTATTTGTGCAAGAAGTTGTGCAAGATACATTTTGGTTTTAGTTTTGCAAAATTTACTGGGCTCATTTAGATATGAAGGATGATGAATCCATGGTAGAAACAGAAAAATGCATTAATTGTTAAAATGAGGTGCAAATGAAAAAGATAGTGACTTCCACATAGACTAGAAAGGTGCAAATCACCACTCCAAGAGCATTTCCACAGACAAGCCATTGGCAGTGTAGGGAAAAAATACAGTTATATCTGGAGAGTGTTATTGTGTTGGTTTGGAAACTACCAAGCATCTTTTGACTTCACATTTCTTTGAAAACATTTGCATTTATTCATTCACCAGACATTCTTTCATCACCTCAACAGACAACTTATGAGTATACAATGGTATAGTAATCCTTCTGTCTGAATTTAATTTCTCCATCAAAATGCTTTCAACATTTTTCAGATGCTTAATACCGGTTTCCCATCATTTTAGATTTGGGGAAAAATAATTATGCATACTCAGCATATCCAAAACACCTATATAGCGATCAACTCATTATTTCAGCAATGATAAAACATAGGTTTTATTGAATAAATTGCTTTTAACTGCATGTAAAAAGAAGTCGTGTATTCTATTATTTTCAATTTATGTACTAACAACAGTTTTATTTGGTAAGTCTTTTAACTTTTTAGGTAAAACACAATGTGCTCTGCCACTTTACTCAGGGTTAGCACATGACTACTATGAATGGAATTTTTTGCATTGGTTGGTTAAAAGTTCTAAAGTTTGTGCCATGTTTCAGCCCTGAATCTAATTTGCTGTTGATTGTGTTTGAGGTGTGATTTACTTCATTCATGCTGTGATTGATGCCTCTATTCAGGTTCAAGTTTGTACTTGCTGTCCTATCACTGTGTCCATTCTATTCCTCAGGAGGAAAAGAAGATTGTACATGGGAACGTCTGTGCCAAAAATGTCTTGCTGACCCGAGAGGAGGACTGCAAGACTGGAAATCCTCCCTTCATCAAACTTAGTGACCCAGGCATCAGCATCACTGTGCTACCCAAAGAAAGTGAGTATATTGATCACCACACTTCTCTGCCCTCTTTTTGTTTGCAGCATCATGGCTGACAGTAAATTCACTTTTAAACTATTCTGTTGAATATCAACAGGTCAATATGAAGTCTCCTTTAGATAGATTTCTTTGCTCAGAAAACAGTTTGTGTTGTGTCATGCCTTTCTTCTTGCACCATACTAACACAGTTTAGTAGCAAAATGTAGCTTGCTATGAGCACAATTGGAGAGCATATTCACATAACATTATAATGTGTTTATGGGTTTTTAAAAATGTTACATCCTGACTCCAGAACAAGGTTTTGTTTGGTCACTTCACTGAATGTGTACGTAATGCATGGGGTTCTCTTATCACAGTTTTGATGGAGCGAATACCTTGGATACCCCCTGAGTGCATAGAGGACCCCAAGAACCTGAGCCTTGTGGCAGATAAGTGGGGATTTGGCACCACACTGTGGGAGATCTGCAGTGGCGGAGAGAAACCTCTCAGCATGTTGGATTGCTTTAAGGTGAGGACTGCTGACTAGAGAACTTCAGAGCATGTTTTAAAATGTAGAAAATGACTATAAAGACTTCATTCATACATGCCTTACTGGCTTCTGCCATTGTGATAATTCATATACAAGCAAATGTAATATGTACCATGAAATTTTCATAATAAGCTATCAACTTATAAGAATAAAAATTCTCTTTAAAATATACACCTTGGTTATACTGAACACTGCACAAGGTAATCAGCCACTCCTATACACGGGGCATGGCTTCCGCATACCTCTCAGAAAACGTGACTTTTTATTTTCTGTTAATAAAAAATCTCTAAAGGAAGTGCTGCAAGTTAAAAAGGCAAAGTAAACCCAAAGCTTTTATTAAACGGCAGCAATTGTCTTGGTTTATTACAGATAACTTGGATTTAAATTGTGTTTTTGTGTGAAAACATGAAACATAAATCAGGAATTTTGCATGTTTTGTGGAAAAACCTTTGGGGTAGACCTTTTTTGGCTCAGCTATACATAATTTTTCCAATTTAAATTAATAATACTGTTGAGTTGTTTTTATGAGAATGTACTCGGGAATAAACTACAATGAATTGCAGTTTGTCTCTTTAAAATGACCGCAATCTGTTTCGGGGATTGTCTTGCTGCAGAAAAAGTTGTTCTATGAGGATCGGCACCATCTACCAGCACCTAAGTGGACTGAGCTGGCCAAACTGATCAACAGCTGCATGCAATATGAGCCCCTGTTGCGTCCCTCCTTCCAGGCCATCATACGAGACCTCAACTGCCTTTACACCCCTGGTAAGCAGTAATGCAGGATGAGTCTGCTGTTTTCTTTCTACCTGTAAGGAATTCTTTAGTAAAATAGCTGTATATGTTTTTAATAATGTAACCTGTGTATATTCCCCCCCCAACTTTCTCTTTAAGACTATGAGCTGTTGGCAGAAAATGACTTGCTGCCCAACCGGACTGGGAAGTCCGGGTTCACTGGTACATTTGAGAACCATCAAGTTGGTCAATTTGAAGAACGGCACCTGATTTTCCTACAGCAGCTGGGCAAGGTAACAGAGGAAATATTCATACGGTGACATGCACGCATCTTCTCTGTCTGAGGATCTCGTGTCTGTTTTCGTACTACAACCTACCTGTAATATACCATTTCCAGTTCCACAGGGTTTGACACAGTCCTGCCATTTGTTTCTTGGTCAGTTTTTGTTGGTGAAGAGAATCTATGATGAAAGTCAGCCTGGGCATTTTCAAAACTTTGGGGTTTTATTTCCAGTTTATGTCCAGGTTTAGCACTGAGCTATTTTCATGGTTGACCAGTTTCCCCTCCCCTTGTCACAGGGTAACTTTGGCAGTGTAGAGATGTGCCGTTACGACCCCCTGCAGGACAGCACAGGTGAGGTTGTGGCTGTGAAGAGGCTTCAACAAAGCACAGCGGAGCATCTACGTGACTTTGAGCGCGAGATTGAGATTTTGAAGTCTCTCCAACATGAGAACATCGTCAAGTACAAAGGAGTATGCTACAGTGCAGGTGAGACACCCTGAGTGCAACCAATACCTAAGAGATGGGATATTTCACATTGTGTCTAGTGATAGCAAACAATTTAGGAAGTCATGGGAGTATTTCAAAGGAAGTGTGAGTTAATGGCAGTCACTATAGAAAAGCAACACCTGGTATTGTTTTGGCAGGAAAATTGCAGGAATATAAATTTATAATATATGAATAATTGTAGGTTACTATAGATAAAGGCATATTCAGAAGCATGAAATAATACCAAAAACCCTGCCTTGATATTAAAATTTTATATTACTTACCAGTACACCTACTGTATACCCGAGTATCCTAGTATAATTGGTTTCTGGAAATGGCTTAATTAGTGCAAAATTGAATATCAAGTTATTTTCATGAGGAAAATTATTTGTTCCAGGTTCATTCAGGAATCCCAGTCAATTTCCCCAAAATATTCCTAACACTCTAAAATACATATTTCAGAAACACCAATTGCTTATTTACCAATGAGGTAATTAATATGGATTTGTGAGTTTATATGCAGGTGATATGCAGTTACTCTTTTATTTAATGTCATACATTACATTTCATTCCTTACTGTTTTGTCTATAATCAGCAAACATTTAATTGTCGAATGTATGTATACAGTAAAAAATAAAAACTGTATAAAATACCAAAAAATACGTACTGTAATGGACTGCTACTGTAATGAATTGTCACTAGGATACTTACCAGTTGAGTAAAGTAAATGAAATGATGAAAGTAAACTTGCTTTCCACCTGGGCCACACCAGGTAAAGACTGAGAACTCGAATGCTAAGCGCAGTGCTGCCTTTGGTATCGCTCTCGATATCGCACTAGTTTAAAATATTTCTCTAATGTACTTCTGCTTCTCTTGGCTAGAAGTTATGCGGTTACTTCTCAGCTACAGTTCTGAAACAGATACATTCTATGGCCAAAAATATGCGGACCCCCCTTCTAATGACTGAGCTGTTTCAACCACATGCATTCAGCATACAAACACATTCTAGACAACTGTGTGCTTGCAGCTTTGTGGCCACAGTTTGGGGAAGCTCTTTTCCTACTCCAGCATGACTGTGACTCCCATCCCAGTGATGTAAACACTGTACATCGATTATGTGACAGGTTGATGGCAAGACAACGGCTATGGACAGTCTTGGTGTTGGGGTTGTAGTAATATAGTTGTTACACCAAAGGCAATAACCGAATATTTACATCATGCTGCATTAAGCAAAATTAAAGGTTTTTCATTATTGTTTTTTTCTGGAGTATTTGTGTGACTGTCGAAGTCTGAGATGTGTAAAATCAGGGTCTGGGAAATTGAGAATAGATTATACTAGTTACACGAAGTCTTGCACAAGCCCTATTCTCTGTAAGAGTCCAACTCTAGCCTTCAGGGTGGTATTTTCTCAAGTGCTTCAAGAATGATCTGAAACTTGCTTACTTGTCAGTGTCAAAGTCTTCCAACTTAGCTTCAGCTCAGTTTTTTATGACATACTGTATAAATGGAGTGATATACACACAAGCACCATTTAGATAAGGCAACAGATTCTCACAGAAATCAGTTACGAAGTTTTTCTTCTTTTGTTGGGTCTCTGTAGGTCGCCGAAACCTGCGGCTTATTATGGAGTACCTGCCTTTTGGCAGTCTGCGAGATTATCTCATAAAGTACAAGGAGCTTGTTGACCACTCCAAGCTCTTGCACTACGCTTCTCAGATCTGCAAGGTATGAACCCAACAAACACCAAGTTCACCAATGAAATCGAAATAGTTTGTGTGTATAATAACTGTGAGTCACAATTGTTCTTTTTGCATTCAGTGATTGTATCTACACTGAACGGTGATTCTTAATATGGACCTAGATTTACTGTTATAGTAAAGTGTTTCACCCAAAATGGATGTTGGATAATCTCTATTTCAGCATTGTTGTAAAAGTGGTTTATCACTGGCTATGGCCTGTCCTGCAGGGGATGGAGTACCTTTCTTCAAAGCGCTACATCCACAGGGACCTTGCAACACGGAACATCCTGGTTGAGAGTGAGTTGAGGGTGAAGATTGGAGACTTTGGTCTAACCAAGGTTCTACCCCAGGACAAGGACTACTACAAGGTCAAGGAGCCAGGGGAGAGTCCCATCTTCTGGTAAGAAGCTTTGTTTGCTATGGCTGTGGTTTCTGCATGAACTGTCCAGAAGTTCAACTGATCTGAGTTTTTATAGCGCAAATGTTTTTTTTTTTTTTGTTTTTTTTTAAATTGATCCTGGATATGGCTTCTTGTCAGCAATTACATTTTACAGGGAGTTTTGTGATTTAACCTGTTTGACCAACTTCACAATTTGTGTTATTGGGCCCAACTGACCAGGTGTACTGTGTTTAACAGGTACGCCCCAGAGTCTTTGACAGAGAGCAAGTTTTCTGTGGCATCTGATGTCTGGAGTTTCGGCGTGGTGCTATATGAGCTCTTCACCCATAGTGACAAGAGCTGCAGCCCACCCACCGTGAGTAGCATTTGGTTTACCATCTATTGGGTAGCACAGAGTCTGTCTGTTTCAGAAAAAATTCCATCCTAAAGCAGTCTGGGGCTACTTGTTGAATGTGACCTTTGTGTAGGTCTTCACTCTGGATCAGACCTGCTGGTTACAGTATTGTCACTAGCATGGCAGTACAGGTATCCCCTTATAGTTTTCTCATATACGAGTGAAATTATTTAATACCCTTTGAGTTACAAACACGTGATGCAGATTTTTCAAGTTTATGACAATCAAGTTGCGCATATGGAAAAAGTTCACTCTGGCAGCCATTGTAGTGTACAAGCTAATGCATGTTTTTTTATAGTTTGTTTATGTTTGTTGGGTTCAGTGTGGATGAGTGTACAGATAAACCCCACTATACATGGTCCTGGTGTCCGTAGTTTTGCTATAGCACAGCTAATCTTTTAACACCAGTTTGTACTATAGAGAGTGAAACAGAGTGAAAATGCAATGCCAGAAATTAGTCTGCAAAAAATTCAAAGTTATCACTTTGCACAAGTAGCTTGCTCATATACCAAACTACCTCATGACCTGCTGATTTTCTGTCTCATATATACCCATGTCCATATGCCACATACTACTGTGCAGTATGGCAACCTGGGAGGACCATACTTTGTGTCTCATGTTTGCCTTGTTTTGACGTGATTTTGCAGTCTCAATTTTAATTGCATAAATAAATTATTCCAGGAAAATAAACCCAAAAGGGTGCAAAAGCTTTTGAAAAAAATGAAAACGGAAGGTAAAAATGTCAGAAAAGCGGATATTATAGAGTGAACTGATGAAATTAAAGACATGACCTACCCACAACTCACAATGTATATTGTTCTTCTCTTCACTTGTGGTGCAATACTGTTTGTTTATTGTTCAATAGCCTTTTGTCTTTGTTTTTGAAACCATAGACTTGAAATTTTGTACACAGGTACTTTTCACCCTAAGTCAGGTTTTTTCATAGTGAAGCTAATAAAACTCCAAAACGGTCAGTTACTATTTTGAACATCTTTAGATTCTGTCTCTAACAAGGCTTGGAGAAGTAGTAGTAGTGGCAGTGAATATGCAGCACGTAGTAACATTATTCTCAGACCACACGTATGCAACACTGACAATTTTCTCGCCATATACAAGCAGACATGCTGACAGAATTTCTCATGAAACGCACACACGCAGGGAGTCAGACATATGTACATGCATACTAGATGCTAATGAAATTCTCGTGCCCTCCATGCAGATGTAGTGGTGGACACCACATGTTGTACACACACATATCTACGCATCACTGGCAATTTTTTTACACATGCACGCAGACTTTCTGGATACTGACACAATTTCTTGGACCACACACGGGAGTGATAGACCATATACACGTTCTTCACACACACTGACATCGCAGGGACAAATTTTCTTGTTCCCCACACACACACATATTTAATGTATCTATGTTGATTATTATTCCATTTCTGTACATTATTAATGAAAGGAAATGTCGTTGTTTTTTTTTTTTTTTAAATTATAAATGCTATTTACTGTATGTCCGTTTTGATGGCTTTTGTAGCAAGCATGGGGTGGTCTTGTGAGACAAGGAACACTTTAAAACAATGTTTCCCGTTGAAATTAATGGTAATCTTGTCACCGAATTATGAAATTTCACCTTACAAAGCAATTTCCAGGAATGCTTTACACTCTTAAGAAAGGGGATATCTGTACTGGGATACCCTTATTTCACAGTTTGTGGTTATGCACGCTGCCAGAGTTCTCATGCTAGGGGTTTTCTTGTAGTAATCACAACTTTCTGTTCCTTTTAGGTGTTTATGGGCATGATGGGTGCTGACAAACAGGGACAGATGATTGTATACCACCTGGTTGAACTCCTGAGGTCGGGCACCCGGTTACCTCAGCCAGCGGGCTGTCCTGCTGAGGTTGGTCCTTGATTCTTTCTAATTTTGTCATTGTACTACAGGCTCTACAGGACAGTCTGTGCTATTCATCCTCAAGTCTGAAGGATGCAGGAATGAGTATAACCGTTATTCAGCTTGTCCATTACAGTCCTGTGCTTTTCATAAAAGCATGCATTACCCCATTAACTGTTTATTTTATGTATTTACTTTTAAGTAGCAGAAAAGAAAATGAGCTGAGATGCTGACAACAGTCTGATTTCTCAGTTTATTCTGTTAGCAGTTTGCCTGCTAACTCCGCATGGTGGCACCAGCTGTACGCATCACTAAGATGATGATGTAAGATTGACTTTGGGAAAAGTTGGTTTTGCTGGAGAATGGTAGTCTTCAAATTTACCCCAATTATTATTTAAATACAACGATTAGACACATTGTGCAAGGTTCTTTATTATGGATTTTTAGTAAAATACATTCTTTTTTATGTACACATTTGTAACACTTATTCATAGATGTATTCTCAATTTCTTAATGAAATCATGTAATTTGGAGGATCTGGTAGCCAACATAGCCTTGGAACAGGTGATCAAGTGGTCCAAACAGGGCATCAAAATTGCCATCAGTGGGTGGTGAGCTCCAATAAGGACTGGCAAAGTACAGGCAGAGGGTTGTGCAGAAGTGTAATTCCCTAAGGAAAGACCACTTCTGATAGACATGGGTTTATATTTCCAATAATCCTCAGGTACATGAGACGATGGAGGACTGCTGGAACAGTGAGCCATCTCTGCGACCGGCCTTCCAGGACCTTGCTCTCCGCGTGGACCTGTTTCGGGACAACAGGGAAAGCTGACTCACTTGCAGCTCTCATCCAGGAGGCCACAGTAGTGGACATCACAGTGAAGGACATGTACAGATACTTGAGTGTTTCTCCTTCACTGGCTCAGGACTGAAGAACATCAATCTGAGTTGTTCTTCACTGGGTTACGAACAACTAGAACTGAGAACACAGCCCCTTCCAGCAGCCCCCAGGACATGTGGAAAAAGACAATTAATTTTTATCTCCTTTAATATACTGTACTTCCTGCAATTTTCTGTTTCTCCTCTTTGTGGCAGTGCTGGTTGCACTTACG
Organism: Heterotis niloticus; assembly: GCA_018136845.1. NCBI lineage: Eukaryota > Metazoa > Chordata > Actinopteri > Osteoglossiformes > Osteoglossidae > Heterotis > Heterotis niloticus. The sequence continues at coordinate 6,899,949 of CM030890.1, forward strand.
AAGGAGAAGCAGTAATATGTTTATATATGACCTTGAAGTAGCGTGTTTTTGTTTTTAAATTTTGTATACTGAACACACTGCTGATTGTTGCTGAGCAGCCTTAAAGCAGTGAATGTAAATGAAACTCTTAATATATTGCAAATTTCTTGTAAAATACAGAACAGTTTTGTAATTGTTTTCATTGAAGTGCAGATGCTATCAGATTAAACCAGATGGTTGTGTGCATTACTTTGCTGTTTTAAGCTATTTTTTTCTTATCCAGTTCTGTGTAAGACACAATTGATGCCAGTGCCCCTACCCTTTGTCCTTTTACCCTGTCTGCTGCTCCAGTTGCTCCTCACTGCATATAACGTGGGACAGTACCCCTCCCATCCAGCAGCCTATGGCTGGTGTTTACGCTGCTACCGACTGAGATGACTTCTGGCTGAGACAGTTTTGGTCCTCAAGGTTGTTGTTCAGGCTTGCATGTCCTCTAGGGGGAAAGAAAAAAAAATCTGTCAAAAAACCTTTACTGGAAAGCTGTTGTCAAACTTACTAAAGCTGATAGATTTGTCATAGCTGTGGAGACAAATTACATTGTTATTTTGGAACTCTCCCTTGAATGCCCTTACATTTCTCATATTTTTTATTTGTCTTTTGACAATAATGTGGTAATCAGACTGAAGGATGGTGATGAAAAGCAGTGCCTTTTCCAAGATTCAGTCCTGTGGTTCACAGTCCCATTCCATTCTCTCTAACCAGCCACTTTTTTTGGTGACTACAATGACTACAACCAAACTGTCTGTTTTTAAAGAATATCATAAATTATCTCTGAATGTAATGTGCTAGAAGGTACTTTCATCACCCTTCATCTAACACCGTGACAGTGGGGTTTTTTTTTTTTTTTTTTTTTTTTTTTTTTTTTTGAGGCCATGACTTTAAAACCTGTTTGTAGACTCATCAGGGAAAAGAAACAAACTATAAGTCCATCCAAACCATCTGAGTCAAGAAGCCCCAGCAGAACAAATGGTATCTGAGAGAAACTGCAGCAGCATATATATAATGTATGTCTATATTTTAGGGAAATTAACTGGGATGTCTCATAATTACATTAAATACACAATTCAAAATAAAAATCATATTTTTTCTCATAAAAAAACAATAGAAATGGCTTCCCAATATTTAAGGGTATTAAAGTCATTTTAGGAACCAATTGCACTCTGTTACCATGGAATAAGTATATTTTCAGGTCACTAATACATGCCTGAATATCAACTGGGTTTGACAAGCAGAACTTCATGTAATTTATACTAATGTATTTGTAAAGTAACATTTTTTGGATTCAGTTTCCATTTAGATTCTGCAGAAGTAGATTTTAATTTTTTTTGTCCTCTAGTCTTTGCAAACAATCAATTTGTCATCTGGCTGTTAGAACCTGTTTCAACAGATGGGATAAAGATAAAATCAGGAAGCTCAAAGGGACACTGAGTATGGCACATTATCTTCAAACTTATTTTTCTTCTAAATGTTGGTGTTTTGCAAAGCTCTGCTGAGGATGCTCGTAAGGCTCTTTCTGTTATACTCAAGTTTGAGTATTTGGATGAATGTTCATTATATGATCAAGTGCACTGGTGATTCCAGGTATTTCTATGGATTTTTCTTTGACCCTGTTGACAGGTACAAAATGAGCTGCCTCAGAAATTAAACAAGTTTGACTTACTGTAGGTGAGACTTGCGCACAGTGGCTACCACGGTGAGAAAAGCATCTGTCTTTGGACTGAAGATTCAAATCCTACTTCCTGCTGTAATTGTGCAAGATCCTGATACAACTGTCCCTCTCTAAAAATAGACATATTTGGTTCTGTAAGACAGTCAAATAAATATATGTTAATGTATTGTAATGCTCAAATGTTGGCAGTCTGTGTAACCACAAGAAACAGCTTTTATATATATATTTTTTTTGGATCCAGTTCCACTTGCTTAATAAAGCCACTTTTTGCTTTAAATGCACTTGCAGATGGAACAGCTGGTAACAGTAAACTGAAAGTTGGTGCTACTTCTAGTTTCTTTTTGACTCTGTAAACAGCTCCGCAGGACAGAACAGACAAGCTGAAGGTACGTTTTTCTCCAACTTTTCATTGCCTTTTACATATCACAATAGATTTGATAATGATTTGTTTCTGTTCAGGAGTTATATTTTTTGTTTTCTGTGCCCTTCATCCTAATTCTTTTGTGATCACGGAATGTTTAAGATTGCTGATATTCATTTTAATTTATTATAGGCAGAAGATCTTAAACCTGTTCCTAAACCCCCTGAATACAATGAGAAGGATGGTCCTACATGTTCTACTTGTCATCCAGGTCCTCAGCTGTGGCAAAGGTACCGTACGTGTTAGTTGGCAAGCTAGAGATCCGAACCACTTGGTCTTTTTGGTGAGAAAGGGGGATTTCCAAGGTGTTCGAATGGTGATTAGTTTAAATGGCTAAATCTTGGAGTTTAATATCAAGTTCAGATACTCATGTTGCCAGTGTATCATATGATAGTAATACTGAATTTGAGGACAAGCTCCCAGAAATAGCTCTGTGGGCACATAGAAATTTCTAGCTATGTAAACCTCTTAATTATTTTTTGCTAAATGCTCGTAGCAGTTAATCCCCCACACATACTTATGTTCAGGGTTTTTATACTGAAGCACAGTGAAACATCTCTCAATATTTTGTGGGAAAGGCTAATACTGTACATTAATTTTGCTTTTGTCTGATATTTGTGCATAAAGCAGTTTTGCTGGTAGCTTTATAATACAGTCCTGGCTAGCATATAAAAAATATAGCTAAGGAGTCTGGGATGAGATAATACATTTATTCAAAAATTCTAATGAGAACTTGAGTAACAAGACACTTTCAGGCATGACATGAAGTTCCCACTTTTCATAAATTTTATTTCCCTTTTTTTGGATGAAATGAAAATGAAGAGCAAACATCATTTTGGAAAAATAAATCACTGGGATTAATGGGGGAGGTGCCAGTCCTTGTGTTACCAAGCACAGGCTGGAGTTTCGGCAGCTCCGCATGTCCACACCTGTGCCAGTTGCCCTTGGTTAATGCGGCCCAGCAGAGTCAGCCAGGCTAGAAAAGGAGAGAAGGCTCCTCCTCCTACAATATCTTAGGATGCTGGAGAAAATCACCGTAGAGTAGTTTTTAGAATATTTCTGCTAGATAGAGATTTCTTCAAACATTTCACAAGGTCATATTAAAGTTTATTAAGGTTCCCCCCAATTCATTTTCGGTGGCATTTGAAACTCGGTGCAAACATCAGTTTTTATGTCGGTGCAGCTGCAATGCAAAGGACCTCATACTTCTGATGCATATTTGGATTCAAATGAACAGAATCCATTTCTCTAATAGAATAAATATAATGGAGGGAGATAAGGGGGAAGTTGAAAGTGATGACACTTAAAAAATATTTTTAAATTCTGCATGTATTTGCTAAGCTCAGTATATTGGAATACAAGATATTTTGAAATAGTTAAAACCTGTTTCATGAAACATAAAATTGCTAATAAAAGCTATATGATTAGATTTTAAATTGCAACCAGTAAGTTTGTATGATATAATAATATTGTTTTACAATTGAACAGTCGTGTCCCATGTTTAATTTAGTTAATATACCATGTTTATTTAAAATATTATTATTGTTAAATGTATTAATAGATTTTATTAATCATAATTTTATGTTTTTAATATGTGACCTGTGAAACATTGTATAGCATAAATAATAATCCTCCTTGTTTTTCTAGCACTCTTTACTGTGGAAGTAGGCAGCCCCAGCTACCAGGCAGAGCTCAGCGAAAATGTCACTATGGAGTGCCGCTTCCCACCGGGAGATGGTACATCACCCCTGTCGTTGTTCTGGAAACGCCTTCAACCTGCGCCACGCTTAGTGGTCTACCAGATGGTCAATGGGCATGAGGACCTGAACTCCCAGGATTCTCACTACAGAGGGAGAGTTCATCTGAAGAAGGAGGAGCTCAGTAATGGACGGGCCGTGCTACAGATCTCAGATCTCCGGATGAACGACTCTGGGAAATATCAGTGTGTAGTAGAGATGCAAGGAATTGACTACAAAGAGACCATTCTCACAGTCAAAGGTTTGCAGAGCTCTGCATGTGCATTATTTCTGTGTTTCGTCAAGCTCTGTACACTTAATCACATGAATAGGCACCAAAAGGCAAAGGAAAGCTGCTGGAAGTGTATGGTATGAAAAAATACATTTTTAAGGTGAATTTTTAAATAATTCTCAAGGTACTAACCACAGGTAGGAAGACAATGGTTTAGAACAGAAATATAACATTAAAATGACCTTGTCCACCTGTAGAGTTCCAGTTCAACATACTGCTTTTGCTTAGATGGTTCGGTTATTTACGATCATCTCTGCTGACGTACAGTATGGAAAACATGTTTTGTGTTAGGAATGGAGCACAAACTTCACACAAACTTTGTCATAAGTATTCTAGATTATTTACATTTAGTATTCAAAAGAGGCACATAGGTTAAAACCAATGTCTACAAATACAACTTTGATTTAATTTACAGAATCAAAGATAATGATGATAGTAAACCACTAGTAATGTGCAGATGCATTGAGTTATGGTAAAAAACCATGCAGCAGAAAACATAAACTCTTTTGACTTTGACTTTGACAACATTACAGTGAGAGGTTTGGGATGAAGAGCGTGAAATGTGACCTATAGGGGAATATAATGTAAGACTGTCCCATTTGAACAAATGTAGACAGAGCAACTAAGCGTCCAAAAATGTGGTTTGTGTATTTGGGAATCTATAACAAGGGAAGTTAGTTACAGCTGAAAGATTAGCTACTCTGAGGATTTAAGAAATCCCGAGTTCACCATCAGGTGCTGGAACAAATGTTTAGAAAGTAAACAAGCAGGTTATGCAACTTTGTTCTTCTGAAGTCTCTGATATTCTGTGTTTTTCTTTCAAAGAATGCTTTGCAGAGTCCCACAAAGAAAATTCCCTTGTAAACCATAAACAGAGTTCTGGGAAACTTTAAAAAGGAAAATTATAACACAAAAAATCAGAGAAAGCATAAACAACTACGTTTCTATTGCAATAAATTGAAACTAAAAGTGAGCTGTTTGAGGTCACCAGAAGCCTGAAGGAAGCAGTTTTTTCGGAGTGTGACTCCAAGGTGTGGCTTAAAATGGATCGCCTGTTGCTAAGCATCATGTGCTGTCTCTGACCTTCTACCCTCCCTTCTAGAGAAGTTTTGGAAACCCCCCTCTGTAGATTGATACTACTGTCCAACCATTTTGCTGTTGCTCTGAGGCAAGCACAGCAAGCGACGAAGTGGTTAGTGACAGATCCAGCATAGCAAGCCAGACATGCACACATGTGATCCTCTGTCTTTGTCCCCAGCCTCTTACAGGAACATCATTGCCACAGCACTACGAAGATGCTCACAGCTGGGGGGTCCAATGCTGCTTGAGTGCCGGGCCACAGGGTTCTCTCTGGGCCAGGTACAATGGAACGATGACTCGGGTCCACTTGTGGCCGCTTCAGTAAACACCTCCCACGAAATTTCAGCAGAGGGATTGTACACAGTAACAAGTCATGCCGAGCTTAACACCAGCTGCGGCATGATGTACGAATGCATATACATCACAGATCAAGGAAAGGCTGTGGCTTCTATCGTTCTCTCAGGTGAGCAGTTAATGGTTCTGGTTAGACCCAGTATGCTGTGGGGCAGCGTTCATTACCGAGCAGGAACTGTACATGATCTCTGGTTATACGAACAGCATTCTCTTGTAACTCCATCAGTTTTGCTGTTAACAGCAAAGTGTCCTCGTATAGTTTCTATAAATTGAGGCCCTTCGTCTCTTACAGATTCATCCCAAGAAAAGCCGTCAGCAGTTTCCAAGATGCCCAGTACACTGCTGTCTGTGGGTTGTGTGATGGGCATAGTGCTGTGTGCCATGGTTGTGTTTGCAGTTCTAAAAAAATCCAGCCTTTGTTCTCCACAAGGTAAGAGCGCATATTACTGCACTTTTGTTTTGCGCTGTTGTTGTTGATGATGCTCTTGTTATTTAACTATTATATTTAAATATGCCTTTTAGCATATTATACATAGTTGGCACATCATTATCTTCAAACTTATTTTTGTTCTTCTAAATGTTGATGTTTTGCAAATTGATATGTTTTGTTTCTCACAACAGGTGCAAAAAGGAAAAAACATATACCAAGGGGATTTGAAAAAAGCCTGTGTTTTGCCACCACAGGTAAATTCACAGTGACCTAAGATTGGACTCTAGGGCAAGGCGGATTCAAAGATTTTTGTCAAAGTGTATTGTTATAATGAGTTTGACAGGCTTAACAGCATCACTGTCTAGGAGACAGGAAGAAAGCAGCTGACAGAAGGTTTGGTAATGATGTTAGAAAGTAGGCAGATAACTTGGAGGAAAAAATGCATGAGATATAAAAAGTTAGTGTGGAAAGGAAATTATAGGTTATTTCAATAGATGTCCTTCAATTAATTTGTCCTTTATTCATTTAAATTCTCCCAAAACATCTGATAAATCAGTAATAACAATCAATAATAGGGTGTGTTATTTAGTTAAAAACATTGCAGATGTTTTTAGAACGTTTACTGGCTACTCATTGGATACTGTTGTGTTCCATGAGATGCACAGATTGTCCTCAATTTAATGTCAGACTGGGGACCGGTGACCTGGTCATACGTCAGATTATACTCTTGACAGAGTGACCGTTTGTAAGTTACCATATGGTGACTTTTTTTGATGTGTTTGACCTATTTTGTTTTATTTCTGACTGCAGTATAGTACATTATATATACCATAGTCAAATACACTATATGGCCAAAAGTATGTAGACATGTGAGCATCATCTCCTTATGTGTTGAACCTCCCATTCCAAACTTTAAATTATTTAAAATTAAAACCAGCATAAAATGTCTATATATCAGTTTAACTTATAAAGTTTATTTTAAAAATTGCAAGAATACTTTCCAAAGATCATTGTATTGACTGTAAAATGCAGCCACTGCACATGACCTAAACACTTTGAACCCCAATTGGTTTCTGTCAAACTGCCTGTTTAATTCCTTTAAAAAAGCACCTGTTTTTCTGACTACTAAATAATTGTTGATGAAACTGAATGTCCTTATTAAAAAAATGTGATGTCACTTTGGTACAGGGATCTCAGAAAATACTGTAGAAGATGAAGATGGAGATGGCCATGACTTCCAATGACTTCAAAGTGTGAGTATAGGAACTTCCAGCCTTGTAGACATGTATGTGCTGACACATTAATGAAACAGAATCACTTCAGAATTGAGGAACTACAGACAGGGTCTTCTCCATTTCTCTGTGACTGAAGGAGAAGAGCTTAAAAGGAAAAGATGATTCTTTTATTCTTTCATGAGAACATGTAGTTATTTATTTTAGAGTCAGTTTGCCAGTCGTATTGTGGCCTTTTTATGATGTTTCCTATGGTAACTAAGAAACTGTATTCTTTTAAACTGGCAACAAGGAATTTTTGGAGGTGAGCATGATTAGAGTGCATCATTATTGCAGCATAACAGCCCATGTGCTCCTCTGGTCCATAAGATACAATGACTGCCCAGTTGTTAAAGCTCCAAGAGGAGCACTGCTATAATGGACCAACATTTGCAGCAGTGTATTTATACACAGTAAGTGGAAGAATATTCAAATCGACCAAGATTTGTAGCCCTGTATTTATAAAGTGGACAGAGAAAGATGCAGAGGACAGGAAGAAATGGAATCAGTTGATCCGCTGTGGTGACCCCTAACGGGAGCAGCCGAAAGATAAAGAAGAAGATTTATAAAGTGGAAGAATATTCAGAATATACATTAAATTAAATATCTTTAAAGTAGAAAGAAATGCAGGTAACTGACAAAGTAAATAACGCAGTTAATTTGTAAATGAGGGGTATATATTAACCTGAAAGCAAGTGTGTTCACAGAATTGTGGTCCTTGATATTCCCATTGTTTTTAACGTTGTGTATGGAAATACAGTAATCCCTTGAATCTAATTTATCCATGAAAATTGGTTGAATACCAACATTTCCGGCATCAAATACCTATTTATCGTTATTTTATGTTTGGGGGGAAAAAATGTGCTCCCAGCCCATCTGAAAACACCTGTTGTGTATAAATATCAACACATGATTCGAGTGTGAGAAAGCAGTCTAAATACCAGTTACCTAAATAGAAAACACTCATTTTTTTCATTAATTTGAATGTTTATAGCGCATGGTACTGTATGTACAGTACAGGACATTTTGTACATTAGTGCCACTGCTGGCATTTAAATAAATAGGTTTATCAGAAAAATTAACTTTAGTTAAAAATACTGCAGGTAATTTAGAATACAGGTCTAACAGTTTTTACTGGCTACTCATTGAAGGAAGTAAAGAGCCTTTTGGGATTTGTTGTCTGGAAAGAGGAGGTGGCTGCAATAGTTTTCTCCAACAGAGGCATGAAGGATGGGCAAATGTGGGATGGAAAAAACTCAAAATATAACTTTTTTTGCCTTTGCAATTTTTTAAAGTAAATTTCCTTATAACTTGCAACAGCAACTTCAGTTGCGTTGTTGAAAGCAAGGATCCTGTTCAGATCATGTTCCATTATTTGTGAGATCATTGTGATTGCTGCCCTAAAACCTATTTTAAAGATTTCTTCACCAGCATGGGAAGCATTTTCACTTCCACAAAAATACTTCCTCCTCTTCCTCTGTGGACCAAATGGCATTCAACTGAATTAACTAGCTAAAATCCCAGTAAATGCAGTGACAGCACAAATATGTTGACAAAAAGCAAAGCTTGTGGAAAAAGCTGATAGGACACCAGCATGTGTCTTTTGAACTTTGATTTTGGTTAAATTCGAAACAGTATACAATACAGCATAGTATAGCATTATAGTGGATGCTATACTATTTTTAATTACAGTGCTCTTCTGATTTGTTGATTTTTATTTTTATTCACATTTTGATTATTTTATTATGGATACATTTCCATAAAAAAATTGTTATAATAAAAGTTTGTGCTTGGATACCAATATTTAAGTATCAGTTTAACAGCCATACTACATAAAGAGGGATTGTTGTTTTGGGTAGGCTTATTCTCTATATGCTGGCTACCATGACCAGATTTTTGTAACTTTGAAAAATAGCTGCTTTTTGGGGCATGTTTTGCTGGAGCTTCACTGACAAATTTTTTTTTATGGCAAGATTATCATTATGGAAATGGGAGGAAAAGATGTCATTAACAAGGAGCAACTGTGGGCAGAGTCACTAACTCCTCCACTGTTATTATTGAATACTTAACAGATTTTAGAGTAGTGTCTGAGGTGGGGTCTTTCAATACTAATGCCAAAAGTCCAGATGAAGGAATTTTCCAGCAAAGTTCCAGTTGTTTTAAAGTGGATCTGAAGGCTTTTGATGGGTCAGTGCCATATTAAGCTGTGTTTCCTGTATTTTGTCTGCATCCTGTGCATACATGGAATATTGTGATGTTATGATTTAGTGTTCAGTGTTACTGCCTTCTTGTAAAGTGGAATCTTGTGTGGTTACTTCTCCGTATGTTTTTAAAGCTAAGTTGGTTTCGTGCTGCATGATGACCAAATGAATGTTACAGTAAATCTCAACAGCATATATTCCTGTGTTATTTCAGATTCGTTCAAGACAAAAAGTGAATTATTGTCATGAATAAGCAATCTGAAGATGAGCTATAGGATCTGCATGTATGCGTCTCAAGAAATGCAAGAGTCAAATTTCTCAGTACAACCTTTGCACTTTATTCCACTTGTAACTGTGACATATTGCAACTAGCATTAATGTGGTATAAAAATAAAATGCCTAGCTTTGATTCTACTGTTCATTCATCTGTGTTTATCTGTGTGTTGTGTTGCTTATTATGTTAAATAAATGTTTGTGAGTTATGTCACATTGTGTGATCAAATATAAACCAGACACTAATTTGAAAATCTAAACTGAATACAGTTATTATGCTTGTATAGCCTGTTAAAGATGTTGTATGTTCAAGTATTTAAAAAACAAAACAAAAAAAAAAACAAAAGTTATTTTGTTTGTGCTGTCATTTAAAACCTATTTAATTGTGACTCAGTGCTATGAGTGGTACAGCTGCCTGTGTAATTGAATGTGACAGCTTAAATAAATGTTAAAGTTTAAAAGATTCTTGTGCTTTTGTACATCCATGCGAAAATGTCAAATTATTCATGTAAGGTTGTCAGCTTAACAAGTCTGTGTCTTTGGCTGAGCAATGCTTGGCGACATGAGGAGGGGTCCCCTCAAGCAGCTAGAATCAGTTCAGCTCAGAATTTCTTGGCAGTCGCTGACAAAATATCATGTCCCAAATTATCAACGCTTCACACTGGGGAATCTTTAAAATGTATGTGGGAAATAATAAAGATGGAAACTGATGGCAGACAGTAGAAATTAAAGGAATTTTTAAAACATATTTCTGGCAACATAAGCAGAAGTTCATTGCTGGAGCAGACTTTTCCATTTCTTTTTGGTATGGAACTCACCTGATCACACAGCTGATTTAACCAGGTACAGCCAGGTGAGTCTTTATGGCTTGAAGTCTATACTATAGCTCAAAAAGTGCTGTCAGCACAGTGAACCCAGACTGTGATCAAACTTTCAACATTTTCCAGGTTATCACTGAATGATCTGAACTGCGTGCTACGTCACCTAAGCGCCCTAGCAAAGAATAACCCGTTAAATGTACCCATTTCAGGCAACTCGGGTGGAGAGTAGGACAGCATTAGTTTTAATAACAGTAATTCATATTTTAAACGTAATATAAGCAGGTGATCTGAGAAATACCTTTCCTTTCGCTTGACGCTAACCCGAACCAAATTCGAACCTCCCGCCGTCGCACCTGCCTCAAACAGCCAATCAGGTCGCGCCGCCAGGAACTACGTAATGGTTCCTTTGCGTCCGCCAGGTGTCGACGTGTCGCCTGCAGTGTCTCGGAAAGACGACGTTTAAGGCCAAAATGACTGGTGACACCGGTGCTGAGGATGAAAAGTTGGCAGTAGCGAGCGGTGATGGCGCAGGAAGCACACGCTAGAGGTTAGTCGAGTTGGAGAGGGTCGGGTTGTTCGTCAGGGCAGGGCAGGGCCGGGCAGGTATGCGTTCACCTGGTTGAAAACAATAGCTGTGCGCTGGCCTGCAGGTAACCAGGGACACCGGCTGACGTGTTAATGCTCTTTTTTGGGACGGTCACCTGCTGAGGTGGTGGCGCAGCTGCTACCTCAGCGCCTCAGGGGATAAAGAAGGCGCCATGTATTTTTTAACCGGTTGGCCCCGGAGGCTGTTCTGCCCGCTGAGGAGCGACGAGGAGCCGTTTCACATTCGGCCGAATTCCCGGTGCTCCTACTTCGCCGTCCTGTCGAAGACGCAGCTCGGGCTCTGGTACAGCCGGGTAAGTCGCCGAGTTCCTTGTGCCGCCCACGGGCCTCGCTCGTTGTGTCGCTCCCGCTTCCTGAATGCGGATCCACGCTGGCAGTTCGACCGGGGCATGACCCGCAGTCACTCCGCAGCGCGCACATTTGCTTTTTTTTAAACCACCAAATGAGCATCATTTGAATGCCCAGAGAAACCTTAACATCACTTCTGACCAGGTTCATCTCACCATGGTGAGGCTAGCTTCTCCCAAACGTGACACTTTCAGGAGGTTCATGTTTGGGGTCACAAAGCGGCCATCATCTCAGGATGGGTCCACAAACGCGACCGCACCTTCGCTGCAGCAACCTGCACCGCCCATCATCTCTCAGGCTGGGATGAGGTGGAATCAGATGTTAGCAGAATGGATGTGCAGATGCTGGACCAAGAACCCTGGAGTATGTCCAGCACTTTGTGGCTGAATTCATACCATGCTGAGAACAAAGTGGCTCCTACTCCATACTTGATAGGTGTACCTAATACAGTACTGGGGGACTGTATAAAATATAAATTATATTGTTTTATGTGACAATGCTTTGCTTACATATTTAAGTAGTCATATGGCTATCAGATACACTTGCATTACATTGCCTAATTTATGAACACAATTTAGGTGTACAAGACCGTTCCTAACTCCTTTGTCTGAAGTTTTTTTTTTTTTTTTTTAACGCTCAAAGTTCCCCAAATACATCGAACAACTAGAAGTAAGAAAAGAACTTTGTGTTTAAAGCTAAGTAGCCATCACACTTGGATAGTAAAACCCATATCTGTCGCAACAGCCAGACTTGAGAGGCTGTACTGCAGGTTAGTGACAACAGTATATGTCTACGCTGGAAGTAGTTTTGCTTTCAGATTTAGTTGTCAAACTATAAGAACTTTGACCTTCTGCCTGTCCAGCACTTTGTGTGTCTACAGCACACTTTTTTTTTTCTTTTTTATTTTTTGTAAACAAAGCAAAGTGCAGCAGTTCCAAAGTGATGTTGAAATGGACACCCCAAACTATCTCCCAAATGTAGGTATCAAGAAACTGGTGCTTAAACCTTTCTCAGGTTTCTTCAGCTGCATGACAGCACAGGTCTCTTTCAGGGAGAGTTAAAAGAGGTCAGAGCTGCTAGTGCAAAGGAATTGGGCATCTTCTGAAACTAAGGACATTGGAGAATACAGTATGCTTGTTCAGCCCCCCCCCCCCCTCCTTTTATATTTAAACTCTTAAATGTTACACATCTTGTGGGAGAATGCAGTTTAACTGTCTGAGGAGGCAGCATATCTTATGCAAATAATTTTGTCATCTGGTTGTCTACAGTGGCCCAGTTCATTGAGGTCCTTGAGTCCTACAACTGTTTTGTCCATTTAGCCACGACTGACCTTCAGCAACAGATCCACTTAATCTGGCCCGTTTTTGCTGGCCATTAGGCTCTAGAGCAAGTCGTGGTGCTACTGACCTCTTGCCATCTGAATGGTACTGTCAGAATTGTTTTAGCCATCATTTGTACACTTGACTTTTACATACTTGTCTCACTTTCTCTCCAAGGTAAAGTCACAGTGGTCTGGACTCAGTTGTTGTTGGAAAGAATATGTTGGATCCATACCATGTCAGAAGAGTACACAGGATGTGCACCAGGATGCCATTCCTGTGCAGAGTAGCCACACAATTATAATATTTATTCTTATACTCTGTACTGTCATGCATCTCTCGCACATGTATGTATGTTGTTGCCGTAAAGTACACTGAGCAACATTAAAACCGAAGCCAAACTCCCTGCGTGTGAGCATACAAGTACTTAGCCAATAAATCAGATTCTGATTCTGACATTTGATCAAATGTTTACAAAAAATTCATTCATTGTAGTGCCTTATATCGCCCCTTTGTTGTATCTGCACTGCTGTAGCCATATACCATTTCCTTTGGGATTAAAGTTTGCTTGCGTGTGTGAAAGAACGCTGCCCTGGAAAAGTGTTAGTCTTCTGTCCAGTTTTCTTAAGTGTGGCAGCATGATGTGTTTCAATGAACCTCCATTTTGCCAACTTCCGCTTGCAAAGGTTTTAGGAGTTCAAAATTGTAGGCCTGGGTGTATTCACACAGTTTACCCCATTAATGAGTAAATTAAATTCAGGAGGCAGAAAAAATAGAGGAAATTGTAAAGGGGCAAATATTTCCACACTGTAGTGTAACTATCAGACTTCCACAAGACACTTCACACATTGCATCCTATTTTTGTATTAGTTTTTAAAAATTAGTGATTTTTTTAAAATGCACATGTGTTTTTGTCTGGTGTGCTGTGAAATTCACTTATTGTGGCTGCTCTAATCTTGGCTAACCCAGTGTCTTCTGATAACATCTTGCTGCATCTCATTTACAACAGTTTCTGTGTTATTATATGGTCCTGTCATAATATTGCGCACTTTTTTTCACATACAGGTAGAGGCATTTATTAATGGCTGATGGTTGGATGGATCATTTTATTTTGAATAGCATGCACTTAAAATCTATATTTTAGCCATGCATTGAATCACATTGGTAAACTTCTTGTTGTATGTGTTGACATTTAGATTAACTTATTTTTGTGTTCTATGTTGTAAGTGATGGTTTTAGAATGTGGTTGGTGTTTTTAGCAGTCAGATGTGAACAGAGAAATATCTTTTTATCCATACATGTTCTTTCCCTTGGGCAGCCCAGTGTTCTAATTGTGAGCTACACAGAATCTGCGAAGACCGCCACCAAATGTGGTCCTTACCAGCTGGCTGAATGGAAGTCAGACGACACCATGATTGTAGTAGCGGTGAGTAACGGTACAAATGTGCAGTGGCTATGATGTCGTTGTAGTCTATTTCTTTTTTTTTTCTTTTTTTTTAAAATCAGACTTTCAGTAGATGTGTATTCCTATTTTTTAATGAAGTGGTATCTGAGCATGTAGTGAAATTTGTGGTTTAATGTGCCCCAAGTTGGCTCTGTGATCAAAGGCTTTAGTTTGAAATATGCAGCTGTAAAAATCATAATTTTTTTAAATTTAACTAATTTCTTAGTTTTCCTTCCTTTTGCTTATATTGGGATATTTTTTACTGAAATTTATTTACTTATTTCATTAGAATTTTTGGAACAATAAAGACATTCCTTAATGCATTTATGGTTAAATTCTGTAGTTCTCAACATATGTAAAAATTGTATAAATTGTATTTCATTTTTCATTAATTTTGAGATACAAAACTGAAATGTAAAAAATAATTGTCATTTACTGACAAAGTAGTGTCCAAAGACTCCTCTTTAATCTGAATTGCTGCACAATTTATTCCATAAACATGTGCTACGTTCAATAGTTTTTCATCTCTAAGCTCTATTTTTACCTTTATCTCCATGATAACAGTCTAACTGAAGATAATGTAGTGGTTAGAGCTAATGGCTTCTATTCAATGGACCCAGGTTCACCACCTCCAGTAGGGCAATGCACTTGCCCTGAGTTATTCCCATGTGTGTATGATTATTTATTTATTTTTACAAATAGTGATCAGAAAAGAAGCGGCTGTAAAAGAATGTACAGATGGTTCCTGAATTACAGTCGTCTGACTTAAGCATTCAGTGGAAACCGTACTTTGAATTTTGATTCCCCCTCCCAAAACTAAATATTTTCCACAATTGGTGCCTACACCAATTAAATGCCTGAAGAAGGGGGCAGAGAGACCTACATTCCGTTGCTGAAACAGCCAAAGGTGTGACCGTAGCTTAGGTGTATTAAATGCATTTTCGACTTATTATGGGTTTATTGGAATGTAACGCCATCGTAAGTTGGGGACCGTCTGTATAGATCTGGGATTCAGCATTTCAGAATGCGGGAGGGATTTTGGTGCAGGACGTTAGAGCCAGAAGCAAGAGGCTTCTGGTTAAATAACTAACACTTTCTTTCTGGAGATGGAGTCATCATCATTAAAGATTACCATCACTAATGAACATGGCAGGAAAACCAGTTGTGTTGTGTAATGTTTGGGTAAACTGTCTGGACATCTGCTGTCAGCTGAGTTTGTGGGATGTAGCTTCTGACAGTTCTTTTGCTAGGAGGGGAAACCAAACCAAAGAGGTAACTGTATTTTTTTTTTTTTTTTGTTTATTTAACTGCAACTTTCTTAAAATGGCTTGCAATGTTATGAAGCAATTTAAAATTACTTACATTTATGCAGTTGGGTTTTTTTTTTTTTTTAATTACTTGAGCAGTTCAGCTTGCATATTTTGCTCAAGGGTTTTTAACATTCAAAGCAGGATTTGAGGTACAGCTGTCTTCTGCTGTCATACCGACTTCTTTCTCACTATCTCCTGCACCACTGAATTAACGTTAGTGTTAGGAAGAATGACCATGAGTAAATGAAATCACTGTGGTTTTATTATAGGAAAGAATCTGGTCAGTCCTGACTTCTACAGCATTTAGCATTTTCATGTTGGCTGTCACAATGGTTGCAGAGACGGAAGCTGGTTCTCTCAGTTCTTGCTTTCAGCTTCATCTGTTGATTTGTGTTTTGCGTATGTCTTGTTTGAGCACAATGCCATGTTATGCATTTGGTCTGAAGTCACAAGCCTCACAGGGATGCTGATCTCAAGGGGAATTCCCTGTTGGTCTGCAGACACTCTTGTTCCTCTGTTGTATAAAAAGAAGCTGTGGTTACCAGGCAGCATATTGGTGATGACCTATGGCTGTATCAGAATCAGATTTATTGGCCAAGTATCCTCACACATACAGGGAATTTGGCTTAGGTTTTCAATGCCTCTCATTGTACATAAGAACACAACATACATATAGAAATGCATACATCTTGTAATCTTAAGATACTGTTGTGCTCCCTAACTAAAGGTGCAATACATTTCATAGTCCCATTGGTAAAGCAGCCACAGTTTCTTTTTGGGGGATAAAACAGTTTCTTTTTGGGGGATAAGTCTCAGTATCTGCTGTACTATTATCAGGCACAGAGAGTTGTTTGTGGAAGTGGGTAGGTGTAAATGTTTTTCAAGTGGTTTTCAAAGGTCTAGTAAAGTTTTTACTGAGGTTTTTTAGGGCACTGAATTTACTGTATTACACTGCCAACTGTGTCAGTGACTCAGCCAGAGCTGTTAACATGTTACAGGATTTTGCAGCAAATTCAGATTAATAAATGGTGGGCACTCATACTGTCCAGGAGGATTCTTGAAATATGAATTGGAAATAACAAAAATGTGCTTAACTAATAACTGACCTTTTACAGCAATTTTTATGAGTATCTTCTGACTGTAGTCACATTTTCTGTAAGCCACTAACAAGGGTAAAATGTTGCTTTTGACTTTATGCAGGACTCCATAGTTGCAGTTTTAAACAAGTGAAACCATATTTCTTTATTTCAAAAATGTACTGATTTAAATTAAATTCAGACTGAGTATCTGTGTCAAGGTGAGAACAAAATTTCCCTATGTTTATCTCAGAAGGCTGTAGTTTGTAAAACTAAAACACCCCCCCCTTTTTTTTTTTTTAAACATCAACTGCTGTTGCAGTACTTGAGCAGTTCTCATACTTTTTTCATAGATTGTGCAATTAGAAGCTCCTGAAATTGCAAGAGCTGGTTTAAAACGTAGTATAAGGCCTTCCCTGTTTTTACCTTTGCATAACTTTAGTCAGTCCTCGTGTCTTGGTTTTGGGCACCAATGAAGTCGCTCCCCCACGTGACCATTATTGAACATAATGGTGTATCTGACACATGACTGACAGCGTGTCAAAGCGTTAGACCACAAAGCACTGTAATTTCAGATGGGGAACAAGAAGTTTCCACGTGGTCATGTGTTATGCATCATTCACACACTGTGTGGCTGAGGGCTAACGTGGGGTATAGGGTGACGATGGAAAAGACAAGCTGTGGCCAGCTTTCAGATCATCTTTCCTGCGGGATTAAGGGTTTTGGAACAGAGTCTATTGTAAAGTAAATACCCATTCCCTAACAATAGACTATTCAACACCATGTGAGTCAGCCCAACTGTTAAATGTCTGCCAATCTTTTTCTGCCTAGACTGCTGGTGGATACCTGCTCCTGTTTGACGTGGTGAGAGGCAGCAAGAAAAAGTTCCTCTATGAGCCAATGTACCCCAAGTGAGCCCTCAGCATGATTTTGTCTTCCTTTTAACATGTATAACCACTTACAAAGCATCAAACAAAGAATTCAAGGTACATGCTGAAATGCATGGTGGTCAGTCATTCTTGCCGCTGTGGTTATCAGTGGATGCTGGGGGTTGGAAAGGCCCCGGAAGCAGCATTTTGGTTGTACTCTTGAAGAACAGTTTTAGCATCAGTGGAAATGATTGTCTGCCTCTGCAGCTCAAAGAATATTAAATATTTATCCACTCTGTACCCTATGCTGACTCTCAATTACCACAACCCTGAATTGGAAGTTAGTTGTTGGAAATGAATGATTGCATGTGTAAAATTTAAAAATATTTAATCTGCCTGTATGTAGATGTTTTAAATGAACCTCTCAAATTTAATTGTTGGACCGATAACCTTCAATGGTTCAATTTTAACCTATAGCCAGGGAAATTTGGAGAGGAGGCTATTTTGAAGGTTCGAAGGCAGCCTTTTATCATCAGACTAGCAGTGTGTTTGAGGTACAATCCATGGTCGGTTGGACCTTGGAGCCTGTATGCAAGATCTGTGGTATGAAAATATTTCCTGTTTACATGTGTAAAAGCATGCAAGCAGACATATAGTAGCTTTCAGTTTAAGGACAATTCTTTTCTGCATTCAGGGTAATTTTTCCTGTTGGTTATTGACATCTGGGATTCCTGTTTTTGATCAATGCTTTTAAGAATTTCATTAATTTTTTTTTTTTTGCATTTATGTTTTATGCACATGTTTTAAAAAGAGCATTCATTGTTTCAATACATTTATATGCAGATATTGACAAGTGGGCAAGAATAAGTGTGGAAATGTATATAATTTACTAAACAATAGTAAAATTACAGCTGTTCTTTTAACTACCTGCAGGTTTTAGCAAGACATTGTTTTGCAAGGCCCAATAAAAAAAAGTACCTTTCAGTGCGAATATTTATTTGTCCCATTATCATGAAACTTTTTAATGGTAATCATCCAATGGTTATTGTATGTTGTGTGTGGTTGTGTGTTTCTTACAGGGGGGACCCTCATGTGCAGGGTTCACCGGGGTCCAAGGGAGAGCAAAGTGTCCCAGCCCTTTCCTTGGAGCAGAAAGACTCACTGGATCTGGAGGCCCCAATTACTAGGTGTGTTTGCTTGCACATCTCTCCATGCTTCCACAGCTTTTAGAGCTCACAGGTAATCTGCAATATCCAGAAAGCAGTAGGACAAATGGTTTTTATGTAGTTTGCAGTCTATGCGAGAGGAACTGGTGATCTGCACAACAAATGGACAGCTGCACATCCTGCAGTGGAGTGGTGACTGCAGCAGCCGCAGAACTGTCAACCTCCACGGCATACCCTTCGCCATGGACCTGCAGAGCTGCATAGGTAGTGACCTTTAGTCCAGCATTGCTCTGTGACTTTTACATCGACTTTTCTTCAGGGCTCTTGACCAGAGAGAGCACTTGTATAGCAGACTTTGTCTGCATTAAATCTGAAGTGGGATGTGAGATCATTTTCAGACTCTTTTTTTGGAGATTTTTAAATATTAAATTCCACCTATGCATTATTTGTTTCTGTACAGAATCTGAGCTAAGTACCTTCATAATTCTTGGTTTTCATAGATTTTATTATGCATTTAAAATTTTTACTTTTTTAAAATTTGTCTGTTTAAAATAAATAAATAAATACTAATAAAAAAAGGCCTGTAAAGTTTAATGATGAATCTTTGCCAAGTCTCTCAGGATGAAGTCTCTTTAGGTGAATTCTTGCATTACCCCTTCTCATCTATTGCCACACAGGTGCGGGTGGGCCCTTGTCGGCCTTCAAACACACACACATTCGGGACATGGAGCACTGTGAGACTCTTAACGGTTTTGCTGTGGTTCTGGATGATGGAAGACTGGGCTTCCTTTCTCCTGCCACCGGGCTCACGACAAGCTTAGTACTGTACCTTTTTATACTCTGTTGTGATGTCTCAGACAGATTGATCCTTGGGCTAAGATTTGTTTAATTTTGTTCATAATTTAAATGATTAAATGCAATGAGCTTTGAGTAGTTTGAATTTCAATCATTTACATAGGCTAAGCTTACTTGGCCTGTGTGACCCTCATGGCAGAACTCTTGTGTTTTTGTTCAGAAGAAACACCTACAGAGATGTTTGAGTTATCCAACCAGGATAGCATCTGACCAGTTCATTCTGTTACAGCAGCTGCAGGGTGTCTGGGCTCCAAGTGTGACAGATGGAGTGTGCGTAGCAGCCAACAATAAATATCGACTCGTGGCTTTTGGCTGTGCCAGGTGTGTTCGTTTTTCCTGCTTAATATTTTCTAATAAAATTAGCTTATCAGATTTCCAGCATTACAACTGTTCCTATGTTGCAACGTGATCTTTGAAACCTCATGTGAAATATGGTCACTCTGTCATAAGAGCTCCATATTTTGCCATATGTCATATGATTTATTTGACACCAATATTATTAACATGTTATACTACATATTTGTTTTCAGAAAGATTTTTTTTTTTTTCTCCCCCTATTCGGTTTGGTATCACATTAATGTTTTGATTCTTATGCCAGTGACTAGTACGTGCATATCTTACTCAGTATTGCACTTTATACTTCTTTTTTTTTTTTTTAATTTGTATGTTCTTCGCAGGTGAAGGAGACATAGACGTGTTTTTGAGGTTGTATTCTTCTGATTATTTACAGTGGTTCCGTGTTGGTCTACACTATAGATGGGGAAACCGGGTCAATGCAGCTGTCTCACAAGCTTAATCTATCGCCAAAGTATTTCCCTGGTAAGGCTTTTACCCACTTCAGGCCCTGTCTCCATAGCCTATTCTAGCATATTTAAATGTGGCTAGAGGCATGAACTGGTTTGATTCTTTCAAGCATCGGTGCAAAAATTTTGTTTTTTTCCCACGCCTCATGTTAAGAGGACATGTGACTAAACAGCTAAACTATATTTGATTCTTGCATTGATGAATGGTGAACTAATGCCATCTCCTGGAAATTACCCTTGTGTCTATCTTTGTATGAATATAAGGCTTTACTGAATGCTGCTATTTGCATTTATTATGCCTCCCATTAGATATGCCACCTTTGGGGGAAAATAGAATATGAGTTTGATGTTAGCCCACCAAAGTGGAGTGAGGTGCAGGGTGTGGTAAAGCATGCATGGCCTCATCCGCCCCAGGGCTGAATGGGGTCCCCTACTGGGTATATAAATGTGCACCTGATGTGCTTAGGTTTTTGTGGAGGTTGTTTAGGATACTGTGGAAGAAGGTTATTCTGAAGGCCTGGCGTAGGACAGGGGGATTATTTTTGCCAAAAGAGAAGGTATCTATAGAGATAGGGGAGTTTAGGCGGATATGTCTGTTAAATGTAGAAGGTAAGATATTCTTTAGTGTAGTGGCGAGGAGGCTGAGCTGGAGGGAGCTGTGGAGTATGGATGCATATCAAATAAGGTTCCTGCTAGGAGCTGTTTATGATGTGCTGCCATCGCCTCAGAACCTGAAACAGTGGGGGGGTGAGGACTCAGCTTGTCATCTGTGCTCGGAGGTAGGGACGGTGAAACATATTTTAGTTGGTTGTAAGGTTAGTTTAGCGCTGGGTAGGTATACATGGAGGCATAACCAGGTGCTAAGGTGCCTGGCTGCGGCCATTGAAGACTGGAGGATGCAGGTACGGTGGGGACATGAGGCTAGAAGTGCAGTAGTACAGTTTATTAGGGAAGGGGAAGAAAGTAGGAGATACGGAGGTAGGAATGAGATAGGTGAAGTAAGGGGGAATAGAGACTGGGACATGCAGGTTGACCTGGGAGGAAGATTAGTGGTGCCCCAGGAAATAGTAAGTACGAGCATGAGACCAGATATGGTGCTGTAGTCAGCAAGCCAGCGGGTAGTTTATTTTATAGAACTCACGGTTCCGTGGGAAGGATTGGTGGATGACGCTCATGAGATGAAGAAGCTCAAATATAGTGAACTAGCGGTGGAAGTAGAGGGGCGGGGCTTGAGCGCGAAAGTGAGGCCGGTTGAGATAGGATGCTGTAGATTTATAGCCTGATCCACTCTAGCGTCGTTTTGCGAACTCGGTATCCGGGGGCAAAAGTTGCAACGAGTGGTGAAGGAGTTGGCACAGGCTGCTGAGCAAGGAAGTCTCTGGATCTGGAGAAAGAGGATCAGCGCGGATGGTAGCGGGGCGGTGAAGCTCTAAGTAGGTGGGTGCCGGCAAAGCGTTAGCGCATAGTTGTGGTGGCGTTTAGCTGTTAGCAGGTGTCAGTGTGGTATAGTTGTTGTGGAGCGTGATATAGGTAAAGTCGGTGGCGAGGGGGCTTCTTCCTCAGAAACGGCGGGTTGAAAGAGCAGTGAGTGTGAAGACGCTAAGGTAAAGGATAGGTAATGTGTTGAGTGACAGGGTGGCGCAGTGGTACGTGCAGTGGTGGAGGGGAGCAGCTCCGGGACGCCTGAGCCGCGGTTGAGCCTTCTGGAGGTGTCGTGGGCTTAACTCAATGAAACACCAACGAAGGAAGGTGCCCACTTGACAACCCCGATGAGATACTATACCATTGCTGCGCTATGCCGAGTTTGGATTTATAGTTATTTGGCGCTAGCTTTGGTATGTTAGCCATTGTGTGGCAGCTAGGTAGGCGTGCTGTGGGTTGGCTGTGGGATTGCCATGGGGGTTAGGACGGGGTACAAGGTTAGATGGGTAATGGGATCCCCTTTATAGTCCAAGCTCTTTTATTGGCACTGTGTGTTTGATATGAACCTAGTGTTAAAGAGTTCTTTAACGGTTTTGGGGTTTTGAATAGGTTGCCTATAATATTCTCACTTGTTACTTTGCAATAGATATCTGGAACAAGACTGGCGCAGTGAACCTGATACAGTGGTCACCTGACTGCAGTGTTATCATGGTGACATGGAAACATGGGGGCTTTTCGCTGTGGAGTGTGTTTGGCGCCCACCTTGTATGCACACTGACAGAGGACTTTATGTGAGTAGGAGTCATGCGAAGATGCCATTATATACATTTAGTAATAAATGAAAATAAAAATTAATGATACAAACAATAAAATTTCCTTGGTACTTGTATTAATGTAAATAAAACTTTCATCTCTTCCTTACTCTTTCTATGTACATTTTAGTTTTGCTCATACTATGTATTTGTCTCCATAATTGGCAGTATGTGTTTATATTCACAAATTTTTTTTTATTATTATTTTTTTTTAATTTTTTTTTTTTTTTACTTTGAAGGTACTCTACAGTGTAACTGATTACTGAAATGTGGCCACTTTTCAAGAAATTGTAATATTTTGAGGGGGAAAAAAACTATGCAAAAAAATAACCATGACTTTTGAATTTGACATGTGAATTGACATTTTTAATTGTGCTATAAATTAAATCTGGTGGACTCATACTTGGTGTCTGTTTTGAATAAAAAAATAAAAAAAAAAAGTTTTTAACCATGTGCATTATGTTAAAAAATGAATACATAATGCAGCCTTCTTCCTTCTTCCCACAGGTACTGGTCTGATGGTACTAAGAAAGATCCACTGAGGATAACTTCTGTAGTGAGTTTACATGGAAGCTGCTTTTGGACTAAATTTGTCTCTGTACACTCTTTCAGTGCAACTAGATGTAGGGAGAGTTTGACAGTACACTTCCTGGTTAAAATTTCTGAAACTGCTTTTCTGCTGTGAGTATATTGATGGGAACTGATCATGTCAGGCTTGATAAGACATTTCCTTGGTTGTTAAATACATCACCCTGAATGTCTTCAATATGTTTTTTTGTCATAATTATGAACTGCTGCAGTGGATGCTGCTTTCTGAATATAATCTGTCCTCACTGGGTCAGTTTCTTGTGCTGCTAAATCTTGCTCTGCTTTCTTTATGCTTCACTGATCCATACATACATACAGATGTGGCCAAAAGTATTGGTGCCCTATTGCATCAGTCTTCTTGATAAGTGTTGAAATTAAAAGATCTTTTGTCATTCATACATGCATTTCATGCAGTGGAACAAAACAAAAAAGCTGTGAAAAGAGCTGAATTCTTGCTTAATCCTAAATGACTTGCACAGTATTATTGATACCCTTTAGAAGTTATATAATTATAGTGATACTTAAAGCAATCTATTCCTCTTTATTTAGTACCAGGGATTTCTTAAATCAGGGATGTCTTAAATGGAGAAAAGTCCTCACTCTGCTGTTTTGAGTCACTATGTATCACACTAAACATGGAAATAAGAAGGAAGCTGTCTGATTATGTTAGAAAGAAGGTAATAGCCAAGCAAAGTCAACTGACAGGGTACAAGAGCTTGAAACAGCTTGATGTTACTTGATATTTGCAACAGTGATCACAGAAGTTTAAGGTTCATTGGACTAGAGCCAACCTCCTTGGGTGCGGCTGCAAGAGAAAAATTGAATGAAGACAGAAGAGGAGGACCGTTTAAATGGTGGAGAAAGAACCAAGAAAAACCTCAAACCAGATCCAAGCTAAGGTCAAGGTCAGACAGTTTTAAGTCACACAATCTGTCACTAAGTAGAAATAGGCTCCAATGTAGAACACACTTCTAAGAAAGAAGAAACGCCAAAAAACCAATTGGAGTTTACATGTTAACAAGCCACAGTCTTCTGGAAGAATGTCCTTTGGACAGATGAAACAAAATGAGAGCTTTTTTGGTGAATCACATCAACTCTATGTTCACAGAAAACAAAATACAGCTTTTAAAGAAAAGAATGCTATCCATACTGTGAAACATAGAAGAAGCTCTGATGTTTTGGGGTTGGTGTGCTGCTTCTGGCAATGGGTGCCTTGAATCTGTGCAGGGCAGGATGAAATCAGAAGACTAAAGTATTCCGGAGAAAAACATACAGCTCTGTGTCAAAGATGTCTCTCACTTGCAGCTCAAGTGTCTTCGTGCAGGATAATGACAAAAAACAAACCTGAAAAACACCCAAGAATGGCTGAGAAGAAAACATTGGACTGTTCCGAAGCATCCTGCTATGAGTCCTGTTCTGAGTCCCATAGAATATCTGTTGAGCTGAACATCATGGTTGGGAAAATCACCCATCAAACCCGAGAGAACTTGAAGTACAAAATGAGAAGTGTAGTGATCTCATTCAGAGCTTGTAGTTATTGTAGTTATAACCTTCAAAGGATTTGCTACCAAGTATTAGGTTAAGGGTCCCAATATATTTGCCCATGCCATTTTCATTTGTTTCTACAAAGTCTCAATTTCAGTAGCAAAGTTTCTGTTCTGTTAAATGGGAAGTAAAGAATTGATACCAGATACTTTTGTCTGTTTCAACTTATTTCAAAGAATATTTTGAGTTTTTTTTTTTTTTTTTTTTTTTTTTTTTTTTTTTTTTTTTTTGAAAGTGTATCAGTACCCTCAGTTTCAGTAGTTTGGTTCTGTATTTTTGGAGAATCTCTGCCCTGTTATCATAGTCTCACAGGAATTCACCACTTTCTGACATGATCACTTTCTTATGCAGGCATGGGGAGCGGAAGGATACCACCTGTGGGCACTGACCAGTATGAAAGTACCTCAAAGGACCTGCAGTTCACCCCAGAAATTCATGATCCTGCAATTTCAGTTCCTCAGAAGTACATCAGCAGTCAACCGGGACATAGTGAGTAGGATTGGTGAGGGGGTACTATACTAACACATGGCCAAGGTTACAGGCCTGTCTTTATGCCATTTCTTCATAGGATCATCTGCAATCATTTCATCATTCTGTCATGTCTGCTTTTTGTTAAGATATGCTGTTCAGCATAAACTCAGTAAGGAATTTCTGTTAATTCAGGACAGTGACTTGAAGTCTCTTTATAAACTAATGTGGAAATTTCACTCAACCTCTTCCCCTTAGTCCTGTACCTGTTCTCTTCACCCCAATGTAGAACACCCAGGAGCATGTGTTCCTGCTTGGAGAAGACCGGATGTACATGGCATGTGGTGACCCAACACAGGCTCACCAACCTGCGCATCTGCAGCTGCAAAATAGTGGAAGCAGCTTTTTCGGTGCTCCAGCTTCAACCTCCACCACCACCACCACTTCTCATGGATTAGGTGCTTTACTGGGACACAGACACTGGCATGTTTTCCAGGTGTGTAGTTCTACTCCATATGCATGCAGTCACAAACACAGCTCACATAGGTAGTTAGAAACATCATTAATGAAATATCTGGCAGTTGAGGGTCCAGTCTGACAGTGAGGAGATCTAATAAGTTTCTTGGTTCTTTATTGCTTTTCAGACATACAGGGAGTTATGTACATTATTGGAAATATTCATGAGATCTTTCTTTTGGAATGTCTTAATGAGAACGTTACTGTTCCAAACTTACTACTGAAATATTTGGTGAAACTTTACTATAAATTTATGGGAACTTCCATGTTTTCTCTTCCAGATCGACAGCACATATCTAGTGGGCAACTGGCCAGTAAGAGTGAGTACGCTGGAAGTATGGGGAGTCCCTAAATAGAAATAGTCTCATCCATGTACTGTTGACATTTGATTTCTACTCACATACTACTGATAGTGTTTAAAAAAACATTGCATAAATGCCAAGGGACTCATAAAGGCACCCTTTGACAACTTTATTGCTTCTGTTAAGGTTGTAAGGCAGGTACTAAACTATGTAGTGACTATCCTCTTTGGTGTTCTCTGTTGCTTGCCGTATGCTGTCACGTGTTTCTTACCCAGCTCCTCATAAAAATTGAATAATTTACAGTATTTTGTGTCTGCTTTACTTGCAATTCACTCTATCCCCTTATTTAAAATCTTTGTGGTCTGTTTGGTTTTCATGCTCTCATGTTAAAAATGCTTATTTTGTATACTTATATTGTAATTTTTATTTTACTGGGAATTGTTTTTTTTTTTTTTTTTTTTTTTTTTTATTTAATCCTTTCCAGTTGTTTTCATTCAGGAGTTCTGTTCATCCATCCTTACTGTCTGCAAACACTTTTTCTTCTGTACTCTGCTGTCCGGTATTCATGCTGTTGTTTTTTTTTTCCCTTCCAGTTGTTGCACTCTTAAGGGTGCAAACTCCTCCAGAGTTACTTCAGTCCATATCTTAACTGGAAATGTCTGTGCAAATTTCTAAGATTAGATATTGACTGCATCATCAAAATAGCACCGCCACACCTCTTTGTCTGTTACAGTTTGCGGCCATAGACACAAGTGCTCAACAGGTGGCAGTAGCGGGGAGACATGGATTTGCACACTACTCTCTGGTTAGCAGGAAATGGAAGCTGTTTGGGAACATTGCTCAGGTGTGTGCAGTTGTCTGTGCTGTTACTATGTTTGTTTCCACTGTTCTGTTGGTTGTGAACATATTGTGCACTTTAAGAAGTTTTTTGACTATTTTTTTCTCAAAACTAAAGGAACAGACTATGGTTGTAACTGGTGGACTTGCCTGGTGGAATGACCACATTGTTGTTGCCTGCTACAACATAACTGGTCACC
This sequence comes from Heterotis niloticus, assembly GCA_018136845.1. Taxonomy (NCBI): domain Eukaryota; kingdom Metazoa; phylum Chordata; class Actinopteri; order Osteoglossiformes; family Osteoglossidae; genus Heterotis; species Heterotis niloticus. The sequence continues at coordinate 6,927,022 of CM030890.1, forward strand.
ATGAAGAGGTAAGGTGGTATTTGGAGGAAGCCAGAACTCCAGCTCAGAAGGGATCTTCCTACTTTATAATAAATGGGAAATATAAATTTGTCCATGAATAACAGTCATTGTAAGCAGACAAAGCAGGTATTCAGCTGCTTTTGATGTCAGATTTATCTTTGTCTCTCTACAAGATCAGGCTGTACCCTCGGCTGTCCAACCTGGACAATGCATACGCCAGCATCACCCAGGTGCATTCAGACACACTGTTGCTAAGCTTGTTCCAGAACATAATCCTGCTGTTTCGGGCCGACTGCTCCATTGGCCTCTACAGAATAGTTCACAGGCAGGACAGGTGAGCCACAAGGCACAGGACATGAGACGAATACTTACATTCAGCACCTTTTCTGTATGTCAGTATTAATTAGTGCCAAAACTGTTTGTTGTACCTTGCATCAAATTTGGTTTAAAAAATATAAATTATGCCAAAAAATCAGCATTTTTGGCCTTTTGGATATCCATGCACAAAGGCAGAAATAAGCATTTTAATATTAGCTGAGTAAAAAGAATTTTGGGCAATTTTGCATCACTTTATAGCTTTTGGATGGGATTTAGTCAGCTGGTTGCCATAACTAATCACAGAACTCAGGGGCAGAACAATCTGGACTACATCTGGATCAGCTGCTGTTACTGATATGGGTTACAGCTTCTGCCGCACCTCTCTCCCCAGCCCAGGGTCTGTCACTGTGGAGGTCTTGAAAGAAGTCTCCTTGTCCCGCTTTATCCCGCATCCAGCTACAGTCGTGTCCATCATGCTCACTTCTGTGCGTGCTGAAATGGACGGCTCACTTAAAACCCAGCAGCAGGTTGGTGATATGAACAAACTGACTTTACTAATCTATTAGATTTATATCAAATGGTACACAGTTGCCTGTAGTCAGGCTAATCTGCCAGCATGGAACAGTTTAGCCTTAAACAACTTTTCTCATTAACCTGTAGCTCATAAGTGCCTCCAAGGTTTATATTCTTAATGTTTTTTGGTGAAATTTCTTTTCTCAAAAGTTTAAATCCAATTCAGCAGCTGCGCCAATTATGCAGTTTCATGTAAATGGTTAAAAAAATTACAAAGACAAAACTGTTTTACTGAGTGGCAAATTAGGAATTGCAGAACAAATTAAAGAATATTTAATATTTAAATGTTTAATATACACCTGTCTGTGACAATTGTAAATGTTTTTATTCACTTCTCTATAGAATTTTTATTTAACATTTGTTTCCTGTAACCCTATCTTGCATCCACTTCTCTGTCTGTAGTCCTGTTTAGCAGAGAGCATCCTTTTGAACATGGCAGGCCAGCTTCTTATGCTGCAGTGGGAGCACTCAGGGTCCGAGGTGCAAGAGGAAAATCATCCTAGGCAGAAGAAACGGGTACATAGGACGCTTTGCCTCACTGTATACCCTGCAGCTTTGGTCAAGTGCAGTTATTTGGAGAAGGCTGATTTATCCATTTCTGTCTTGCCTACACCTTAGTTTGTGTTCTGCTCCCCTGTGGTGCTGGCACAATGTGTGGAGAATGTGTGGACAACCTACTGCAGTAACAAACAGAAGTGCCATCTGCTGGAGGCCCTGTGGCTCGCATGTGGTGGGGCAGGCATGAAGGTATGGTTGCCGCTCTTCCCCAGTGATGGCTCCAAGCCGCAGTCTTTCCTGTCTCGTCGCATCATGCTGCCCTTCAAGGTCGACGTCTATCCCCTGGCTGTGCTCTTTGAAGACGCCCTGGTCTTGGGGGCCACCAGTGTGACTGTGCTGTACAATGGGCAGCAGGGCACACCCTTTGAGGCAGTAGAGGGCTTCTTCCCTTTCTGCATGGTGGAGCGCACCTCCCAAATTTACCTCCACCATATTCTGCTGCAGCTGCTCATCCGCAACCTAGGCGAACAGGCTCTGCTGCTTGCCCAATCTTGTGCCACGCTGCCCCATTTCTCCCATGTGCTAGAACTGATGGTGCATGTGGTACTAGAAGAAGAGGCTGCCTCTCGGGAGCCTATCCCTGACCCACTGCTGCCCAGGGTAGCCAAGTTCATCAGAGTGTTTCCTTTTTACCTCCAAATCATTGCACACTGCGCTCGCAAGACAGAGTATGCACTTTGGAACTACCTCTTTGCTGCTGTGGGCAACCCAAAGGATCTGTTTGAAGAGTGCCTAAATGCCCATGACCTGGACACAGCTGCCTCCTACCTCATCATTCTACAGGTAAGCTTCAGCTCATATCTCACATGTGAAGATGGCTGCCTGAAAAACCTTCAGTCCACTTGTACCTTTGCTTGTGCAACTTGGTGACCACACTTAACCATCATAATTTTTCTGTATGTCTATTTTAAATTCTCCTCAATTTTATTGTCTGCTGTCCTTCAGAGCATGGAAATCCCAGCAGTTAGTCGAGAGCATGCAACATTATTGTTCACCTCCGCTCTGGAGCATAGCAAGTGGGATCTGTGTCGTCACATCATCAGATTCCTCAAGGCAATTGGCTCGGAGGAATCGGAGACACCACCGACCACGCCGGTATTAGAGAAGGTTTAATAATTATAGACATTGTACAGTAAATAATTCTGTGTAAAGCAGATTGAAAGTTATTACTGCAGTGCATATGATGTTACTATGGGATAATTTATAAAGGGTTTTTTTTTTTTTTTTTTCTCTGAACATGGATATATTACTGAAACAATTCAGATTTACAGAATGTAAACAGGCTCCCTTCACTGATCAGAATTTGACACTTAAATCTATCACAAATCAAATTCATTATCATCTTTTTTTGGCCCCAAGTTGCAGTGAATAATGACGAGTGTCCATTTCAGCTCCATTTTGTTTGTCACACCAGCAGGAGCCCAGCCTGACAGGAGGGTACGAACTTTTCCGGGACAGGAGCGTCAGTATGTTGTATTCAGTTGACAGGTACAGTTACTGAAGATGCCTTTCGTATATATATTATGTATAAATGCATTTCAGAATCTATAAGCCTGGATTCTCCACTTCTGTGCAACATTAAAAGGTAACTGTCTATACTACAGTCAACAGCCTTGTTGGGGTCTGTCATTCATTTGGTCCTTCATTTGGTCATCCAGGTCCTTCCAGGCTCTCTCCAGGTGGGGCAAGGACAGCAGCGATACAGAGAATGTGTACATTGACATGATCCTCTGGCGAAAAGCACGTCATTTGCTGGAAGGCTTGAGGCTCAAAGATCTGGCGTGTTTCTCGGCTCACCTGGGCTTCGAGCTCATTGGCTGGCTGTGCAAGGAACGTTCTCGCGCGGCCCGTGTTGATGATTTTGTACTTGTGCTCAAGAGGCTACATCGGGATTTCTTGTGGCCATTTCCTATCAGCCCTGCTTGCACTGTCAGCTCCCCCATCAGGAATGGATATTGCTGTACAGGTGAGGCAACAGAGGACCGACATCTGTCCCTTGTCAGCAGGTCCATTTTTATTGCTGGGGCACAGCAAAATATATGCAGTCAAGTAATTATTATTCACTAAAAGTATAGCTTTTGTCCTCAATGTCATGATTTTTTTGACATGCACATTTTAGAAATTACCTGCAGAGGTGACATCAGGTGAACTAACTTGTTGCCGGGAATTCACAAACGAAATGTGTTTGAAAGAGATGAGTTATGAGATCATTCTTCAATTGTGGAAGGGATTCAGCGATTTTGAGGGCCAGAGGGAATTTGTTCTGTCCCATCAACTCAGTGGTTCAGAACAGTTATTTATTTATTTGTGCTGTACACCCACTCACATACATCATGGTTTTGTACATTTCCTATAATGTCCTCTTTTGTCAGGGCAAAGGTCACAAACGGTAAACAGCCTCCTGGACATAGTGCCCCCTGCAGTTTGCCACTGTAATTACGACTGGCTGGATAGTCCTGAGGCAGAGCAAAAGGAGACCCTGGTGCCTCAGCATGCTTTCCTTTCACCCATTCACCACAAAGGTTTGGCAAGGCCACCTTTACAAGTCTGTGATTTGATTCAGCTTTACAGCAGACATACAAGTCTGATTATGTGCACCTGTGTGATGGAAAATGCTGCATCTAACACTTTTACCTAGATAACAAGGGGAGCGCTGCCTCTGCTACCAGCGCCACTGAGATCAGCTCTGTGGCAGATGAGGACTGGACTTCAGCAGATGAAGACATCTCCTCTACTCTAGATCTGACGCAAGTAGGGATGGAGCACATGTCAGCAGAGTTGGGCAGTAAAGGCCTTCACAAGTCTCAGGTGCAGCTCAGGTGAGGGGACTGGCTTTTGCAAACAAGGTTGCATAAAACAGTTTTAAATGGAAATGGTTGTAGTTTGTTTCAGCTAAAAATTATGGCAAGGCATTGATGAACATGCATGCCTCTCTTACCTGTGTTACCTTATGACTTGCATCTAATTTCAGGTACCTGCTGCACATATTCAAGGAGGCAGGCTGTCTGGAGTGGTGTGTGGTCATTGGGCTCATACTCCAGGATATAGCAGTCATGAAGCAGGTATTCAGTTGTTTGGACAACCCAGAGGTCTCTGCTGAGATGCTCCATGGTGTCTACAGTGGCCTGATGGCAGTGGATGCCTGGGCGTCATCTGACTGGTGAGTTTAGGGGTTAGAATGTCACGGCCTTTCAAAAGCGCAAACTTGGCCTTCCATTTTGGAGAGACGAGCTATCAAATTTGGAATGTGACTGGAGACCTAATAATTTAATCTAGTCTGTTAATTTCATAAGGTTTTCTTTATCCATAGTGAATGAAAGCCTCATGACTATCAAGCATTCACAACACAAACGTTGCAAATGGTGTAGGGGAATACAGGGGAGGACCCAGTGCAGTGCTCTAAGGTTGTTCATTTGCTTTATATAAAGAAGGAATGAATGGCTTTTTTTTTAAAAAAAAAAAAAAAGAAAGAAAAAAAAAGGGTAAATCAATGCCTTGCAGCTGCTGAGCTACAGGTTCGGGCTCAGGTTTTAATCCAGCTCAGCCATTTCGGAGTTTGCTTGGAATCCCTAAGATTTAAGTTCAAAGATATATGAAAGAAGGTGCTGGTAAACCAGTTCCATACCCTCCTTCAATGAGAAACCATACTAGCAGTTGCTATGAGTTTGCTATATAACACATACCCTTACCTTTTCATTAAATTGTTGGTGGATATAGATGTAAAATGGAAGACTACATATTAGCTGTTACTGGATGCCTGGCAGTTGCAAATCCACTCCAAGCAGCAGCAATCATTTTTATTTGTTGGTATTAAATATGAAATGACCAGACTGAACTTAAATCTGTTGCAACTGGATTATTCTCTTACTCTTCAATGCCCACAGCATTGGCTACAAGCCTTTTCTCAACCAGATCCGACCACAACTGCAGAAGGTGGGCGAGAAGGTGATGGAACCAGTCCAGTCTGTAACTTTTCAACCTATAAAGACTTCCAGGCCTGCAGAGTCAACAGACCTCACGGCACAAGATAGGTGTGGATCAGTGGTTCAAGGGGTCAGCCTTCCTGCTGAAGCCTCTGAAGATAAACCCTTGGAAGACTGTCAAATGAAAGAAGAGGTTCAGCAACCCTTGGAGGAGGGGGCATACAATTGTACAGTTTCCTAAAAGCACTCAATTGGGTGGAAGAAGAGGAAAGCCAAAGCTGCAGAATGATTATGAAGGATCTGCTACATAGTTCAAGATGTGGGTGCAGCTTTCTTCTATGCATTTGCTGCAATGATAGTGCGTTCGTAAGAGTATTTGTGTTAATGTGTGTGCAAATTTGAGTTGTTAAACCACGTCCTCCCTTCCTTCCTGCCTTGTCTCTACTCTTAAAAGTATCCATCGGTTTTATATGTGGTATGAGGTTTATACCCTACGTGTAGCTGTTTCTTAAAAATGGCTCGAATGCTGCAAATTTGAATATCGCAAATCAATTTGTTATTTCATATGAGGACAATTACGATTCATTCTAGGTTAAATCTAAAAGCCCCAGTTAACTTCTCCAACATGAACCCAACACTCTAAAATACCAATTTCAGTGTAATAAAGAGCACTTTAAACACCAACTGCCTAATTATTAGTTTGAGGTATGAGGTTTTATGTGGTAACCTTAATTTAAGAACATGGATTATATTTCTTTCCTTGAAATTAGTAATAGAAATAAATGTATAATAAACAAACTTGTGTAAAAAATAAATGAAAATAGGAAAAAAAAGTACTGTAATGAGCTGTTACTGGAAGCAGAAGTGAATAAAATGATGAAATAAACTGCATTTGAACCCGGGCCACACGAGGTACAGACTGAGAACCTAGATCCTTGGGGCAAGGTCACCCGTCACGTTGCTCTCATATTTGCGTCAGTGTCGAATGTTTCTCTGATTTAGTTTGGCTTGTCTCTTCTCTGATGGATCCTTTTATGCTGGAACTTCTCAGGTTTGGTACTATTAATTTATACTACTTGTTATACTGGGAGCTTGAATACTGAGGTACGGGTATAGTTATTTTTAGGCAGTCTGTGGTATGCAGAAGTGTAAAAATAACATGGCTGTTGTGAAAATTTTACACTGTGAAACTGTGATATCTGATTATTTTTGTTCTGACTGATGTAAACGGTACCAAGAAGCCACGTTCAGGCACAATTTGCAGTTTTACAGGTCACATCCTGCATACACTGTACAAACATACACATTGCGACAAAGATCGAAAACATTATGATGATGAATACACAGGAATCTGATGAGCACAAGGAATAAAAAAGCAATGCAATTCCCAATGTTTGTATATGAGAAAGAAAATTAGGGATCAAACACAAGTACCCACAGCTTCCTGGCTCAGTTTACACAGGTTTTGAAAAATATTAATATTCATCACAAACACGCAGTGCTAATAATATGGGACTTCGATATGAATGTTATATATTAATAAAAATATTACATATTGTGCAATAAGGCAACTTGCAATATTATGGACAAATTATTTCAGTGCAGTGTTCTGTTTCTGTATTATACTCAGTAACAGGTCTGTAGGGTAAAATTGTATTAAATTGTGTTTAATAAGTTGAACTATGAAAAGCTGTGGTTTGCTGCAAGAGGCAAATGGGCTGTTCTGTTGAACCTTTTTCTTTTTCATGCTCAGTTCTATCTCAGTGTTAAACCGATGTGAGTAGAAACCTAGTAAGGAGGTACTGTTTAGTGCAGATGTTTTACACAATTTTTGCATGAAGTTGCAATAGTTAGATGTTTTCCCATTTTCATTGTGCCTCCCACTATTTATTTTCATACTGTGTAATTTATTTTCACTACTTTTTGTCCAACTGAGATGTCTGTGACTCCTGGAATCTCAGATGTTTGTGCGGGAGCAGTTTCGGTGCAGTCCGGTATGTCTTTTCATTTGATTTATGTTTTTTGTCACAAGTAAATTAGATTAAAACTACCGTCATTTTTTTTTTGGCTGTGTCAACTCAAAAATGTCCAGTGTCTTACTGTTAAGGTGTAACCTTACATCCTTACAGCATGTTTTTGGTATTGGTTCTGACACTAGTCTCCAAGCTCCTGAAAGCGATGGCGGCAGGACTCCAGGTTGCCTCAGGATGTTCACATTTTGCCTGGTTTTTACCTCGTTTTTGTCAGAATGACAAGCAGTATCCTGTGGAAATGCAAATGTGTACAAAGGCAGAATTTTAGGCAGAATTTACACTATATGGCCAAAAATATGTGGGCACCTCAGCATTACCCCCATATGTGCTTGCTGAACCTCACATTCTAAACCCATGGGCATTCCTATGGATTTTTTTCTCCTTTGCTGGTATAGTAGCTCCCACCCTTCTGGGAAGGCTTTCCAGCAGATTTTGAAGTGCAGCTGCGGGAATTAACCCTGCTGCCTAGGGTCCAACCACCTCCTACGCAAACCATACCAATAACTGCACGGTCACTTTCAGTCTATGTTTACCTGGACCGATATTTATTATTTATTGTGCTTATTTGCACCCCCGGAGGAAATTTCGGCCCCGACATATACCTGTATATGGACGGGCTGACAAATTCTTGACTTCAAATTCTTGTGTCCATTTGGCCACAAGAGCATCAGTGAGGTCAGGAGAGAAGGCCTGGCTTGTGGCCGGCATTCCGGTTCATTTCAAAAGTGTTCAGTGGGGTTGAGGTCAGGGCTCTGTGGAGCCACTCAAATTCTTTCACACTAATCTGGGCAAACTATGTGTTTTTGGAGCTCTCTTTGTGCATGAGGTGGGCACAGTCGTGCTGGAGCAGTAAAGGAGCTTCTTCCCCAAACTGTGGCCACGAAACTGGAAGCAAACAGTTGTCTAGAATGTGTTTATATGCTGTGTGGGTGCAGTTGAAACAGCTCGGTCATTAGAAGGGGGGTTCTCTTACTTTTGGCCATGTAGTGTAGGTGTATCATTGATGCAGTAGTGTTAATCCTAAGTGCTGTTAGATCTGGAATGAACCTTAGCCTGAACATGAGTTATCAAGACACCTGTGAAATTCTAAAAGAATTCAGTCCTGCAGTTTATTGACCAGTAAGACTGACCGAGGTGTCGAAACATGATCTGAACAAGAGGTCATTTGTGGTCCTGACTCATGTACAACAGAATCCGAGTTGCAGAGAAGAGAAACTGGGCTCAAGTTCCTTAGCACGTGTGTATCTCCGCAGCAACTTCAGAAGCCAAGAGGCACCACGAACCCTAGCAGTCCAAGACACCTGAAGCGGAGTGTTGGACTGCTAGCGTTCCGTGGTGCCTCTTGGCTTCTGAAGTTGCTATGGAGATACACGCGTGTTTTCAATAATTTACACGAGAATCCAGCGCCACATTTAAAAGTTATACTTCTGTGTAACGAAAAAATATTATATAATGCTGAAAATTACATGCCTATTACGATTGCAGGATTATTACTGCGGTTCTTAGCAAGTAATATAGATTTCTAACAGTATTTTAAAATCTTTTCTGGACAGCCTGGCATCACTGAATATAAACACAGGCCTACATGGGGGTCCTGGGTGCCATTTTGTAGTAATGGATGGTTGATGTGCGCACGCCGTTTACACGGATCAGGAGAAGAATACCGTGGTAAATAAATCCTGGCAGAGATTTAAAAATCGCTGTTTGCTTGCAAAATCAGAACCCGGCACCATTAAATGCTGTGGGGGACACAGAAGAGAAAACGCTTAGAGGCCGAGGCCTAACCAAACAGACCAAGGGGCCGATACTGGCTAATGCATCCATTTAGCATCCAATCGCAGCGTTAAATGACAAACATTTCGTAGAAAAATATGAGAATTAAAAATGTATATTAAATTATTATTGTCATTATTACTTGAAATATTAACATATGCAAACAAATAATTATGTTTTCAAAGCATAGCTAAGGATGATCCATGCTAGCTAAATGTAACAGGAAACCCGGAGAGTAAACCTGGACACCTGTTTGTTTAATCGAGAAAATTATAGTTAACAAATTATAACAAGAGCAAATTTTAATATTCGTTTTTAATTTAAAGAAGCGATGTCTGTTAAGCGGTCCCTCTGGCAACCCCAGCAGCTGTCGTCGTCCCCCGACCGCGGGCGTCCTGTCCGCGGTGACTTCTTCCCAGAAGCGGGCGTTCCGCCGATGGCCGCGCCTCCGTCGCAAACAGCCTAGCGGCCCGCTTGGGGCAAGAGCGGCCATCGCCGTGTGCAGTATAAATAGAACCGGCAGCCAAAACATCGCCTCAACTGTGGCGGTCATGGAGAACGCGGAGCCCCCGTCCTCGCAGCCCCTCCGTGGGCTGAAGACTTAAGCGGCCGCTCGGGCCTGGAAGGCGAACCTGGGCGCCGCTAAATGCTGAACCACAGCGGCGCTCTTAGTCGCCACCTGCGGATTCCAAAATGACCTTCGGGTTCCTCCGGCGTCGTCTGCTGAAGCTGAAGAAGTTTCATCCACGATAAAAATGTCTACGGCGAACAAGAGGCAAAACAGTGCGTAACGCATACGACGTTTATTATACTTTTCCTGAGCGATATTGTGACTTAATAATAGGACACAATATCATAAACGTGTATTATTATTATTATTATTGTTATTTTATTATTATTATTATTATTATTATTATTATTATTATTATTATTACTGATACAAGCAGTCCTATTATTACTGTAAAAACAGTCAGGTGTGTGTTACTGAATTGAATACACTTTATTTTGTGTGTGTAAAACTTCTTTAATACACAAGCATAAGTTTAACTTTGGTGTTTTGGCCCTGAGCCCATGTGTTACTCCAACTGTTCTTTGTATAATTTTTATAATTTACTCTCCATATATTTTTTTATGGCTCATGCATAAAAATAATTGCACCCAAAACTGGTTCAAATGTTGAAATAAAATGTATTTTATACACGGCGGCGGTATTTGTAGTGAAAATGAGCGTTTCTCGCTGCTGTGCAAGACAAGGACACCCTTGAGGTATGACCGTGCTGAATGACAAGACCATTGTATGAAAAGGCAACGTGTATTTCCACATGCCAGTGTAGTTTTGCTCCAGAAAGAACGCCGTCATACAAATGCAGATGCCTGGCATGCGATGGACTGGTCGACCCATCCGGAGTGTGCCCTGCCCGACACTTCATGTCTCCTGGATAGATTCTGGACCGCAGCAACCCTGCACAGGACACGCTGCTAAAAAGAATCAATGAATAAATGTCTTAATCGGTTTAAACACAGTTTTAACAGTCATGAAAACCCACTTCAATATTAGTCGAATTCCCGCAGCAGCCAGTTACGATGGCAAGCCAACATGGGGGAATCTGGCCTGGATTTTTGATGGGGCGGTTAAATTCTTTAAAATATTTACAATATTATTCCAAAGGACAGTAAACCATGGATGGGCTTGAAATACTCTGTTTACTTTGCAGTGATATTTTTATCTGGTGGTAACTGGTCTTGCAGGTGCCATCCAGTCTGGTTTAGTCACTGAGCATTTAGGCGGTTTCTTGCAAGACACGGCAGCTGCCAGCTGCTATTTTGTTACCTGGTTTGCCTCCGGGTGTTCCCTCTGAATCGCTGTGCGTCTTTTTACTCAAAGCGGTTGCCCTGTCAGTGACACTAAGCTTTCCTTGTACTAGACAACCACATAGCCATATAGAGCAGACGCTACCTAGTCTGAATAATAATTTAAAAAAAAAAAAAAAGGTTAGTGGAAAATAAATATTTAAGAAGAAAAAGTAAATTTGTGCCTTTGTCAGCTTTTATAATTGTAATTCAATATCTGTCAGAGATGAGCGGTCGAGTTACGATTCTTTGAAGGTGCAAACCTCTTACGTATTCTCCAAAAATTGCATTATTTTAATTATTATTATTACTTTTTTCATTTGCTATTCATTTCATTTTGTAGTGCAAACTTGTGTTTTGATAGCTAAGCCAATACATGTCAGTAACACACACACAAAAGTGTGTCAGCTCCTGTCTGGTGTCCTGACTGCTACTCCATCTAATAACCAGAGGTGAACTGTTTCAAAGTGTAAATAGTAAAAAAAAAAAAATGAAGGTAATACTGCACAGAAGTCAGTCATTGTGTGAGGTTATACCAGGGAAAACATTTTTATTTTCAGTCATTTTAGACTAGATGTAATTATAATGCAGTGCAAAGTGGATAACATAAAACATTTTATAAATATATTTAAATATGATTTTTTTTTTCCCCTTCCCCATAACCTGAACTGTTAATGAGACATCTGTGTTATGTGAGTTATTGCTAAAGCTGGCTTTGCAGTTACAATCTTCCAGTTCCACTTGTGATCCTAAACTAAAGAGTCAGTGTGTGTACAGAAGGCTGAACTAATGATAAATGCGGTGTATATTTATTTATTTATTTATTTATTGGTTGACTTATTTTTTCTGTTCACAGGGTTAAAAATGATGAAAGACCCCAGGGTTAGGCCTCCAGATGGAGGCTACGGTTGGGTGGTCGTTGCCTCAGCCTTCGTTGTCATGGGTCTCACGGGAGCAGTTCTGAAGAACTTTGGGCTTTTCTTCTTGGACATCCAGAGGTCCTTCAATGTCCTGGCAAGCACCACATCCTGGGTTACCTCGATCGCCATTGCCATGTTCCATCTGGGAGGTACGTTTTGTGACCGTGTTTACTGTCATCAGTTAAATTATTACAAACTCAGCTGAACCTCCGTCTGAGCTGGGTGCAGCGTAAGCTGTTTGCTGAGATGTTGGTCCGTGGACCAAAGACCCTGTGCTCCTGATTAATTTCGATCGAGATGTTTGAATCAGTCTCACGACTGCAGTGGTCAAGCTGAAATCCTTTGCTGAGAACTTGAAATGCTTCCTTACTGCATGTCTCCACGAACCAAGTGGGTTTGTTTTTGACAAAACCTGTAAGGTGCTTTCAGTAAATCGGATGATTCTCCTCACCTGCTGTGGACGTCTGCTCCCTTTCAGCCCCGGTCGCCAGCATACTGAGCATGCGCTTCTCCCATCGGGCCATCGTCATGGTGGGGGGTTGTCTGTGTGCCACAGGCATGGTGCTTGCCTCCCTCAGACTGAGTCTTCTCTGGATGTACCTGACTATGGGTCTTCTGCAAGGTTTGTCCCAGAACTCTTGGGCCTCTGCCCTTATGAAGTTTTATATTTTAAGTTGAACAGAATGTGGTTTGATTTCCTGGCCATATAAGTTGGAATCATGAATGTTTGCCTTCAGGAAATGAGCTGAATTGACCATGGTGGCTATGTAAGCAGCTCCTATTAGAACCTGCTCACTGGCTGCCAGCACGTCTTTCATTTTTCTACTAATAAGAAATTTGGGAGTGATTGAGGGCCTTTAGTGCTGGCCACACAAGTCCAAGTTGCAATACTGCCTAGTGATGTTTAGAAGTTTGATAAGAAGCTCCTTGTATCCAAAGATTGGAGGTTTTCTGCTACCTTTGGCTCACGGGGCTTCCAGGAAAGACAGGAAGTATCGCACAATCGGTCAATTTTGCCATTTTCAGGCGATGCAGTCAGTTTTTGCATGCATCAAGAACTTTGGTTCACAGTATTTCTAAGAAGATACTATGTGCTAATCTGTACGTTTTCTCTCTGGCTTCCCTCCGCCTTTTCAGGCTTGGGAATATCGTTCTCGTGGATACCAGCTAATAGCATGGTGAGCCACTACTTTTCTCGGTGGAGACCCATTGCATACGCTGTAGCCAGCTCTGGAGAATGCGTCTTTGCTGCTGCTTTTGGGCCCATCTTCCAGTGGTTCATCGACCTCTTCGCCTGGCAGGGGGCCCTGCTGCTTATTGGAGGCCTCCAGCTCAATTTGTGTGGGTGCGGGGCCCTCATGAGACCTTTGACACTGCCGCTCCAGTCGCAGAGCCCTCCAGCGGACACAGAAGAGGTTTTGGAGTGTGCAGATTCTCAGGTGCCAGAGCAGAAGGTGAAACTGACCTTTCAGTGGTCTCTGCTGAAGAAACGAGAGATGGTGCTTTATATTCTTTTTGCAGTGTTTGCGGCAGTGGGCTTCTTCATCCTCCCCCTGTACCTCGTCCCCTATGCCAGCAGCCTTGGCATTGAGTCATACTGGGCTGCCTCCCTGATGTCTGTAATGGCAGTGGCAGACCTGGTTGGCAGGCTGACCTGCGGCTTTCTGGCCAGTGCCCGGTTCCTGCGTAACCTGCAGCTCTTGGTCATGGTGGTGATGCTGTTAGGCGTGGCCCAAATTCTCCTCCCCACTGCAAAGAGCTACACTGCTCTGCTGATGTTCTCCTCCATCAGTGGCCTCCTGTTTGGAAGCACCGTGGCCATTCACGTCACGTGTATCATTGATGTGGTGGGAATGGACGCCTTTGACAGCGGCCTTGGTCTTTTCATGCTGTTCCGCAGCAGCGGTGGTTTCATAGGCCCACCAACTGCAGGTGAGTAGTTGACAAACCACCAAGTACACCAACACCCCTGTAATTCCTGAGCACAGCATCATGGTGGTTATGTACTTCTTGAATGTATTTTTCATCCCTATATGTAGTGGTTCTTGTATGACTCCAGACCAGTGGTTCTCAACAATTTTAGCCAAGCCTGCCCCATCAAGAGTCCGCTATGTCTGATGTTTATAAATGTTTACGTTCAGAAAATCTTATTGTTTCAGTATAAATTGACTTGAGAATCTCCAAATACTACACAATTAGAAATAAAAATGCTTTACTGTCTGTTACTAAAGACATATTTTTATAAAATTTTTTGTTCAACAGAATGGACAAACCACACCACAAAGTGTCAGGCAGCTCCAACTGGACAGTTTCATATTCTCCACTCATCACCTCCGTTTATTTGAACACAACGATAAGTAGTTAAGAACTCTCATGCGTTCAATAAATTCCATTAAAATGGTAAAACCCGCAAATATACACTCTGGGTGATAGATGTTTTTAAAACATTAAAATATACCCCAAGCCTCTATCTAAAAACAGTTAAGAGAAACTCACCTAGCTGCTCCACCGCAAAAGAGGAGTGGTCCCATATGCTGCTTCGGGGGGTTGCTGTAGGTCTAACCTCCTTTTAGGGGTTTATAAATGTGACAACACATTATCCCCTCCCAGACAAACTTTTTTGTACAACAAACTTGACACAAGATTATACACAACAAGAAAAAATAAATGCATTTCGAAGCCAGGGTGAACATGCAAGTAGTTTTTCATGCTAAAATATGCTAAAAATTATTCAGTAAGACACTTAAAAACCCACATGCAATGAACTAATGTACTCCATTGTAGCTGAAGTCTAAAGTTTCACCAGAAAACATTCATAAAATACAATAATAATTTATAAGAACACCTTGCAGGGTAGGTGATGCACCACATGCTTTGTGAGAGGTTAACAAATAATGATGTTAAAACCTCAAACCCTACACCTGTATTTGAAAGGATAACACAAACAAAAAAGCAACACATATGTATACCAAAGAAGGGGTGTTGTATCTGCTGTATATTATCTTATATTATAAACATATATTCCACAGTAAAAGGATTCTCCATGAATGTTTCAGGGAAAAAGGAACAAACTACAAGTCCGTCATATATGATGCAGCCCCTGAGGGACTTCCTGGTGTGTTTTGAGGCACCCTTGCTGATTTATGTTCCCCTGGATGAGAACCAGTGATAAAGCCAAAGATAAAATTAAAACTTACATGTAGACGTGAGCTGTATGTCTGCAGACATTGGCGACGGTATGATTTCTGGAACCTGCGGCTCGGGTGTTAAGTTCTGCCTTTTAACTCTACCTGTGTTTGTTCTGTCACAGGCTGGTTGGTGGACAGGTTTGGTGACTTCAGCGCTGGGTTCTACCTGTCTGGATTCTGCTTCATCGTTTCAGGTGTGTTTGTGGTTCTGGTGGACCTGCTGCTGCAGAGAAGAGAGCAGAGTCTCCCCCTCGAGGGGGCTGGCTGCCAGGCCACAGGAGGAGGTACGAAAGGCTTGTGTGTCACTGGGTCCAGTAATGCCCTCACGGTGGTTGCGAGCCCGAGAAAGCCTGAGGAGATGAAGTCTGACGGAATGGATGATGCATGAAAATGTGCGAGAACAGCATTATGGTCCGAGCTCGATGACCACTTAGGAACTCTAAATCCTCTTACGCTCTTTATGTGATCCAAGCAACTTTATTTTTTATTGCTATAAAGAAGAAAGAAGTAAAGATCATATCAAGGTATTTTGGTTATGTTTTGCTATGAAGGCACTTGCAGTGAAGTTTGTCACGATTTTGTTTGTAAACACTTAACAACCAACAACATTTATTTGTATAGCCCATTTTCATACAGAACTGTAGCTCAAAGTGTTTTACAGGGTGACAACAAGAAAGAAGAAAACAAATTTAGGGTAGGCGATTATATGAAAGACAACCACTTAAGACAAAGTGTAACAGCGGTGTGGCTAAACACATATCTGGTTTAGGGTGGTATGGCGTACGTTCCCAACAGTAGTGCAGCGCAAGCCCTGCTTTTCCAGCTTCTGGAGCCCCTCCTACAGTTGGCAGCCTTGCCTTCAGGACATGTGTGTGTTGTCCCTCTCTGAGAGAGAGTGTGTGTGTGTGTGTGTGTGTGTGTGTGTGTGTCGGGGGCTGTGCCCTGTATGTGCCCCTAATCTGATGATCAGCAAGGTTTATCTGCAGCCACTGTAGCTCTGAGACCTCAAGCTGTTTCCTTCCCTTTTCACTTTGTCTTACAAGCTTCCTGCAACTTACTGCTTTGGGACTGTTGGCTTCTGTATTTGGCATTTTGGTTGTTCAGAAACATCCCTATGTCGACAACAGCAATTCTTTGCGTACGTGGAATGCAGTGTTGACCCATTTTGTGGTTACTTTGAAAACTAGGTTTGCACAGCTCAAAGCCACTAATATAGCAGCAGGAAGCATGGGGCTAGCAGTGCAGCTTAGCAATCAGAGCATCCTGGTTCAAAGAAGAAATTCTACCGTAGCACCTCTGAGCGTGGTACTTGCCCTGAATGGACACAGTACCCATTTTCCAGCATCTTTAAATAGCAAATGATTCTAAGGTAGTGTACAAACTTATTATTTTAGGTGGCTGCGGAGAAGCACGCCAGCGGAAAATGAACAAATCACAGTGATGTTGCTTATTCATAAAACAGTAGGAATCCTTAGATCTGTTAGGATGGGTAAAGGAGCACATTTACTTGAGTTGACATATTGCTCTGGTCAGTCAGGCGAATCTGAGGATGGATGGAGATCAAAGCAGAGAGAAAAGTTCATGACCAGATTTAATGGGTGACCCTGTTGGCTGGAAGTGGCTGCTCTGCTGCCTTTAGGCGCCACTTGGGGCCAAAATGTGACTCGGTGAACTAAGTCAGTTCTCACAAAGTGAGATTTATTGGTAACTTTCCCAGACTCAGCTGGGACTTAGTCCCTGAGTTAAGCTGCGGATGATATAGAAAAGTTTATAGTGTTTCTGCCGACTGCACTACCTGTCACGTTTCAGAACACCCCCATTTTTCCAGTGTTAATTGAATTGAAGCAATTCCAGTCCAGTGAATAACCTGACAGTGCAAGGGTAAGTGGTAAATGGCCAGAGGATTAAAAAAAAAGAAAAAAAAGACCAAAACAGTTAAGAAAAACGGAAAAATAATGTACATTTCAGAGTTATATAGAAAGTTCTTTTTCAGGGAACAAGTAATGGGTTAACAACTAGCACTGGCAATAAATTGGGCCTTGAAAGTTGAGGCAAACAATTTTTACAGGTGGGCTAGCTTTTGCCGATTACTTATAAAACCACTGTCTTCATAAAAGCAGGGTTGGAGCAGATTGTGTTGCTTTACCCTCTGAAGCTTTATTTGGATAATATTGCATCGCAGGAAGTAGCAAAGAAAGCTGAGGTGTCAGTGAGTACCGTTTTCTGCACCATCAAGAGGCACTTTTGGGAATTGGAGGAAACTGACAAGAAGAGGTCTGGCAGACTCAATGCCACCGTTGAATCAGAAGACAAGTTTCTGAGAATCAGCTGTTTGCTGAGGGCTACAGCTTCACGCACAGTTTAACAGTGGTCAAGGTAAGCAAACATCAGTTTCAACTGTGAAGAGGACTGCGAGCTGCAGGTTTGACTGGTCGAGTGGCAGTGAGAAAGCCATGGCTAAAATGGCAAAATAAGAAAAAGAAGCTTGCCTGGGTGATCAACCGCTGCCAGTGGGTACTACCGAAGACTGGAAGAAAGTCTTATGGACCAAATGGTCTGATGGTCTGGGGCTCTTTTGCTGGATCCAGAGTTTGTGACAGCTTGACTGCCACCCTGAACCAGAAGGGCTACCACAGCATTTTGCAATGCCATTCAATACCTGGTCAATGTTTAGTTGGTTAGGGGTTCATCCTGCAGCAAGATAAAGACCCAAAATGTACCTCAGGGGCTATGTCGGAACTACCTTAGAAAAAAATACCAAGGTGATAGGCTTCTGATCATGGAATGGCCAGCACAGTCTCCAGACATAAAAACCATTGAGCTGGAAAGCAATGCAACCTTCAATTGCAACACATTTTTGGGAACTTCTGCAACAGAGTTGGGAAGAACCTTCAGAACAATGTTTGATTTCCACTGTAAAAAGAATGCCACACATTGTATCTGCAGAAGTTGCAGCTCTACTTTGATAATTTAAAAATGTAGATATTTTGTTGAAACAGTTCCATGACTTCCTTTTTTTTTTTTATCTCCAGCTATTTCTTTTTTCTAGGATTTAATTTCAGAGTGCACTGAGATGTGGAACTACGTAAATTTTGTCAACCGGAAAAAGTGAGGTGTTCTGAAACTTGAGCGTTAGTGCGCAATGTCCCAGGATCTCTGGCTTATTTTATTAGTTGAAACAAAAAAAGAACCTGAAGGTGGGTAATATTTTAACTTGCAGACAGCCCATCTTGTCATTATCAAATGTTGCAGCGATGGCCTGCCTCACCCATGGATGGCAACGATCATTTGAGTTTGTGCTTCAGTGAATGGCGTGAATTGTGATTTTTTTTATTTTTTGGGGCGTCCACAAGCGTTAGGTTGGAAAGGTAACTTATGTGGCCTTAGTAAGGACTTTGAGTCAATGTCAGTGAAGGAGGCAGATGGGGCACGAGTCTGAATTCCTACCGGTGACCAAATTCTTTAAAAGAAGTTTTTTAAAGTCTTTGTTCAGTGTGGATATTTTGTGTGTGTGCGACATTTGTTGGAGTTGCAAATGGCTCCAGTATTTAAAAAGCGTTCAACTGTCTGAATGAGTAAATCATGGTAAGCACCTTCAGCGGCAGGTAAATAAAACGTCGACGCGCCGCCGCTCATGACCGTTGTGACCACTAGGGGGCGGCAGCTGTTCACATGGCAACCGGCTTTCGGACATGCAGGTGCGTCATATTTCTTTCTTTTAAAGTTATGCATTTTTAACATTTTACTGCGTAGCCAAATGTTCATCTTTATACTGCAGCACCCAACAAAGTACATCCGTGCACCAAAAAAAATCTGTTTCTTTTACTCTTGTTTTGAGCGTAACTTTGGGTGCGGTTGACGCGCAAAGAAGGGACAAAAGGGGGATCAAGCTGGAAAAGGACAAAAAAAAAGCGTAACGAGGTAAACTTTACCGTGAAACGTGGGGGGTGATGACGTAGCTCTTGCTGGAACTTAAATCTTTAGTTATCATTTATTTTTTTATGTGCCGAACAGGTGCGGTTGACAGGCGCTTTAGCCTCGGACTCCAATGCATTTTTTTGTTGGCATGCTTTCAATAATTTTATAATAATCTGTTTTTAGTGAGTGCTGATTTTTGGGGCAATAGTTGTGTTTTAAATGGCGGATAATTTATAGTTTGAAATAATTCGTCGTCGATAAAAAGGGTTTGTAGTTTTGTGTGACGAAAGAAAACCCGCATTAACAGTTTTAAACCCACGGGGTCCCGCCTGGAACTCGAATAAAACCAGGTTGGCACCCCATTTAGAATGCATTTAGAAGCTGCTGAATGGACCAATTCGGCTCCGCCGAATTGGTCCATTCAGCAGCTTCTAAATGCATTTGCGCAAAAACTTTATGAATTTTATTGGGCTGACAAAATGACTCCGTTGTATAAGTGGGTCTCTGTGGAGAACAATTGAAAGTCTGACATCTATGCAGATAATAAATTGCCATAAAATTCTGTTATTTCAATACATGTATTTTTCCAGCAACCTAAACTTCTGTCTTGTTTAACAAAATGAGTTGTATAGGATTATTTATAAACTACATTGGTTACCAAGTTTGTACATTTTAACATTTTTTATGTAAATATACTCATATGTCCAATATAGTAGTAATGTGTTGGGGAAGTTGCTTTTTCAGCCGACCCTGACTCAAGAAAGTTATGCAAACGTTGACTACATTTACACGTTAAACAAGCTGTCCAACTTCGTGTGCAAGAGTACGGTTTAGTTTTCTGGGGATGGTTGTGTACTCAGCCATCTTCCTTCTCGACGTCTGAAGGAGCTCAGTGGAATTATGGCCATTTTTTTTATGACTGGTAAATCTTTTGTTTAAAAAAAAAAAAAAAAAAAAAAATCAAATCACAGATGTTGCCCCTTCTACTGGTAAAAATATAAAAGATTTGAGACCCCTCTTAGATGATAAAAAGAAAATCACATAATGCAAGTGTTTTTAAAAATAATGCTCCAATATCTCCCCCCACTCCAAATTAGGAACCAAATGACTGTAAAAAATGTTTAACTCCAGTGTAAGGGGTTTAAAAAAAAAAAAAAAGTTAAATATTTCCCAAACATTTATTTTGTACCCACATTTATAATCAATCACTTAAAGTTAATTACAAAATATTACCCCTTAATTGTATTTAAAAAAAAAAAAAAAAAAAATTCACTTTTGGTGAAACGGACAGATGACACAACGGTTAAGACGACGAACATTAAAAACTATACATACAAAGTGAGTAAATCAGTCCATGCATGGTGGTGATTCTAGTATTGTAACTAGAAGTTGGAGAGATGGTTATTTTTATAATACAAAAGCGATGATCTTAGGCACCCAAGGAGCACCAAGCAGAAGACAGAGCTACTTATAAGGAGTCTGAACACGCGATTAGATGCCTTGGGTTATCGTGTCACGAAGAGGCCCTTTTCTGTTCGAACGGCGACTCGTAAACGTCCATGGGTGGGCAGGTGCACACTAGGTGCTGGTCGCCATAGATGTCATCAATTCTGGAAATGGAGGGCCAAAATTTGGTCTCTGGTTTCACAAACGGCTGAGGGGTTGGAGAAGAAAAGATAAAGTGCCGTTAGATAAACGTGAACATAATTCACCCCTGAAAACTGGTACGGCAGCTACATGGTGGAACTAGCAAGAAGATGCAAGAAAGGGTTTTACTGCAGCGTGACCCGCGCTCACCATGGGGAAGGCAGCGCTCTCTCGTGTATACGGCCGATCCCACGTGGACGAGGACACACAGGCCAGGGAGTGGGGAGCCATCTGCGGAGGGAAACCGCGTCGAGTCAGCTTTAGCAGTGCTGCTTTTAATAATAATATTTCAAATGTGCAGTTCTACCTCAAGCATTGCGCTCACCTTCAGGGGGTTTATGCGCGAGTCCATTCTGCCCTCCTCAATGTCAGTGATCTCTTGCCTGATGCCCACCAGAGCATCACAGAAGCGATCCATCTCTGCCTTATCCTCAGACTCCGTGGGTTCAATCATCAGGGTCCCGGCCACCGGCCATGACATAGTGGGGGCGTGGAACCCTGTTGGGCAGAAGGCAAGAAAGTAAAATAGGAGGAACTGCAGTGCTTTAAAAAAAAAAAAAAAAAAAATTCACAACCACAGCACAATAACTATTGTGAAGGACTAGAATGTCACCCCAGGGGAACCCACTAAGCCTTCTTACCCCTCCACTTACCATAATCCTGAAGCCTCTTTGCAATGTCCACCGCCTCGATGTTGGCAGTCTTTTTGAATGGCCTCACGTCCAGGATGAACTCATGAGCCACAAACCCTGAGAATTGCCAGACGTCATCAGAACGATCACTTCCCATGCAAAAATGCCTTCTGTCATGCGATAAACATTACTTGACTTCTCCATTAGCCATGAGGACATACTGCCTGCAACTGGACCTACTCCAGGAGTCAATATGGAAAACAAGTTTCTGTGGCGGAAGGATCCTTAAATTCATCAAGGATCGTAAATACTCTTCCCTGAACGGAACAGCCAACCCTGAAATGTTCTGAGGTGATACCATTCCAGCTGTAATGAGGACATTTCCCCATGAACACCATTAAACACACAAAACTGCTGAGATCCATTCCCACCTCTCACGCCTCTGTAGAGGATCTTGTAGTGCTTCTCCAGCCGCTTGGCCATGTAGTTGGCATTGAGGATGGCCACTTCAGTCGCATGCTTCAGCCCCTTTGCACCCATCATCTTCAATCAGACACAGGAGCAAAGGTTAGGGCACATTCTGGCTCACTGGGTTTACACTGTGCAGCAGTAGCAAGTCATGCAGGTATTTTTATCTAGCTGATCAAAAGTTTGAAACTCATCCATGCTGGTGTTTTACTGCCCGATTCCTCGCGGGTCTCGAGCTCACTTTGTACATGTTTGCGCAGCGTTGCCGCAATACTGATTTAAGTCCTTTTTAGCCACCTCCCTCCACCTCACAGCACACCTCACCAACTGCTCTTCTTCAAGTCCTTCCAGGAGTACCCAGTTAAACTTGTCACCCTTATTTGTTTTTTTTTTTTTTTTTTAAAAGTTTGATTTTAATAAACCTATAAATTTAAATGCCAGGGGCAGTCCTAAAGTGAAACGTCCTTACTGTACATACGGTGCCATCCTTTATAAACATGCAAATTAATGACATTAAATGTATCAGTTAACTGGTGTGTAGAGTTTTATTGCATTGAGGTCATAGTTAGACAGTTAAACAGGTGTTTTTGCATAGGCTGGGAGCAGACCCCCCCCCCCATTTTAAACAATAGGAAATGAGCATTCAGTAACCAAATTTTCCTTATGCAATGTTTTCAGAGAGCGTTAGTGCACAATGTCCCAGATTGAAACTGCTGGATGTTTTTACTACAGCAAATCCAGGTAAATAACTTTTTCTCCAGGGTTCTGCAGCAAAAATAGGATTTGAACTGGGACCATGACCGTTATACTATGCACAGCATCTCGTGTGACACTAAGTTTACCCACCAGTGCCCAATGGATACTCATGGTACAAGGTCCTCACCTTGATGTAAGCCCAGGAGATGGGCAAAATGGCACTGGATCCCCAGGGGGCAGCGCTGATGGTACCCAAAGAGCTGTTGGTGTTAACAGACTTGAGGGTCACTACTGGGTGGCTGGGCAGGAACGGGGCCAGATGCTGCTTTCTAGAAGGGAAGCAAATGTTAGCTTTAAACAAGAATCTCCAACCAAAGGCCTTAACATAGGCTGTCCATAACACTGTGACTTTAATGTTTTCAATTGGTCAGCCACAAGTATAGTGAACAAAACCATACCTGGTTAAAGAATACAATTCTTTCATTCATTAAAGGATGAAATAAATGGCTTAATTCAAGAAAAACTAATCCACAGAATCAGATTCCAATCAACCAAGAATTTATTGATCCCCAAATTTAAATAAATTATGAATGTGAAGCATCAGTTTTCCTGTTGGACGTCAGATCATAATTTGGCTGGGCTTCGCATCTAGGCACCACCTCCAAGTTCAAGTCCTGATTTCCATCAGATTTCATCAATTAAATAAATAAATAAATACACACATACATACAGACAAATTCCCTCACACAAACACTGAAAATAATGATAAACTAGCCAGTTTCCACCCATGCATTCAATCCTTTTTGGGAATGCAGAAAACTTTCCAAGTTAAGCACACTGGAAATACCACTAATTAAAGTTTTTTTCAACAAATTGATTCTTTTTTATACTTTCAACACTGTGAGATGTTGGGTATCATAAAATATTTTCTATTCAGTGTCAGTTCATTTAATATTCCAGCATATTAGACTCTTGTTACGAACTGCCCACACGTAACTGGAGACAGCCATGTCAACTGTTGGCAATAACTGGGGGAAATCTTCCTTGGTTAAAAAATTGACTCACACTCCAATTGGACCCATCCCTGGTCCCCCACCTCCGTGTGGAATGCAGAAGGTCTTGTGAAGGTTTAGGTGGGAAACATCAGATCCATAATCACCAGGACGACACAATCCCACCTGTTAAATAAATGAAGATAATCACTTTACATCACCATTTATGTACCTGTAAATACCCATTTATAATAACAAAGCAAACCTTGAATATAACCTGAAGAGTCTACACTTAAACTCAATCCTTCAAATTCTGGTTTGTTTTGACCAGATTTTTTTTTTCTTTATTAACAATCGAGTTTGAGGGGTGTTGGGGGTGCAAATGACAAGTGAGCTTAAGGGCTAGTCCTTCAAGAGCTGCCTGGAACAACAGACGGCATAGAACAAGGTGGTTCACACAGCTCTATTACAGAGCGGCGACCACGCAGCAGGAGACCGCTCGTAATGCCTGGACACCGAGGAGGAACATTTGACACCACCGCTGAAGGAGAGCAAATAATTGTGGGGTACATCGGCCTGCGATCCTTGCATGTCTGAAAAAGCTGGTCTGCCAGCTGGAACATAGGATGGTCAGTGCAAGTCGCATGCGCGCCACCAGGACCCGAAGTGGGTGTACCAAGAGACTTTACTGAGGCCGAGACCGAATGGACCAAGGACAAAGACGGCTGCTCCAAACCCTGTACCCGCAACCCTGTCAGCATGCACCAAGGTGCACAGGGTTCCTTCCCTTCCCGCCAGAAGAATGCCTGGAAACCGAGCTGGGCTTGGGGTCATTCCCAGGACTGTTTTGGAAACCGGTTAGCAGCAATGACACGGTCACTTTCTTACCAAGGGGCAGCATATCATTCCATGCTACCTAAGGGCAGGAATTATCTGCAAATAGCTTGCATTTGCAACAGCATGTTTAACTGTGAAAGGGACATGCATCTCTAATGGGGTTGGCAAAAGGCAGAGTCAGCAAGCCTCTAGGAAGACTGCAGGTCCTGAGCGTAAAAAAACTATACACGGACGCTTCCAGTCTGTAACCTCCTGTTGGCATTGCTTCGTATTAATAAACATTACGGTACACAAACCCTTCTTGTCTCTTCATTCTCTCTCTCTCTCTCACACACACACAAACTCCTGCTGTACTTGCTACAAATCACAAATCTTTGTACAGAGATGCTTAATTCTGCAACAGTGATCAGCCATAATGTAGAAGAAAAAATGTCTTCAGCACTGGGCAAATGTTCCTTGTCCCCTCCATAACAAACAATATTTATGAATGACTATTGTCAGTTGTGGCAAACCCATCTTCTAAAGCCGTATAGCAGTCAGGGCCCCCAGTCTCCCTCACCTGAGCATTCATATTGGCTCCATCCAGGTACACCTGCCCTCCGTGCTGGTGGATAAGCTCACACACTTCGCTGATGTTCTCCTCAAACACGCCATTTGTGGAGGGGTATGTGATCATTATTGCAGCCAGGTTGGTCTTGTGCTTGTCCACCTGATGTCCACACATACACACACACACACACAACAGTAAAATTGAAGGTTCGTGGAATTCACCTTTGAATAATTGTAGAGAATTGGTTGATCATTGGTTCAGCTAATGCCTCATGATTATAGGTTAAGAGTCACCTGAGACCAATTATTCAATATTGCTATAAATTTCAGATTTACCAAATACATGAATAAATATGCTAGACAGATTATGACAACTAGTTCATCATTTTTGCACAGAATAACTAAAGCAATGAAATAATGAGTAGATGTTTTGAGTAGAAGGACTACAGAGAATGAGCATAACCCATTTTGACTGAGATGACAAAAGCAAATGAGAACGTAAAAACAGCAGACACCTGTACAAAATCAGTTGCATGGATGTGCAAAGCATTTGCTATTTGTTCAAAACAATGGGAATCTGCTGTTATGATGTGCACAACTAATAAGCAGATATGGAGTTTTAACAAGTAGTTTTGAGAATTTCAATTCTGATCTGAGAAATGCACCAAAGCGATTGAGAAAAACTAACAGGGAACAGGTATTCAAAAACCAAATAACTAGATATTAAAGGATATGAAAGACTAAAATACATCTCAAAGCAAGCACCACCACAGGGATACCAAACCTCAACCTACCATTGCCTTCAGATGTGCAACATCAATATTCCCATCCCGATCCACCTCCACCACCTGCACCTTCATCCCTGCCATCTGTGCACTGGCAGGATTTGTTCCATGGGCTGACTTGGGGATCAGACATACCTGGGAGATGAGAAACAAGTGAATGGACCAATTGGGCCAAGCAGAACCTAGAACAAGAACACCGCACAATGAAGAGGAACGTTCATGAGGGCAAACCTCAATCTCGAAAGATCTTGTACTTTGGAACACACCCACTAGCAGCACCAGTGCTGATACAGTAGTACTGGCAGGGTAAATGAACTTTAAACTAGCCTGCCAACTGTGGACTGCTTCCTAAGTCTCAACTTCACCAAATATGGCATCTTCTACTAACTCAACACCGCAGCCTTCAGCACTTTTGCACCTTCCTCTACTTACTCAACACAGGCAATCTGGACCATTACGAAAATTCTGCTTTACGGCACTCAGACCAAGAGTATGGGATCTGAAAGATCTGTCCCTTAAAAATAAAATTTTTAGATTCTTTAACTTCTGCATTTGTCCAAAATTTCATTTGTGGTTAATTTATGCAGATAGGTACTTTCAAATATCCCAGTCCACAGACCCAACAGCCAAGCTCCGGCAGAATCCTTCAACTATTCTCCACCAGTGTGTATAATGGGGAAGTGCCGGGTCCAGCTCATACCGATCTGTGCACTTCTCCTCTGGAGTTGAGATAAGCTTTGATGGCGGCCAGGCCAGCATACTCCCCCTGAGCACCGCTGGAAGGGAAGAGGAAACAGCTTGTGATCATCCACCCTGAACCTGAGAGTGTCCTCAAAGTCTTGTTTTTCAGTGTTTACTTATGCTCCCTGGGACATTAGCAGGCCGCTGTACATGGCTAAAGGGAAGGTGCCAACATAACTTGCTGGGAAATGTACTGTAAATGCTTTTCAACTGGCGCTGTAAATCATTTGAGGAGGTACTACTGTGTCTGAACCAACCAAGGGCACCCTGCAGAACTGCTGTTAAGGTTTAAAGGGCATTATTAACTTCCTCTTTAAAAGAAGTTAAGAACCTTCCAAAGGTTTCAAATAATCCCACACATATCCGACTACATTTTGCACTGCATTTTCATGAGAAAAATGGCTACGGCAATCACAGGCGCAACGATTCGAGGTGATCGCCAAACCAACCGAACAATATTATACAGCATTTTTAATATCTGATTTAGTATCTCACGGTTAAACGTTAACTTTTCCCATCGATAGAATATGAAAACAATCCACAGTTTCCACAATCAACAGCACTATTAACTAACAGGGCAAAGTCAGCTTCTTAAGCTGCCAGCAACCATAAACCTCACACCCTATACCTCATATGTCCGTCTCCCCTGAAGTTTTACCCAGATGATCAAATGCCCTGACAAGACAGGATTTTCACACACTTCGCATGGTCAATCCCACTGTCCATTACAGAAAGCACCAAAATCTGCAGCAGTGTTTTTAAATGTCCAAACAACACCTTAAAATTATATATAGAAATATCATTATAGCCATGTTGTTGACATTGTTCACTCTAAGACAACTTCCATGAACTGCAAACAGAGCTATCATTCAAATTCAAATTCAAAGAGGACGCGTGGTCATGTTGTGGTGCAGGCTATGGACCTGTTGGGCTGGAAGGAGATCTTGTCATATCCAGTGACCTCACACAAGTCCTTCTCCAGTTGCCAAAAGAGCTTCTGATAGCCCTCAGCCTGGTCCAGAGGCACAAAAGGATGGATGTTTGCAAATTCCTTCCATGTAATTGGCTGTAAAGAAGAAAGTATAAGTGAGGAGATCAATTGGCCATGTGCAACACACTGCAAGACTTGCACCTCCAGGGATTTGGGTCTTTCGAAGCAACCGATAAAGGGAAGAAGTTACACTCACCATGAGCTCAGAAGAACTGTTCAGCTTCATTGTGCAAGAACCCTGGGTAAGAAACGGAAACACTTGTGCATCCTTTTCTCCACATGACCATTATTCAGCCACAAGTATGAACATGCATATAACATAGAAATACTTGGCATAAAGACTCACCAGGGGGATCATGCTGTGCACCAGAGACAGATCTTTGTTCTCCAGGCGTTTCATGTAACGGATGAGGTTGGTCTCAGAATGATAACTGGAGAAACGGAAAATGTTCACAATGGTCATGGAATAGAACAATGGTCCACTCAGCTCTGCTTTGTTCTGCACCCTTGAGCTCTTATTTACTTGGAAAAGATTACACGCCCTAACTACCTTTACACTAGAATAGGTGAAGCGTATTTTAAATTTCTCATGGACATGCTGACAAGTGCTCTGAACTAGATTTTGACGTGTAAGTTTCACCTACAGTAATTTTCTGTTTTAGGCAGAACTCTTTATTCTTCAAGCAACTCAGCTATTTAAAAAGCCCTTTCTGCCACTATCTTCAGCATTGGCCTCAGAAATTTCTTTTCAGCAATTTTTATGGTTCAAATAGCTGCCAGATATGAGTTACAAACTGCAGCACCAGCAGTTTTCAGGCAAACGAACACGGATGAGAAAACATGCAAATTATAATGGATTAACCAGGATGGGGGGGGGGTTGACCTGAACACCTAAACCAGAACACAGTGGACGTAAACTAGAGAGACTTTTGAACAATCAATGGTGGAACTGAGCTATCCATCTCGAGCCTACCTGTTGAACACTGTGTGAGTGAGGAATTTACTGGTCCGTTTGAACGGCGTTCCCAGAATGCCTTTGGTTCTGCTAGTCATTTTCTCTGCAATCAGCTCCTACAAAAAAAATTCCAACAACACTGGTATTTGGAAGCCATACCAGAACATCATACTTAACTCTTAGGTTAGCTTCACCCATGTAAATTCATCTATTAAACAACAGAATGAGAAATTAAACAATTTACGTAACCTACAGCTGAGGATTCACATCCAAACACCCAGAGTAGGTCATCCAAGTCTCTCTCAGTCACGGTTTCATCCAGAGAAACACCCAGCTTAAGAAAAGGAAAACGGAAATGAAAACCAGAACAGCAAATAAATTAGATGCCTGAAAACAGCTATTTGGCAAATATAAATGCAGGCAAGCTTTATTAAAGGATTTATGGCAACCCAGATGAAAATCTCATAAAATCAAAACACAAAGCGCACAAAAGGAGGGTAACTGCTCTCCATCACAATTCCACTGACCTTCTTAAGGCCAAGTAGGTTTTTACTTTTTAGCAAGGCAGCTTGCACCGACAATGATGGAACCTGGGGGGTTCCATCTTGAATCATAAAAGAGCTGCACATTGGCTGTGGTGGTACCTACCACTCCTTCACTGTAGACCCGCAGATTAATCTGCCTTTGAATAGCCCTCTCCAGGATATCCTTTGCAGCCACACTGCAGTGGACTTTCAGGGTGTCAAAGAACATCTCGTGCTGGAGCTTGTGACCTGCCCGCCTCAATCCTGCCAGCCGGAGAAGAGACCTAAGTACTGTCCAGGTCACCTAAGCATTGTAACACTGCACCTTGCATCTGAGACCCTCCAAAACTACAAGCATACCTGCATTACTCTTTACAAATGGGACTCATCTTTAATCCAAGTATTCCTTCAGCTCCTGATATTTAGTTACTGATACTAAAATTGGTTTCCAATACAAATGGGACTCATCTTTAATCCAAGTATTCCTTCAGCTCCTGATATTTAGTTACTGATACTAAAATTGGTTTCCAATTGTGAATTCTTAGAAACTAACCAGAAGAGATGACTGTTTTATTCGCTCAGTCCAAATACCACTGAGAAGACCTACCCTCAGCCAGAATAAGAGTGGCATTGTGTGTCCTCTCAGCAATGTGCTTCAAACCTTGTGGTCCGTGGTAGACTGCAAACATGGCAGCCATGTTGGCCAGAAGAGCCTGAAGGCAGAACACAGTCTGAGGGCAGGAGGAAGATCCTTGACTAGGTTCATTAAATTTTAATCCATGTCAGGGTAAGATGGTCTATCCTCCCAACAGTCACCCACCACAGTGACTTACCTGAGCAGTACAGATGTTGCTGGTGGCCTTATCCCTACGGATATGCTGCTCTCTGGTTTGCAGCGCCAGGCGGTACACTTCCTTACCAGCAGCATCTCTGGGCAAGGACAAAGTGATAATTTTTTTTTAAGGAGACATTCAAACAGGATTTTGAGCTTTGGAATACACTGTAAAAAGAAGTGAATACTAATACAGTTCAATTTGTTTTTATAGAGCGCTCTTAAGAGTGACAGCACTGAACAATGGGAGTGACAGAAAGCAGTGACAGTAACTGCAGAATAAGGCATCTGACAATGGAGGCAAAGAAAATAAAATACTCCCTTTTACAGAGGGATAAAAATAAACCTTTGGGGGTCCAAGTGGCAGTGGCTGCCCACCCTGTTATAGATGCTACATTGTGCTCATATAAGTGCAACAAGGTGTCCTTTTTGTATAAAAGGGGAAATAACTGAAAATAAATATCAATGATTTGGACTTTTCCTTTCTGGAAGATTTTACTAGTTTCCCATTAACTTACGCTAGAACTTTTTTCAGAACTTTTTCATTATTTGAATGGTGGTGACTGTTAGTAAACATATTGTAGTCACTGACTTTAACCCAAAATATGGATATGTTGTTTGACTGTCTTCACCTAGGAGTCCTTTAAGGCACTACACATTTTAGTCCCCTGCAGAGGTGTGAGGATAGTTTGTGCCATTTGCTCTTTGCCCAGTCAAATATATTTAACCTCTCAACAGGCTGATTACTTTGCAGAGGTCTGTGGTGCAGGTTGAATGAGTGTTCAAAGTTTGTCTCCTTCAGCCATGATAATAAATTTGTTCCTCCAATCAACCTTCTTCTCTATCCCATTTCTAACTCCAAGCGGAATGTACATATGCATCCAGCTAGAAACAGCTTTTTATTATTTAAAATGGTCAAAGGAATTAAACGCTGATTGTACTGACAAATATGAGGTCAGTTATTCCATCAGTCCATAAACAGTGTTCGGAGGAGACTTACCGGGTGACTCCAACCATCCTCCCAGGCATCATGCGCACCAGGTTCTCTTTAACCGAGAAGAAGGCTGCATGTGGACCACCGTAGCAAAGGGGCACACCAAATCTCTGGGAGCTCCCCAGTGCTATGTCCACCCCAAACTCGCCTGGTGGGCGCAAGATACACAAGGCCAACAAATCCGTGGCACAGCAGGCCAGTGCCTGTGGAGGAGGAGGAAGCAAGCTACCATCTGTACCAAAATTGTACTTTAAAAGTGCCAAAAAAAAAAGTGCACAACCTTTACTCAAAACCTAGTTAAATTTCTACAACATTCAACTTAAGATACTGCATAGAACTTCAGTTCCATGAAGCTGGCACTCCATCAGTGAATTATGATGAAGACCATTACAGCAGACCAAATGGGACAATGCAACTGTCAGCACAGGAGGAGAACAAAGAAAAACACACACAATGTCAATAACTGACAACTTAAAAACGCAAGTCAGAAATTCCTCCTTTCCTTTGAATGGGTTCAGCCATTAGAAGTAACTGCCTTTATGAAAGAGAGGTCTGCATTCCCAGGCAGCAAATAATGTCACCATGTCCAGAATCACAAGGCTCTCCTGGGGAGCTCCGCCACTGTGACTTGAGCGCAGGGCATGAGGCCATGGAATGGGGGCTGCACGCCAGGACCAACCCCCAGCCCAGTCATGCCACCACCACCGTGCCTTTGTCCACTGCCAGGCAGCTCTCCTACAGAGCCCAGCCAGGCGCCAGCCTGGCCAACCTATTGCTGTGAGGGCAGGACCCTGACAAGCTGTCCATCTCAGCATAATAGAAACTTGTCATGTTTTACAGATATTAACTACAGACTGATAAGACTGACTCAGGCCCTGTGGTAACACTGGATTTCATTTAAAAAAAATCTGCCCATTAGGCAGTATTACACAAGGCTTAGTATGAGAAAACCTCTTCATGAAGGTTCACTTCACCCCTTTAAGAAAACAGCTTCTTGAACTACAGGGGAAAATTTTCTGCGCCTTAAACATTACAGCACGATACCTGATCAATCACTTTTCATCTTCAGGGCCACACAGATGGGACATTGAGGGGTAAAGAACAAATTGTAGAAGAAGCAGGCCTGATGTACACGCTGAATGCAGGACACCAAAGAATTTGAGCCCTTTGTTGGTCTCCTTTGTCCTCCCAACGCAGCTTTTCTTACCCCAGCCTTGTGGGCACGATCCACGAGCCCTGTAAAGTCCTCCACTCGGCCTTCAGTGTCCGGGTACTGGAACAGCACACCACTCACATCCTTCCCGCTGAAGTCCATCTCATGAGGCAGCTTCAGCACAGCCTTCACACCAATGTAGCTGTCATTGTCAGCAGAAAAATGGCAACTCTCAGAAACCAGACAACTGCAGTCAAACATTCTGTAAACAAAGAGTGTTGATGTGCATCTAACAAACGTGAACTTTGTCATTTGTTACATTCATTTATGTAATTATTCAACTGGTTGAATTTTTACACCCATTTGTACCTCAAACCAGATAGGAATACTACAGCTAGTCAGACAGACTGCCCAGATACAAGAAGTGCAGTGGGGATAACACAACCTTGTGTAAAACCACAATGTGAGCATAAATTTAGGGTTTAGCCTGCTTTGGCCTGAAGACTACACAGAGCAATACAGCACTCAGTACAGCAATACACCAGAGATCCTATACATGTCACAAGCCAAGAAACAGGCAGGACACCAAACATTTCATGAGGAAGGTGACTACCTGTAAGCAAGAGGAAGAGACCACACATATTACAAGGAATGTGACCACTTAGTTGACTGAACTTTGGGTTTTAATAGAGGTGAAGCAAAGGCTGAGGTTTCAGGATATAACAGAAGAAGCTGTATTTTTTTCATTTAAATTCCCAAGAAAAAGGGATCTTCTTAATTAAACAGCTACACCCTTTCCAAAAAACAACAGGCAGTGTCTAGAACTGCATTTCAAGAGTGAATGAAACAATGATACGGAAAACCTTACTTGGCTCTTGTCTGGACCACAGCAATAGTCTGGGGGTGGCAACGTGGGTCAATGTAAAACATCCTTTTCTTGTTCTGTCTGGAAAGAGAGAAAGAATGGTCTAAATTTGTGAAAAGGGCAGTTTAACTACTGTACCACCCGTATAACTAGAAGGCTACAGGTTCACACTGGCACCTAACTGGCACTATTGCATTAGGATCCCTTGCACAGATTTTCTAAAATGCCCAGCAATTCCACTGTCCTGGAGACTCACCTGTGACACAGCTGCATGGCCTCTGCGGCAGCCGTGCCTTCATCCAGAAGGGAGGCATTGGCCACTGCCATACCCGTCAGGTCACACACCATAGTCTGGTAGTTTAGCAGGCTCTCCAGACGCCCTTGGGCCACCTCGGGCTGATAGGGGGTGTACTGGGTCACCCTGTATGGGTGACATGTCACACCTTATGGACTGCACAAAACTGGAAATAAAAAAATGTCACATTTACTTTAATGGAAAGGTTAATTTTTTCCCAGTGCTACCTACTTTCAGCTTCAATAGCTGCTTTAAAAAAAAAAAAAGAAAAAAAAAAGAAAAAAAAAAGTGGTGCATACAGGATGTGGTGCCACACAAAACTTGCACAGCATTTCTTTAACAACAAATCAATATACCTGATGCATGGTTGCCTACCTGCCTTGACTGGTATTTGTTGAGTCAGAACATTGTGCTGTCAAAAAAACCCCTAACCTCAAAGTGCATGCCTTCTGTCACCGGATGTATGTTATCGTACCACAGTCACATTTTCCTCCAATGCAGTCAGTAAAACTAACTGCTTAACATAGTAGTTGCATGCAATCATCTGCAACACAATCACAATTTTCTAAGGGGTTCAGCTTGTCTAACAGTTTGACTGCCCAAACATATAAATTAAGCTTTTATTTTGAACATTCATTATCAGAACTGGTTGTGAAACATTCCTTTGCGTAACTGGCATGTGATAAACAGAAAACACAGGGACACCTACCAACCAGAGTTCTCCAGCAGGTTCCTCTGTATGGCAGGTGGTACAGAGCAGTTGTAATAGCCCATTCCAATGAAAGATCTCCACAGCTTGTTCTTGCTTGCAATTTTTTGCAAGGACTCCAGAATTTCATTCTCACCTGCAGAACAGAGACCACATGGAGGTCGGCATCTATGTTGGCTCTGCAATGAAAACACGGACTGAGCATCAGTCCCTCATAGTTTGGATAGGACAAGGGACAGTGAAGAGAACTGCCAAATTTAAAGGAGAGCACATCGAGTCCCAAGAAGTTAGGGTACTGTACCACCACTGTAGGCTCACCAACAAAGCTTGCGCAGATCCAATTTGCCCCATACTATGCAGCCAGAAAAGTGAGCAAACAACTAAGTCCACAGTGACCTAGAATGCAACGCATAATACGCCCACGTCTGCCCTATACATTGCACATAAATGTGAACAACATTGCCTGCTATCCAACATATGAACAGACCAAGGTAGGCAAATAAATATGGCAAAAAATTCATGCCGTGGAAGGTGCTAGAATGAAATCTCTATATCTGTTAAGCTGAATATCTATTTGTTTGTCTTTTTGTTTAATTTATACCCAAATTAATTAAACTCTGCAAAGGTTGCTTATTGAAAAGAGGAAGGCCTAAGAGGAGATTTATGGATGTGGTGAAGGAGGACATGCAGGTTGTTGGTGTGACAAAGAAAGATACAGAGGACAGGAAGAAATGGAAACAATTGATCTGCTGTGGTGACCCCTAATGGGAGCAGCCAAAAGATGAAGAAGAAAGGTTGCTTATTATTTTTTTACATTTCAAAATTAATTTCTGACAAGCTTGGAGAAACAGAAGTAGTGACATCACGCACGCACATAGTAAAGTCACATACAGAGCATACCTCCATCAAATTGACATTTTCTAGCTCCACACACACACACACACACACACACACACACACACGCACGCACGCACAAGCTTCAAGGTAATAAACTTGTACATATAATGAATTACTGTGTGCATGTCACTGCGATCGGCATGCCATTGCTCTCGGTGCTTTTTGCCTGTACGACCAAAGGAACCAGAAGCTGTTATAAGCAACTGAATAAAAATGTAAAATTAATAGGTAATTACACATCATGCACACACAGCATTGCATACATTAGTGATGAAAGAGTAAAAGTTTGGCAATATATCTCACTACAACCACCAGTCACTCTGAGAAATTCTCCTATCTGATATTACTAACAATACTTATGCATTAAATTCAACCACTTTAATGGTAAAACAGTTAGATGATTGTATAATGTATTGTTACTGCTTACCTCTCGATTATTACCCCTTTAACTTGAGCAGTGCTGGAGTTGGTTCACTATAACGGTTACCATGGTACTGATTATTAGTGGACGTGAGTAGACCCATGACTGCAAAGCCCTGGTTTCTGAGGTCCACTACAGGCATTTCTGCTGATACAAGTCTTCATCTCATGAGTTTTTCATGTATGAGTGAAATTCTTTAATACCCTTTAGGACCAAATAAGAGGCTGATTTTCCACACTTATGAGTAAGAAGAGCTAAGCATGCGATAATGATAATTTCCCACTTACCAGATTCCACCTAATGAGCCAAGTTCCAGAAATGCAGGAGTGTAAAAAGGGAATAACTATTTTGTTTTGATGTCTAAGGAAAGTATGCATCATCTCAGGTTTAAAAGCTATCATGAAAAGCATTTCTCCACAACTATTACAAAATTTTGCACCTCAACCCATCTAGCGAGACATGCCCTCTCCCAGTATTGAACTCACTTTTACACTCTTGGGAAAAGGACTTAAACACATACTGGTTTAAAGGAGGGGGGGGGGGGGATCGAGTACCTTAACGACAAAAACAAGTTTCATAGACAAACTGTTCCAGGTTACATAGGCAAACTGTTCCAGGTTACATAGGTAAACTGTTCCAGGTTACATAGGCAAACTGTTCCAGGTTACATAGGCAAACTGTTCCAGATTACATAGGCAAACTGTTCCAGGTTACATAGGCAAACTGTTCCAGGTTGCACATTGTCTGTTGCTGTTTAGTTTGTATGCTTAGACTCTGAATCCAGCAGAGTCAGACTACCTTCAGAGGACCTGAAACAAACTCTGTCAAATCTGCAAATAAAATACATGACCAAAGAATCAACAGATAAAGCTATAATCAAAACAAGATTAAACTAGAGTGATCATAACTTCATTAGGGGATACAAAAATCATGATAAATAGCTAAATTAATTCTCTCTATAACTACAGTGGAACTTTCATGTAGACATTAAACAAGTTCCCAGCCTTACAAAAGCAAAGTACTCTGCACAAGTCTATAGCAAAGTCATAATCTAATGCATATGTGTATTACTAAGCAACAGCCTCGTTGTGCTTTATAGAAATAAAGTCTTCCAGCACATCTAGATCTCTGCTTGGGCACACATGGGTTTATACTGCAAGGCTACATCTGCTGAGGCTCCAAGCTGAAGAAGCTGCCAACCAAGAGGGTATGTCATGGTGGGAAGCAGCCCAGTTGCAGTCAACCAAACATTCCTCTAAAGAGCCAATGTGGGGCCTTCCAGAGCACCCATTGTCAATGAGAATCCCCTGCTGAATGGGCAGAATCCAGGGAGCTCCCCTCAAGCCTACCGTTTGGTATAATGCATCCTGACAGACACAAAGACTGAAAGGGCTGAAGGACTGCACTATTTTACCGCATTCCCTACCCCCATCCTAAATATCATGGCTTCCTTCACCACACACCCTGAACTTTGACCTTGTGGAAAACGACATGTTCAGGACAGGCAGTAATGTCATGAATAATGACTCGTTTAAGGAAAAATAAATTATTGAAATGATCATTTAAAAATGCAAAAATTACACTTACTTTGTAAAATTGAAATTTTGACAAGTTAAAAAAACCACATTTACAATTAGTAACTCACTGAAACAGTATATACATCACAGATTCACTAAATTTACACTAGAATAAGAAGAAACAAAGTGTGATGAAATATTGCTTTATTGAAGAAACAATGTGAAGCTGTTTTGCAGCTCATACAAGTTTAGGTTGCACACCTATCTGTATGCACCTGTAACATCATAAGGAAACAGGCTGTATTACACAAGCATAACCTGCAGAGTTCCAGCTCTCATTATCATCAGCCTCCCTCACGCACCAGGCTAAAGGATGCCAGATGTAGCATAAACTATAGCAATTATATTTTTTGGCAAATATAAGAGAGGACAAAATACACTCCAAGGACAAAAAAAAAGTGCATCAGGTATTATCTGTCTGGATGAGACAGCAGGATCAGACCACAGAAAATGTAAATGTACTGAAAATGTACCCTATGAAGTCTGACTGTTTTGTTGTTTGTTTTTTTACTCGTAATTTTTTTTTTTTTTCTGGAATGTAACCATGCACAGTCTCCTCGATTCAGGGCACCACATTTCACTACATGGTATACTCGGTTACTGTGTACGTGACAATAGAACTCTTTGAGATTACACATCAACCTCCTGCCAAAAACAGGCCAAGGTAAAACTAAGAGGAATAAAACATTTAAAACTGAACAACTGAGAAATCCAAAAGTGTCAGCAATGTTGAGTCTACGCACGTTTTTGAATCTCACCAAGAACTACTGTAGCTTTATGCAAATACCTTCATGGAGCCGGAAGTACCGGTACTCTTTTTGTCTGCATGTTTGTGTGCTTTTATCAGCAAAGCATTCATTAATAAATTAAGAACTTCACAATATACACTTCTTTAATGAAAGGGACACAAACTTCGAAGGAATGGTAGGGAAGCAACATGTTACCTGACTTATGCAGAGCAACTTAGTGCACCTTGTGTAACGAAACATCACTGTAAGGGCTGTTATGAATAACAACCAATGTATTACAGCAGTGTTTTGCTGGGAGCACAGCTCAGCTGAAGAACCTAGTAGCCTGGGGGCAGAAAACCGAGCTGTGAGTTTAAGAGAGGACGGGATGGGGGGGGTCCCTTCAGCGATCAAGCAATCCGTAATTTTTTTACCTTTTTTACGTAACTCCACAGATTACCACTGGTTAATATTTTTAATCCACCACCACCAGGTGAAAAGCTATGCCGACTCCAGTGTGAGTGATTATCTAGTTAACACAGATTAAGCAGTTAAAGATCTGCATGGACCATTGTTGTGATGCCGGTTTCCATGGTAACACAAACCATTGTTTGGCCAGGCAGCTCGTTGAATATCCGGTGCACAGGATCACTTTATCGCACATTGGTTAGGGACTCATACATCATCATCCCTATTATTATTATGCTGACGTATGTGTCCAAGGCGACTTGTGAAGTTACATCAAAATAAATTCTCAAGTATCCACCGGTACATAATGCACGAAACCAGACTCGTCCGATATCACTTCAGATATCGTTTTTTTTTTTTTACTGGTTGAACTTTAAGCCTTAAAAAATGATAAGAGTAGGTGTCTACCAAGCGTTGACACTGATCCGCCCACCCAACCAGCCCCCTCTGACGAAGGAAAAAAAAAAAAAAAAAAAAAAAAAAAAAAAAAAAAAGTGCCTCGTAAGTGTTCGTAAAACAAAACAAAAAAAAAATTATAAGCTGCCCTGGCAAGATGAGGTTGGGTCACAGCGTTTTATTAGCCAGTTTTGGCCATCCAGAAGCGCTGCTGGGGGTTGCGAGCTGACGGGCGCCTCCTCTGATGTAACGCCGTGGGACAAACCAGATTGAACTGGACCCGCGCGGCGCTCCAGCCTGAACTTTACACTCCACTGGCCGTCCTATTAGCACATTGGTGCTGCTCGGTGGGTTGCACAAAAACAACTCCAAATATGTTCAAAGGAAGACCCGGCAGAAGAGAAATTGGCTCGCAACACGCGTGTAACCTACATTTCAACTTCCACTCGGCTCCTTGTTCTGCTCCAGACAAGGGCGTTGGGTCGGATCTTTATTCGCGTTCAGCGTTCACGCGGGACTGCATCATTTGCCCCACTCAGCCTTAAATATTCGACTAAAAAAAAAAAAACGTCGTTTCGAAAAGAAAAAGCAACTCGTGTTAAAAATACATCAAGTCGAGAAAATAAAAATGTTCACTTACAAACGGGGTCATCCATCTTCAAACTTCTCTGCAAACGAATAGAAGACGGGATCGTTTTTTCGATCAGTTCATCGATTGTCTGAGGCGGGAGGGGGAAAAGCACAGTTACGGTATTTATGAGGGAGTTCGGAGGATTGGAAACATCAGAAATTCACAAGTTTGCCAGCTTCAGGCTTCATCCCGAAATAAAATCACGTGTTACTCGTTTGCGTTAAAATAACAGGAGTCGACTCCGTCGTGGCTTCTAATGATCAATTTCAGTGCATGCTTTGCTTTGAACATTGCATTCGTAACACAGAATCTGTCGCCATACTTGCACGGGTGCGATCTTCGTGTCACAAGGATCGCGTTCGCTTCACATTTGTGACCGACCTGGCCGTTTTCTTACCTCAACACCCAGAGTGTCCAGCATCTCCTGCTTCTCCTTGTCACCTGGTCCGATGTGTCGCTCTGAGAAGTCGTCGTGTCGTGGCAGAATCCTCTCGATTTTCCTTGAGGAGAAAACGGAGGAGCCCCTCAAACCCCGGACAGCCACAAAAACGGGTTTATTGATCCCGGCGAGGTCCGCCTCAGGTTTCCCCGGCGCGCGGCTTCGGCGGCACAGGTTCCTGCAGGGCGCGCGAGCGCCCACCGACCTGGCCACGAGCGCCCAGGATTTTGCACAGCTTTGCATTTTGTTTTTCAACCTCGAACAAACGTACGTGCAAATGTGTGCGCGAAATAACACTTTTTCCCCCCTTCTCGTTGCCACAAAAGGGAAAAAAGAAACCCCCCGCCGCGTCCCGCTACCAGCAGGTGACACGCAAAACTCAACAAAGAAGTGGACCAACTTGTTAAAGGGTGGCTCATGAATACGCCGTCGTCACCCGCCGAGCAGCCAATAGAAAAGCGAGGCTCGCTAACGTAGCGTCAAGCCCCCGTTAGTGGGCGGGGCCACGCACCCCCCACGTGCCTGCCGTCTATAAAAGCGCTGGGCGTTGGCTTTACCGCGCAGCGTTGCAGGTGATGGGATTGTTTCTCTGTGTGGTTTTTGCGTGCAACTTTTTTGGACATGAAGCACTTTTTCGATTAAACAACTTTTTCAACCACCAGCAGGACCGCATTGCTCTTCAGACGTGCTTGCATGCATTGTAAAAACTTCATGCTCCCATCAATTCGGTTTCAAGTTTGTCATATGTACACTAACAGCATAGCAGTGTTATAACAGTGAAATGTGTTGCTTCCAAACATCCTCAGCACATAAAGTGTGTAAAAAAAAGATGACAAAAAAAGAATTAATAAATATACAATACATAAAGTGAAATAAATACTCCAATATCTATAAAGAAGCTTGTACAATCTATTAAAGCACTTGTCACACTATCCGGGGGGTGGGGTCAGTGGTTTGTCAGTGTTATGGTAAGGTGGAAAAAACTGTCCCAGAACCTACTTGCTTTTGTCCGATGCTTCTGAATCGTTTTCTGGACGGGAGCAGAGAAAATAGTTTGTAGCTGGGGTGACTGTGGTCCTTTAGGATTTTCTGGGCCTACGGGACTCTTGAGAATAAAAACGAGGGATTAATCCAAAATTTTACATTTTTATGTCCAAATAAGCACATTTTTCAAAACTGTAAACAGTGTCGTTAGAAATAATGTCGAAAAGTAAATATAACTCAGTGAATCAGTAACTCAGTGGTGAGGGGATGCCGCAGGCAAGAGGCTTGGTGGTTAAGGAACTGTTTTAGATCCTGGTGGTTGGAGGTGGCTGTAGTACCACTCAGTAAGCCAGGTGCTGAGATGCCTCATATTATTAAGTTCAAAGATCTAACAAATGGAGTTGCTTTTGGTAAATGTGACAAGTTTAAAACTGCAATGAGGTGCTCATCACTGCCAGCCATGTGGAGTCACATGAAGGCCGGTGCTGTCTCATATGTACACAAAGAATGAACTCACAAACATCTGATATTTAAAACTTGCAGTAAGCAATTTCATCTGTTGAAAAATCCTCTGTAAGATATAAGAATTTAAAGCATTTGTTAAGATGCATCTGTAATAACATTAAATATTTTACATTTTTAGCAATAGCAAATAATCAGACTTCATTTTCTCCTCAAGTAACAATATGTATGTTATAATAAAATAAAAAGGAAAATCTTTGTCGTGTACCCAATCTTTTTAGTCCAAATTATTTCAACATCTAAATTTTGGTATGTTTCATACCTTTGATGTGGATTAATTTTGAGCATAGATTTGACCATCTTTCTAAATTTAGCTGTCATTTTATTTGTTTCCACTGAGTTGTGTATAACTTTGCCAAATGTATAAATACAACTATAAACTTGCCCAAGTCAGGTATCTTGAATCAGTTTACAAAAGTTAAACGCCCTATTATATATCCAAGGATGGCCATTACAGTAAAAAGCTGTTTAAACATTAATATAATTATTTTGGTATAAATATTGCTTTATTCAGATAATTCTTTTAAGCCTTAATTTTTTGTTCTCCCACAAGAGGGTATGTTTGGGTGTAACAATTTAACAAGAATTACCAGTTTTGTCCAGTGCAATAATAAAAAACTTAATTCAAATTAAAACTGAAAAAACTGTCCAGTAAACAAAGTGAAAGGATTAATATCTTTAGTTATAGCACAGAAACTGACAACTGCACAACTCCACTTCACCAAACTGAGGCTGACCCGAAAACGGGAACCATCATGTTGTATTTTCAACTCCATACAGGCACCTCCAGGGATTAAATGGCAAAAGCTGGACTGGATTGACCCCAACCCCCCATACAGTGATCAATTATGAATTGGGGTGTGACTTAGACAGCTGTTCTCTGTAATATTTTTTTCTATTAAAAGTCATGCTTTTTTGTTTTATCTTCAAATATTTTTCTGAAAAAAGGCTTAAGAATTCATAATGAGCGATAAATACACATCATAAACATACTCTTTAGATTTATCAGAAGATACTGTTTTGTTTGTTTAGTGCATTTAAATGGTTTTGGAAGCCGATTTGCTACTTAAATCAGAATGTACGCTTGGGACACTTGGAAATGCTTCTGAATGCTGCACTTACCATGTTGTGTAGTCTTAAGAGGGGGTCTCTACTTGGGGTCTGCTTAGTCTTGACAGATGGAGTGAATGTAAAATAAGCACATGCTCCATATCAGTCTTCCCCTAACAACATCTTCAGTCCTTGTTTGTACCAATTGCAAGTTTTCTCCTTCCTTCCACAGGTCATTCTGCATGACATTTCAGTGACACTCTCCCTAGGTGGCATGTGCTCTTCCCGAGGGTGACACTTGTGATCTACCAGCTTGGTTGCCCAGTTCCCATACCCAGGAGGCTACAGCAGGCACAGGGTGCTTCTTTATCATCTCCAGCTGCTGTAGTTGCTCTAAATTTTCCAAGTGATCCTCCTGGGAACCTTTAACAGAGCACCATGTTTTGATCCATAGTAACTTCAGAATTTTGTTGTTTTTGGCACTGCGTGGCTCTGACAATCCGTTAATTTTGCGACCCATTTTTGGTGCTCAGCTCGGTAAAATGGCAAGGGTCAAAGGCTTTTAAAGGGTTTACCATCCAGATAATGCACCAGGAACCAAACCAAGGGACATTTGTGGAAAGCTTTTATTGCGAGAAAGTTTAGTGATTTATAGTGATGCTTAACGGTGTAACAGGTGAAAACAAACTATTCTACTGTGTGTAAACCAAAGACCAACTGTCTATCTTAAACCTGCAAGGATAAAGGGGGCAAAGCCAAAACAAAGTCTTCTGACTACACTGATCTAAACTACATACCAAAACACACAAATAAAAATTGGACACCTCTCTCTATATAAACCATACAAAAGTATACAAGTACATACCAAACAAATCACAAGGCTAAAACTATTGAAGTCACTCCAAATCCTCTTCTGCCTCTTCCTGTATGGGCTTCTTCATAGGCACAGAAGTTAGGGGCACCCATCTGAGGTTAATTGGTGTTGGTGATTCCAGTTGGAGTCCCCACAGCCTAATATGACAACAGGGAAGAGACACAAATACACAGCTAGACCTTGCACCATTATACCTGTCTATGCATCTGTGTATGAAATAGTTGAATTACAGCATGTTGTCTAGAAAATATGCTGTAGCTGCTGGTAAGTAAATGAATTTTGTGGTTGGATCTTGGACTGTTCCTGACAGGGAGAAGTTCACTTCAGTTCATTTCAACCCAACCCAGCCAGGTCCTACCAATGCCCACAACATGATGATGAGGAGGTGGTCCCGCAGGAGCAGGTCATTAAAAACCATTAACTTCTGCAATCTCTGTGTGTGGTGCAATCTTGCTGTCAGCCAACTGGTGTGGTATTATTTTATATAACTGGTGTGTGGGAAATATGGTCACCCAATCACCCGCATCTTGAGGAGTTTGAGACGCTTACATGATAATAACAGTAAAAGAAGACGTGGGAGTTAGAGATTGCTTAGTACTAATTTGAGATGATCTGACACCCCCTCAAAGTCCATAGTGAGGGTTTGGCTGTCTTGTAGTTGGTCTGTTAGTGAGGCATCATAAAAGCTGGGGAAGGATCTGCTGGGTTGACTTAGCATGTTTTGAGGTCATTATTTACACAGCAAGGTACCATGGCAAGACCACACTTCTTTAGCTAAATTATATTTAGCTGCATAAATAAAAGGAATAAGGCCCTTGGGAAAAAATTAAAGGGCAACCAATGTTTTTACTTGGCTCCTAGATGATGACAAGTATGGTCTTAGATGTTTGTCAGCAGGTGGCTGGCAGTCTGTTCTTACCTAGAACTCTGTATCCTATTCAGATTTTATTATAAGAAAGCACCTGCCTGGCACTGGGCTTTGGTATTCTGTGCACAGCTCCTGTTTGTTTAAAACTGAGTGAAAAATTTTAAATGTAGTAAAGTACTGTATTAAGTGCTTTGTGACTAGCTGGGTCAAAGGGGATAAAAAGTGCTAACAAGTCACGAAGGTACAAGGTGTGCAGACAGGCACCACGGATAACCTGGTTTATCAAGAATGTTCCGAGATGCCCTAAGGAGAGAGGACCAAGTAAAAGCAAGAGTACAAAAATAAAAGACAATAGACAATAAGCAAAAGATGGTAAGATTTGTGTCAAAACAACTTGTAACCATCAAGATGCCTAAAGTGAAAGACTTTACTGGTGCATGCATAGCTTGCACCCATGGAAAATTAGAAAACAAGTATGAAACCAAAAAAATGTTTAAAAATAAGCTGATCGTGTGCTACGTGTAAATCTTACATGTATAATGAGTACTATATAAACTGCTCGCTTAAGACAATAGGGACAGACTCCCTAACCTCTTCTGTAGAGACAGGTATTCCCATCAGCTGATAAAAAATAAATTGTAAGGAGAGAAACGTCCTCCTGTCCTGAGTCTTTGCTGAAACTGGTGAATTTCTTTCACAAAACCTACATCTGAGTCTGAGCACCTTCCTATGGATGACTGTTTGGGGTGAAGGTCCACCAAAATAAACTCATAGCAGCAACAGCATCTTTCTACTACTTTAACATTTGTTGTATTAGGTGTTGGTTGTTTGCAGTGTTGTTCTAGGCACTATCAGTCTTAAGTTCTACATTTTCTATTGTTGCTTAAATGTTTTTTCTTTTCTCAGTTATGCTTGTATTCTTACATTTGTCTTCAAGTTCAGAGACAAGTTTCTCTATCAAACTGAATATACACTATGTGGACATGTGAGCATCACCTCCTTATGTGCTTGTTCAACCTCCGATTCTAAACCCACAGGCACTGATATGGAGCTGTCCCCCCTTCGCTGCTATAATGGTCTCCTCCTTCTGGGGAGGCTTTCCATCAGATTTTGGAACGTGGGAATTTGTGCCCATTTGGCCACAAGAGCATCAGTCATGTCAGGCAAGAAGGTCTGATCCGTGAACAGCATTCCGGTTCATCCCAGTTGTTTTTGTAGCCTTCCTTCATACAGAGAGT
This sequence comes from Heterotis niloticus, assembly GCA_018136845.1. NCBI lineage: Eukaryota > Metazoa > Chordata > Actinopteri > Osteoglossiformes > Osteoglossidae > Heterotis > Heterotis niloticus. The sequence continues at coordinate 6,971,835 of CM030890.1, forward strand.
TATGTGCATTTCCTAATCATGTTCAATCAGTTGAATCTACCACAGGTGGACTCCAAACAAGGGACTGAAACATCTCAATGAGGATCAATAGAATGGGATGTACTTAAGCTAAATTTCAAGTGTCATAGCAAAGGGTCTGAACACTTGTATATATGTGATATTTCAGTTTTTTATTTTTATAAATTTGGAAAAATTTCTAAAATATTGTTTCTGCTTTGTCAATAGGGGGTATTGGGTGCAGCTTGATGAAGACTGTAACATAAAATATGAAAAAAGTGAAGGGGTCTGAATACTTTTTGAATGCACTGTAGTATGAAACTCTGGTGTAACTGTCAAACCAGTACCTACCCAGGGTGTATCCTACACTAAATAGGATGGGAATGAAAGGGAGCCTGCTTGTAACAGAGCATGGAATATGAGAGCAAAGCCAGCAATGTATTAATACCATGTAAACCTTCTTCACATAAATGATTAATATCACAGGGAAAACGACAATACGACAAGGTTGGCAGTGCATCAGTGTAAGTGTTATCCAGGGTATCATGTGAGTAGAGGCTGGGCACGTATCGGCGGTGTGTCGTCTGCTCATAAAATTTCCATGCCCATAGAAGACATGACGGTCCACAGGAGCAGGGAGATCATCAGGAATAAGGTAGGGAGCGCTAACTTAACTCGCCTGCTTGAGATGCAGGTGTTCCCTGGGCCTTGTTGCAGTAGCTGGAATGGATCTAACATGGCACAACCCAGGCACTTTACAGCTGTCCTTGTGGTCACCAGGACTTAGAAGGGACAAAATGGCCTGGAGACAAAGTGACAATTCTCTTAACAACGGATTATAATGCGTGTAGTTGGGAGCGGAATTGATTCAGACTCTTTCTCATCCCAAGACAGTAAGCGAACGCATCATCTTCTACTCAATGGATGTCCAGCCTTTCACAGTTAATGGGGTTGCATAAGCCATGGTCTTAGGTTGTCTGATCACAGTCTCGAAATGGGTCAGTCCATAGTGTCTGTTCAGTGCATTTCTCATAGCCATGAGAGCTCAGGGCAAAGTATCAGGCCATTTCAGTTGTGTCGTTGAACAAATATTCTGCAATTTGTTCTTTAAAGTGCCATAGTGTCTCTCTACCACGTCAGATGACTAGGAGTGATATGGCCAGTGCCACTTTTAGTTGAGTTGCAGTAAAATGAGGGCCCTGATCACTGTACAACCGAGCAGGAATCCCACAACATTATACACAGCCAGTCAAAAGTCTCTTGGCTACTGTCACTGCCTTGGCCCAGCAACATATGCTTCAGTCTATTTAGAAAACATGTCTATGACAACAAGCATGTGTCTCAGTCCATTTACAGCTTGTATGTTAAAGTTTATCTGCAGATGCAAAAATGAGCCCTTTGGTGCAGGCTGTACTGCACATGCAGTCTTACCAGGCTTGACAATGTGGTATTTTTTGGCAAATTTCATGTTTAACACTCACATCACATTACACTCCACACTCCTCCACTTTGGGCATGTGGGACACACCATATACAGGTCAAATTTGCATGTCCATGTGGCCATCATGCAAGTATCAGAATATAGTAGGGAAGTCATAAATAAACCAATCCCATTCCAAATAATTTTACTGTGGACCACAACAGCGATCTGGAGAGCAGCCAAATTGCCCAAAGAGTATTCAGTTTGTCCATATAAATTACACTATGACACCCAGAGACCCGCAGAAAAAAGCTATTAGTCTGTAGACACATCAGGAAAAGTAGTTAGTGCTTCAGGTAAGACCAAAAGCACAAGACAGTATTAGAATAGCAGAAAATAAATTGTTGATGAAAACATTAACAAACCATGCGTTGTTAACTTCAGAAAACATCAGAATGAGAGATAACAGCGTAGAACAAACGTTTCTACCAAGGGTCTCCAAGTCTCTTGCTTCTAAATGGGCTTTGTATGGACCAAGGTGCCTATTAACCAGGATTTGGCGGTGGCTGACTGCACACTTCTAACCCTGCAATCCTTAACCGCAGAATTGCCATTTCAGATATCACCCATACATACATAAAATGAATGTCAGACCCAAAAAGAGAAAACATATAGATACAACACACAGTCACACAGCCATACAAACACAGGGCTCTTCACACACTTAAAAAAAAATCACATCGATCCATACTCGGTATAATTAGCCAAACCAATTTCTTTCTTATATAAAATCTAAAATAATTCTGAACAATTCGAAATGGAACAGAAATGTATAACACTTATTTATATAACACATATTTGCACAATTTTCCACCTTAAGAGTAAAGTATGATGATTTAAACCCAAGTTCTTTATTACTGGTTATAGCTGCATTTCTTTGAATGACCTTCCAAGTTATTTCAGACATCAGTGTGAAAGAAAACACAAATAAAGTACCAAAAAATAACACAGAATGTGGGAGCTGGTTATAACTCACCAAACCTGTAGTAGGATCTCGCCTGGAAAACAGAAAAGGTTAAAATTCTGGTCAAAAGGACAGATGCAAAAGTTACACCAGCAACTCAGAGCCCACAGCTAACAAATGCTAGCACACCAGGCAAAATGTGCAAAGCAAAGTAACAGAAGTTATCAGGCTTTCCTACTTGGTATAAATGCATGGAATGAATTACGTACAAAAAAAATGACATTGTTAAAGTTAAAAAGCAACAGATACAGCCATTATAAACCTGATTTATTCTCAGACCTTAACATTCTAGTAATTCAGCCTATAATATAATAATGCATTTACATTGCACCCAAGAACATTCTAGATCTGCTTTGCCCTCCACTCTACTCCAAGCTTTAAGAGGGACTAAAGGTGTTAATCCTACATCCTGTGTAATAAAAGCAACCACTTGCTTCCATGCCACAGCAGAAGGGAAGGGATGGTAGGTTGAAGGACTGCCCCACCCAGTCCGCTCTCTGCGTCTCTCCTCACCCACTAACTGTTTTTGTACTCCTCCTCCTTCTTTGTACATGTCTGTCTTTTTTTTAATATCTTCTCTTCCTTTGTCTCCGCACCTCTTCTTCCAACCACAAAACCTTAAAACATGTCTGACCTGCTTAGTTCCTTCCTTACAAAACTTAAAACATCACTGGATCCATTTTGATGGCCATCTTGCTACTTTCTCATGCTTGTCCCACATCTGCACCAAGCCATCCCCGATGGGCACCTTCATGCTCTGACCTGTGTTCCAAACAGGTTTAACTGTAATTCCATGACAGTTCTTTCTGAGTATGGAACACCCTGTTCCTGAGAAGGATGCCGCCCATGTCGTGTACCGGTACTCCCTTTAACCTATGCACTGAACTATTACAGGTACACAATGACCACAACAGTGTGTTGCAGTGACATACTTACCTGTGTCACTGGCCAAACGGGGAGACAGAAGCACCGGAAGTGAGCAGACAAAATAGGAAAACTAAAGGTGTCCCTTGCCTAAGTTTTAATGCTTCTGTAAGAGTTTAAATTTGATATTTTGCTGGGTCTGAAGTAGGTCTGTTATGTAAGGCTGAATGCTGAGGGCGCGTGAGTGAGTGATGTGGCGGTGAGGAGAAAGCGCAGGAAAAGGGAAGTGTAAGGGCATTGGAATGAGCATGACCGCCATCTCAGACAGAGGGAGAGCGTATCTTAAATGTCCACTTGATTTTAGGTCCCCTCCCCAGTTAGCATACGTGCATCTTGGAAAATTTCCATCTTACAAGAAAAGAAGGATGGTGAAGAAAAAACCAGCCAAAGGGAGCACCACAAGGGTAACAAGATAAGAAACGAATACCATCAGTCTCCTTGCAGTTCCTGGCCTTCTGACCTTCCAGACAGGAAAAATCCTTCTACCCCAAACACAAAGGTCAAGCCAGATAAGACCAGAACAGTACGTGAGATGTTTTACAGAACTTAAACGGTCAGCTTAAAGTTTCCTCACAATAAAGACCTAATGTATATTCATATTCTCAAAGAACTTGAGAAGTTTTGAATAACAAACTTATCATTATTATCAACTTGTACTGAGAAATATTTAGTTTTGTCGGAGTTTGGGAGTGCCAGTTCAAATCATGTGGCAACACGTAATCTACTGTGTTTATAGATAGCAACCATGAACCGAAACCAAACCTTAAGTATTCCAAGATTGGAGAAACTGCACAAGCATAAAAGGGAAGGCGAATGAGGTGTTGATGTCACTACTGCATCCACGTGTTCCGATTTTGAGGAATGAAGCGCTGCTTTGCTGTGACCCTCCACCTCAATCCAAACCTCCAGCTTCAAACTGATGCGCAGTTTTCTGCACTTCCAAGGAAATCAGCTACAAGGTTCATTTTTTGTAAATGGCCTTTACATTAGATTTTATTTGCTATGAATTTGCTTATATTAATATAAGGAAGTGAATTTTGTTTGATGTGTAGGGGAGAAGAAGGGTTTGAGGAACCACAGGTGAGCGTCAACAGCCTGGTCTACCTGTGGACTACTGTTCTTTGTTGGATTTTATGCTTTCATGAGGCATCCAGGCTCACCAGAGAGAGGGGCTGTCTTCCTCCTCACAGTTTATCACCTGCAGAGAACGATCCCTGTTGTTGCCTCCCACCGGCCCATTTATCTGCTCAATAAATATAGGAATCCATATAACTTCGAGGGAACAAAACACTTTGTGTGATTCTTAATCCAGCACCTCCATTTTGCCAGTACACATTACTGTGCATAGAATTCATGACAACCCCTTTGCATACTTCATATCACTTATAAACTTTTTGACTAACTAACCAATTCTCACACATTTAAGTTCTAAAACTGTATAGCACCTGTATTTAGCAGAAATTAAGCTAATTCGAAAGTGGATTAGAAATGGCAGCTATTTTATTAATCCTAAATGAAACCCCAAGCATTGATTTTTGTGTAAAACTATCTACCGAAATTGAAAATGTTAACTTCTCCAGAGGTTTCTTAGGTTTGATTCTAACATGCAAGCGCAAAAGCATATTTATTTTCATTGGTGTTGACATTATCTACAAAAGCAGCATTGCACCTTGCAGTTTCACAGTTAATGGAGTATCAGGAATTCATGACAGCTAATATTGAAACAGAACAGGAGCAAATCCATTATGGTGCCGGAGCAGTCAGAGTACAAATAAGATGGCTCAAAAGGTAGGCAAAATGTGTTTTTTGGGTTCTCAGCAAACATAATAAATGGTCTTTTATTTGTCACAGGGGAATGTAAACAAAGCTGTGCTACACAGTGCCATTTTTTTTGCTCTAGGGAATATTATAAATAACCCCCTTGTCTGCATAATTCTTCCATCTGTCTCCATCTCTAGTTGGGCTGTGAGATGTGGGAGTAGGTGGATCAACAGCTTCATCCAAATGACCCAATGTGATCACCAGGCTCCAAGCCAAAGAGCGACATCTCAAGATGGAATCGTAAAAATGCATCATTTCAATCTGAAAAGACACAGCCAGGGGCTTTGAAATGGAGTTTATTTTGTGGCTTTTTCAACAGTCACCACAACTGCTTTACCAGTTCTTCTCAGTTCCCTTCGCCTTCCTATTTTATACCCTGGCCAGACTTGAATGCCTCACTTTGACCCACAGGTAAGAGTGACTCATATGCATATACTGTATATTTATTGCCAGTAAATATATTTCTATTTTTTTCTGTATATAAGTAGTTCAGATCTCATTCCAGATGTTCCCTTCTGTAATAGTAACATTTATGGTTTAGGTTATTTTAATTTGAACTCATGTTTGCAACTCAGATGGATACACTAACTATTAATTATAATCATAGGCAGCTATTAACAGTATTTTGTCCACTATTTATCGCTTATTAATATAAGTTAATTCAGTATCCTATGGCAGCAAAGTCACTACTTTGGTGTCTGCTATGGTGAACCCCTTATTTCCTTTGTAACCGTTGGACCAGATACATGTACCTCGTGTTGGGAGGCTGCGTACTGGCTGCCGTCACCATGGGTCCTTACACCTGGCTGCTGCTGGTCCCTGCGTTCAGCACTGTGTTGCTGGTCTGCTTCGTACGTCCCCAGGACATCCACCCCTGGGTGCTGGGTTCACTCATGTGCTGGCAGACCTTCTGGCATCTCCTGATCCAGTACCAGGAGTACTGGCTCCTGCAGCCATCAGACACCAGGTACTGTACTCTGCGTTCGGTGTGAGAGGGTCTGTTGCTGTTCACCTTTACGTGTACTTTTATGCCACACTTGCATCACCAGGGTAGCACTCCAGTTGGAGAAACACTTTTAACGGACTTCTCTGCTGGCTACAGTCTTTTACAGTCTGTGCCATGAAACTGTGTTGAAACTGCATGTGCCTGTACACGCATGTGCTGCTGCCATGATCCCTTAGGGAGCTATACCAAAAATAACATTGAATGTTGCTCAGCATTGCCCAGAGGATGGCCCAGGCTTTCAGGCGTAAACCATCGTGTCTGTGCTGCACACCACTGCTGTGATGAGCTTCATAGCCATCTAGGCTGTGAACGTCTAACTAGGACGGAGTCCAATCGCTCTGCCACACTAATTCGGCACGGTCAATCCTTTGTCACCCAGGCTGTTTCTCACCATGTCAGCCATGATGCTACTCACCCAGAGGGCCACATCTCTATCCATGGACCTTCAGGAGGGCAAGGCTACACCACCAACATGTGGGGCAGAGGTTCTGTCCTATCTCAGCTACACTCTCTACTTCCCTGGGCTGTTGGGTGGACCCCTGTGCTCCTTCTCTCAATTCTTGTGCTTCGTGGAAACAAGTACCAGCAGCCCCCCTCCATTGCCTCTCCGACCTGTCTTAGTAAAGTCACTCATGGCTTTATCTTTGGAATGGGTCAGACGTGTCCTCACAGGTTTCCTTGTGTCTCATTTGCCTGAACCGGGCCCTTTTTGGGTCCCCGGTCAGATGCTGTGGGTGTGGGCCATGTCTGTGGCTCTGAGGATGAGGTATTACTCCCACTGGGCTTTGAGCAATGCTCTCAACAATGCAGCTGGCCTGGGGTTCAGGGGCTGCAACCACAGCGGAACTCCTCTCTGGGACAGCGTGCCTGACGGTGACCCCTGGTCAGTGGAGACATCCAGCCACCTGTCAGAGTATGCCCGACAGTGGAACAGGACCACGGCCAGGTGGCTCCGCAGACTCGTCTTTGAGCGGTGCAAAGCAGCACCCCTGGTGCTGACCTTTGGGTTCTCTGCCTGGTGGCACGGCCTCCATCCAGGCCAGATGTTGGGCTTCATGGTTTGGGCTGTGGCAGTACAGGCAGATTACCGAGTACGTTGGCGACTGCGCACTCCGGTGTCCTCACAAAGGAAGAGGCTGGTTTGCACATGCCTCAGCTGGGCACAAACACAGCTGGTCATCACGTGGGTTGTGGTTGCTGTGGAGCTGCGGAACGTCTCTTCCGTGTGGTTGCTGTGCCGATCTCACTTAAGCTGGTTTCCTCTGCTCTACATACTTCTGATGTTTTTCTTGTCACCCACAAAATATCTGATGAAAAATGCAATATAAAAGGATATAGGGATGTCCTACTTATAATACAAACGTGCACAAACATATTCCTTTGCGACATTCAAATAAAGAAGAACCCTGCTTATTGCCCCCTGGTTCCTTTTCTGCTTCTTTATGTGTGAATGCTAGTGGAAAACTGGCACAGTCCGCAGTCCTAGCAAGATGAAATTACTGGGTCTGTGGAACAAGATGTTGTTCTGCTCTCTCCAACTCTTTCCTGGACCTATCCTTAGGGGAACTTGCCCTGGAATGTGGTGTCAGAACCACACCACAGCCCTCTCTTGTACAACAAGCTCAGCTCTTCAGGCTAGCAGGTAAACATGAATAATAGGCATCAATTTAACATCTGGACTGGTACGGACACGTCTCACATATGAAATCTATCCCATTTCAGGTAGAAGCATAAGGACACTCCAACACTCTATAAGCACCTCAAAATTGTTGATATGTTTAAGGGAAACCTACAAGTGAGGATGTAACTAGACAAAACTCTCCAATATATAGCACCGAATTTTCAGTGCTGTATGACAAGTAACTGTTCGACAAAAAGGTTTGTCTGTCTGTCTGCATTTTGAATAAAGAGTAACAGTAATACCAGAGTTTGGCTCCACCAGCTGGCAAATGTACCACATCGTAACAAAAACAAATCAAACAATAAAAACGAACGAGGGCTTTATGATAGAAAGGATTTACTGATAAAAAACAATAATTTAATACAATACAGGAAAAACAAAATATATAATCTTTCATTTTTGTAATAAAATTTATTTAGGAGACTGTAAGGTTTCTAAAGAGTTGTCATTCCTTTTTTTCCATAAATTGCCAGTAACTATTCCTAAGAACAGAAGAAGTCCAAGATTGCGATTAGATGCAAATTTCTTCCAGCAGTCCTCTGGCTTATTTATATTCACTGTGCAAATCTGAGAGGGGAGAAGAAGCAGAAAAGATATACAAGTCAGTAAAGAAGGACATAAAAATTGTCCTTCCTTGACAATTCAAAATGCATAATGGTTGTAACAAAAAAAAGTATCTTAGTCCCGGGAGTGCACGATACCATATGTTGAGGTTTATGGAGTAATCGGTATTGATGCAGAAGTATATTTGAGTATTGTGACCAAGTTTATTATCATTTAGTTTTCTTTTTCCTTTTAAAAAAAACCTCCTCTCACCTGATATGCCAGATGCATGGCCACAGCAGAGACAGCTACATAGTAAGGTAATGTCTGCTGAGCATTGATCCCAGTCAGGACCAACCCCGCCAACATGGCCACACTGAAGCTGCTCAGCCATGGCTTGGTCCACTCCTGAAATCGCAAAGCTGTGGACCGTACCCCTACCAGAACATCATCCACTTTGTCCTGAAGGATGAAAGAACAGATTGGCCAGCTTTGTGTGTGTCTGTGCTGACAGTGAAGTGCCACCTTGTTTCTTTTGGCAGTCAGAAATGGCCGCTATCCGTCTTACCTGATGGGCGTAGATGGTGTCGTAGATCAATGTCCACATCACACCAGAGAAGTAAAGTGGCAGACACACTGACCAGTCACATGAGCCTGTTACTGCAGACCAGCCTAGCAAGGCTCCCCAGTTAAATGCAAGGCCTAGGAAACAAAACTGCATGAATTATCACATAACTTAGAACTACCATTTCAAAACATATTTTTAAAAAAGCATAGACAGTTTATACAATTTTAGATTAAAAATATGAAAAACTATAAACAGTTATTGCAAAGGAAGGGCATACCCAGTACAAGCTGTGGCCAGTACGTGATCCTTTTCATCAAGGGGTACGTGACGACCAGTGACAGCGATGCAGCACCAAGAACTATGCTGCAAAACAAATATTTTATGTAACCATGAACTATATTAACCGTGGACTTGTTTTGTTCAACCTCTAAATCCTACAGTACACAAAACAGAACACAACTTGAGCACCATGCGGCCAGTACCTGTAATTGTTAAGGCAGACTAAAATCCCAAGTGCCGCAGTCAGTTGACCTCCCAGGAAGATAAGAGCGCTAAATTGGGAGATCTCCCCGGCAGCAATAGGACGGCTGGCTGTTCTGGACACCTGCGGACAAACACGACCATGAATGCGCGATCGGCATAGTGTGCCTCTGTGATAGTGGGGTAAAGTACTCCAGGTTAACGCCATCACATTAAGCATGACAGACGAGGGTGAGCATGATGGGTAAATAGACGAGGTACCTTTTTGTCAAAGTCTTTATCCCACATGTCGTTGATGGTGCAGCCAGCCCCCCTCATCAGCACAGCCCCTGTGCCAAAGAGTGTGAGCATAGCCAAGTCTGGGAGACAACCAGGGTCCGCAGCCAGTCCTATGCTCCAGGTGCATGGTAGGTAGAGCAGCCACGTACCTGTGCGGTACAAACCAAGCCACTCAGTATACCCTTATACTAGATACAACTTTTCTGTCCTCTCTGCATTACTTTGATTTTAACTATCACTCTGCATTCCTAGAAATAAGATTTATACTGCAGAGGTTTCTGGTTCTTTATTCATCTTTTCCTGTTTTCCAGTACTTAAAAAAAATCTGCTAATATAAAATAAAACACTGACTGAATACAACAGAAGAACTGCTCACCAATCGGTTTATCCAGCCTCATGAGTCTGAGATAGGGCTGAACTGCTGATGGTGCAGAGTTCACAATTGCTGCCGCAGACAAACTAAGCAGCCTCCTGCCCTCAGGCCTTGAACGTGGTCCCGCTTGTTGCCGCTGCACACTTTGGCTATGGAAGGCTGTACTGGGCCACCAGGTACCATGTGGGTGACTGCTAAGTCCCATTAAGGTCTCCCATCTCTGCTGCCTGTGTCCTGAAAAGCTGGGAGGGAGGCAGGCTGCAAGATGCACAGGCTTCCAAGAGAGGAGGATGAGCTGAGAGGCAGATCTGAGGAGTGTATTCATGTTTACTCCCTTCAGACAGCTCTCCTTCAGACCATCTGTGGCACCTGGAATGAAAAGTGTATGACATGCAAAACATCATGCTACCACCTGATATGCAAATGCAGGCTTTTACACCAGAACAACACAGCAAAGTGACTGAAAATGAAATGCTTAGTGTGTAATTCCTTTCTGTGGGCTTCCTGAAAGCCATTACCATGTGACTATTCATGGCTCATTCACTGCCAGTAGCAACAGCCCAATATTGCCTTTACAGAATATTGCTTTCCCCTGAACACTTCATTATTTTGCCTTTACATACATTTTCCGAATGTATTTATTTGGGGATGATATTCAAATCCCTTAATCTGCAGACTTCACAGATTGAGCTTGTCAACTGGTCACATGTGGCTTCACTTTCTGTTTTGAGGCAGTAATACTGTGTCATTATTTTCATTAATACCTCATAACAAGAAACACTAATACCTCATAACAAAAGGACAGACTTTATAGTTTGGGGGCCCTAGGGAAAGGTAGGAGCTGTGCTCTCATCACTCTGAATTCTCACCCTTTTCTGCACTTATTAGTCTAAACACTCGGACCTGTTTATAAAACTACATTTTCGTTGACCCCTGGACAGCTTAGTAGAAAAGGTGCTGCAAAGGTCCAAGGTGTTACAGATCTTATATGCATACTTATCTGCGTGAAAATCATTATGTGCGCAGTGACGTACAAATGTGAATTCAACAGCACATCCCATTATAAATTCTGAAATCTATGTGTACACCTTGTTCATCACTTAGGTTGCTTAGACTGCTCTGCTAGTGTTATACTCTCACCATCATTTACCATTATTAGTTTGTGTGTAAGCAGAGACAATGTCAGATGTCAAGTGCCTACACACCATTTTTCTTTGGTATTTTGCTGATGGGCCCACGTACAAAAAAACTAAGCATCATGTGTAAATGAGGAAAAGTGACTGATATGTTGTGGGGTTGGATCCCTTTAAGAGCTTTTTACTGTGCTTTGGAAACAATCGCCATATATAGTTTATTTTATTATGTATAATTGTTTATAAAGTGCATTATAACAGCAGGGTCAGTTTCTGTTCTTTGTGTTATATATTCAGTGGAAAAAAGACTTTGAATACGCTTATGTCAGTTATGATAGCAGCTTTTATTTGTTGCGGACGCATTCGCATAACCTGTGTATTTTAATCCACTTCGGGGAGAAAGAGGAGCTTGATCTCCTCGTGTTTCCACAACCATTGTGAAATGTTTTAGGTTTCAAAATTTTGTGAACAAAATAGTAATACGAACTATACAGGCTACGTTATGTAGAATACTTCCTGTTGGAAAGAACGTGACAACCCGCAAGGACAAACACGCACAAGATGGCTCTTCTAAGAGACACCGGTTTAGAGAAACAAGACAGACCTCTTATTTTTAATATGTTAAACTGTACTGTACCTAATTGTGATAAAAACTTACCGCGTTGTTGCAGAAACAACGCGATCCCCTTCGCACCGGCGACTCGGCAACCGTACGAACGGCATCGTTGGTCCAACCCCTGATCCCAGATCAGCGCATGGTCGTCCACCTCCTGCCTAATCGTAAATGTTCACACAGCGACGCCGATCCAGGAACAGCAGTCGAATCCGTGTCCTGCCTTGTTCGTCCGTATTAAGGTTCCCCCAGGAAACACGTGAAATAAACCTGGTTCTCTCCGAAAACATCCCAGTTCGTGTGATCTATGAATTAAAAAATCGTTTCGTTGTCTGCGGCGTGGTACCACGGGACAGGCGGATTTTTGCACATAGATTCGAATCCAGCTCAGTTTGTGTGGAGTGCATGTTTTTCCCGTGTCTGCGTGGGTTTCCTCCGATTTCCCCTCACAGTCCAAAGACTTGCGTTCCAGGTTAATTGGCCACAATAAATTACCCTTACTTTGTCGTGCCTGGCGACCCAGGGATGGACTGAAGTTCCGTCCAGGTTGTGGTCTCATGCCCTTACGCCCATCCCGGACTGTTGCGACCCAGACCAGGTCAAGTGGTTAAGGATAACAGATTAATGTTTAGTTAATCATTTTAAAAAAATATTTAAAACCTTTAATTATTCATTCATTTAAAATATTTTATTTCATGTTTATCTCATGTAGAAGACAATCTTGAAATGATCATTTTACCTGTCCACACCATTTGATGTGGTCTGCCATTGATCATCAATATGATGCAGATAAGATTTTTCCTCTTCATTTCCCTCTCGTGACCGATTACCCATTAAGAACCTTTTTAAAACAGATTCTCCAATCACTGCTACAGAATGCTGCGAGTTGTGCGAGTTTCATTCGGCCTGTCCTCCTTGCATTCCTCTACTTGCTTCCTATAGTTCCTCCTACAAAGTTCAAGACATCTGACAAATCTACGCACCCTAACACAAGCATCATGCTCCTCCACCACTCACCACATGACAGTCATACTCACAAGGGACCCAAAATCAAAAGTCCATTCATTTTCTGTTTTGGACCAGATCAAAGTCCTTCTCTCCTTCAGAACTTCCGAATTTCTCCTGTCACTTAAAAGTGAGTCTCAAAACTCATCGTCAGTCCCATTCAGCTCTTGATCTCCAGAAAGCAACATAAACCAAATAACAAAAGAACACTGACAAAGCAGATTTCTGTGTTCTATCTATACATCTTTCTCAGGAAAGTGTTGTTTATTGTACCTGAAACCCCTGGGTATCTTCAGCAGTTGACAGGTCCAGCTGATGTGTTCCATTGGGGTGTTACTGAGCTGTCAGAGCTACGTTTTATTAAGCTGCACACCTTTACACTTGACTAGGATGAAGCAGTTAAGGATAACAGATGGAATATCAACGAACAGGCCTCATCTCTACTTTTTTAAAATAAGCCACATACACATTATTTCAAATAATGAATGCCTTTCCCCAAAGTGAAAAACTATGTAGTATTTAACTGATACCTTGGGGCAGGGCATATCGAACAGGTAGACACACTAAAATAAACTGTTCCAAGAATTCACATTTACACACCAGAGCAACAGGTCAAACACAATTTAGTCACCAGCTCACCTGACACATGCATTTGGACAGTGGGAGGAAGCCAGCACAAACCCCACAGATCAAACCCACATCTACTTACAAGATCACAGGAGGTACAGCCCATTTTGAACAAATTTCTATTTCCCAGATTTCCCCAAAATCGCTCCTTCCCTGCAAACCTATGTGCGTTAAACCTATAGGGCCTCTTTCGAGGACGTTAACCTCTACTCAGCCAGCAGTGCTGTGCAGTCGGCAGCACACCGACATTTTTTTCAATTAACTTTAATTTCCGTTTTGACACTTTGACGACAATAATTTTTACAATTTTACGTTTTAAAAGAGAAGGCGGACGTCGCCTCATCGTGCGGAGACGCAGCCCCGCTAATTGTTAGCCGCCGGGCGGCGGGGACGTAGCCCGCACGCGGAAGGTGCCCGGCGCTCATTGGTGCGCGTAATTAGCATCACGTGACGCGAATTCGACGCGGGCGCGCGTCTTTCTCTCGTTCTCTGCCTCAGCAAAGTGAGTTTGCGCAGAAGCAGCCGAGTTTGGCTGAAAGTTTGGAGGAGGCGAAAGAAGAAGAAGAAGGAGGCGAGTTTGAAGTCTCTGTCCCCGAATTTAACGTTTTGCCCCGGCGGCCCCGAAGTCGTGCGAGGAGCATGGAGGCTGTGCTGCTGCGCCTCGACGCGCTCTCGCAGGCGGCGCGCGCGCTCCCCATGTTCCCGCTCTTCGACGCGGCGCACTACGCGGTGTCCGCGGCGGCGCTCAGGGAGCAGCCAGGTAAAATGGCGTGAGGAGAGTCCTGCCGCTTTGCTTGTGAGCTGGTCGCGGTTGAGAGAAAGCGTTTGACGGCTCGAGTGCCCTTGTGGTGGTGGTGGCAGCAGGGGGACCGCGACACTTGGTTTTGACGCTGCGCGCCGTCGAGGGTTGTTGGGTCGAATCCTGCTGCTGAGGTGCCCACGGTCAAGATGGGATCGGATAAAACTTTACCGAGTCTGATGCCAGCAACGTGCTTGGTGCTACAGAGATGGTCAATAAATAGTTTAATTAAACTTTATTCATTTAGTTTGTATAGGGGGGGGGAATGTGAGTACCGGAGAAACAAAAGTCGGGGAAGTAGAAGTGGGAAGATCCGTACCCTGAACTGCATACTGTAAAATGGATAAAGCATTGTAAAAGTGATCAACACTGTATGAAAATTTTGGAAAAAGCACAAATAAATTTATAGCTGTAATTGGTATTTAAAAGTTTCCTGAACTTTTTTTTTTTATATATAAATAGCTGTAGTAGCAAAAATTTACCTCGTTGTGGTTTCAAATGACACACAAAGTAAACTGGCTGAAAAATAACGCAAACTTTGGTGGTAATAAAGCTCAAACTATAATTTCAGCATATGTATAAGAAAAATCCAGATGCACGGCTGTTTATTGTTCAAATGCGCTTTACGCCCCTTGAGACGACCACGAGATAAGTTCCCTGCCTTCTCAAACTAAATGTTGCTGTTATACAAAAAAACAAGAATATGATGTTTGTATAAAACTGGTGGTGTTTTGTGCCCTGTTTGTACAGACATGTTTGCCTGTAATTCTACCCCGATGGTGGCAGGTGGTGCCCCATTGTTTTACTTTGCCATTGAGTCCGGTCTATTTTGAGATCGAGAAGAGCTCAGGCTTGGTTCTCTCCTCCTCCTTTGAGCTCAGTGACTGCTAAAAGCCAGCATGTTCATGTTTGGGGTGTCAGGGTCTCTCTGCGGTCACGTGGTTCCTGTGTGGTAAGCTGGTGTTTGAACAATGTCCGCAGGCCCAGGAATAGTACAATGATGATGCCTGCGGACATTGTCAACTGGGCACTAAGCAGGTGGATGCCAGTCTGTTGCAGGGAGGCCATGTAGGTGCTATGGGCAGTTTAGTGACAAATTAACCTGAAACATGTGTCTTTGAACTGTGGGAGGAAATTGGAGCACCTGGAGGAAACCCAGATAGACTATATGGACAAAAGTATTGGGACACCTGCCCATTCACCAACATGGACTTTAATGACATTGCATTCAAATATATAGACTTTAATATGGAGTTGGTTCCCCCCCCCCCCCCCCTTGCAGCTATAACAGCTTCCACTCTTCTTGGAAAGCTTTCCACAAGATTTGAGTGTTTCTGTGGGAATTTGTGCTCATTCATTCTGTAGAGCATTTATGAGGTCAGGCGATGATGTTGAACGAGAAGGCCTGGCTCGCAAGCTTCGTTCCAGTTCATGCCAAAGGTGTTTGATGGGGTTGAGGTCAGGGCTCTGTGTGGGCCAGTCAAGTTCTTGCACACCAAACTCATCCAACCATATCTTTATGGACCTTGCTTTGTGCACTGAGACACAGTTATGCTGGAATAGAAAAGGGCCTTCCCCAAAGCTGGAAGCATTTGTCCAAAATGTCTTGGTATGCTGAAGCATTAAGATTGCCCTTCACTGGAACTAAGTGGCCTAGCCCAAACCCTGAAAAACAGCTCCACCATTATCTCTCCTCTACCAAACTTCACAGTTGGCACAATGCAGTCAGGCAGGTAATGTTCTCCCGGCATCTGCCAAACCCAGACTCACCCATCTGACTGCCAAACAGAGAAGCGTGATTTTCCACCCCAATAGAACACGTTTCCACTGCTCCAGAGTCCAGTGGCGGTGTGCTTTACACCACTCCATCCCATGCTTGGCATTGGACTTGGTGATGGGAGGCTTGCATGCAGCTGCTCGGCCATGGAAACCCATTTTTTGTGCTTACGTTAATGCCAGTGGAAGTTTGGAACTCTTCAGCTATGGAATCAACAGAGCGTTGGCGACTTTTACGCACCGTGCACCTTAGCAGTCGTTGACCCCGCTCTGTGACTTTACGTGGTCTTCCGCTTCATGGCTGAGTTGCTGTTGTTCCTAAACGCTTCTACTTTCCAATAATACCACCAGGCTTGAAGTCACTGAGCTCTTCAGAACGACCCATTTTGTTTC
The DNA here is from genome assembly GCA_018136845.1 of Heterotis niloticus. NCBI lineage: Eukaryota > Metazoa > Chordata > Actinopteri > Osteoglossiformes > Osteoglossidae > Heterotis > Heterotis niloticus. The sequence continues at coordinate 6,988,297 of CM030890.1, forward strand.
ACAAATGTTTGTAAATGGAGACCACATGGCTACGTGCTTGATTTTATACACCTGCGGCAATAGGTCTGATCGAAATACTTGAATTCAATAATTAAGAGGTGTCTCAATACTTTTGTCCATATAGCGTATTTGGGGAACATGCAAATTTGGCACAAAATAAGCCAGATGTTAACCCACAAAGTTAAACAGCCCAGGTGTTGTGAGGCCACTGCTATTCACTGAGCAATCGTTTTTTCATTTTTTTGAAAAATAAGTTACTTGGACTGAAATGGTGCCGTCACTACTTGAGGAGATACAAAGGTTAACTGAAAGAGACTGTGGTTGAACCCCTTTGAAGATCTTTCACCACATCTTAAATTCCTTTGGTAGATTGTAAAAATAATTTACACTGATAAACAGTGTGTGTAACTTTATTCTAGTTGTCTTTTATAAGGACAATTTGAATTGTGTTCTGATTTTTGGACTTTGCTGCCTCTGTATGGTGGACATTTTACGATCTAAGAAAAGCGTTTAAACTTCTTGGAGTTTCTAATATTTCTTTAAATAATTGTATCCCAATGTAGAGTTTCCCCAGACAGATGCTTCCAAATTAGTGTGGATTTAAGTTATTGAACAGACAAGACGCAGCACCCATTAAGCTGAATTTGCAGTAAATGAAGGTAAGATCAATTTAAGACAACTGTCCTGGACTCTGAAGTGGTAACGTATCCAGTGGGACTTGAATGTTAACAGCATAAATCCACATTCTCTGTGGTTCATTTTCCAGACTGTATAGATATAAATCTTTTTCTTGATTAAAGATGGTCAGGAAAAATGGGTTTTGTCCATCTGTGTTTACTTTAAAGTGAAGTTAAGGGAAATTCATCCTCAAAGACGGTGTGCTCCATGGAGACTGCTGTGCAGAGGGTGGCGGATGGGTGAATTGGGCTTGTTCACCTCTGTGGCACAGTGAGCTCAGCTCTTTGGACATCTGCCCATGCTTGCTTTTAGGCCTTTGGAAAGGAACTTAAAGTACCTCAGAGGTGCACAGGCTCTTCCACACCAAAAAAGGAAAAGTTGGTTGAAGGCTGTTTTTAGGGAAGCCAGTTCCATTTCCTGTCTTTTTAGAAATAAAAGCCAGAAATGTGTGGTATCTTTGACAGGTGGTTTCTGTTGCCTTGAACTTAACCTGGAGCTTGAGTTAATGGTAATTTTAATTTAAGAAAAAAACACCTTAATTAAAAAAAATGAGAATAGCTCTGCTTGGAGTTGAAAATCTAGACTTTTCTTTCCTTCTTCCTGACCAAACCGAATTCACTGCCTGAAATGAGTGTTGGTAAAAGGCGTTAATATATTCATTCTACTGGGTGTTCAGAGGAAACTATCCAATTACTTTTCATTTAAGTTTTTTTTAATATTGGCGTCTAATAAACTATTGATGTTAAAACATAACAGTTCCATAAATGTTTATATTTTGTAATTGAAAAGAGGGTGGATGTCTTTTAAAAAAAAAAAAAAAAAAAAAAGCCATCTTGGATGTTACCATGTGGTATGACGTTTGCGTCTCAGAAAAACGAAAAATAAAAACAAACTGTATTTCACCAAAGTTTATTACCCTTTTATTATGTTAGTTATTTGTTGTACAGATCTGGCTGAAAGAACTTGTATTTTTGAATCCCCCTCCCTCCCAAAGAACTCATATTACCTGAAATAAGTTGAAACTGACAAAAGTATTTGGTTTCCACTGTTTATTTCACATTTAATAGAAAAGGAACTTTGCTTCTGATTTATGACTTAAAATATTTTGAATAATAAAACCAATGTAAATGCCATGGACAAAAAATAATGGGACCCTTAACCCAGTACTTGGTAGCACAGTCTTTGGAAACAACTCTAATCGAGTACTTTCTGTAGCTCTTAAATGTTTCTCTGCTGGTAGTTTGGTCCACTGTTCTTGAGCAAACTTCTCCAGTTCTCTCGGTTTTGATGGGTGCCTTTTCCCCAACCGTGATGCTGAGCTCCTTTCGTAGATGTTCTATGGGATTCAGGTCGTGCCTCATAGCAGGACACTTCAGAACAGTCCAGTGTTTTCTTCTCATCCATTCTCAGATGCTTTTGAGTTATATTTGAGGTCATTATCCTGTTGGAGGACCAATGAGCTGCAACCGAGGCACAGCTTTCTGACACTGGGCTCTACGTGTTAATCCAAAATAGTTTAAGTCTTCTGATTTCTGTCTGCCCTGTGCAGATTCTGTGATTTGTCCAGTCTGGCTTTGTGTTTTGCTCTTGGAGTCCATTTTCATTCTGACAGTGATAGATGCCGTGACTTGAAGCTGTTGTACCTGGGAGCTTGAAGGTCAGCTTTGATCTTTTTTGAGGTTTTCCTTGGTATTTTCTCCACTATCTGAATAATCTTCTCTCTTTGGTCAGTTTTCCTCTTGCAGCCTCATCCAGGGATGTTAACTACAGTCCCATGGGCCTTAAACTTCTGTGAGAGCTGTTGCTGATATTAAGGAACAAGTAGCTCTGGAGATGGTTATGTAGCCTTTATGTTGACTATGCTTACTTCTTTCCAACCTCCTCAGACAACTCTTCATTTGTCTTATTTACCTTTTGCCAGTTTGAGTCCTTCATCCAGCACATCCACCTGTCACCCCTCTTTGGTGTGAGAGAGTGAAGTGGCCTGTTTATCTTCATCTTAATACATCTGCTGGAGGCACATGTCACTGTGTACAATGTTTAACTGTACAAAAAAAGCTAGACTGGTACAAGAAGTATGTATGTAGCGAATTTTAAGACTGTGGCTTGAAAAACAAAGCTGTGCCCAAAGAACAAGTAGATGGATGGAGATTGACCTTTATAGATGGGGAGATAAGGTGGAGGATGTATCATGGAAAAAGGGCAAATGCCCCATGGCGGCAAGTAGCTTGTCTTCATTTTTCTTGCCATAATGAAACAATGAGAAGTAAATCAGTCTTTATTAATTTTTTTTTTTGTGTGTCACTGCCCTTGTGTTGTGGTTCTGCTCTCTCAGTAGCATTACTTTTTCTGGTGTAGATGCAATATCCATTTCCTTTGTCTGTGTGTTTGTCTCATGTTGGCTGTTTACCTGCAGGTGCACTGGGGGTTGCTCAGCAAAGCCCATTCGCCTGCTGGTTCAGCACGATGCTCCACTGCTTTGGAGGGGCCGTTCTCTCAGGCCTCATGCTGGCACAGCCCTCGGTAGCACCGCTCTCCAACACCGCCAGCATACTTTTGGCCTCCCTGGTGTGGTGAGTGTTCCATCAGACTGTTAACACAACGTTGCAGTACTATGTTAACTTTGTCTAGTAGTGTTGATTCTTGATGTTTTGGTGTAGTCTTAGAAACATTGCATGCTAACTTTTACGAGGTAGTGTTTATTTAAAAAAAAAAAAAAGGCAGTTTTTTAATTTTAATTTTAGTAATGCTTTAAAATATTTTGGGGATAGAACCAACAGTTTCACTTGGATAGGTCTTCAATTTGACCAGATAAATTTTTGCATAGCAGCACCATCTAGTGGCACAGCCTATGGTTTACAAACTTTCCTGAGTGCAGATTTTGTTCAGAAAATGTAGACTATTAGGCATTTTCATATATTCTGGAGTGTTACTTTCTATTAAAATGATATTGTACATATTTTTTTTAAATGGACGATAAGTTAAAGTGAAATCTTTACAGTCCGGGGAGGGAAACGCATAGATGCCACTAAATAAAGACTGCTTGGAATAAGACAATCTGCCAAGTAGATTCTGTTTTTGTTGATGTTCAGAAATGGCAGTTATTTGTTAGTTTCTATTTTCCTTTCATAAACATTCACACATGTGAAAGAAAGCTAAGAAACTTGGGGGGGCTTTTAAATATGCTGGTCATGTTGCAGTGTTTTGATTTAACTTCAGCAGGTTTTTTTTCATCCAGATAACTTTAGTTTTTTTTTTTTTTTTTTGTGCTCAATGTGTTCATTAACGTGGCTTTGTGACGAATTAGGACCACGAGCTTAACTCTTTGTTTTGCTCACTGCGTGCTGTTAACATGCATTGTTTTGTGACCTGAGAGAGATTTATGCTACACCTGTTTCTTAGGTACCTGGTGTTCTACTGCCCCCAAGACTTGGTGTACAGGTGCTCTGCCTTCCTGCCCATCAGACTAGTTTTGTCGGCAATGAAGGAAGTGTCCCGCACTTGGAAAGTTGTAGGAGGCGTCACGCAGGCTCGCAGCCAGTATAAGGATGGGTTGCTGGTGATGGTTGCTGTAGGTTGGGCAAGAGGTAAAAGTCTCTAGAAGTTCTTTACATTTGCAGAAAAGAGCATTGTGCTGAATTTATAGCAGACTTGCATTTTTCTAAAAATGATCAATTTTTATGTCTGTGAATATATGCAATATGCATGAAATGTGTTATTGAGAAGTGAGGATGTATGCAGCAGTGTAGTTGTAAAGCAGTTCTGTCTGATATTCCTCCTGTTCTAGGCGCTGGGAGCGGCTTGATCAGTAATTTTGAGCAGCTGGTTCGGGGGGTCTGGAAGCCAGAGACCAATGAGCTTCTGAAGATGTCATAGTATGTTGTCTGGAGATCCTTGGCAACTGTAATTTTGGGATTTGACTAATTTGAGGACTGGCACAAAGGCTTGGTGGGGCCTCAACCAGACAATATCTTTTGCTAAAGCTCTAAGAGAAATGTATTATTTGAAGAATCATTTTATTTACTGCATAATGTAAATGTAAAGCATGAGCATTTTGTTAATGTGTGGTGGTTTATGGTACGGACTTGGCATGCTTGATATTGAAATTCTAGGTAACTGAAGTAGGAGTGAGAAACTTTGCATATTTTAACCGGTGTATTTTACATCTGAGTGATTTTCTCAATTCACTTTCATAAACTCAACTATTTTGAGACCCATTTGCGGTTCATCCAATCGTGATGATTAAAAACTAATTAGTGCCTAAAGGGGGAAATAAAGGCATTTGAAAGGGTTTTTATTTTTTTTAAACAAAGTTTTATTCTTTTTGGCTTTGTTTTGACCTATGTTTGTTTTTGCAGTCCCACCAAGGTCAGTCTCTTGGGAGCAGTGCTGTTCACACTCCAGCAGACAGAGCGACTCCCAGTGAAAGAGCATCACTTGATGTTTGCCTACACACTCTTCCTTGTCTACAATAAGGTATTATCACAATTTTCCTGGCACAGGTCTTTACCAGGTATTTCTAGTAGCTTCTTGTGGCCCCTTTCCTCTCCTTTTATCCTCAGTGATTAACATAGGCTTCTTTCACATAAGTATAACCCTTTTATTAAGAAAGAAGTATTAAACTTAAGCTGTGACACATCTGCTTTAGCTGCTCTGCTGCCACAAGAAATGTGCGGTTTCTCCTAAAGTCCCTTGCCTCAGAGTTGTAACCCTGTCACACCAACATTTCTAGGTGAGTGTAGTGTTGCCAGAGAGGGAATTTTGGGTCTACAGATTTTGTGGAAGTAAAAGTTGCAGATGCAATGTTTTAATGCTCCAGTGAAGAGTGTTGAACTGCTAACAGTATTTACAGGTCCATGCAGATACACAACATAAAACAGTGTACAATGGCTGTACAACTGCATGCTAAGGCTTTCACACTTCTGCTTTATGCTCACCTGTTGTACTTGGGACCTCTTTACAGAACAGAAGCTCCACTCCTTGTAGATCTCATCATATACAAACATGATGATGGCAATACCTAAACACAGGACTCTTAAACACATTATGAATGTGGATGCTGTGAGCCTTAATCGGCTCATATCGAAATGGATGTCTGAAATGGTGCTCGTTCATAAAATAATGAAACCTCTAAAGGGCAGGCACTATAAAGCTAGTTACAATTTGCTATGTTTGTCAGTATGGCGACAAACTAAATGGAAGTTTGTGACAAAAGCAGGAACAAATTCAGTTGTTCAGAGAAGCATGGGTGAATACTATAGTACAACCCCCCCCACTACTTTTATTGTACAGCTCCTGAAAATTTGCTTTGAATTGAGCTATATTAAATTAATATCATTAATATTAGAACACTACCAACTGAGGCAATTCTTATTGTAATTGCTCATAGCCTTTCTGCTGACCTTTTTAAATATCATTTGCAATAAAAGGTCAATTAGGTTACACAGTCACTTGCAATGATATTGCCTTTCAAGATGATTCTGCTTTAAATTGATTGGTAACAAAGATTCAAAGAGATTTATTTGTCACATACATGGTAACCAGATATGCCATACAGTGAAATGCGAACTGAATCGACAGGACACTGTGCACGGTGACACTCAAAGGAAATCTAAGTCACACAGCAAATAGACAAGCAAACAAACGAAACAGTAAATAAAAAAATAAAAAAAATAGTTGAATAAAATTAAATAGACAGTGGGGGGGGCAGTTAGAGGATGTTTGGGTTTTGTGCACTGATAAAGTGTGGTTTGAGTTATTCTTACAAGTGAACGCATGGCTGTAAGATGAGATGCATAGGGAAAAGCCATGGCCCCTGGGGATTCAAGATGTGTCTCAAAGGCTTGAATTTCAAATTGGCACGAGATTTTTCTCATCAGTGTTGACTTGATTTATTTGAATTTTAGGGTATAAATTACATCTACCTTGAAGTCCAAATTCTTGTGTTGCAAGTATTATGTGGCTAATGGAAGCTTATATTTTCATTCCTTCTCCAGCATGGTTTTTTTTTTTTTTTGGTCTGTATTGCATACCCACTGATACAGAAGGTTCTTCAATAATGGGCTCCCTGGGAGGTTTAGAACTTTTACAGTGTAGGTTAATATGAGAAGGTGTGAACATGTATAGTTGCATGTATGCAGTAGTGGGAACGGTTGTACTGAAACGGTTAAGTCTGACTGTAAACAAATTACAGCAAAGCTGTGAGCAAACACATCTAACGCTGGCTGACAGCTCACTAAGTGATGTGTGACAAGGCTGCCAGCCAGTGTGACCCAGCCTCTTCAATGACATCCAGGACTCAGTTCCGTAACACAGTGGCTATGTTTCATGCATTTAGAGTTGGACATAATGCACAATTTTGTAGAAAATACTGCTGCACAATGAGAAAGCCAAAACCTGGTTGGCATGGTTGCTTTTCCTCTGCAGTTCAGTTTTTTTTTTTTTTTTTTTTTTTTTTGTAAGACCCAAGAGATGGTTCATTTTTGATCTGTATAGTATGTAAGACTGGCAGTCTTGCAGGGGTCAGACTCATGAACTCTGTTCCACATTTTAGATCTGTGGAAAATTAGTTTCAAGCTTCTGCAATGCACAGTTTCTGAATTTTATTGAACAGAATAAAAACGGTGGCTTTCAGCAGCATAACACCAAACTGTAGAACCTGGAGACTGGGAGGAAAAACTGCTGAATGTCTGTACTTCTAAGTGCCGGTGAGAACCTCACTCAGTCATAGCTGTTATTTTTGGGGAGGCAATGTTAACTGGTTCTGCAGACCTTTCATTGTTTAGTGTCTGGCTTGATTTAAATCCATTAAAATATGACAGCAGTAATGTCATTACTTGAATTCCACTACTTTATTTTTAAATGTAGACCATTTACACCCCCCTTCCTTTGAGGCTAAGCGATCAACATGCTGTACTTTTTGCTAAGCTCCCAAAAGAACTTTCTCATCTTCCAGTGTGATGAAATAGATGTATGTTTTTGATGTAGCTGAAACCTTGTGGAAGTTTTAAAGTCAGAAGCTGTTGCCTTTTTCCAGAATTGACCCTGATGAGCCTGCTTGTTGTCCTGCTGTTGGTTCACACAGGTCTGGATGATGCTAACTGGTTCGGTCTCTTCGCCCTTGGCCCCTCTTGAAGTAGCAATATTCCGAATCTTCTTTGCTTTACCACAAGAAGAACCCACCTGCAGAACCCAGGCATGCGACCAGCTCAGCACACCAGGGACCTTCTCTCATCCACTGGGAAAGAGCTCCAGCTCTGACAAAGGAGGCCCCAGTGGTTCAGTGGCTTTTGACAGAGAAATGAACATCAGTAGTTGTGCTAAAACAGAGGAAAACAATTCAGCAAAACTAGAGGAAGAGATTAAAGCTGAAATGCAACCTAGAAAGAGGAAGTAACAGTAACACTATTTTTAGATGTGTCTTCTGCTTTACCTCTTAAATAGTACCAGCTATGCACTTTTCTGGCTTCCAAGTTTCTGTTCAAAGCTTGTGTTGCCATACTGAATGTTAGAATGCAGCCATCATTCATAAGCAAAATGTAATTTTATTTTTTATTTTGTATATTGCCTGAACATGCTGTTTGTGTATCTTGTAGTGGCAGTTCAAATTGAATTCCTAAGTTTCTATATGTTGGGCTGCATACTGTTTTTCACTTCTTTTTTTTTTTTTTGGTCATTTTAAAGCTGTTCATAAATCTGTCTGTCCAGCCAGTACCGTTGAACGCTTAAGCCTGTGCACGATCACAGCACTCCATCATAGGGGAGGCTAAACTGTGAAATGACCCCTGGCTGGAACACCAGTGTCATAGGGTGTTTGTGAAATGATAAAGTAATATATTTTAAGCACTAAAATTTAATATACTTTTGTGAAATGTTGGATAAAAGAGCTGTCCTGTTTCTCAGGTCTGTTAGCTGCCATGAGATGCAGCAATACAGTGCATGCACACGCGCGCACACACACTTTCTGAGGTGCTGCCACTGTTCTGTGCCACATATTCAACATTGTCAAAAGTATTGTATAAACTTTAATGCATATCTGGAGAATTCATCAGGTACTTTTTGTGAGATTTTGCTTAAGGGTAAATACTATAAATGGAGTGCTTTTGATGATACAACAAGAGGAGGTAAACCTGTGATGGGAGCACTTCAAGTGGATGCCTTACAAGTAGAACAACCATTACTGTGCCATAAGGTTTGACTTCTTCATTTACTGTTTAAACAGTTAGGCTAACCTATCGCTTGGCCAGAAATCACCGAGCTGATTGTTTTTCCAAGGTGGTATCTGGGGAAAACCCAAACCTTCAAGGTTGTTGTCTCTGACACCCAAATGGATGCAGACCAAATAAAGGAATCCTATCAGCAAAGTACAGAAGATACAAACTGGGTGCAGGAGGAAAGTAAAGTCCTCACGTGGAAAGGGGTGTGAAATAAGACTACTTCCATTTCTGTGCGCTCTGTTGCATGCACAATTTGTTTGCATGGTGTTCATGTGACTAACCTGCATGCTTGGCTGCTCGTGCATCCAGATTCTTGAAAATGGATCCCCTGGAAGCTCCTTGTGCACTCAGAAATATGCATGGAAAGTGGAGGACTTTTAGGCCTCCTCCAGTTTTTGTTAGGGGTCACAGATGAGTTGGAGTCCTTTTCACCTTGGGCTTTAAAGATGTTCCTTGCAGAGGATACTATGTGCGACAAGGCATCTTTATACTTGTTTAAATACATTTGTTACTTCTGTGCATAGGTATTGCACCCATGATACCTGATCTTTAAACACCCAGTTTATATTAATCCATATATTTAGTTTTCTCAGAATGGTACAGTGCATGTAATTTGCCAACACTTTATTTTGTTACTGTAGGAGCTTTAAACTGTGTGGGTTTTTTTTTTTTTGTTTAAATGCTATGGGTTCATATTTTGACTTGCTGAGGGTGACAATACTGCAAAAATTCCAAAAATAGCATTGTTGCGGTCTAAACTACTTCCTTTGCAGAGATACTGTAACAGTTGTCAAAATGCTTGTAAAGACTAAAAATTAAAACTTGATTTAAAAAAAAAAAAAAAAAAAGGCAAGCAAAGTGTTAATTTAGGAGCTGATGTTTGTACTGACTTGCAGGCACACAGCTGTAAGACCAGCTGTGATCAAAGCATGGATTGGGGTGGTGGTGCTTTGCTAAGGAACGGGAGAAATATTTTGGATCTGCGTCTAATTCAGAAGCACATGTTTATGTTTATTTGTCTTAGAATTGACAGGAGATGACCTGTGCACCCCTGCTGTGCTCAGAATGACTGTCTTATCGGGTTCTGCCCCCCTACAGCCATCTACAAAGGGATCAGCCATAATCGGTGCTTCCAGTCTTGTTAGGCGGGCTTTGAAAGACAACACTGCAGGCTGCATCTACTCAGGCTGGAAACTTGGTGGTGGTTCCACCTGATCCGCCCAAGGTCATCTTGTGTTGTACGGTGACTGCATTGGCTTCAGTCATGAAGAATTACCTGTCTGATCCCAGGTAAGGTGAATGCTAATGTCTCGTGTGATTCTTGACTCAGGGAACCAGCAGTAGTGCCTAAGAGCTAAATGGCTTTGCTGGGCCTGAAGCAGAAGAACAAGAACAACAACATGAGGGTGCGCTGGTCTGACCTGTAGTAACCCTGTGTGCATGGAGACAGGAGCACGATCTGATAAATGCCGAGTCTTATTACTGCTTCTCACGTCGGGCCATAGCATTGGTAAGATTCATTTTCTTATCTTTCTAGATTTTCCCTTTCCTTGAATAAGTCTGCAGTGTCCAAATAGTGTACAATTTCACCTGAGAAGCCATCTCCTTATCTAGAGCTGGGTCTGGTGTGTTGTCAAATAAGTAGTTTTCCTTTCTCCAAATAATTTTTACATACATTTTACACATTATATAGGAAATGGAAAGTGCCATCATGTCTGACTCCGAGGTGACCACTGGCATGGTTTTCAAGGCAAAGAGGAACCAAAGTGGTTTGCCATTGCCTTCTTCTGGCATATTTTTTCCCCTCAGAGGGGTGCAAGCACAGAGAAGAATCTGCAACATCCGCACACACCCCCCTGAGCTGGACTTGAACCCCACATCAGGTAAGCAGCCCAGGAGCTGTGAGGCACCACCATATCCCATGACATACACTGATCAGCCACATTAAATCTACTTACAAGTGAAGTAAATAACAGCGATTATCTTGTTACAATGGCACCTGTCAAGGAGCAGGGGGATGTATTGGGCAGCAAGTGAACAGTTGATATGTTGGAAGCAGGGAAGATGGGGAAGCAGAAAGGTCTGAGCGACTTTGACAAGAGCCAAATTGTGATGGCTAGACCAACAGTCCCCAACCACCGGACCGCGGACCGGAACCTGGCCGCACAGAAAGAATAAAAAACTTTTTATTTTTATTTTATTTCCATTTTATTGACTATCAGAGTCTGCAGGGTGTTTTATTTGGAAAAATCCATTAAAATCAAGGCGGAATATCCTGAGATCGCCACAGAAGCACTGAAAACCCTGCTTCCATTTCCAACATCCTGTCTTTGTGAAGCGGGGTTTTCTGCAGTGACGGCGACCAGAACGAAATTACGGATTAGACTGGCCATAAGGAACACACTTTGGCCGTCACTGTCTCCCATCACCCCTAGATGGGACCGTCTCATTGCAGGGAAACAAGCTCAGGGCTCCCACTGATTCTGCATTATGGTGACTTGTATTTATTACGCACTTTATTATGCTTTTTTATGGCCGGTCCAAGGAAAATTGTCTTACATGAAACTGGTCCGTGGTGCAAAAAAGGTTGGAGACTGCCGGGCTAGACGACTGGGTCAGAGCATCTCCAAAACAGTAGGTCTTGTGGTGGGGTGTTCCTCGTATGCAGTGGTTAGTACCTACCAAAAGTGATCCAAGGAAGGACATCAACTTCAACAACCGACCGTTCACTTGCACCTGTCAAGTTCCATTGTAACAAGAGAATCAACGTTATTCACTTCACCTGTCAGTGCTTTTAATGCTGTGGCCGATCGGCGTAGAATTTAGTTTCAAAAAATCAAAAGCAATGACAGTATCATCTGCCAGTTTAAGACTGAGAGGCAGACCATTGGTGTTTAACCTGTTTGATCCCCATTGTGTGCTTTTTTTAATTTTTTGCTGTAGCCAGACATAAATAAGTTGTTTCACTGTGTTTACTGAATGCATTGTGCGCTTTAAATAATGTTCATCCAAATGCATTAGCTGCCCAGATAACATTTTAATCTTTCTACATAATTTGTGGTATCTTAAGAATACCTTTAGCAGTGAGAAGATCGCACTTTTTATTCGGTAGTAATGGGCATGACCTCAGTTTAAGTTCCATTCCAGTGTGTGCATGCAGTACTGTTATTGTCTAGCTTAATAATTTGGTAATTTTTCACCAAAGCCATTCATTTTCATAATGTACCACATTCACTCGGTAACTACAACAGCAAGTAAGCTAGGAGCTTGGGTCTGCAGCTCAGGTTTTGGAGATTAGATCAGGTGACTGGTGGCTAAGCCCCACATCCCTGTCCTCAAATGAATCCTGCAGTTGCTTGTGTGGCCCACGGGGGGGTGCAGGTTCTGCATCAGTTTGGTTCTGTTGCTCGACTCTTCAGACTGGTGGCCTAGTTAAGGAGGCATAGAGCTGAACCCAGACAAAATGGTTTTGTCTGGCTCTTCATGGCCACTGAAACCAAAAGACTGCACTTTTGACATGGAGTTTCAGTTCTGCTGTGTAATTCTGCCTCTCAATTTCTTTTTTGGTGGGGGAGGGGTGTCCGCAGGATTTCTGTGACCCGTTGGACGGTCAGGCTTCGCAGCAGCAGCTGCTGCCGGTATGGTTTGAAATAGGTTACTTTGCCAAGCCTACTGAGAACATCCTTGTGGATGAGAGCCAAGGTGCAATGCTGTTTGCAGTTTGATGCTCCACCGCTGGCTGGGAGGGTACTGCATTCTGGTTGAGCTCTGTTCTTAGGCCAGAAAGAGGTTCTGGTTTCTAAAGGGGGTGCTTTTATCCTAGGAGTAGTTACCTGCAGCAAGATCATTACAACCTGGAGGTCTGGAAGATATAAGGAGCCATGTGAGAGCACAGCTTTTTTTTTTTTTTTTTAACTGCAGAAAACAGTAATAGGATTTTTTTCTCAAGTCAAGCGCTGATCCAACTTTACTGTGGGCTTACAGTGGTCAGCAGCAGGCAGAGCCGTTGTTTGTTAAATGATGTCAAATCAATTTCATCCCCTGGATTCAAAATTCATTCGTCTTAAAGGAATCTGCAGAAAGCTCCAGCAACACACATAGTGCAACACATTGATCAGAGACTGAATAAACGGAAACATTGTCTCCGGCACGTGTAGAAATGTGCAAATAAATCAGAAGCAGGCCTGACACCTCGGTTCCGGCGGACCAGTATCATACAAGTCAGTCTCATCACAATAGCCGGAGGACCCGACCTCAGGTCGCCGTCCATGCTGGGTAGAAGCCGTTCTTTGTACAACTCTGAGTTCAGTGTAACTCTCAGGACCGAGTTAGCCTTGCTCATTAGTTTATTCTCCTTGAGTATCACTTGTACAAACATCACTGCCCGAGCATACAGCATACAAACACATTCTACTGTAGACAACTGTGTGCTTCCAACTTTGTGGCCACAGTTTGGGGAAAAAGTTCCTTTCCTGCTCTAGCATGACTGTACCCCCCCACTGCTCAAAGTGAGCTTCATAAACACAGAGTTTGCCCAGGTTGGTGTGGAAGAACTTGAGTGGCTGCACAGAGCCCTGACCCCAACCCCACTGAACACCTTTGGCATAAAATGAGACTCCAATTGCGAGCCAGGCCTTCTCGCTCAACCTCACTTGTGGTTGAATGGGGTCAAATTCCCAAAATCTGGTGCAAAGCCTTCCCAGAAGAATGGGAGCTGTTATAGTAGCAAAGGGGGAATAAACTCCATATGAATGCCCATGGGTTCAGAATTGGAGATTCAACAAGCACATATGAGTGTGGTTTTCAGGTGTCTGCATACTTTTGGCCATATAGTGTATATCCCCACCACCTCCACTTCTGTTAAATCAGTAACAGCTGTTTACAGTTTGCTCTGGGACCTCCTCAGGTCCACCACCATCTTCTTTGTCTTATCAGCTTTGAGCCGGCGTTGGTTTTATTTGCACGACTCAACAAAGTCCTTTGAAGTCTCTCTTCTCTCTGCCTGTCCCTACTACACCCAACTATTGTACCATGTGACACCTTTAGCAGACGACATGACTCTGTGTGCCTGAAGTCCAAGGTACAGAGACCACATAGATAGAGCACCTCTAGACTGTTCTGTACAACCCTGTTTTTGTTAAACTTGAAAGAGGCGAGTCCATTGTAGCTGTAACCAAGTCCTTCCAGATGGTCAGTGATGATGGTCCTTTAACTTTTCCAAAAAATAGTGTGTTACTGAAAGAATCTATCTTTTGAAAACATGAAAAAAGTATGATAACTTCAGCACGATCATCTGTGCTTCCAAAGAGCCTACTGGCTTGATTTAATCCAAGATCCATCTGTTTGTTTTCCTGGCGCTCCTTGATATTCTTGAGAGTTGTCTCCAGGTCCACAGTTCAAAGGAACCTGTGTTTTCTTATCACACTTTTTTCAGCGTTCAGTTCTGACAAAGACCAAAGCTAAAAATATCTCCTTTGAGGACCATTCTGCAGTTCACTTTATCAGGGTTCCACTAGGAGAAATGGGGCGCAAAGAGTCAGATGATGTTTGGTACTTAAAGGTGTGACTGGTGGAATAGAAAAGAGGAGTCCTTCTGTAACCCAAAAAGCTGGAGACAAAAGGAGGTTCAGCAGCTGGGATACTGAATCTTGGATCACACCAGCATTTCCACAGCTGTGCCTGAGGCCACCACAGCAAACTGCTGTCCAAACCTGCTGAGGACCTGGGCGCTAAAGGTAGAGGGTGTCTCACAGTTTGACTGTTGAACAGATTAAGACCATAGTATGATGAGTATTTTGGAAGTGTCATTCAACTCTTGGTATGTTAGAAGGTTTCTCTGCCTGTTCACCAGCCTTTCCACCACACCTGACATTTTATTACATGTTTATCAAGCATAGGTTTACCAGACTTTACTCTGTAACATATTAACTCATAATGCACTGTAAGCTGACCTATGGGTGACAGTTGGATGTACAGGGGCATCTGGGTACATCGCTCAGAGTTTTGGTCATTATGTTTGCACCTTCAAAGTGTGGTTGCAAAGACCATTCTGGCAGTCCAGTCTTCAAGGGCTCAGAAGACACAGTTATCCAGCTTTCCTGTGAGATGGCATTGTGAGGCGCTTTGCTCTGTTTCCTATCACATGGAAAGTCATGTTGTAGCCATGGACTGGCCATCCCCGAATCTGTGGAGGTGGATCCAGGTAGAAAGTTCTGAAAATGCTGCTGAGAAAAGGCTTCCATCTTGCCACCCTACCCCGCACCTCAGACTTGTGAAGAATTTGGGAGATGGTTGTCACATGGTTGTCGCAGGGAGCGTCCAGTACCTGCCAGCTATTTCTGGAGCTCCTTCAGTGTTACTGTAGGCCTCATGGCTACCTCCCCAATAAGTTCTCGTCTAGTTTTGGAGGGACTTCCTGTTCTTGGTAATGTACTGTGGTGCCCCATTTTCTCCACTTGTCGATGATGGCCTTCATGGTGTTCCATGGTAGATTTAATGCTATGGAAATTCTTCTGCAGTCCTCTCCTGATTGGTCCCCTTCCACAGTGAGATCCCGTAAATGCTTTCTAAACTCTTTGTGGACCAGGGTTTCAGCAGTTGGATGCAACCAAGAGATCACATCTTAAAGACATATCAGGATCACATCACTGGTGACAGATGTATGTTAGATGGCTTGGAACATGTTTGAATCTGATTGGTTAACTCTGAGCACAGCCATGTTGCCTGTTTGAAAACGGTGTGCACACTTATGCAACCAAGTTATTTTACATGGTTTTCCCCCCTCGTTTTCCCAAAAAGTTTCCATTTGTTTCCTACCTGATGTTTTTGTTAGTTGCAATATCACGCTAAAGGTGGGAAAAGTCCTGAGACTATTTGCTCTGGTTTAATTTCTTGCACCACAAAAACCTGCAGCCTTTGACAGAGGTGTGTAAACTTTTTGTATCCACTGTAACTACTGTAACAAAAACTATTTTTATTTTTAAATGTTCCATAATTTGATATATTAAGAGACATGAATTTAGAGGAGAAATAAACGTGAAGTCCAGACTATACAACATTTTGTGTATATTTTCATGATTAATTTTGACCTCAAAAACTGAATTCGGCTCATTTTGCATTTGTACTGTAGGCCATAGTAAATATCAAAGCAAAAGCTTCTAAATGAGGTTTTTCTTAGAATAAAAAATTGAAATTGCGTAATATGTGATATTATCGGTCTCAATTTATCGGTATACTAGGAAATTGTTTAATTCAATTTTGATTTTGCTAATGCGGGATAAAAAAAGTCTCCAGTTCTTATATGGCGGCATTAATGGAAAACGAAACCCACGAATTTAAGTCAAGGCAGCGTGTTGGCAAGATGGCATCACCAATGCTTGAGGACTGAACTGCTGTATTTTCGTTGTTACAACAATAATGCGTGTCAATGCTCCCTGTTTGTGGATAACTTTAGGTTTGCATCCCTCTATTGCGAGCCGGCAGAGTTGTTAAGCTTTCCATCCGGCCTCAAACTAAGCTGAGAGATGCTGCAGAAGTTCTTAAGCAGAACTGTATGTTCAGTATTCCTCCAGGTCATATTCACCTGAGGCACAAGTTTAATGCCAGTTCCTATAGCAGCATCAATCTTCCTTATTCGCTTCCTGGAGATTACGGCATAAGTCAGAGCTGGAGAGAGCGGACAGCCATTTATCACTGATATGTAATTTAAAGGGCTGCTTACATACTGAGTCACACAGCTTTTTAGGCACATTCTTCCGACTACCTGTTTCAGGACTCAAACATGAAGCTGAACACAGAGCCCGGTGAGCGGTTTTGTGCCTTAACCACATCCGTCTGGATAACCAAGAATTGTCTGCAGAGGAAAGGAGAAGACAGGAGATGGTGGCACAGATAGTCCAGATTGTTTTTCAGCGTAAAAGCAAAATTGCTAAGTGATATGTGAGATTGCAATAATGCAGTGGTGGGAAAAAAATAACACATCTTGCCTTTAAACCAAGGACAATGGCCCCCGCGCACAGCGAAATTCATCTGAGAAGAGAGGCTGCGGCCGTGACAGCAGTGAGCCCATCAAATATCAGACACAATGACAGTGGGGTTGCTGTTCGTCGCAGGCAGGCTGTCTGGCTGTTCTGAAACCACCCTGAGGCCACAGCGTCTTTCTCAGAAGATCTATCCCAGCATAACTGCCTCTTCCACACACAGATAATAGTTCCTCCTATACATTAATGTGGCCTGTGTAAATCTATTTATATATGTATAATGCATATATACACTAATGTGAAAAAGTAAGCACATCCCATGAAATGTTTTTTTTTTTTTTTTTTTTTTTTTTTTTTTTTTTTTTTTTTTAAAACATATGTGGACTTATCAAGACTTCATCTTTGAACACCTCAGCAAAGACCTGGACTTCTGGAATAGTGTGCTCTGGGCAGACGAGGAAAAGATATCACTATTTGGCCATAGAAGCAGAAGACATGTTTAGCGAAAACAAAAATCAGCACTTGACCAGAAGAACCTGATACCAGCTGTAAAGCATGGTGGTGGAAATGTTATGGTTTGGGGCTACTTCACGGCATCAGGGCCTGGACAGCACACCGTCATAGAATTCGGTATAAATTATTCATTCTACCAGAGAGTGCTTGTGGATAACATCAGACCATCTGTCAGAAGATTGAAGCTCAACCAAAATTGGACCTCGCAACATGACAGTGACCCTAAACACACCAGTAAATCCACCAAGGAATGGCTGAAAAGAAAGAAATGGAGGGTTCTGGAATAGCCAAGTCAAAACCTGGATCTGAATCCCATCGAGATGCTGTGGGGGGATTTGAACTGGCTGAGCCCGAAAGACTCCCTTCAAACATCACACAGCTGAAAGAATTCTACACGAAGGAGTGGGGAAAAACATTCTCGCAATAGAAGTCAGAGATTGGTACACAGTTATAGGAAACACCTACTTGAGGTTGTTTCTGCCAAAAGGGGCCAACACCAGCTATTAGAACCAAGAGTGTGCTTACTTTTTTCATAGATGGAAATGGCATGTCTGTTCATTTTTTGTTGAATAAATTATTGCCAAGTCAAATTTTCATTGTTTTTTTCCCCACTTACATCACCTTTATCTAAAGATGTTGTTTAAATGGAGATCAAATCTTGATATGTCGATATACACTGCCCAGTCAAAAAAAAAAGTCACACATATTTCATTGGACCACCTTTAGCTTTGTTTACGGCATGCATTCACCGTGGCATCATTTCGATAAGCTTATGCAATGTCACAACATTTATTTCCCTCCAGAGTTGCATTCATTTCTCACCAAGATCTTGTATTGATGATGGGAGAGTCGGACCACTGTGTAAAGTCTTCTCCAGCACATCCCAAAGAGGTCTGGACTTTGTGGTGGCCCATCCATGTGTGAAAACGAAGTCGCTCTCATGCTCCCTGAAGCACTCTTTCATAGTATGAGCCCGATGAATCCTGGCATTGTCATTTTGGAAGAAAAAATTCATTGATGGAAAAACTTAGTCATTCTGTATATTCCAGTAGTCACCTGAGCTCATATTTTGGGCACATAACGTTTCTGAACCTAGACCTGACCAACTGAAGCAACCCCACATCATAAGACTAAGTTCAATCCAGGAGGTTACTTTTTTGGCTGGGTAGTGTATTTTTAATAAAAAAACAAAAAAAAACATTTAATGGGGCATACTTATTTTTTCACATGACTGTATATATGGTATGTATGCATGTGTGTATGATGTTTGGACAATTGCATGCCTCCCGGGGCTTTGCTGAATCCTCCTTGAAGGAGAATGAACATGAGAATGGCAATATCACCTACCCAGCTGCGAAGCCTGCTTTTCTAAAACATCTAGAGGAGTGCTGGAATGAAGTGCAGGGATCTGCCAAATTGCTGCAGTGAATGAGACTTGCTGAGCTGGAGACCGTGACAAGACTTTAATTCACCTTTGACTCCGCACCTTTGACTTGACATCTTGTCAGCTCAGTAGTTGCAGGGCTGTAGGAAGTTCTGCCCAGATTTTCCTATAAAAGCCCAAATTTTAATAATCTGCTCCTCAAGTTGGCTTGTAGGTTGAAGGTTGCTGATTTGAATCCAGCTCAAGCGCCAGCTTTTGCACCCTTGTGCAGAGAACTTGCACTAAACAGCTTTAGAAAGACTATCACAGCATATAAATGGGTAGACAGATGAAAAAATGTTAAAGATTTTAGCTAAATAAAAAATAATTATAAGAATGAGTGTGTGCGGCTTCCCTGCAACTGACCAGGGTCCAGTCCGGGTCGTACCCTGACAATCCTGGCATCCAATGGCGCCAAGACCAACTCCAAATCCAGGATACTCTAAATGTGGCTTTCCAAGTCTCATTTTCATATTTTTTTCACCCTGTTTCCCCTGTGTTTCTCTTCAACCCAGTGCTTAACTCTGTCTATATAGCCACATGCTTATAAAGCTATAAATAATATTTTGCCCCTCTCCATTCTCCCTTTTCCACAAACTGACTGTCCTGAGTTGCCTTTCCATCTACAGCTACTTCCCTGGTATATCTCTACTCTATTTACATCCTTCCAAAAGAATGTCTCTTGTTTTTATCCCAAAAATTTTGTTTAATTTCAGAGTTTCATGTTCCCAGCATGATCTTGAAATAAAATTTAACATTTATTTTATGCAAAAATATCTCAATTATTTTTTTGAGTTCAAAATGATTTGTGTTTCAACACTTTCCAGCTGAAATGTGTGTAAAAGCTCTAACCATAATGTATTGTTATTTTGAAATATGTCTTGAGGGTTTATGTTGTCCCTGCTGGCTGCTCGTAGTGTTTAGTCTAACTGTTCCTGCACTCAAATCGCACAACCCATCATGATGTCCAAATTGCGAGCAAAAAAATGCTGAATGGCCTGCTAGGCATGAATGAGGGGGATCTGCTGTGGCTTTACGTCAAAATGTTATTGCTAAATGTTTGCTGTACAAGAAGTGAGAGAGCATGAAAGCAATGATCATTTGTACGATATACAGGTGTTTAACAGCTTTGTAGTGACCATGGGAGACTTGGTTGGAATATTTCTTTTAGAGGGGATTCAAATGGATTTAAAATTTTTCTACTTAAATTAATTGTAGATACAGTCAATTACTTTTTATTTTTGGTTTCCTGTTTCAGTTCTGATTTTCAGAAATGGATTAGAAACATAAGCCGGAGGATAAGTGTAACTGATCTCAGTGACCCTTCTTGTCACAGGCCTTCATGCAACTGGCTACATTTTCCAAGATTTCCCCAAGTTCTCCAATTTTTGTAGTAGGGAGGAGGCAGAAGAAACTCAAACTCATTCCTTATTGCTGTTCTGCAAGTATGAGTCCAGTCTTGGATTTTGCAGATGAACTGCATGCCCTGTACTAGAGGTGTTTGCATGTATGTGTTGTCAGTACAAATATATGTGATAAGTACTGGTGTGTGTGTGTGTGTGTGTGTGTGTGTGTGTGTGTGTCTCTGAACACAGAGTTTGCTTGACAATAAACTTTTGTAGATTTCATTCATAAGGAACAAACAGTGACACACCTTCCTCACTGATCCTTAATGATACTGGAATGTGAGCAAAGTCCAAAGACATCTTATACAAAACTGCATGAGAAATGAGAATTTATCTTCATTACCATGGTTAAAATATGGGCAAAATGTGCTGCTACAACAAAGCCATATCTAGGGGGAACACTAGAGGGTTGTGTGATGCACAAAATGAGCTGTATCTGACAAATGAAATATGGAGACAAAAGAAGCAGACTTGCTGCCTGTGCAGATGGAGTTGATGATTCTGGGTGTTATTCCGCATGCTGCCCATGTCCCTGGTCCCCTTTGATACACTGCCGTGGTGTCACATCGCTTTCTCTCCTTAGGTCAAAGACACACACGCACACAAGCATGAACACAAAGCCATCTCATTTCTTTCTTTTGGAGATGAAGAATGTGCAGAACCAGATTTCAGTCCCAACTGAGCTGAGAAAATCTGGTTCTCAGTTTCTTTTCATTTCTTTGAAAAACACAGCACTCGTAAAGTGGATTTTTTAACTAAAAAAGTTTAGTGTCCATATTGTGCTGTGAGGAATGGTTATTCTCTTTTTGTGTTTTAAAAGAAAGTCTTAGGTATTTATTTTGTTTAAGAATTGTTTGTAAGGATTGTTTTGCAAGCATTTCTGTGGTAGGACTCGACAAAGGTCCTTACCCCAAAGCCGGTTTTGGACTTGACATATTGGTTAGAGGTTATTATTTGTCTCGCATATTCTACAACATTTTATTTTCTTAGAAAAAGCCGTCCTCCAGCCCGTTCAAAACCAAAAGCTGCCAACTGGATGAAGAGTGGAGCTTTTCATAATAAACAATGCTAAACTCTTCATTGTAGCGTTGGTATCTGGAAGTAGACAGAAGGAAGTTCAGAAAGAGGAATCTGAAACCTAGGGCAAGTTGAAAATGATGGAATGACTGCAATTCCGAAGAGGTGGAAAGCCCAAACAAAGGTCTACTCTTATACTTCTAAAAAATGATTGAACCTGAATGTCTTCAGTTAACTGCCAGTGAAAAATATGCTGTCTGTTGCGCAAGTCTGCTTGTGCCAACATGGTAGATACTTCAAGAACGATTAACCGCAGTTTGTGGATCTGACATTACAGTAAGTTAAATCAGGTGGTTCACTGCTAAGTTTCCATTTATTTGGGGGTTAAACTTCCGTAAAACAGTGTTCCCACTTACACAGCTGGGTAAGTTTTACTGGAAGAACAAATGGCGGGCATCTCCAGTAGGAAGTGGGATTCAAACCTACCACTTTTGAATCTCAAGACTGCAGCTCTAACTTCTAGTCCCTCAACTTCCCCTTGGTTGTACCCAAACCCCCCCGGTGGCACTTCTCCTTGCCTAGCGTTAAATTACCCTGCTTCAAACTGTGCTCGGCGCTGCAGTCAGCGGAGATGAATTTGTATTTTTCCTGCGGTTTTGTACAAAAGTTGCAGCAAGCGATAATGTCTCAGTTGCAGTGATTAAATATGTGACAGATTTTAAAATGTTCACTTCTTGTAAAAAAAAAAAAAAAAAAAGACTGGATTTAGCCTTGCCTGAGTTGCGCTCAGTAAAATTACATATATTCACCAGCCTGTCCTGTTGTGTTTACTTTCCGCCCTTCAAACTATGCGGCTTCCACCTAATCTGTCCTGCCAACTGAAATAGAACCTGTCCATCATCGCCCTGTAAAATGTATTGTCACAACAATTGCAGGGTCTAGCTTGCAAAAATGTGTCATTCAGCTTCAAAGATAAGTTGTGGATCCAGGGGGGGAAAAAAACGGAGAAAATTCTGATCTTTGAGTTTTGCAGGAATTAATCGGGAAGAAGGTTCTGAGGTATGATTTCCTTCCTGGATTGAGTGACAAACAGAATGCTAAAGTGCCGCTGCTCGTGCTTTTCATATTTCTTCATGCGTCAATCAAAAAAGTATTAAAGGAGACGTACACAAGGAAATGCATTTTCAGGTTAGCTTCTATTTTGTCTTTAAGACAATATGAAACCTAAAACCCATGATGGGGACTTTCATCATCAAAGTTCTTCTTTGTTCCTCATGTTGGGTTTGCCCCTGCAATGCTAGTCTGGGCAGCGATGGAAATTATTTAGAAATTTTACTTCTTCAAAGGTCTTTATCTTTCACTGAATGATGAGATCTTGGAAAAGGTGCTGCTGTTGACCCACGTTGATGTGTTTACCTTCTGTCATTGTTTTGCTGTTCTGGAGGAAGCTTGAACTTCCTTCACTCCTATTCCTTTCAAGGGGCTCCTGGTGAGAGATGGCAACTCTCATATCAGCATCATCTTAGCTTTTCACAGAGCCCAAACAGCAGATGAACTGAGGTGCATCTGTATTACAGCATTTGTGCTGCTCAGGCATCAGTTTCAGTCTGGCTCAGTCTGTGTGGAGTTTGCATGCGGTTCTGCATGTTTTTCCTCTGCCTGCTTCAGTTTTCTTTCTGCTCCCTGAGGACCCTCCTCAGGATAAGTAATTGCCGGAAATGGATGGATGATAGTGACTTAGTATTAAAAATGACTTTTGGATCTATGAACAAATTTACCAGTCCTGGCTGTATTAATAAATCCCAGAAGCTATCTTAATATTTGATTTCATTTCAAATCACAGTATTACTTATATGCAATTATTTTTGTAATTGCATATAAGTAATACTGTGATTTGAAATGAAATCAAATATACATATACATACATACACACTATATGGCCAAAAGTGTATGGACACCTGAGCATCAGTGAGGTTGGGCAGTGATGTCGGGTGAGAAGGGCTGGCTTGCGGTTGACATTCCATTTTATCCCAAAAGTGTTCAGTGAGGCTGAGGTCAGGGCTCTGTGCAGCCACTCAAGTTCTTCCACACCCGCCTGGGCAAACCCTGTGTTCATGGAACTCGCTTTGTGCATACAGTATGTGTGTAAATATAAATATATATATATATACTGTATATACATACAGTATAAATATAAACTATATATATAAAGTGGGCATGATCAGTGGAGGTGAACACTTTTTAAAGACTGCATCTGGAATATTAATTTTACCCTAAGCCAAAAGCAGCTTTGGAAAGCTTTCTTGATGGGGCTGAGTAGCTGGCCTAGATTAGCATGAAAGCCCTCTGAGTTGGTTTTACCTCTGAGGAGCATTAATGTGAAGAGACCCTTTGATGTGCTGGTGTCTCCTGTCCTCAGCCAGGCTAACTCACAGGATAAGGCAGACCTGTGTCTTCTCATTTATAGTACAACAAAGGTGCAGGTGCTGGGCATATTAACCCTATTAGCTGTAAGCCTCAGGCTGACAGGTCTTTGATAGTTTCTCCAATCAGAGTTAGAGACAGCAAGGAGCATTTGTGTGGGACTGAAAGGAAGGAACTATTCAGTCTCTATATCGGCTGCCAGACATCCAAAAATGAGAACAAAGGGGCTGCATTGCTGTCTTTCTTTGTTGCTGACTTTCTTTTGCCATCAAGCTCAAATACAGCAAACCCTGTATTCTAAAGTCCTAGTCTGCATCCCCGATGTCCCTTTTCTGTTGGTTGGACCAAGATTGACTCTAGAGTGCAAGTACTTCTGATCCATTATAAGACTGTCCAAGGACACACTGACGTCTCTGAGTTCAGTTAACGGTCAGGGATTAGAATCTTTAAGGGCATAGTTAGGACGATGTGGCTAAAGGAAGTGACTCTACATATTTGGCCAGGTATAATAAGTATAAGGTATAAGAGTGCATGGTTGGCTGTAGCAGTCTGGGTGGGGTACACTTTGCTCTGACCTTTGATCTTATTTCAACTTTGGGCTTTTAGTACCCTGCTTTAGTGCTGTGCTTCTGGGCTCTGAATGACTGGTCCATGATTTTGACATCCCAGTTTACATAGGAATTGTTTTCCTCTCCTCAGTTGCCAGCTGGCTAATTATAGCATTGCCTTAGTAATACGATTTTTCTTTCGTAACATCACCCGGAACTTTGTTCAGCACTCTGTGGCACCGCGGTGAAAAGGGTGCCATGTACAAAACAAATCAAGCTGAACTGATGTCTACACCATTGCTTTGTTTTCTTCCTCTAGAACAGGGGCTCATTGCTAACCTTTGAAGTACAGTGATGCCATAACTGTGAACCTTGCCCATTCCAAAGTTACAGCCCAGTTAATCTGAGCTCTCTAACCACATTCCCTTGTTCTCATTGTAGATGTTGGTCCATCTGTCTTGTTGTAACAGAGTTTCTACAATGCACTGTGAAACGTCTGAAGAACCTAACCAGAAAAAAATAGAACCACTGAGAAAGTTTACTTGCTTCAAGGCGCTCCCGTTGAATTTACAGATGGCTTTATTTGTTCCTTTAATTCTTGTTCACAGATGACAAGTGTGCTGCTCTCCCCTCCCATGCTGGTAAGGGATCTGCTGATGGCAGCACTCGTCCCACCAAGTCCCTGCCACCGAATTCGCTGACACCAACTCCATCCTGCATAATCCCTTCACAAACCCCATAAGCAATACTACCTGTTTCTTTTGCTTTCATTCATTTATTGCCTATATGTGCACTCTGCATTTTTATACTTTGGCACTTCAGTTTTTTTGAGGAGTCAAGATATTTATTAGCATAGCATACTGTGCGCTCTATTTTTCATTCTTAGATATACAATAATAAGTTATTTCTGTTTGCACAGGCTATGAGCCTTGCCTGCCCATAACTAAATGATCTTTTCCCCTATTCTAATTTTATATTTTGTCTGATGTTTGACCAAGTTCTTCAATTTCTAAAATTTATTTTGCTCTTAACATTATAAAATGAATTAAATTAACTAAAAAAAAAATTAGTTGGAAAAACTTTCTAGCTGTCAACCGTGTAATAACTGGAAGACTTTCGTGCATGCGTGTATTTCCACTTTCTCAATATGTTTACACCGAAAGTGCAGAATTATTCCGGGAGCTGAAACAAAGCTGCGTTCCAGCACATTGAGTTAATGCACTTTCTCCACACTGTGGCCCCAGTAGACTTCACTGTGGGAAACATGTACGCAGAGAGAGGTTTCCTAAGCAAAAGTGTGTGAAAGAAAATCATAAACGGGTTCTTAACTTATGATTTATTTAGGCATTTGTCCAGTTTTGGTTGCAGCGTTAATATTTCCAACTGTTTTGGCAATAAGTTATATTGTCATCTTTTGAATGGATTTTAAACACACGAATGAACAAATAATTGAATGTATTTCTTCATTTTTGTTTCATTCGGTTTCAAATAATTCTGCCAACAGTACATTTACTGTTTATCTGAATAAATACTTACTGTATATTACGTGATACTTTGAGCCCCTATTTGGTCGGCCAAAAAAAATGCCCATTTCAGCAAAATCAACACAGCTACA
Source organism: Heterotis niloticus (assembly GCA_018136845.1). Classification (NCBI taxonomy): domain Eukaryota; kingdom Metazoa; phylum Chordata; class Actinopteri; order Osteoglossiformes; family Osteoglossidae; genus Heterotis; species Heterotis niloticus. The sequence continues at coordinate 7,014,116 of CM030890.1, forward strand.
GAGATGTTGAGATGCAGGGCAGCAGCATTGTGTGAGGCTTCCAGAAAGCAAGGCTTAACAAACGAAAGTGCTGAAAATATCAGTGAGGATGTTACAACCCCACCGCCATGTGTCCAAGTAACCTCCTTCACAGCCAAGAAAACTGTTCACTTTATCCAGTGATGCAAAAGTGTGCGGTGTTTAACAAGAAGCAGCCGGTCTCGATTTAAACAGCTTTCTTTTTACAATAAACCGGACGCAAGAAGCCTACTAGAGAGATCTGAAAGCAAAATGCACAATGCGTCCTTTCGGTTTCTCTTCTGCTGTGCGAGGAAACTGATATTTTACTTTAAGCAAATGCATCTTTACGGTAATTTATTTGTATTCGGGCCCAGCTCCTACAATATGACATTCTACACCACGGCGTTGACCTGCAATGCCTGTACTTTTCTGATAGTACATATCATTATGGCTGTGCCTTCCTTATTTTTCTCATCTGTTTGCTTCATAGAAGATGGCTCTGCAGCCTCTGACAGCTAAATGGATTAAACAGGCTATGCTGACTGAATACATATAAAATCGGCAGAACGTGCCCGCTCCGAGACATCAGCAAGGTGTGCGACTTAAGCAAATCAATCATTTGTTTTTATTCCTCCTTTTCTGCTGTCACCAAAGGGCTGAGAGCACTTGATCACCTACTTTGTCTGCAGCGAGTCACCTTGTGAATGCATGAATAGCCAATGTGTGCAATGTAATCTGTACACTCCCTTCTACAGCCCCCATTTACATACTGCCAGTTGCAAGCGATGAATCTTCAACCCTACCTGCATCTCAGAGCTGTAACGCCTTCATCCCTCCCCCCCAACTGTTAAAGGAGCAGGTGGCCCTCAGAACCCAGATAGCATGTTTTGCCCGCATACCGTGCAACAGGACTTATCGGAACAACGTTCGGATTCCGGCTCTTTAAAGGTGCACGTTGGATAATTTGTCGTGGCGGCATCGTCCATCCAGTATTTCATATATTTCTGACACAACGCTGTGTTGGGATCCATATTCTCTTATCTGCTGTGGGGTGAACTGTGTGAAATTTAACAATTAATAAATGCAGGCCCGAGTCCAAAAAGATATGAGCGCCTCAAGACTGCGTCCACTTCTCCTTCTGTATCTCTACACACCATTACTACAGGACGAATGGTAATAGCACCGCCGTGGTAATAATGACCATCACGCATGCACTCTTGCTCGGCAGCTTCTGAAGAGCGTGTCCCCTTTATCCTCTTCTGCCTGGAAATTCTACTCTGACAGGTTTTTTATTCCACTCCCAGGCTAGTCCATCTTATCCGGAACGCAGCTGCTTGTCTGTTCCTTCCGCTGGGCGACAGTCATATTTCAAACTTGTACTCTGCCTGCTCAGGAATGGACAAATGTCTAAAAAACGTGGTTTTGCAGAATGATCTGGGTGTAAATTGCCTAAACTTTAGCTGTATTTTGAGAACTTGGTTATTTTTCACTTGGTGTTATCACTGATGGAAGAAGCCCTGCAAAGCCAAAGTGCAGCAGGGTTTCATCTTTTCAGTGATTGTCCATTGACTCCCTTGAAAAGAAATTTTATTTTTTTTGACACTAATATACTTTTTAATTTATTAATTAAACCCAAATATATTAGAAAAGCTATGCTGGTACATTTGTAACCATTTTCTTTTAAATGTTCACCATAAGGATTGCGTGGTGTCCCAATGAGTTGTACTGCTGCTTCATAGAATCTTGGTCGGTTGGGTGTGAATTCCAGTCTGACATAGTCCGTTTGGATTTTGTATTTTCTTTATGTGTTGGCATGGGCTTCCTCTCGCAGTCCGAAAGGAAGTGTTTCAGGTAAATTGCCTATAGTATGCATATCTGTGGTCACCCTGCAATGGAGTGCTGTGACCCAGCTCAGGATAAACAGTTTATAAAAACAGATGGGTGTCCACCACAAATAGATGAGGGTAGGCACTCATCTTCAACTTTATGCTACAGAACGGAGTAGAAAGCTGTAGGTCCTAACCACTGCATACAGGGAACCCTCCCCCACCACAAGATCTGGCATTTTTGGAGATGTTCTGACCAAGTCGCCCAGCCATCATAATTTGGCCCTTGTCAAAGTGGCTCAGATCCTTACGCTTGCCCACTTTTCCTGCTTCCAACACATCAACTTCAATAACTGACTGTTCACTTGCTGCCCAGTAACCCCCCCCCCCCCCCCATCCCTTGACCGGTGCCTTTGAAACAAGAAAATCAATGTTATTCACTTCTCCTGTCAGTGGTTTTAATGTTTTGGTTGATCGGTGTAAATACAAAAATGAAAATATAAACATACGGACAAAAAATACACCAGCTGTTTCATCCAAAGACATACGCATCAACAAAGAAACAAACTAATCTCTGCTGTAGCATGAGCTCGATGTAACTTCATCTCCCTTCCATGAACATGTCTCCTGAACGCATTTGTTGCCCAGTTACGGTGGACCAACAACACACCTGCCTGGTCCATACCATCCACTTTTGTCTGAGCTGAAATGTGAGCTTTTGGCTCAGGGGCTCAAGTGGCCTCAACCTCTCTGGTGAATTAAGCACCACTTAGTTAACAAGGCTTCTGCTACTCCTGCCCCATCTTTTGCAAACAAAAAGCTTTTCTTCATCATCATCATCAATTCTGACCATGCGTGGGCCAATAAAAAATACAAACACTGTCAGAGAAAAGAAAAATATAGCATAATAACATAGCATCGTGATGTGAAGTTTATACTCCTGTACATTTTCCAACATACTGGCATCATGTACGCTCCTTTTTCTCTTTGGCTAGCATTAAAGAATCATAGGCGTGTGCGTGTGGGGAGGGGAGTTGGTTTCACCATACAGAAATGTGAAATGTTTAACAAGCAGAAGAGATTTATTAACAGGAGACAGCTAGGAAACAACAAGGCTGATGCAGATATTTTTATGATCAAAAATGACGATTTGCAAAGCGCATACAAATCCAGCTCTTAATTCAAGGCACACGTAGATAGAAGTCTGCAGGATTCATTTGAAATGATCTGATGATGTTTAGGAAATGAACTTAGCCAACACGTATAACTGCATAGTTCACAGTTCCCCTTTATAATCTCTATGGTGAGGATTAAAATTCCTAGTACAGAGCTCACTTTTCATCCAAGGTGTTCCTTGGGTAGCTATTTAACTTTCAAATTAAGCTTTTCGTGCAATTTTCTGGTGATCTGAGAAGGAATTTAGAAGCCCCAAACAGATTTAATGTAATAAAAAGTAAAAACAATAAACAATGTACACAAAGAAATTGCTGATATTTATTTTCCTTGATATTTTTGCTGCGATGACTAAGGTTAAGTACTGGATTTTTACTCACTCACATTTCACAGTCATGCTGGTCTTAAACCTATCCTAGAATCACTAGGTGCCAGGCCTGGAGGGGTGCACCCTGGATGGGAGGGAATACTGGATTTTATTTATCTAAAATACAAGCATTTTACTGAAAGGTGGTGCAAATGATGAACAGAATTTAAATTTACAGCACCTACGTAAATATCTCTGAAGTTCTTCTGTCCTCTAAATGGACAGAAACACACAATGTCTTCTTCTTCTTTCAGCTGCTCCCGTTAGGGGTCGCCACAGCGGATCAATTGTTTCCACTTCCTCCTGTCCTCTGCATCTCTCTCCGTCGCCCCCACCACCCGCATGTCCTCCTTCACCACATCCATAAATCTCCTCTTAGGCCTTCCTCTCTTCCTCTTGCCTGGCAGCTCCATCCCTAGCATCCTTCTCCCGATATATCCGGCATCTCTCCTCTGCACATGTCCAAACCAACGCAATCTCGCCTCTCTGACTTTGTCTCCAAACCGTCTAACCTCTGCTGACCCTCTAACATACTCATTCCTAATCCTGTCCATCCTCGTCACACCCAATGCAAATCTTAACATCTTTAACTCTGCCACCTCCAGCTCTGCCTCCTGTCTTTTGCTCAGTGCCACCGTCTCCAACCCATAAAGCATAGCTGGTCTCACTACTATCTTATAGACCTTCCCTTTCACTCTTGCTGGTACCCTTCTGTCACAAATCACTTCTGACACTCTTTTCCACCCACTCCACCCTGCCTGCACTCTCTTCTTCACCTCTCTTCCACAATCCCTATTACTCTGGACTGTTGATCCTAAGTATTTAAATTCATCCACCTTCGCCAACACTATTCCCTGCATCCTCACCATTCCTCTGTCCTCCCTCTCATTTATGCACATGTATTCTGTCTTAGTCCTACTGACCTTCATTCCTCTTCTCTCTAGAGCATATCTCCACCTCTCCAGGGTCTCCTCAGCCTGCTCCCTACTCTCACTACAGATCACAATGTCATCCGTAAACATCATAGTCCACGGTGACTCCTGTCTGATCTCATCTGTCAACCTGTCCATTACCATTGCAAACAAGAAAGGACTCAAAGCTGATCCTTGATGTAATCCTACCCCCACCCTGAAAGCATCCGTCACTCCTACCGCAGACCTCACCACTGTCACACTGTCCTTGTACATATCCTGTACCACTCTTACATACTTTTCTGGCATACCCGACTTCCTCATACAATACCACAGCTCCTCTCTAGGTACCCTGTCATATGCTTTCTCTAAGTCCACAAAGACACAATGCAACTCCTTCTTACCTTCTCGGTACTTCTCCATCAACACCCTCAGAGCAAACAACGCATCTGTAGTACTCCTTCTTGGCATGAAGCCATACTGCTGCTCACTAATTGTCACCTCCCTTCTTAACCTAGCTTCCACTACTCTTTCCCATAACTTGATGCTATGGCTGATCAGTTTTATCCCTCTGTAGTTACTACAGCTCTGCACATCACCTTTATTCTTAAAAATAGGTACCAGTACACTTCTTCTCCACTCCTCAGGCATCGTCTCACTTTCCAAGATTCCATTAAACAATCTGGTAAAAACTCCACTGCCATCTCTCCTAAACACGTCCATGCTTCCACAGGTATGTCATCTGGGCTAACAGCCTTTCCATTCTTCATCCTCTTCATATGTGTCCTAACTTCCTCTTTGCTAATCCATTGCACTCCCCTATTCATAATCCCTACAGCATCTAACCTTCTCTCTCTCTCATTCTCTTCATTCTTCAGCCCCTCAAAGTACTCTTTCCATCTGCTCAACACACTCTCCTCGCTTGTGAGTATGTTTCCATCGCTATCCTTTATCACCCTAACCTGCTGCACATCTTTCCCAGCTCGGTCCCTCTGCCTAGCTAATCGGTACAGGTCCTTTTCTCCCTTCTTAGTGTCCAACCTCTTATACAATTCACCATATACCTTTTCTTTAGCCTTTGCCACCTCTCTCTTCGCCCTACGCCTCATCTCCTTGTACTCCTGTCTACATTCTTCATCTCTCTGTCTATCCTACTTCTTCTTCGCCAGCCTCTTCCTCTGTATACTCTCCTGTACTTCTTCATTCCACCACCAGGTTTCCTTGTCCTCCTTCCTCTGTCCAGATGTCACACCAAGCACCTTTCTAGTTGTCTCCCTTAGCACTTCTGCTGTAGATGCCCAGCTCACTGGTAATTTTTCACTGCCACCCAATGCCTGTCTTAATTCCTCCCTGAATTCTACCTTATAGTTTTCCTTTTTCAACTTCCACCATTTGATCCTTGGTTCTGCCCTCACTCTCCTTCTCTTTTTGATCTCCAATGTCATCCTACAAACCACCATCCTATGCTGCCTAACTACGCTTTCCCCTGCCACCACTTTGTTGTCTACAGTCTCCTTCAGTCTGGCCCTCCTGCATAAGATATAATCCACCTGTGTGCATCTTCCTCCACTCTTGTACGTCACCCTGTGTTCCTCCCTCTTCTTAAAATACGTGTTTACCACAGCCATGTCCATCCTTTTTGCAAAATCCACTATCATCTGACCTTCTGCGTTCCTCTCCTTGACACCATACCTACCCATGACCTCCTCATCTCCTCTGTTCCCTTCACCAACATTCCCATTGAAATCCGCTCCAATCACCACTCTCTCTCCCTCAGGTACACTCCTCGCCACTTCATCCATATCACTCCAGAATTCTTCTTTCTCATCCATCTCACACCCAACTTGCGGGGCATATGCAGTAACAACATTCAGCATCACACCATCAATTTCCAGTTTCATAACCATCACTCTGTCAGACACTCACTTCACCTCCAAGACACTCTTGACATACTGTTCCTTCAGGATAATCCCTACCCCGTTTCTCCTCCCATCCACACCATGGTAAAACAGTTTAAACCCCCCTCCGATGCACCTAGCCTTACTCCCCTTCCATTTGGTCTCTTGCACACACAATATATCAACCTTCCTTCTCTCCATCATATCAGCAAGCTCTCTCCCTTTACCAGTCATACTACCAACATTCAAAGTTCCTATCCTCACGTCCACTCTCTTAACCTTCCTCCTCTCCTCCTTCCTCCGGACATGCCTTCCTCCTCTCTTCCTCCTTCTTCGGCCAGCAGTAGCCCAATTTCCGCCAACACCCTGTCGGCTAGCAGTGCTGGTGGCGGTTGTTGTTAACCCGGGCCTTGACCAATCTGGTGTGGAAATTTCTATTTTTGTCCGCATATTTGGTTTGGCAAAATTTTTACGCCCTTCCTGACGCAACCCTCTCCATTTCCGGGCTTGGGACCGGCACAAAGAAATGCACTAGTTTGTGCATCCCCTTGCGGCTGGATTACAGAAACACACAGTGTGACAAGGATTAATAAAGTATTGCACACTTTCAGCAGTAACAAAGGGGCTTCCTGGATAAGTATGTTTGAAGTGGTACTTCTAGCAAAGACAATGCATGTAAAATAGTCCACCATCTACATTTTATTCACACTCTTCACTCTATGGTATGTTTTGAGGAACTTCTTCATTATCCATGAAATCAAAATCCCAGCAAACCCCATAAAACCCCATAAAATTGTAAAAAGTTGTAAAAACAGGCCTGCAATGTAATTTTAATTATTATTACAGGCTTATTATTACAGGTACAATATTGCTGTTTATGTTGGCTTATAAACTTATTATGTATCTGTAAATTATTTATTATTGCTTGGGCACTTATAGAGTAAACTATTTGTTTATTATTGGTTACTTGCAAAAAAGTTTATAAACCCTTTGCAATTACCCAAATATGTGTATTAATCATAAAATGTGGTCCAAGAGTCACCAAAGTCACAACAATGGATAAACACAAGCTGCTTAATCTAAATTGTACTTCTTGAGTAAACCATTTAAAAAATCACAGTCTGGGTTTGAAAAAGTGTGTGAATCTCTGGGGCAATGACTTCAACGGGTGTTCCAGTCAATGAGGTGTGGGTTGCGGAGGTGCCCTGTCCTCCAAATAGACACACAAATTCACGTTGCTAACAGTCCACTCTTCTCAAAGATCTGTTAACGTGCAACAGGCCTTGATCGAAAGAGCTGTCAGAGAACCTTAGAAGAAGTTTTGTAGATATGCAAGAAGCTTTAAGGAGCTACAAAAATATTGTAAAGAGCTGATTGTTCCTCAGTCCACAATAAGACAACTGTCTATAAATGGAGGAAGTTCTGTGCTGACGCTGCTGTCCCTAGGAGTGGGTGTCCTGCAAAGATCACACCAAGAGCACAATGTGCAATGCTGAAGTAACAAAAGACCTGGAGAACTTGCTCTGTCTAAGTGTCTACTGTAAGGAAACACACTAAACACGAAGTGTGTTCATGGAGAAACGCAATGGAGGAAGTTGGTGCTCTCCAACAAAAAAACACTGCTGTACATTTCAAGTTTGCAAAAACAAAACAACTGGATGTTCCACAATGCTTCTGGGACAAAGAGACAGTTGAGTTGAGGGGAAAGGGCCTTGCACACCAAAAATAAAACCTCATCCCAACTGTGAAGCATGGTGGAGGGAGCATCATGGTTTGGGTCTGTTGTGCTGCCTTGGGGCCTGGATAGCTTGCAGTCATTGAGGGAATTATGAATTCAAAATTGTACCAAGAAATTTTACCCACCACCTTAACCCAGTTGAGATGCCTTGGTATCACCTGAGGAAAGCTGTTCATGCAAGGTGTTCCTGAAATATTGATGAACCTAAACAGTTTTGGTCTAAAATTTGTCCTCACAGTTGTGCAAGTCTGATCAGCAGCTACAGGAAATGTCTGGTGGAGGTTCAACCATGTTGTTGCTAAAGGAGGTTCTGTCAGTTATTAAATACATGGGTTCACACTTTTTCCAGCCTGCACTGTGAAGGACTAAACAATGTGTTCAATAAAAAGCTGAAATGTACAGTTGTTTATTCAGCTTGCGACTATTATTGGGATTTAGATGAAGATCAGATCACATTTTATTAGTAACTAATGCAGAAATCCAGGTAATTGCAGAGGGTTTACAAACTTTTTCTTGTAATTCTACGTTAAAGGGAAGACTTGATGCAACACTGGTCAGAACAGTCAACTTTACTGAAATGTGTTCACATGCCTGCGTTTCTCTTAAGTGAATCAGCAAACCAGCACAAACGGACCCCCCACCCCCCACTGAATTCACCTTGTGAATTGCTTTTTGGTAACTGAGACCATTCAGCAAAAAAAGCTGACTGGCATATTTTACTCACTGCTTGCATGTACATGGTCAGTTTTGTCCAGAGAATTCACTTTTTCTTTACTGCTCCTCTTGACCATTGTAATGATGCCCCTGTGTAGTATTGGATTACTTTTTTCCTTGCAAGCCACTTCTGTGTCATTATTAATTCCTTGCTCTGCTCTGGTTGCTTCCCACCTCCCTCCAAAAGAGCTCTTATCTAACTTTTTGTTTCCTGTTTGTTCCACACTGATTTCATTTCAGTGCTACTTCATTGGGATTAAATGAAAAGTGCAAAATTTGCACACAAATTTTTCCATGTCCAGTGAAATTGTTCATGTTGCACCCACAAACTAAACTGTTAAACAATCCGCACTTGAATAAGTGATGTAAAAAATGTAAAAATGTTTTTAAAATCTCCCCTTAAATTTTTGCGTCCATTGCCTGCACTTCCTGGATGAAGACATCATTCTCACATTTTGTTTAACGGTCTTCGAAGAGTTTTAGAGAAGATGAAGAATTTTAGCAAATTGCCATGGTAACCACAACCACAACTTTCAGAGGGAAAGCCATAGGCATTTATTTTTGGCTAAGCCTGAGAGATCTCTGTGCCTGTAAAGCTCAGTCTCTATTCTTCTGTTTATCCTTCATACCCACCTTTATTTTCAAGCAATAGGGTCAAAATCTGGCACACAGCTACTTCTCCTCCTAAATGAGCTTTTTGCATTTTTAAGTTTATTAAACTATTAAAAAAAACTGCTCAGCATTTTGAAACTTTAAAATTTTGATCTCTGGCACAGCTTGGAGAAGCAGAAGTAGTGATGTCAAACGTGGAGAGAATACGTAAAGGCAATGACACACACACACACAGCACACACACTGAAAGGTAATAATGTTGGATGATATATGATGTGTTACTACTGTTTGCACATCACTACAGCTGGCATGCATGTGGGTCTCAGGAGCTGTTGCACAGATGAATATGCTAAAATTAAAAGAAATTATACATGACACATATTACTGATGCAAGAGTAAATTGGTGATAAATTTTCTTTCCTTGCCACTTGACCGCGTGTGGTCTGTGGACCCCTCTCTGTCATTCGCCTCTGACTAAACTCACCACATGTACTAAACGCATCCACTTTAATGGCGAAACTCTGGTGATCGCGTACTGTGTTATTAGCTTTTACCTTTCCACCATTGCACCTTTTTGACCCAGGTGGTGTTGGAGAACCCCACAAGGACTACCTGAAAGAAATTAATTCTCAGCAGAAGCAGAGCAAGAGCCTAATATTACAGCATTTTGTGGTACGATATCCATTGACAGCCCCCCTCACTGTCACTGTCCCCATAATGCAACTTAAGGTTTTATTTATTTATTTATTTATTTATTTATTTATTTATTTATTGTTTGTTTGTTTGTTTGTTTGTTTGTTTGTTTATTGTCTTCTCAATGTTTGGTTGTTTGTTTTTACTCGTGAAATGGAACCACACACAGTCTCCTGTTGAATCAGGGCACATTTCACTACATGGTATACTCGGTAACCATGTACGTGACAAATAAATTCTTTTGACCTTTTGATCATTGATCTTTAGCAAATACATGCATTTAGTGCACCTGAGATGCCCCTGAGATGCCTTCTTGAGGAATAAGAACCAGCAATTGTTTGTAAAAATAAAAATCCCAAATTACTTTACATATCCAATTTTGACACTAAATTATGTTTGTTTGTTTGTTTGTTTGTTTGTTTGTTTGTTTGTTTGTTTGTATGGGGATGCAGTGGTGCCTCACAACTCCTGGGCTGCTTGTTTGATGTAGGGTTGTAGTCCAGCTCAGGGGTGTGTGTGAATTTTGCAGGTTGTCCTCCATCTTTGCAGCCCTCTAAGAAAAAAAAAATATGCTGGAAGAAGGCAATGGCAAACATCTTGTTCTCCTCCTTGCCTTGAAAACCATGTCAGTGGTCACCTAGGAGTCAGACATGACTCAATGGCACTTCCTATTTATATTTATATTAAAGATTATTGTGCAGGGGCTTAATATAATTTTGTCCACTTGTAACTACATGTACTATAAACCAGTAAACTAATCTTTATTAATTTGGTTACAGTTATAAACACATGAATTAAATTATTCATTATACAGTAAACTACACATGCAGCACTTTACAAAAATGAAAATGCATTTTCTCTTTTCAGTCGTAGTATGGGTTTCTTTGAGATCCACATTCTGAAAATTTGCTTATAATGACCCTGCCACAATAGCCGGCATTCAAACAAGCCGATATTGTTGGTTTACCCATAGGGTGATTTTGCATTTGCATAGCGAAATTATATGAGCCGTACCGAGACTGCGCTCTGTGTGAATTTATTTTGCTTCTGTTTAAGAGAGGCCCACCTGAATATATCATCTACATCACAGAACATTTTGCATCCCTTGAGATGTTTTATTCCATCCTCTTGAATGTATTGTTCCTGTTGCCCTTGAAACTATGGATTTATCCAGTATATCTGCAGCAAAGCTCTACTGGTGACTTCTGAACAGCAGATTACTCTGGGGGGGCTGATGTGGAGGGGTCCCTAAGCACACAAGAAACACTGTAGGCCAGCACTTCTTTCTGCCTGTTGTTTTGTGTGCCTCATATAAGGCTGCTCGTATCAGCATGATGTTTGTAGAACTGGCTGGTTAAAGGGAGACCAGCCTACTCGAAATATCAGGCTCATCGCTGCCATTACGTTTAGTCACACCGAATACTCTTACCTGCACCTATAGCTGCTGTGTTGAGCAGAGCTCTTTCCGGAATCATTTTTTTCCACAAACTTGAAAGTCTTTACTTGTTTTGACTCCACTAAGAGCCATATCTGCTCATCTGGATATTTTTAACAAATGATGTATCGATAATGATATGGGCCAGGTTCTGCGCAAGCAAGCTAACTAAAGCTAAAAAATTCAGCCATATTTTACCTAGTTAGGCATCCAGTAGACAGTTACTATGTGTCCATTATACTGTATATGAAGTGAAACTGTATAATCTGGGAGATTGGTGTAATTACACGTCGGAGGCTTTGTATGTATGTTACAGTCAGGATGAAAAAATAGTTAACTGCTTCTAACTGGAGCACAGATTAAGTTTATCGTAATGTACACCTGCCACTTTTTGAGTATTTAGTCACACACATCAGTTTAAATGTCTGCTGCCAATAAACAAGTTTCTTTTTTTCTGAATCTTGAGTCCTTTTAATCCAACCAAAGGGGCGCTGCCTTCATGGTGCATACAGTACATAGTAAGGTGATGTGAAGTTATGGTTATTTAATGGGGTAGTAGTCCATGGTACAGAAAATAAATTTTATTTATTTCGCCTGAAAGGACCAAAGGTCTTTCAGGGATGGACTAAAGGAATAAAGAAATTGGGACGTGTGTATGCACTAAGTGAACTTTAATTCTCAAGCTCAACTACTTCTTTGCAAAGAGTCACTGTAAGGTCAAGAGAGTGGAGTTTTGTCTTATGACAAGTTTGGACCCATTTTTCAGCCATTCCAAAGGCAAAGTGTCACAGTCACTGAAATGTGAGACCTGCCTGTAGCCCGAAGACCTGCACTTCAGCATGAACAAAGGCACTAGTATAACAAAAATAAACGGCAATTAGCAAAGTAAAGGAAGTAACACAGGAAATCTCAGGAAAAAAATGCATTTTAAGCAAAATGTAAGATTAACTAAGGTGTGTAAAATTCATCTTGCAGTAATCTGGAAGAAGGAGACACTGCAATAAATATACAGCAGACTTTCCTTCTTGCCCTTCTTGCCCTCAGGAAGAATCCCCCAACTTGAAACGTGCACACTGTGTTCTTATTCACATTCAGCAACATTTAAATTCATTAAAATATTTTCCCATTCAGAGAGACAAATTTTAACCATAAAATATGTTTATTCAATTTCTTCTAAAAATACTGAAAGCTTGGATGTCTCACTTACATGAATAAATGAGCCCTGCCGCTCTTAGAAACAGGCCAGCTCTGTGGTGCCAAAGACAGTGCTGATCTTTTGTGAAACTGTTTTCTATTTTAGTGACAATGACCCTTCTGATTCAGCAGCTTACCTTGATCATAGGAATATCTACGATATTTTTTTCCTTATTTTGTTACAATACATTCATTCTACTCCTAGGAGGTGTCCAAGCTTTGGCAGCATCCTTGTAAGCATCTGTTACAACCCCTTTAGTTAGGCTTGGTACAGTCTAGGGGCAATGGGCCCACACATAAACGGGAAAGAGGATTTAAAGGGTTTACTGTCCAAATAACCCACCAGGAGCCAAACCAAGGAGTATTTGTGGAAGGGTTTTATTGTGACAAAGATTAGTGATTATTTACAAAAAACAGAGATGTGCTCCAAGGTATCAAAGTGAAAACAAACTAACTACTCTATTATGTGTGAACCAACTGTCTAGCTTAAGCCCAGAAAGAAAAAGTGGCAAAGCCAAAACAAAGTTGTCCATCCCTGATGGATTCCATTGCAGCATCATGCCAAACGAATATTTAAATTTTTCAGTATGGCACAATTCTCCCTGGTAGTTTTGTTTTTTGACATTTATGCAGTACATTTCTAACAAAAAGAACTTTCTGTCTTACCAATTTAAATACCACGATCTTTCCCGAAGAACAGCAGCTTACGCATCTTGTAAAAGCGCACAGCTCCCTTCTTGGGACTTCACCCACACCTGTGTTTAGGTTAGTGGTCTAGAGAACCTGCTGGATAGGAAAACCAGGTCAGATTTTTTTTCAATAATGAAAAAACACCAAGTTGGGCTAAACTGATGGAACTGAGTCAGCTGCACTCAGATTTCCATTGCTTGCAAACAACTGTCAGACCTTTGTCAGCACAATAATGGAGGAATTGCAGAGCACACTTCCTTGCCGATTGTCCAAGAGTCTCATTTAACGGCCGGACCGTTTCAGTTCCATCTGCTGCCATTTGTTTCTTCCCTTCTGTAACTAAGAATGATGTAAGACTACGTGCACACAGGTCTGACTAAGGGCAAAAGACCCTTTTTTCCATCTCCACTGGACCTCCTCAAGTCCCAAATATGAAACATAACCTACTTTATCTACACATTTTTCAGCTACATTTGGTGGTGTAGCTATGGTGCCCTCTCCCTAGTTACTGCTCATTGCATCCCACCTGTACAAGCACGTCTGGAAGGGTCTGTTGATCTGCTGCTTTTGGCTGATTTTGAAATGGACCCAGCAGAGACCAGCGTGTGTTCCAGTCCTCACACACTGATCAGACCTGCCGGAAGGCCATATGTCAAACCAGCATGATAAACAGAAAAATCCTGACCTAACCCAAGCAGAGCAACTAAGATCCATGGAAGATCTGCAATATTATACCCAAGCAAAGAAATAAAAGACTATAAGCAAAACAGTATATACTGTATGTAACATAACTCTATGACCTCATTGAATTCACACTGGAATGCCATTTGTTCTACTCCAACAACATAAAAATATCACCTTGATTATAAATGCTATTAAGTTTTTAAAGTATTAAGTACTGTAACTTCTTGCCCACCCAAGACATTTCAAAAATAATTTTTAGGTAGCTCTTGAGTTGGCTTAATTGAACTGGTATTTCATAAAGAGTGGACAGTCATGAAACCATTAAGTTAACCCAAAACAAGAAGTTACAAATATCAAAAAGAGGACTCAATGAATAAAATGATATATTATCCTAATCATGATTATAATATTAACAGACTACATAAAAGTGTCTATCATTGACATTTTAAATATACTTGGAAACAGATGTACTGAAATTTGCAGCTATTTTTTTTTTCATAAACAAGAAAAAGGAATGCAATGTAAAAGCTCATTTATTTTTGACCTTTTGACCTTGTTTGTTATTTGTAATGTTCAAGTGCTTGCTGAAGACATTTTTTGCAGCTATAGGAGATGGCAAGCATCTGAGCACAATTTCTCTAAATGAAACATAGTTAGTTGGGGGTATGAGCTCGCTATCTCACGCAGAACTTCTGATTCTTGCCGAACCGCTGCACACTTGCTCTACATTCAGGAAGGGTTTCAGTAAACACCTTTTATCGTGCTCTTCTCACATGAAATCCCATCTGTTCCACGAACATTATCAGTTTGCAAAAAATGTCCTCCCTATTAATTTTATATGCTGGCACTCAGTTACTGTGTACTGGTGGGATTGTGAGTATTGGACTAAGGGACTATACTTTAAGAATTGTGTGTGTATATCTCTCCATCTGTTGGTGAAATGCACTTTTGTTTATTCTGAGTTGTACAGTATTTTTCAGAAAATCATCTGCTAAATGAATAAATAGAAATGTAGATAGCATTAAACGAAAAAATAAGAACTGTCACTATATAGCCACAGCTGATTTTTTTTTTTTGCTTATTTCATGCAGGGTTTCAGAAGTTTAGTTAATGCTCACACAGAATGAAATAACAATCCTTTTAGTCTGTCTACCTTTTTGCTCAAACAACACTGCATTGAAGAATGAATATAAACTCATTTTTTACATTAAACATTACATTAAACATTTTCACTACTTTCTCTACACCTGTTGAGTAAGCTGTTATGACTATTCAGTAGTGCATCCTGTACAGAAAAGTTTTGATCCTTCTTGCTCCCAAAACAAATTTTTACTTTGAATTTTTATTATGAAGAAAACAAACTATAGGGACAAACTTGAAATTCAGTTATCACTTGTGTATGTCTTGGAATTGAAACACCTTGCCAATATATGCCAAATTGTCCATATATGGCCTGCCAGCCATTCTTGCAACCTCAGTGATGTGAGAAGATATGATTATACTTTAAATACACATATTATATGTAACATAAATCCGTAAATAAATATATTAGATTATATTATATATAAAATACATAAAATTAAATCAGGATATAACATTAACATTTAATAATGACCTCTTGACAGATTTGCAATTCTTGAGGACCAGATGCACTGAAGAAACTGCAGTCTTTACAATTTAACACCTGTTGTGAAAGATGGTGAGAAACAGATGCAGAATAGCAGTCATAAACTTGAAAGACTTTTCACTTCCTTGTTGTACCTACGATGTCATGCTTCCTGCAGACACAAGGAATGTACTGGCGGTCGCATGTCTCAGTCAATGGGCCAGGAAAATATTAACAGGTGCATCTAAACGTCACCAAAATTCCAAAGAAAACGTGCATCCGTTTTTTTTTTTTTTTTTTTTTTGGGGGGGGGGGGGTTTAAAATTATGCGACATATATCAGGTCCCATATAAAACAAACTAAAGCCGAAATAATGCAAAAAAATCAAAGAAGAATCAAAGAATTTATTTGTCACATACATGGTTACCAAGTATACCATGTAGTGAAATGTGCCCAAAACAACCAAACATCGAGCAAACAAACAACAAATAGATAAGTAAGTAAGAAAGCAAGTAAATAAATAAATTAAACGAATAAATAAAAACCTTTAAGTGACATTGTGGGGAGAAATAATTGTTTTATAAGTGGAGGAATATGATATTTGGCCGATATGGCATTGGACTTTTTATATTAAAAAAAATCCTTTGTTCAAGAAGTAAAACTCGGTTAACAAAGGCGACAAAGCAGTTATTCTTGCAATCCATTCGGAGCTGCGTTGTTTTAAGCAGACTGGTGATTTGCATATGCATTTATGCAAATGATTCAATTAGCGGACGTGGCCAATCAGTGTTCAATTAAGGCAATGCCAATGGGCGCAATTAGAGGCGCGCCGTCGCCTTCCTGCGCGCCCGTTCGCCAAAGCTTGGGGTTCCCCCCCCGTCCATCGCCACTAAAAGCAGGTGGAAGGGCGTCCGGCAGCGCGCAGCCATGGCTCCGCTCGCCCTCTAAGCGCTCGCCGCGGCCATTCGTGCGGGGTTTCGGACGCGCCGCGATGACCATTGTCTCCCAGCATCTCAAACTCTTGCGCACCCCCTGGTGCTTAGCGGCGTGCCGAAGTTCGGCGCGCTCCCGGGCTCGCCGCCTGGCCGACTGTCTTGTCGTCTCCGCGCTTCGCTCATTATTCAGACACAGACGGATCTCGGGTCATCTGCGGCTGCGGCGAAGGAGAAGCTGGGAAGATGGCGATCACCCAGTAGACCGGGCAGCACGCGTTGAGACGCGCGGGGCCGCTTCCACGACGAGGAGCGTTTTCTCTGGACGAGCCCGTAAGTAAGGCGGTCGCGAATCGCCGGGATCGGGGCATCGGTGAGGCGCCGGGAGCAAAGGCGTCTTTGTGGTGGACAGGAAATCTGGACAGCGTCTCTGCGGCGGCGAGCTAGGGGAGTCAAGTGCTTTCCTCGTTTTCCTACTTTAAGAGCAGTCTTGGCGACTTGAGGCGGCGAGGGGGACGCTTGAAATGAAAGCGCACGCAGGAAGCCAGACGTTTAAAGCGAGCGAGAGCCTGACCTTTATTTTATTTATTCGCCCAACCTTGCGCTTCTAGCCTATTTTTTTTTTTTTTTAAAGCTAGCTAGCTAGCTAGCTACGTGCTTTTTTGGAAGTGGGAAGCTAACAAGCTAACTAGTTGGAAATGGACCTGACGGGAGTCCCTGCTGCGTGACCCAGCAGCGGGACGAGGGTCTCGTTTTTTAGGAACGCACGCTCAGCGTTTAATATCCTTCGCTGTGCAGCGTTTCGCTCGTCCGCCGTGGAAGGAGAAGCGGGCTGCCGAGTCGGGTCTTCTCCCCGGGCTCCGGAGCGAAGCGTCCCGATCCTCCATTAGTCACAGCGCGGCTGGTCCATGTCCAGACAGAGGCAGAAGAGCCGCGCACAGGTTTCCGCGACTCGAGCCGCCGTCTCACGCCGAGCCGTGGGGTGAAACGGCGGCGTCTCCGCGTACTTTTCCTCCTCGGTGGACGTGCGAGGCGCCTAGTTTCGTGCGAGGCTTTCTCGCAGGTCGCAGTGAGTCCTTTCTGTGCGCGTCCGTCGCCCTAAGCAAGCGCAGGGCTGAAGGAGGAGGCTGCGCTGTCAGTGCCATGAAGTCAGGTATGTCACTGTGGGCTTCACCATAAAATGGAGGATGGCGCCTCGGTCTCCGAGGAACGGGCGGGCGGGCGGTCTGTCTGACGGGGCACTCTGCACGGCAGCTCCGGTCGGGCTTGCCTCAGCTTCATCCTGGCATGGAGCGCATATATGTCACCAAATTATGAGGCGTGCGTGTTTCAGCACAGACCTGCCAAGTTTTCTTGTTGCCCAGAGCTGTGGACTTGAGGAAATGGAGGGCAGTAGGGCTCCCAAACCTGATGTGGGGTTAGCAGACAGTTTGACAATAGGGGAGATGGGGGTGAGATGTGAATTTCCATGTCCAGCACTGGTGTGGTGGGATCTACAGGTGAACATCCAACCAGGTGTCTCAGCAGAGCAGAAGTGCATTTGCTTGCAGGTGTGCTGCCATCCCCCTTAACTGTGCTGCCTGCCAAGGTGTTGGATGGCATGGAGAAGTTTGTTCCAAAGGCTTTCCTTTTGTCCTTAAACTGCTGTTTAATTGTGCAACAGATGTGGTTTGGTCTTGTGACAATGATGGGATTTGATTCCTAGGTGAGCAATGTGTTTCTGCTGCAAATTCATTGAAGATCATTCACTGGATTATCAGTTAATAAATAAGCAGGTGTAAAATTCACTGCATTTCCTGTTTTCATACAGAAGGGGATAGCTTGTGATCAGAAAGGGATTTTGGCTTGTTTACAGGTGGCCAAGAGGCAGATGGGTTTTAATTCATGAAGAAAGATGAATGTTGATGGGCTTGCTGACACCTAGAATTTCAACTGCTCTACTTATCAGTCCTTGGGTGCCACCAGAATATGATCAAAAGCAGCTTAATGGTAAATCTACCACATCTGGGTCTATTATGTCATTGTGAGGCAGGGCCCTCTGGGGACTGTGGGACTCCTGCAGCAGGGCTGACTTCAGTGAAATCTTGCTGGCAAGGAGAGCAGCATGTCTGCGTCAAGCTCCTGGCTGAAGGCAATCAAAATGGAGGTTCCTCTAATGGGATGCCAGACTGCTCACTCCTTTCCTTTCCCCCCTACCTAGGTTTGGGGTATTGAGGGAGGATGAGGTCTTCTGGGCACTTTAGAATTGAATGTTGTAGGCTTCAGATTTGTTTTCTGGTATTATGTTTGGCAGGATTGTAAAATGTTTGTTTCCTTTAAGCTATAACAAGGTCACAAAGGAAGGATCTTATCTCTTTGTTTAAAAATAAATAAATATTGCATTTCAGCTGCCCAAAACTCTTGGGTCTTAAAAATGAGACCTTCCAATCTGTGTACAACATAGCCTGGTGGTTGACTTTAATGTGACAACAGTGGCTTTTTATTTAACCGAAGCCTTAAGATGACCTTGATGTACATTGACATGGGCACTTGGTTTCTAGTTGGGCATCATATACATCTATACCCTAATATCCAAGTATAATTGGTTCTTAGAAATGGCTTAAATATCAGTTATTTTTACTATTTCATGTAAGGAAAATTGCACTGGGAAACGCATCACATTATTTAAATGTGGTGAATCTTGTAGTGGCTTTTAACACTGAATTCAAATAACTTTTATCCAGCAAGATATTTCAGTGATACAACTTTTTTTTTTTTTTTTTTTTTTTTTGCACCTTGGTACTGCTTTTCCATGTTTGACATGTCCTAGTGAAATTGTTTGCTGTGCTGAGCTTTTCAAGTGGAAAGAGTCCAAGAAATTAACTTTTAATATGTAACATTCTATAGCTTGGTACAGCTTCAGGAGATCACTTTGATTTCTGAAAGTTTTGGCAGAAACTTTAGTAATCACCATGCAACTTTTTCAACTTCAGTCATTTATGAAGTCTGACAAGTTACAATAGTGCTTAAATATGTAAGTCTTTTAGCACTTTTTGAATAAATATGACCTAAAATGTGATAAGATTCTCACAAATCTTACTATATGGAGGAAAAGTAATGTTTTGTGTTTTTGAGGAAAATAATCCAATGTTACATATCTGTATTTTAAGCATACAATCAGCCACAACATTAAAAACACCTGCCTAATATTGTGCAGGACTCCTCTCCCCTCCCCCCCCCCCATGCTACCAAAACAGCTCTGACCCATTGAGGCATGGACTCCACAAGACAAAGGTACCCTATAATATCTAGCACCAAGGCATTAGTAGCAGATCCTTTAAGTCCTATAAGTTGCAAGGTGGGGCCTCCATGGATTGGACTTTATTTTTCCACACATCCCACAGATGCTTGATTTGGATTGAGATCTGGGGAATTTGGAGACCAAGACAAAAAATTAAACTTTGTCATATTCCTCAAATCATTCCTGAACAACTTTTGCAATGTGGCAGGGCTACCACCATCAGGAAATATCATTGCCGTGAAGGGGTGTATGTGATCTGCAGCAACCGTCTGGTAGGTGGTAAGTGTCAAAGTAATATCAATGTGAATGCCAGGACCCAATGTTTCCCAGCAGAACATTGCCCAGAGTATCATAATGCCTCTGCTGGCTTGTCTTACCATAGTGCATCCTGCTGCCTGTCCAAATGATCTTAAAGTGATTTGTTAGGCTGGGCTACCACCTTCCATTGCTACATGGTCTGGTTCTTATGCTTGTGTGCTCATTGCAGGCTCTTTTGGTGGTGGAGAGTAATTGGCATGGGGTGCTCTGACTGGTCTATGGCACCGCAAGTATGCAGTGTATGCAGCAAGGTGTTATGATGCCTTTCCATCATGACCAACATTAAGGTTTTCAGTAATTTGTGCTACAGAAGCTCTTCCATAGGATCAGACCAGAGGGGCTAGCCTTTGCTCCCCACAATCAATGAGCCTTGGACACCCCTGACCCAGTTCACCAGTTTGCCTTCCTTGGATGACTTTTGGTAGGTACTAACCACTGCATACCAGGAATGCCCCACCACAAGACCTCCCATTCTGGAGATGCTCTGACCCAGTTGTCTAGCCATCACAATTTGGCCCTTGTCAAAGTTATTCAGATCCTTACACTTGCCCATTTTTAATTTTTTTTTAAAAATTTTTTTCCCTCTTCCCTGCTTCCAACACAACTTCAACTGTTCACTTGCTGCCTAATGCATCTCCCTGTGCCTTGATGGGTGCCATTGTAATGAGATGATCATGTCACCTGTAAATGGGTTTAATGTTATTGTTGATGTATATTAAACTTTACTTTCAAAAACTGGTGTGGACCCCCCTGCCCCTTGTGCAGGAATAACTGCAACTAAACATTTCTGGTAACTGTTGATCAGGCCTGTAGGTTGACTTGGAGGAATTTTGGCTCATTTGTCCTTACAGAATAGCTTCAACTTAAGGATGTTGGTGGCCTTCATCACATGAACTGGCCACTTCAGGTCCTTCCACAACATTTCTGTAGGATTAAGGTCAGGACTTTGAACTGGCCATTCCAAAACATTAAGTTTCTTCCTTTAGGTAAGGAGGATGAGTATAGATGGGTGGTGGACAGCTTTTGTGGAGTGGTGCAAGCATAACAATCTATAGCTCATCACTAAGGAACTGGTTGTACATTTTAGGAAGCAGAGAACCTCCTGCCCTCTATAACCATTACAGGAATATGTAGGTGGTTGAGGATAAGTACCTGCGTGTACACAGACAACAGACTTGATTGGTTCAGGAACATGGAGACTTTTGTTTAAAAAAAAAAAAGAAAAAAAAAAACATGCTAGAATCAATTCTACCTGTTGAGGAGACTCTGGTCTGTCATCTCCAGAACCATGTTTATGTTCTATTGCTCCATGGTGGCAAGTATTATCTTTCCTGCAGTTATGTGCTGGAGCAGCAGGGTGAGAGCAACTGATGCAAATAAACTGGACAAGCTGATTAAGAGGGCTGGCTCAGTTCTGGGAGTCAACTTGAGACTGTGTGGGGAGAGGAGCATGTTGAAGTTGCTCTGCATCTTGAACAATCCCTCTCACCCCTTGTATGACCTTCTGGTTCTGTATTGGTGCATATGCAGCGAATGACTTATTGCCCCAGGTGCAGGACTGACTGCCATGCCCCCCCCCCAATGGCCATTAGACTTTAACTCCTCCCCTTTCTGTAGGGAGGGCACCTAGGCACCTATTTCTACATCAAACTTCTGACTTGTGTCCTATTCTTGTATAATTTCTGGACTGAAATTATTTAACTCTTTCTAATTTGTGTTTATGGCACTAAGCATGTTGTAGGCATAATTTCCCTGGGGATCAGTAAAGTTTTATCTTTAACCTTTGTTTTGTAGAATGACTTGTCTTTAGGGTTGTATTGCTGCATGACCCACTTTCTCATTTCAATTCATGGACAGAGACATTTTCTGTGTAGGAATTACTGGTAACATTCAGAATTTGTGATTCTATCTAATGAAAAGCCATCTTGGTTCAGAGGCAACAAAGCAGGCCCAAACCATGATACTGCTACCACCATGTATCACAGATGGGATAAGGTTCTGATGCTGGAATGCAGTGTTTGCCTTCTCATTCAAGCCAAAATTCTATTTTGGTCTCATCTGTCCACAGAACATTCTTCCAGTAGCCTCCTGGCTTATTCATATGGACTTTAGCAAACTGGAGACAGGCAGCAATGTTCTTTTTTTAGGAGAGCTGTGGCTTTCTCTTTGCAACCCTGCCATGAACACTGTTGTCCAATGTTCTCCTGATGGACTCATGAACACTTGCATTAACCAATGCAAGAGAGGCCTTTAGTTCCTTAGATGTCACCCTCGGTTTCTTTGACCTCTTGGACTATTGCATATCTTTCTTTTGGTGTGACCTTTGCTGGCCCACCACTCCTGGGAAGAGTAACAGTGTTGAATTTCCTCCATTTATACATGATCTGCCTGACAGCGGATTGGTGGAGTCCATTTTCTTTAGAAATGGTTTTTATAGCCTTTTCCGGCCTGGTGGGCATCAACTCTATTTCTAATTCTCAGAAATATCCTTTGTTTGAGCCATGACACGCTTCCACGAACCTGTGTTTTGGAAATTGGTGATTGTGAAGCCCCAAATTTCTGTTCTTTAAGACAGAGCTTCTCCCACTCACCTGATTTTCATTCCATTGATTGAAATGCCTTATTTCCCTTTCAAATAAACTGATAATCCTAGAGGCTCTCATACTTTAGTCACACATGCATACACAACATTTTACCTGTTCATTTGAGGAAAATGATACAATGGGTTTTCTTTTTAATTTAGTTGTCTTTAGGTTTAAGGCTTATGTGGAAAATCTGTTCACATTTTAGGTAATATTTTAGAATAGAGAATTCTAAAAGGTTCACAAACTTTCAAGTACCCTTGTACAAAACTCTCTCTTCTTGTCACCCCTTATCCTGGGAAATTTTATGCCTCAAGTATATAAAACCAGTTCCTGTTTTATCTATTGCTTGAGCAAAGTCCCCCCCCCCCCCCCATAAGTCTGAGTTTGTGTAAAGGAGGAAGGTGAACTTTTTCAGGTTTGACAAGTAGACTGTTACTACATTCTTTTCACATCCATTTTTTTCTTTTCCTGGAGATACTTTTTTTGCCATTCTTTCTGAATGTAATGCATTTTCTTTTTACTGTCCTATGAAGAGATAAAAAAAATCATATCTAAAATGAGCAGGTAAACAGTGATCTCCAGAAATTTCACTTATTTTTTCATACTTTTCCCCCCAAAATTAGTTTGTTCTGATATGACTCCTGTGTTAGCACCATGGGCTAATTGCATGGGTGGCACCTACTGCCAAAAATTAACAAACATCTTTGCAAAACACTAACCTATCTTAGGAGACATTGCTAACTTCATTGTGGCTGCAAGAAGATAAGATCATGGAAAAGATTTCAGCTGTTTAATCTTGAACCAAAACCTTTAGGCTGTCTGAGTTGAAATCATGAACAGTATCATCCAGATCCCCCTTCATCAACAAATGTGGCTCATTTGGAGAGCTGAAATTTGGACATATTTCCGATGTTTTGTGTGGTTCCCCCCGATCTGTGTATGCACCATCACCACTGGATTAATTGTCAAATGTCCATTTTTTGGAGGCTTTTATACAGGCAACTCAGCATAGATAGTAAATCAGGGTATTTTGGGGTGTTTAATTTTAGAGGTGACCCCTGTTAGGTAGATATAAAAAAATAAATAAAAATCTGAGCAGTGAGCAACACACACTATTCAGTGTGAACCATTTAACCATCCTGTTAGAAGTCTAACAGCTTCTGCACTAGCTGACATGCCTTCTACCTTTTGTATTAATCTTATTTATGCTTGACAATAACTAGTTTTTGCTCAGATTATGAAAATTATGCTACTGTAGCTAAAATTTAATACTTTACTGTCACTAGTTGAACAGGATAATGGAAGTCACAAAAATCTGATTTCACTTTTTTATTTAGTTTGGAAAGTCTCAGAACACACAGAATTATGCAACAGAATTGTTATTACAGTGTTATGATACAGTCCAGCTTCATCTGAGAAACCCCAATTTCCAGAAAATATTTCTAATCCTCTAAAATATGATTTAAGTGTGAAACTTAACAGTATCAAATAAAGTAATTTATATGGATTTGTGTGTTCATATGCAGTTGCATTTTGTGTTATGTTCTTTACAAGTAGTAGCACCAGAAACATTGTTTTTAAAATAACACTTAAGATATAAAACACAATATACTGCTATGATGAACTTGTGTACTGCCAATTGAGCAGAAGTGAAAAGGGCAAATTGTATTTGAACACAAACCATCTGAGGTAAAGACTCAACAGATTCTGGGTACAGTGCTACCAAATGGCTTTGTGTTGATAATCCTGAGAACTGGGAGCTAGCATACTGGGGTATATGTGTATTATGAAAATTAGAAGTTTAAAAGTAAGGTTGCTTCAGGATTGGTCTACCTAGAGATAAACCTTTTAAGGAACTTGTCTTCTGATATTGGAGGGGCACTATGAGAATAGTACTGTATTACTAAATTTGTCTTAAAGTACTACAGAATTTTTTTTTTTTTTTTTTTTTTTTTTTTTTTTTGGGGGGGGGGGGAGGTAACATACACCTGCATTCAGTAAAGCTTGACAAGTATGTCCCTGGACTAAAGCCATCTTGAGTGGTGTTGAAACAGTCTGGTGTACTTACAACCCACACATACCATGTTGAATGCATCTGTCTGAGGAGTCAGACTTCTCTGTAAAGCATTAACTGGCAAACGAATCTAAAGGAATACCACCATAACCACGAAATCACTTTACAAAAGTGATGTTATACTAGTAAAATATTGAGTTGCTCAAATATTTAATGGAGAATATTAATGGAGGTTAGATGCTGTTGCCTCCTAATGAGGTTTTTGTTCCCTTCCTCCTTTCCCTGAAAAGGGATTTCTGTTTGCCAGTATTTGACACTTCTCTAAAGCAATACACAGCCTAAGAGCATACAGGTACAGTGCAAAAAATGAGGTTACATACATTCAAAGAGCATCAGTTAAAATGGTTTAAATGTTTTACATTTTGCCTGAAGGGTAGTTAGTTTAAATGAGGTCATAGAATAGGCACATCCCAAGGTCACATTCCTTTTTTTCACTTTGACAAAATTAACATTGAACCCCTAAAATAATCCACAGGGATTACATTATTTTTGAAGTCTTCACTACAGTTCATCTACAGACATACATTGCAGGGGACAAACACTGAAAATCCTCATCATGTAAGTTAATAATTATTTGCTTGGTATTCATGAAAGAAAACAGCCTTATATGGTGTCATAAGTAGTGTTAACTATTGAAGTAATGGTCTATTTTTAATTTTTTGGAGATAAATTGACATCCATTTATAATAAAGGGTTCAGCAGCAGTGACTGAAAGTACTAAGGGCAATGATGTCTATGAGTGATTACAAAGGGGTTTTCATGAATGAGTTGCCTTTCTAAGGTGGGGGGATCAGTTGGTGTTTGTACCTCTTGTTTTCATCGAACCCTATTTTTATTACTGAATTTTGTCATATAGTTTTAGTAGTGATGGGAGCCTGAGAGGAAAAACTGTCTCCTCCAGTTTCATTAATGAGCAGGATGAGCAAATGTGCAATGATGTGTCAAAATGTAATCGGTCAGCTCCAGCTAATAAATAGAATAATTCCTATGAGGTCTTTGTGAACAAAAGTATTCAATCAGGAATGTTTATGGCAATTCCTATTCAATATACATAGGGGGAACAACATTGACAATATATTATATTAAGGATGTGACAAAGAGTAGTCGTTGACTTCAGAGGAGCTTCATGTCCTTCTTGGAATGCTGTCATACATGCCCTGAACTGTGAGTGAGCTATTGCACCATTTTTCAAGAAAAGCCTCTAGTTCCAAGGGTCAGGGTTGTAGACATCTGCCTTGTATTCAATTCCAGAACTTCCCATAAAAGTTCAACGATGTTTAAATCTCTTGAATAGTTAATCCATGAAAGGCATTTGATTCCATTCTGATGTTCATAAAGCGCCTCTTAAATTTGTACTGCGGCATTATCCTAGAGCATGAAAAACGTGAGGAATCAGAGTCTGTACCATAGGGTGTACCTGGTCCTGTAGAGTGGACTTGTATAATGAACAAGGAATGCAATGCTGAGTAATCATTGGACTTTGCCTCCTATGGGATGGCTGGCCATACCATTGCAGAACACCTACAATGTTTAACCGTTGGCAGCAGATGCTGTTGAAGACATCCTTTTGGCTTCTTCCAAATGTAAACCTAGATAAGGCTTTGAATAGAAGCAGTTTCTGAATGGCAGTTCAGTCATCAGTTCCAGTGTTGTAAACCTCATAATTTGTAGTTTTTACAAGATTGGGTTTGATGGAGTTGTTGATTCAGTTCTTTATTCATTTTGATGCTGTACTTTGGTAGCATTTAGACACATCATTGGAAAGTTGCTATGAATGAGCTGCATCCACTGTTCCTCATTGCATTGTGGTTTGTCCTTTTTTTTTTTTTTTTTTTTTTTTTTTTTTTTTTTTTTTTTTGGATCTTGTAGCTTTGGAAATTTATATCAAAGTGCTAATTGTCTGACTTTTCATAGCTGGCACATAGTGATAAATCATATAAGATTACCTGCCATTGCAATAGTAATTGTATTTTTTGGTCCCCCCTGCTTCTAAATAAATGATTACACTTTTTCCTAGAAACGCAACTAGATCCAGAAGTCATTTGTACCACAGAATTCAGTCCACTCCTTGTCATAATCAGTGAAAACTTAAAAGTGCAGTTTAATGCTTCTGTTTTCTATTTATTTCAATAAAAAGTACACTGGTCAGCAACAGTTTTGCCCCAAGGATTGGGATGGATTTTCTAAGCAAACGTTCTCATGCTGAATCTAAATATGAGATGTTTCCTATCAGGCTTAGTTTTCTTGTGATACCACCATTTACTGTCATCGTTGGATATAAATATTTCTTTTATTTTTACCATTAATCCCCCTGAAGAGAAAGATGGGACAAATTTATCAGTGCAGCACACAGGTTTAAATGTATGTAGAGCTGTTCCAACATGAGCCTGGTCTCTATCTGAAAAGCAGTTCCAGTCTACTGCTAGAGACCACCTTGTAGACAACTACTTTGTGTGCTCTGAAGTTGAATGTTGCATTATTTTGGTAACGTTATACTCATCTAGATGCTGTTATGCTGTTGATGTCTTAATCTGCGGAATTCCTTCTATGTATGTGGTGAGTTAACTTTAAATCTCAGAAATGTAACTTGACATAACCGGTGGGGGGGGGGAATGCTATGAATTTCATTTTGGGTGTAAAGTGGCTGATCAGGAGAAGAGTTGGGCTGTTCACATTTGTTGTGTGATGTTCTAAGCATCTGACAGGATGGCTACATGGTTCACATGACATTTGCTATTCTTATGGTTTGGAGGGATGCAAAGATCACTCAGCAGACTGCCATTTCTGCCTGACAGGTACAAAAGGAATTACTTCAAAAATGAAGAACTTGGTGAAATACCCTAATTTACCATCTGCAATGAGGACAGTTCCCCACAGTCCTGAATTGCTTATACCAAAGCCTCCAGAGCATGTAACTTGGAGTGATGAAGAATAAAATGAAGCTGGAGCATATGCTGAGGAAAAAGATGAAGACATTTTTGATCCAGCATTCCAAACTGTTCTTCAAATGAGCTACATTTGTTGACACAAGGAGATCTGAATGATCTTGTTTGTGATTGACTTTATCTAAGAAGCAGACTGAACTATTAGGTTCAAGATTAAAGGGCTGGAATCTTCTGCAGCATGATACTTAAGTTTGTTTTTTCCGCAGCTGCCGTAATTCAAAGAGTGCTTCTCCCAAGAAGATGGACTTGTGTTTTGTAAAGATGTTAATTCGGTTATGGAGACTCTGGGCCATGAGCGTAATGTAGATGAATGGTGCTTCAAAAGTAAATGTGAAAGCTGTTCTTCTCCATAATGGAAATTAATTTCCATCTGTAGCTATAGCGCATACTACTAACATGAGAGTGGTATGAAAACATGAAGTTACTTTTGGAAAACCTTCAAGGTCAGAAATACTGTGTAAGTGGAATAACTTCTGAGATCTAAAGGTGATTGTACTGTACTTGTGCTTGGCTTTTAGCTTGGTTCCTTCAAATACTGTTGTATTTTGTGTGAGTGGGACAGCAGGGACAAGAACTACTGTTCAGAAAGAGTAGCCAAAATGTGCCTCACTTGTTCCAGGAAAGAGAAATGTGGCAAACAGTCCACTTGTCAACCCTGAGACAGTTTACCTTCCTCCTCTGCATATCAAACTCAGACTTATGGAAAAACTTTAAAGCAGTGAATAAAACACAAACTGGATTCAAGTATCTAAGAAATTTCCACAGATCACTGAAGCAAAGATTAGGGAAGACATTTTTGAAGGTGCTCAGATCAGAGAATGGTTAAAAGATGAGAGATTTGAAGAAGAGTTGACTGAAGCTAATGAAGCTGCTTGGCAGAGCTTCAAAAGTGTCTGGACAAACTTTTTGGGAAATCGTAAGGCTGAAAACTATCCTGAAAAAGTGAGTGGCTTTCTTAAGTCATGCCAAACAATGGGGTGCAATATATAATTGAACATTTATTTCTTAGACTCTCAGACTTTTTCCCTGAAAACCTTGGTGCAGTCAGTGATGAACATGGCAAGTGATTTCATCAGGAATTTTCCAACATGGAAAAACATTACCAAGGCGAGTGGAGTCACAGTGTGCTGCCCGACTAGTGTCTGATGTCTTTAGAGGGACATTCCTGAAGCAAAGTACAGCAGAAAATCAAAATCGGTTAAGTTTTAGATGATATGTTTGTCATTTTTATAAGCATGTACTATTAAAATGCTCAGTACTTAAAATACATTATGTAATGCAATATTCACTGTTTTGTTTCAGCTTAAAGTCTAGATTTTATTTTGTACTCTTCATGAGGAAGTGACTGACAACATCAAAATATTTGTCAGAAGCTAGTCATGTAACATGAAAATGGAATTAAATTGGAAATGTTTGTATCTTTGGAAATTCATATGTTTGGAGTTTGTAGCATAAGGTACAGATGTACTTTATATTTGTGCTTTTTTTTTTTTTTTTTTTTTTTCCCCCCCTCTCCTCAAATCTGTTCCTGTTTTGTCCACTGTTTGTAAATTTCACCACCTGAAACTGTTGCAGACATGAGGCCAAGGCACATCAAGATCGTAGAACAGGTTCTTGGAGGCACACAATGACATACTCAGCAGGAAACTTGAATAAAAACTGCTGACATCTAACAGTCTGGAAGGATTTACACAGCTATTTCTATGGTTCTTTAACCTTAACTGAACCATGATCACAAAAAGGGTTTTCAGTATTGAATGTAAAAGAAGCTGTGCTGTCACAATCCACCAGCAATGTAGAAAATCTTTGTGGCTGAAAAGAACCCCAGAACAACCATGATGCTGCAAATCTCTTAAATCAGATAAAGCAGCTGTTCATGATTCCCATCTATGAAACATTTTTATTAAAAAAATGGAATTGAAGACAAAATTGAGGCAGAACTTGCTGCACATGTGGAACAAAAAAAAATTTAAGTTTATGCAGTATCTTAACTCTCTACTTGTCAGACAGTATGCAGTGGGTTCATGAATCAAAAGGCCCTTTAACATCTGGTGAAAACTACATTGTGGATTTACTTTTATGCATTTGGCAGACACTTCTCCAAAGGGCCGTTTTACTTGGAGTAAATAAAATGCATCCCCCACCACAGTTTTGTTCAGTTCCACTGTTATGACTTGTATTGCCGTACCTACCAGCAAATGTGACATGCGAGGAGGAGAATGAGTAGATAATCCTTTGCCATGTGGTACTTTTTAACTTGCAAAGGTTCCAGAAGTTGGTGGGGAAATGGGTCTGAAACTTTTCTTGAAAGCTTAGAGGATTTCACTGCTTCTAACAGAGGGTGTTAATTTTACAACATTGGGCTAGAATGAGAACAACACTTTAGCAGACCTTGTGAGGGCAATGGATAGAGGTGGAGGAGTGTACTGTTCTGTCTGGGGTGTAGGGACTGATCAAGCTTTTTCACTGTCTTGTAGTCCATAACCAGAAGTTTACTTCCACAATTCATACATACAGGCTTATCACTGACTACAAGTTTGTTTTAACTCAGTACCTGTGAACATTCAACAACCTTAGATGTAAAGAATATGTGTATATGTACCTTGCCAACAGAAAGGTAGTGGAAAGAGGAGTGACACAAGAGAACACTCTGACAAGTTGAATAAGGCTCATGATGCAGAGTTCTGTACCAGATAAAGAGACTACTGGTGGACAGGTCAGAGAAACTAGAACTGAGTTTAGAGAAGACAGCACAGCAGAAGAGAACAGGGATAGTGATGGAAGGAAATGATGGGTTTAGTTCAAGTCATCTGAAATGTGATGTGGAATGACAGAAGGCTGGAGACCAACAATTACTAGTGATGACATGGATGGATAGCAGCCTTGTGAGTGACTGGATTCCACAGTTGCGATTTCCTTTCAGTGGTCAAACATGATGGTAGTATTGGGTTTGTCTGGGAATATGTTTGTGCTTTAAGACCTCTGTTCATCATTAAATAAATCACAAATGCTGCTCTGTATCAGAAGAGCAATGGTGAATCCAGAAATGCAAGCAAGTTGAAACGGGAATATCTGAATACTGAACAGAGAATCTTCACCTGATTTTTAAAGAAATCCTTAAGTTCATGGTGAAAATCTCAAATGTTGCTGAATTAAAGCAGCTTTGCATAGAAGAATGGCTTGAAATTTCCCAACGATGGATGTTGTGTTTTTTTTTTTTTTTTGGTTTTGTTTTTTTTTTTTGAAGTCATTGCAGCTACTGATGTCAGTAGCAGTTATGGACTGGTGGGAGGGATTTTTCACTCATATGAGATCTGTGTATATTTTTTGAGTTTCACTGTACTGTGTTGCATTTTCATTGCACAGATTTTTGTCCAACACATTTTTTTATACTTGTGTTGTATATCTTCACATGAACTTGCATTTTTAAAAAAAAATAAAAATACATATTTGTCAGTGTATTTTAGAGGAAGCTGTGAGTGAGGCCAAGTACTAGTATGGCTACGCAAATGTAAATGCTGTGGTCTCAACCAGATTGTTTTGAGACAGAGAGGATATGAGAATAACTTGACTGAAAGTAAGATCAACAGATTACTGAAGATTGTGGGGGGGAGCAGAATAAACCTAAGCGGGTATCACATGACAAGGTAGATCCAGCAGAGAAGCAACCTTTATGAATGACTTCATCAGAAGCTCACAGAAGAGTTGAGTAGTTTTATAATCTCTGCAAAGAAATTTCAATGGGGAGATACAGAAGAGCAAGGAAGGTCTTCCAGAAGTTCATTTTGGAATGGTCTAGAGATGCAGACAAATGCACAGATGTGGCTGAAAATATTGG
The DNA here is from genome assembly GCA_018136845.1 of Heterotis niloticus. Classification (NCBI taxonomy): domain Eukaryota; kingdom Metazoa; phylum Chordata; class Actinopteri; order Osteoglossiformes; family Osteoglossidae; genus Heterotis; species Heterotis niloticus. The sequence continues at coordinate 7,045,629 of CM030890.1, forward strand.
TACCCTTATTTTTGTAAAAGAACAGTTTTAAGTTCATAGTAACCAAAATATTTTGCATCCACCTTTTTATTTCACATTTAATAGAATAGAAACTGTTTTTCATGTTTGACTTAAGATATTATAAATAAAGCCAATTTAAATGACTTGGACACAAAAATACCCATAACCCAATACTTGGAGGTACAGTCTTTGGAAACAACTCTAATCAAGCACTTTCTGTAGCTCTTAATGTTTCTCTGCTGGTAGTTTGGCCCACTGTTCTTGAGCAAACTTCTCCAGTTCTCTCGGGTTTGATGGGTGCATTTTCCCCAACCGTGACGCTGAGCTCCTTTCACAGATGTTCTATGAAATTCAGATCAGGCCTCATAGCAGGACACTTCAGAACAGCCCAGTGTTTTCTTCTCATCCATTCTTGGGTGCTTTTGAGTTATATTTGAGGTCATTATCCTGTTGGACCAATGAACTGCAACCGAGGCACAGCTTTCTGACACTGGGCCCTACACGTTACTTCAGAATGCTTTGATAGTCTTATGATTTCATTGTGCCCTGCAGAGATTCACAGCAAAGCAACCCCAAAACATTACTGAGGCATGTTTCACAGTAGGGATGATCTTTTTTTTTTTTTTTTCCCCTTCTTTGAAAGCTTTCTTTTCTGTGAACATAGAATTGGTGTGATGTACAAAAAAACCTCTAATTTCATTTGTCCAAAGGTTATTCTCCCAGAAGGACTGTGACTTGTGGTCCACAAACATTTTAACAAAGTCTGATTTTTTTTTTTTTTTGCTTTTCTCTTGGAAGTGGAGACTTCCTGGTTCATGTACTTTGAAGCCCATTTCTGTTCAAATGGCAATAGATGCCTTGAGCTTGAATTTCTGTCTTCAGTTTTATGTCAGTTTTCCTCTGGCAGTAACATCCAGAGATGTTGGCTGCAGTCCCATGGGCCTTGAACTTCATGATGTTGGCAACAGTGGTCACAGGAACATCAAGCTCTTTGGAAATGGTCTTGTACTTAGGTTGACCATGTTTGGCTATTGCCTTCTTTCTAACCTTCTCAAACAAATTTCTGCTTATCTTTTTTGTTCCCGGGTTTAGTGTGAGGCACAAAGTAACACAACACATCAGTGAGGACTTTTCCCCATTTAAACTGGCTGGTTGAGTTGAGATTGAAGACACTCGTAGAACAAATTCAAGCAGAATAGTCTGAAATATCATTTACTTCTAATAGATATCAGTAATATTGTCCAGGCCATTTTAAAATGTTTTTGTCAAATAAACCAGAAATTCAGTTCTTTTCACAGCTTTTTTTTTTTTTTTTTTTTTTTTTTTGTTTCACTGCAAACCCAAGAAATGGATTTGTGTGTGACAAAAGATCTTTTAATTTCAACACTTTTCAGGAAGAAAGGTGCATTATTTGATTAAAATGCAAGGGTAGAAATAATTTCGGCCACATCTGCGTACTTAATGCAGTGCAGCTCAGAGGTGGAAAGATTTCACTGATCTGTACAGCAGAGATCCCAAAATCCAAGAGACACTGGAAGATCTGAGCTATGCACATGGAACCTTGGTAACAGAAGATCATCTTTGAAGTTACTGCCAAACAGGAAGACCACTGGAACAGATGGGTTACCACAAGTTTTGTTAGCAGCAGATAGTGGGGGGGGGGAAATCACTCAAGGTGCTAATTTATTTATGCCAAAAATATTTAAAACAACATAGTGGACAATAGACTATGGAAGCTCAGTTTTTATTCTAGTACAAAAGAAAGATTGAAAAAACGATGGAATAATTTCCCTAGTTACATGTAACTTGCAAGGTTATTTTTAAGTTGGTCAATGTTGTCTGTGTTGCCACGTAAAAGAACTGTCTGATGCACAAACAAGCTACAGGGAACATAAAATATTGTTCCAGTTATGTGATTGGTAAGAAAAGCCAGAAAACATCAAGAAGGGCTATGCGTCTTTGATTACAGCAAAACCCTTGACTGTACTAGAACACTTGGTCCTCAAGAATTTGTGTATTGAGGTCACAGGCAAGAGAATCACTGTCAAGCAGAGACAAAATGGCAGAGGAGTAGCTCCAAGGGTGCATAGTTTCTCCTTGAACTTCTATGCTGAAAATATGGCTAAATGGAGCAGATAAATGTGAATTCAGTATTTGTAGAGGGAACACAAACCTCAAGTAGGTTTCTCTCTAAAAGCTGTGGATGAAGGGGGAAAAAAAGGACTGGTTACATGACAACTGAAACGTGAATGGACTTGATGTAGAAATGACAATGGAATAATGCAGATGCATCTGAAGTTGTTGGTTATTTTCTGTAAAACTCGACAATGGGGGGAGAGGTTAAGTAGTAATCTTAACACATTTTCGTTAACTTTGAGGAGATTTGTTAAAACTAATTTTAAAATGGCTGAAAATGTCTACAAGCTTCTGTTAAATGTTGATTGGCTGATTCATTCTATAAACTTTCAGTTTTCTCATCTTATTAATCAGGGACCGAAAAAATATATTACAGTGGTTCAACACTTTGGATTTGTTTTATTGTCATCTTTTGGCTGGCTGTGTACAAATGGGTAGTGTTTGCTCTACAGCAGACATCTTTTAGAAAATTGTGTGAAGATGTTTGTAGTATTTGTATATTCATGAATATTTTTGAGTGTCAGAGCTGGAAATGAAAGAAGTGGGAAGAGAAAATTGTGGACTCATTTGTAATGTGGTAAGAAGCCCTTAAAGGATACCAAGGATCCTCATAACAATGAATATTGGATCAAAAACAAGCAAGATATCTCACTGGAAATGTCAGGGATGAGATTAGGGTCATCGTTCTATGAATTTTCAAAAATGAGAACCATGGCCCAGCAATGGACCCTGTTGCAGTGTCTAAGGATGCACCCCCACTCAAGCTGAGAAACATCTGGACAACTGGCCCTTAACCATTACTCTCAAGTACTTTTGTAAACGCTTAATGTAGCGACTGTCAACAATATTTGTTGACCTCTGACTTATTTTAAGGTAGTATGTTTCCAAACTTCACTGAAGAATAACATACTTAAGTGCTCTGATCTTTAACTTTTGCCTTATTTAAAAATCTGATTTCTGTTGTGTATGTAATCTTGTTAATACAACCAGAGTTGTACCTTTCATATTTAACAGTGCATTAACGGTTTAGCTTGGGCAGTAGGTGGTGTTATGGCTAGAGCCATTGTCTTGCATTTTGAATGTTTCTGGTCAAAACTATACTTATGTGGTTGTATCCTTGAGCAAATTGCTTACTTAAGAATCTTCTGCTGTATAATTGGATAAACAACAACTTTTATTTTAGCTAAATAAAGAATAGTTTGTTAGTCTAAAGGCTGTGTTTACTAAAATGGGAGTTCTGGAGAGAAGACATTGCTAGTAGACAAAAAAAAAATGTATATACAGTCATGAAAAAGTACACCTTGTTTTAATTCTAAGGATTTACATATCAGGACATAATAAAAATCATCTGGTCCTTAGTAGGTCTTAAAATTAGGTAAATAGAACCTCAGATGAACAACACATGACATGTTACACCGTGTCATTATTTAACTAAAACTAAGCCAAAATGCAGAAGACGTGTGGAAAAACTAAGTACATCCCATGATTCAATAGCTTATAGAACCACCTTTAGCAGCAATAACTTGAAGTAATCGTTTTCTGTATAATTCTATCAGTCTCTCACATCATTGTGTAGGAATTTTGGCCCACTCTTCTTTACAACATTGCTTCAGTTCATTTGCAGGCATTCCTTTATGCACAGCTCTCGTAAGGTCCCGCCACAGCATTTCAATCATGTTGAGGCTTGGACTTTGACTGGGCTATTGCAACACCTTGATTCTTTTCTTTTTCAGCCATTCTGTTGTAGATTTGCTAGTGTGCTTGTGATCATTGTCCTATTGCATGGCCCAATTTCGGCCAAGCTTTAGCTGTCGGACAGATGGCCTCACATTCGACTCTAGAATACTTTGGTATACAGAGGAGTTCACGGTCGACTCAATGACTGCAAGGTGCCCAGGTCCTGTGGCTGTAAAACAAGCCCAAAACATCACCCCTCCACCACTGTGCTTTACAGTTGGTATGAGGTGTTTGTGCTGATATGCCATGTTTGGTTTTCATCAAACGTGGCTCTGTGCATTATGGCCAAACATCTTCACTTTGGTCTTGTCTGTCCAAAGGACATTGTTCCAGAACTCTTGTGATTTGTTCAGGTGCAACTTTGCAAACCTAAGCAATGCTGCCATGTTCTTTTTAGAGAGAAGAGGCTTTCTCCTGGCAACCCTTCCAAACAAGCCATACTTGTTCAGTCTTTTGAGTTAACATGCTAACTGAGGCCTGTAGAGTCTGAGATGTAGAGCTTGGGTTTTTTGCCGTTTCTCTGACCATTGCATGGTTTGACCTTGGGGTGAATTTGCTGGGACATCCACTCCTGGGAAGATTGGCAACTGTCTTGAGTGTTTTCCACTTGTGAATAATCTTTCTCACTGTAGAATGATGAACTTCAAATTGTTTGGAAATGGGCTTATAACCCTTCCCAGATTGATGGGCCGCAACAATTGCTTCTCTAAGATCATTGCTGATGTCTTTCCTCCTTGGCATTATGTTAACACACACCTGAATGCTCCCGACCAGCAAACTGCCAAAACTTCTGCTTTTATAGAGTTGCTCACACTTTCTGATGGTCAATTAATTCACCTGGCTGCTACTTTCCCTCTTAATTCCTATGGAAGCAGTAAGGGTGTACTTAATTTTTCACACACTGCTTCTGCATTTTGGCTTAGTTTTTGTTAAATAAATAATGATATGGTGTAATATGTCATGTGTTGTTCATTTGAGGTTGTATTTACCTAATTTTAAGACCTGCTAAGGACCAGATGACTTTTTGTTATGTCCTGATATGTGAAACCTTAGAATTGAAAGAGGTTGTAGTTTCTTTTTCACATGACTGTATATAGCAGGAGAAGTTCAGTTTATGAGCAGTATGTGAATCTTGTTCAGAGTCTTTCAGGTTGACAAAGTAATTCTGTTTTATAACATTTTAGAACATTTGGAACATGGAACATTTTCAGTGCCTGTGGACATTTCCTCTTAAAAAATGGTTTAATGAGCCAAATGAACCAATTATCCTTTGCTGGGCTGTTCATTGAGCTGTTTGACAGTTAATATTTTAAACATTGAGCATTATTCCTTTTATTATTATTATTGTAGCTAAAATAGGAATTATGTATTCTTTATAATGCCCTCGCACTTCACTGCACAGTATAATATGCCTTAAGTTCCCATCAAGTCCTTATTCTGTGCTATTTATGTAAATGTAAGTGATGTCTTTACATGTTCTTGAATGACTTTAAATTGTAATGATTTAAGTTTTCCTTTGCAGCTTTATGGCAGAAACCAAAGCAACTTAATTTGAGATAAAAATGCAATAGTCTTGTTAAAAATAGATGTAAAATGTGGATTAATGCAAAGCAACATTCCGAAATGTCACCGAAACGCCTTGTAACATATGAAGCACACACAAACAGGGCTTACGCACCAGATTGTGTGACTTTTATTTATGAGATTAAAATGGAGACACTCCAAAAATGCTTAAAAATAAAGCGATCATAACACATGAAGCTGCAAGGAAATTAGCAAAGTGTTTCCAAAAGTATTTCCAGCATGTCTTACTCTGCAATATTATGTTACGTAGCAGTATGGTACGAAAACAGTGCATAACAAAATTTCTTCAGTTCTAACAGAGAAGTTTCTAGTGCCGCATTATGGCTTTGTATGAGAGTGGGCCATCTAGGAGTTGGTTTTGAGAGTTTAACTGCATCGTAGCAAAATTGTGCATACCAGGATTTAATAAACTTTTATTAATTTATTGGCTGTACGGTAAGGAACAGTCTTCCAACCCCAATTGTTTGTAGGATGAAGTATAGAGGTTGGATTACAAGTTGTTTACATATATTAGTTGTATGTTATTTTGTTCAACCGAAAAGTGAGGAAAACGGTGCATTATGAGACATTTCAAATTTGTAATAACTGGCAGACATGATTAGCATTGTTTTTGTATTTTGTGTAATACGAGACAGTGATGTTAGGGAGTTCAAAGCCATACGTTTTTGTTTTCTGGTAAAACATATTTGTTATAGTTTCAGAGGTTTTCAGGGTCCTATAGGCTTTCTGATTTTGAAGATGGAGAACACATGTTTATCAGTTTTTTTTTTTTTTTTTTTGGAAAGTTACCTTCTAGATGAATTTGGTAGTGAGGGTATGTGACTCAAGAACTTCTGAACTAGATCCTCTCTCTAGATAAGCTTTGCTTCTCTGCATTTCTATGGCTCCAAAGGCTTGACTTGTGAAACTGGTTGGGCAGGCAGCAAGAGCCAAGTGTGTAGACATGTATTTTTTTTCCTACGTCTCAATGTGAAAGAACACCAATGCTGCAAAGAGTTTGTTGTGTGGACAGAATGGCATTCTGTCTACTAAAGTAGTCCATCTCTCTTTGGAAATATGTTACATTTCTAGGGTAAGTATATGGTCTCATAAAAAGTTTATGGTAGGAACAGCTTTTTGACATGAACCTGAAGTGAATCCCTTGAAATGTTGACAGTCTCTTTTGAAGTTAGCACAAGAGGTCGACGCAGGAGTTACATGAACTGGAAACTCAGATTATATCTTCCTGTAGAGGATTAAGCGGGGGTCAGTTCCTGGGCCAATCACACCTGTTATTCAAGCATCTCATTTTGTTTAAAATTAATTCTGTGGTATCTCAGAAAGAGAACAAAAAAGAAGCAAAAGGAAATGAGTTTGGAGGGAAAAAATGATACTGTACCAGTTAGGGCTTTGGAATGTGTTTTTCAAATAGAAATTGCAGCTAAATAAAAGGTCAAATATTGATGGTGATGCTTACACCATTAAAAGTCATTTTCAGGCCCCTAAAATGGGATTTTGGATGGGTTTTGGAGCTGGGTACATTTTCAGACTATTTTTAGATTTGGATATTACAAAATATATTTAACATGTTGAGTGGCTAGCTGATTCCAGCATTTATACAATTATACATTATTTGACATTACAAATCATAACTGTAAATATAGATTTGGTTATAATATCAAATGAATTTCTTAAGTTTCATGTATAATGTGGTAGCATACTTTTTCCCCTCCTTAGGAGCTACTTTGTTAGCTGAGTTACCTACCTAATAAAAGAACTTAAACTTACAAAGGAACTGTATAAATATCCTGTATTTTAAAACAGTTAAAGTGTGTCTTTTGCATCATGTGATATCATTGACAGTTAAATTGTTGCACACTATTAGTACGCAGTATTGTGGCAGGTTGGGCTTGGTGGGCTGTGGGAATGACAAGGCAGGATCCAGTATGGGGTGGAGTGTTTGATTAAAAACACACACCCATAAAAAGTAAATCAGGAGGTTTTGGTAGCAACAACGTCAACATCAGTGTGTGGTTTGTGCAGTTAGATGACTCATTTCTTTTGATAGGCGATTAAATATTCTATTTTGACCAGACGTGATCCTCGTCTTTTAAATAGGTGTGGTCATGTTCTTACGTGTCGCAAATGATTAAAGTTTTTGAAATTAATTTTGCTGCTCTGCTACTTATTTTTAATGTTTAATTTTAAGTGAACTGTTTATTGCCATTTCCCAAATGTATAAATGTATCAGCTGTAAGATCTCATAGGATGACGGATGCCCGGCACTATTTGACCCCTGACTGTGATGCAAATTAAATAATGGGTAATATGGTGTTGACTGTACAACCCAGTAAATCATAGTAAAAGCATTTTACAGTTAATTTGCTTTCAGTGAAGGAGATAATGTGTAATCATTTATTATTCTATTTGCGATGTTTTTAAAAAAAAAACAAAAAAAACAAAAGGTTTTTACAGTTTACTAGGCTGGTTTTCATTATCTCCATCTATCACCGGCTGTTCACTCCAGCTGCTCAGTGACTTTCTGTCCTACTGTACTAGATGTTGCAAGGATTGATAGGCATTTGATGTGTTTAGTTTTGGGAATTGTGGTTTGGAGACAGAACTTTTCAATGTGTAGCAAAATTGTGCTCTGGTAGATATGTATTTTTTGTTAACTTAATAAAATTTACACATGTTTATTATTATTATTGTTTATGTAAACCATGTAGACTGTGTGCAGGGGCTTGTTCTCTCCACTTGTCAGTGGGTATGACGTCATTGATATGAACAATGTGTTGGGTTGCTGTCATTTTAGAGTTATTAGAGAAGTAAACTTTTAATGATGATTTGGAAGCATTCACAAGTCTGGGGCTCATTACAAGCTATGTTGTACAAAACGTTTGTGAGTTACTGGTGTTGCTTGAAATAATATTTTAAATAGTCTGCTGGCTCCTATGAAACAGATGAGAAACGCCAAACCAAGTGCTCAAGTTCATACTGTAAAAATAAAATTTTTGCAGTGGCTGCTCAATTTTGCTATTAAATTTAGCCAAATTGAAAATTGCCACTCTTTCTAGATCAGATGTTGCCTGTGTTCAAAAGGCCACCAAACCCTATGAGATTTTTTTTTTTTTTTGGTAGGTACCTTAACTAACTGCATGCAAACAGAGGTGTAATAATTTTCTTTTTTTTTTTTTTTTTTTTTTAAATTAATATTTTAATACTTGATTTCATTGGCCTACAAAGAATCATGAAGGTAGATTTAGAATTTTACAGATTAAATGTATGCTTTTTTACCAGTGAAGTTTCAATAAAAATGTGTCAACTATTCCTAGTGACTCTTGTAATAACCACGTTACATTTAAATATCAGTTTAAGCCATTTATGGTCTAAACTAAATTTAATGAGTAAATCTATTGTTAAATGAAGTATATATAATCCTGTTGTATCCTAGTTCACCCTGATCAGAACAAAATATGTACACAGAATAGATTTATTGAAAACCATATATTTGTGTATTTTGAATGGTGATGTTAATGCAAAATTAGTATTTTATTTAATGTTTAATCTAAAGTAACTTGTATGTATTTCATTTATACATCTGGAAAGTTATACTGGGGCAGTTCATGGTAAACAGGACCAGTGACACAGCAAATATTGCTTCTGCCCCACAACACATGGGCTGTTGGACTGTGGGCTTGAATCCAGTTCAGTGTGTGTGAAGTTTGCACATTCGCCCTTGTGTTTGCGTGGGTTTCCTCCAGGTGTTCTTGAGCCCTGCTACAGTCTTAAGCACATGGATTTTTTATTTTTTTTTTTGTAGCTCAGCACTAGCATCCCATCCAGGGTTTTGCATCCCAACCTAGCACCCAGTAACTTTGGGAAAGGCTCCAAACTGTCACGACCCTAACGGGAACAAGCAAGTATGTGTAACGGATGCATGGATGGAACTGAAGGCAAATACCTTGCTCAAAAGTACTAAAGCAATAGAGGGGACTGTAGCAAGAATCAGCATCATGGAGGTTTTAAGTCCACATATTTAACCACTCCACTACATGTTATGTTAAAATTACTCAAAATTAAATTCATATGGGAAAATTGCTAATATGGTAATAAACTTGAAGTTATTTTTGATGGCGTTGTCATAAATCATATTAAATATAAAGAAATGGTCTGTTGATCTATTACCAATTTGTTGTACCTTTTTTTTTCTTCTTTTTCTTTTTCTTCCCCCAATACAGTCTATCATCAATGTTCTGGACTGTATAGGGGGAGGAAGTGTTTTGATATGGAGAAAGCCCAGTAAATCAAAATCATAATTTAAGTGTAACATTTTTTACTATTGCACCATATGCTGAATTTTTATAACCTAATTTTATGTGTAATGAACATCTAATGTACCTAATAAAATGCTAGTCCTTCACTGCAGCAGCCTTCAGTTCCTGCTTTTCTTTTTTGGTGTGTTTTGCCTTCAGCAAATGAAGTGCGTGTTCAGCTGGATTCAGGTCAGCGGATTGACTTGGACATTGCAGAACCTTCCAGTTCTTTGCCTTTAAAAGGTCTTTGGTTGCTTTTTCAGTTTGCTTTGGTTCATTGTCCATTTGCACTGGGAAACACCATCCAGTGAGTTTTGAAGTATTTGGCTGAATGCGAGCAAGTAATGCATCCCTGTACACTTGAGAATTCATCCTACTGGTTTTGTCTGTAGTCACATCAAGAAATACAAGGAAACCTCTTCAACTGGTAGCCAAACATGCCCAGTACCTCCACCATGCTTCAGGTCATGAGCAATTCCTTCCCTTTTCCTTGCTCTTCTCTTCCCATCATTCTGGTACAAGTTGATCTTCATCTCATCTGTCGATAGGATGTTGTTCCAGAAGTGTACAGGCTTTTAGATTTTTTTTTTTAGCAAATTCTAATCGGGTCTTCCTGTTTTTGAGGCTTACCAGTGGTTTACATCTTGTGGTAAACCTTTATTTACTCTGGCGAAGTCTTCTCTTGACTGTCGACTTGAACAAAAATACTTCTGCCTCCTGCAGGGTGGTCTTGATCTGGGCAACTGTTGTGAAGGGGTTTTTCTTCACCAGAGAAAGAATTCATCCACCACAGTTGTTATCCATGAGATCCCAGGGCTTTTGGTGTTCCTGAGCTCACCACTTTTTAACAATGGTTGGTTTGGCCACACCTAATGTTTTTGCAATCGCTCTGATGGGTTTGTTTTGATTTTTTTTTTTTTTTTGTCAGCTGAATGATGGCTTGCTTCACTGGCAGTGATGGCTCTTTGGACTTCTTAAGAGTTAACAGCAACAGATTTCAGATGCAAAAGGCACACTTGAAATCAACTGTAGACCTTTTATCTGCTTCCTTGTACATACAACAATGAAGGAATAACACACATCTGCTCATAGAACAGCTCAACAGCCAATTGTCCAATTTTGTTCTCTAAAAAGGAGGTCCACATATAACAAATGCTGTAATTCCTACATCATTCTCCCAATTTGGATGTAAATACTTTCAAAGCTGAAAGTCTACACTTGCAGCACATGGTGATTGTTTCATTTCAAATCCATTTTGGTGGTGTACAGAGCCAAAATTATGAAAATTGTGTCACTGTCCAAATACTTCTTGGCCTGACTGAATTTCTTAGAACAGCAGATTATTCAGTGCATAGCAACAAAGTGATAGTTGAACAGTTGAATTCATTCCTAAACAACATTGCACATAGATTGCAAGGATGAGATCACCTAGCAGTCATTTTAGAGGGTCTTTTGTTAAAATGCTTTTAGTGAGGTTTTTCATTTTGTGTACTGTTCATTCTGCCTTAAAATAGAAAAACCTAATATGAAACCATGAACATAAGCAGTGGCAAGGCATTCAAACCAAGGTCCAACCTATGGTGTCTATCCATGTTGTGTGCCGAAAGAAAAGATGAATAAATGCACTTGAGGATTGATGTACATCCTCCACAGTTGTCACAGTTTGGCTTCAAAAAAAATATATGTAGTGTGTGTGTGTGTGTGTGTGTGTGTGTGTGTGTGTGTGTGTGTTTTAGTTTTGACGGAGAAAGATGCAGGGGACAGGAAGAAGTGGAAATAATTGATCCACTGTGGCGACCCCTAATGGGAGCAGCCAAAAGATGAAGATATATATATGTTTTAGTTTAAAATTTCATAATTTCTCAAACTCTTCCTTTTAACTCATATGATTCATTTGTTAAATAGTTAAGTAAATATTATTTAGGTAACATTCCAGCTGGATCAAAAAAAAGCATACACATGGGTCTGCCGGGGCAGGGACGGAACTGCTGCCCTAGAGAAATTGTTAGTTCTTGTTTTTGCAGACCTGAAATACACTGGCTAGTTTAACTCTTTGTTATGCCTTATTAGATTATATAGAGGTGCAAATGTGGTTGTTTTAAGGAATGTGGATGAACGGAAAGAAAAATGTTCATAATGACTGAAAAGCGTGTCTGTGTGATGCTCAAAAAATAATCCTTGATCATTTATGAAACTGTAAAGTTCAGTAGTCATCTGCTCCAGCTGATCTCACTTCTGCTTTATATGGTTTTGACTGTAATGACAGAAAGCAAGACAGGAAATGGGTTTATGTTTTCTTGTCTACATTTATATTAAGGGTTGTTGAAGTCTTAAATTTGGTTCGGCTCAGAGTAAAAAGGTGTTCAGACATCAACTTATGTATGCCTAACTGTATAACAAAAAGGATTAATAATTGTATGGTTATAGCAGTATCTTGATTTGAGAGAGCAGATGCACTTTGCATGTCGGAAGTGAAGGGGAGAGCCCAAAAGCTGAATGAAAATGGAGGCGTTCCAGTTCCCTTCAGAGATGGCATAGAGCACTGTATAATGGAGGGTGCCTTTCCGTAGGGCCAACATTTTGAGCTACCTCAGGCTCAAACGTGACAGTCGCCTCTTCTAAATCTACAGTTTCTGTCATGCTGTCACTGATGATAAATTGAACTTTTGTTCTTTGAGATTTTTTATTTCTAAACACTGGAATTCAAAATAATTTAAAAATTATGCTGCTTTTATATAAGCAAATATTGAAATATACTATTTCATAGGCATCCAGTCCCTGCACGTAAATACTTAGCAGAGCTGTTTAAGTCTTTTGTAGCAAATATTTAACAGCTTTGCAAATAGTCTCGGAGTGATTTTGGATCATTTTTCTGTACCAATTTGGTTGTTCAGATTGTTTAAATGATACGTATGGATTAACTTTCAAACAGTGTGATTCATGTCAGGACATTTACTTTTTTCTTCTTGAGCTATTCCAGTACTGCTTTGGCCTTGTGCTTAGTGTCATTGTCCTGCCAAAAGGTGAACTTTCTCACAAGTTTTATTTTTTCACGAGACTGTTGCAGACTCTTTTGCTGCAGTCCCCTGTAATTTGTTCCATCCATTTTCCGTGTATTTTTACAAGATGCCTGGTCCTGCTGATTCCTGTAGGGATGGTGTTTCTTGATGGATAGGCAGTGTTGGGTTTGTGTCACCCGTTGCTCATTGAATTTCACCTTGGAAGGCCTATCTTGGTCTCATTTGACCACCAAATTCTCCCACACCTGTGTCAGTCTCATCCTCCAAACATGCTATAACTTGGTTCTTTTGGGACTTAATTTTAATAATGACTATTTTTTTGTGCCACTGTCCTATACAGTTCACTTTTATGCAAAGCTCTTGATACAGTGGACCATCATTCTACCTATAGAGTTCTGTGGCTGCTCCCCAAAAGTTATCGTCTTGTTTTGTGTACTACATTTTGAGGGATGGCCTGGGTGGCATTATGTACCTTTTGTACCTACATTTCCTTGTGATTGAACTAACAATGCTCATGGGGATATCCAAATTGTTGTATATGATTTTTCATCCTTTATGCATTGTATTATCTGTCTCCAACTTCTGTAGAAACTTCTTTAGTGTTCTTTATTCAGGCGGATTATTTGTTCAGAAAATGTGACATTAATGGTTCAGTTTAGGGCTTCTACAATACAGGGAGTGAATATTTATGTAAACACCATATTTCAGTTTTATTTTCCTTTGTGTTTTCTATTGTACAAACAGTGTTGTTTTGTTGTTTTATGGTGACATTTCAGCAGATTGAGGTATCAAAGGACCCTTGGGTAGATTGAGAAAATTGGTCAATGATTTGAATGTTTTTACAAGGCACCGTGTATGGAAGAAGGGGCTCATTTTGCCGGAAGTGCAAGCTTGTGGCTTGGATCTGGCGTGCGTAGATCATAGAAGTGCTGGTTTAATCCACAGTGCTGGTTAGATAGCTCTCAACATGACTTTCTGGGTTTCCTTCTGAAGTTGCACATCTCCTTATATGTTATAAGGAGGACATTACTGCTTACATACAATAGGTAACCAAAGGGGTCTGCAAACAGTTAAATGCTATGTCAGGTGAGGTTTTTTTTTATGACCTCAGTACATTAGAATTTCCATTTAACTGTACTAGTGTATCTGTCACAGCTGGGGATAGTGTTGTATTGATGTGATAAGAGCAAGGTATGAGTGTGTCAAGACCATTTTACAATGTCATCCAAAGGCCAATTAAATCAAAACACTGCTTAAGTTCAGAAAATTTGGATGTAAGTCCAGCAGTCATGTATAGCTCCTAAAAACCATGTGTTGACACATATGTATGTTTTATTCTTATGCTGTTGGAAATATTACAAAGAACTCTCACTGGCCTTTTTCTCCAGTTGCTTCATTATCTCATATAAGGAGGAAGGTCCTCACAACATCCTGTGCAGAAACAATAGTACTCTTCTGTGAGGGACAGAGAAACCTCTGGGCTAGGTTGTGCTGTGGTATCTGTTAAGCTCTCTTCATTCATGCCTGAAATCAAGCCATTGTCCTTGCCATAAGATGGAGGTTGTGGGAGGACACAGAGAAGGAGGTTCTATCTTCTGTTCTCCTGGATGTCACCAGTGTGCTTAATATATTCAACATGTCTGCAATGTGGACTTTATTGGACAGTAAAGTATTAAAGGCTGTTTGGGTAATGCCAGGTAACCATCTGTCAGGGCCTGGTGTGGGCTTTTATACTGCTGCTGCTGCTTATAGCATGGGTGCCCAGACATCAAAATGGAAATTATGTCAGACCCCCCCCCTCTGTTGGATTAACAGAATATTGTGGCCACCCTGATGGAATTTTTCAAAAAAATTCATCTCGGTCTTCTGTGTTGTTACTACTTATAATGCACATCACAAATCTGGTTGCAGTAAGTCTTTAACCATGTGATCTTCTGCAACCTTCTCAAGTGGTACATTATGTTTGTGTTATTCCATCATTATGAACAGACATGTTATTCTAAAATCCAGTGTTATGGGCATGGCACAACCATCAAGGTCTTTTAATGCCCAATTGCTGTTTCTTCATGTAGGCTCCTCAAATTTCTGTTCAAATTCCACACACAGAAAGACTTGCTGGTATGAGTTAAATATAACCCTGTATCTAAAGCTTTGTCCAGAATCCAGCTAAGATTCTAGGCTGACGTCCTTGTGTATTCTTCTGAGTGACAGCAGTGAAGGTCATGTAGCCAAGGATCTGCTCATTAAGGGGACCTCTGTTCTGTGTTTTTAGAAATGTTTCCTGTGATTTGGTTCACGGCTGACCTAGTTTTTTCCCACGTTTCCTGGGATCAAATCATAAAGCTGAATGTCAGGAATTTTACTTTTCCTCATAAATGAATGCAGCTATCAGATTTAAATGACATTGAAGGACTTAAAGGGACAGTTGCATGTGGATGAAATGAGACCTTGTGGTAAGTGGTTGTGATGTTGTATCTTGCCACCTCCTGTTATCGGTCATATTAAAATCTTTGCAGACCATCAGTGAATGTTTCCTCCATTGTGTGAATTTCAGCTTGTAAAGTAGACACAAACTGAAGTACTGTATGACTAAGGCCTGTTATACATTAATACACTTCCTTCTGTGTCCTAAAGAAATTAATGTTTTGTAAAATGTCCACTTCAGATAACATTTTTTCTCTGCTGCCCTTATGATAAGCATCAAGAACAGCTTGGCTTGCTTTGTGTTTCACTAAGCTGTTATGTTTTTCAAAAGTATAAACTAGTAGTGATGGACAGTTGTAGACTACAACAGGCCTACAGCTTGCTTGTGATACTTGTGCCATTGTTTCCGTTCTTGGAGCTTCAGATATTCATCTCATTAATGACAAAGAAAGATATAAACTGACTTGATGTGCTAGAGGAAATTCTGATTCAACCTGGTTTATAGTGTTCAGTCCTTCCAGTCAATGTATACCATTTGCTAAGTTTAATAAAGTTTCATATTTGACCAGCATGGCAGTGTTAACGCTAAGGCAGCATAAGGGTAACTTGCAGTAAAACAGCTGTGTGCACTTCCTTTTCTGCCATTTGTACTGGAAAATAAAAAATGCTGTTTATTTCTATATTTTGTGCATCAACATATAATCAACTTCTGTAGTTCACTGAATTTTATGTGACTTTTTCATTTGGGAGCCATTAGCTTTTCTCTATAAAAGTTAATAGTACTTTGATCCCTTCTCACAATGGGAATTTGCTAACTGGGTTATTTCATAGAACAAATTAACCCTGTTTTGCAAAGGACTGGTGCATCTGAGCTCCAGGATTAAGGTCCAGGTTTGAAAGGACAAACATGCATTTTTATGCATGACACTAATGCCCAACAAATTTTGTATTTGTAAAATAAATAAATAATTAAATATTTCTACCTTTTCATGTTACTGCATTGTCAGTAACCATTTATCCAATGCATTGAATATTTGGCTCTCAGATTTTTAACATTTTGTATGTGGTTTAAACACCAGTTGAGGAAACTGTAAAGTCTTTGTTTTTTTTCGACGTAATGTGGTTAAAAAGTTTTAACCTATTTCTGATTTTTGTGTGCTATACAAGTAATACACCAGTTAATGTTTCTTTATTTCTTTCTTTAACTGAAGCATAGTGTTCTTCACAGTGCTGTGAAAAAGTATTTTCCCCCATTCCTGATTTCTCTTATTATTGCATGTTTGTTTGCACTGAATGGTTTCAGATGTTTACACAAAATATAGTACTAGACAAAGGGAACCTGAGTAAATGCATAACAGTTTTTAAATTAATACTTCAAAGTATTTTTTAAGGAACAATGTTTCTAACACCCATGTCAACCATGGGGAAAAGTTGCTTGCTTTGTTATGCAACCGATTGAACAAACTGAATTCGTAGATTCAGTTGATGGAACACAGAAAGGCTCAACTCTGTAGCCCTGTGGAATCTAAACCTCCCTATGTATTGAACCTTTCCATAAATATAAAGTTTTTACAAGAAGGCTATGCAATGATCAAAGAAAATTCCAGAACAGATGAGAAAAAAACTTGTTGGAATGCATCATCTGAGAAGGGTCACAAAGCCATTTATAAGGCTCTGTGATTCTGCCGAACAACAGAGAGCGCTATTATTTCCAAATGGAAAAGACTTGGAACAATGGCGAATCTTCTCAGGCGCAGCTGACCTGCTAAAATTACTTCAAGGGTGCAGAAACAACTCATCCAGGAAGTTACAAGAAAAGAAAAAAAAAATCCCAGAAGAACATCCAAAGAACTGCAGATCTCTCTGGTCTCAGCTAGGGCCTATTCTCGTGACAAGAAAAAATGGGGGTTCGTGTTAGAGCAGCAAGGTGGAAACCACTGCTATCCAAGAGCAACATCAGTTCTTGTTCCATTTGCAAAAAGTACCTGGATGATTCCCAAACATTTTGGGATAATGTTCTATGGACAGATGAGTCAAAACTGATTTTTTTTAAATTTTTTTTTATTTTTGAGGTAAAGCAAATACAGACTTCCACAGTAAGAGCATCTTACCAACAGTCAAACATTTGGTGGTAGCATGATGGTGTGGGGATGCTTTGCTGTGTCAGGACCTGGAGGACTTTATCTTGTTGAAGGAGCCATGAGTTTTGCAGCATACCCAAAAATTCTTAAGGAGAATGTCTGGATCTTTGTCCATGAGCCGAAGCATAATTTGGTTGTACAGCAAGACAGTGATCCAAAACACAAAAGCAGGTCTGCATCTGAATGAGTGCGAAGAATCAAAATTAAAGTTTTGGAGAGGCCCAGAGAAAGTCCTGACCTGAACCTAATAGAGATGCTGTGGCAGGACCTAAAACAAGCAGTTTATGTTTGAAAATACACTGTCGTATCTGAATTATAAGAGTTTTGCAAAGGAGAGTGAGCTAAAAATTTCTCAGTGATTTGAAAAATTAATATCAAATAGGCAATAATATGGGAAATCAGGAGGGAACACATACTTTTTTACAGCAGCGTACCTTTTTCCACCTCTTCCTTATACTGATGTAGGATGGAGTTTTTGAATTGGGAAATTGCTAATTTCTTTAATGAAAAAAGTAAAAGTAAAATTATTTTCTCAGGTTCTCTTTATTTAATATTTGATTAAGGATGAGGACCTGAAAGCATTCAGTGCCAAAAATTTGCAATACCAGAAAACTGGGAAGTAGTGAATACTTTTTTTTTTTTACAGCACTGCATACAACAATTACAAAACCAAACTTACCCCCATGTGGGTATTTTGAAAACAACCGTCTTCATGGGTTTAACTTTAGTTTTCCCAAACTTTGATCCTTCATGCAACTCTAACAAGTTAGATGGAAAGTATAGGCAACTCCTTTCAATCATGAATCAATAGGATTTGTATTTCACACCATGGTCCAAGTCTTATCTGTAAAAATAAGTATTTCTGATGTGTTCCATTCCTTTTTCCTTTGATGGGAACAAGCATCCTGGTTGCTCCTTCTTGAACAGCCACATAGCATCATGCAGCAACCCCCTTCCTTGACAGCTAAGGATGGTGTTACCTAGATGACAGACTGTGTGTGCTCTTTTTTTTCACATCTTATTCTCCACCTGGAGTTTTCTAGTACCTTCTGAGCAAGCATCTAACTATTCTACAAAATAGGGCAAATCTGTGAAATGCTGAAAAGATAACTGTGAACTGAACTGTTCTTCAGAACATTCAAAGCTTGGCCTTACCTTTAAAAACTTTCTTCATTGTTCCTTACTTATTAACTTCAGTTCAGTGTTGCTGACAGTCGCCTGGTCTTTAGGACCACAAAATAGCTTTGATCTGATCCACCACATTTCAGCACAGGTGAACCTTCTTTGGATTTTAGTCCCTGCTCTGAAGAAAATGGAATGCACCTGTCCCAAACTAGTTAAATATTTTAACATTAAAAATGTAAATACTCCATCTGTCTGTGTCTAAAAACTTCTTACCCACTGTGTCATGTTGGTCTGGACCCAGTCCCAGGGAGCGTAAGGCCCAAAATGGGAAATATGACTTCATCGTGGGGCAAACACCCCAAGTTGCTCACAAGACAGATACTAGGGGTATTTAACATTTCCCAATTCGCTTTATAATGAGAAACTCACTTATATTGTTGGACTCAAACCCACAGCTCAGGAATTATGACACACGAATGCTGTCTTGTCCCTAGCACTTAATACTTAAATTGCAAAATCTGTTTCATTTTGAAATTGTTACTTCTATTTGAACAGAGAAAAACTTGACTGCAAGTTAATGGAGCTGAATAGTTTATGATGACACATGTGCTTACATGCATTACGTTATTGACAAAAATATAGGTTTTATAATTGTGGCATTTTCTTACGTTCCAACATATAACGGTCAAAATGTGGTTATGTGATGCAACACCAGTTACAAGGTCACGAGCAGCATTTGCAGGATTTCAACTGCTGTGTTCTTTCAGTTCTGAGAAGTGGAAGGTCAGTAGAACAGTTTTTAAGTTGACATCAAAACAATAAAACAAAGGAACATAAAGTATCGCTCCCAAGAGGGAGAACTTTATATAAGAATAGAAAACAGACTGCAAATGTTTATGGACCCAGGAAGATCAGAATGATATGAGTTGTCATGCCTGAAAGGAAGGAAGTGGAGGGAAATGCTACTGGGTAAAATGATGAGGGGAAAGCTAGAGGGCAACCTCATATCTTCTTGAAGGCATGTTCCTCACTTAATGCTCTGAAGTGAAGCGTTTCCCCGCTCCCCAATTTCCCCTATTATTGCATATTTGTCACAGTGAATGGTTTCAGGCCTTCAGACAAAATGTAATATTAGCTTAAGGGAACCTGAGCGCAAACATAATTTTTTTTTTTTTTTTTTTAAATTATTGCTTCATTTGTTTAAGGAAAAAAGTTATCTAACAGAATGGATCAGAATTTGTAGATTGGGACTTTTTCTATAGTACTGTATGTGCTGTGGATTCCCTACTGAGATGGTCTGTTGTGCTTTCTTGCAACCAAACACTAAACTGTCTGCTGCTTTGAAGAAAACTTTCTGCTAAATGAATAAAAGTAAATCATGCCTAGCTTCGGAATGTGAGGAGACGGACACATCTACACTATATGGCCAAAAGTATGTGGACACCTGAGCATCACACCCATTTCTGCTTGTTGAACTTCCCATTCCAAACCCAAATCAATCAAGGAAGTTCTTGCAATTTTATTTTTTGTTCTCCATCTGGAGCTTAGTTTTGTAGTTTGTACTTGATACTCCCTTCCCAGTAGAAAGAAAGAAAAAAAAAAAAAAACTGTTGCTCAGACTGCCTGTCTGGGACTTTTTGTTCCCGGGGATATTCAAGATCCGGTCCTACTACATGAATGGAGTTAAACAGGCTCCAGACTGGCAAGCACTTTGCTGAGCTTTGCAAGTCAGGGGACTCGGGTACATCTGGCAGATGGATTTCACTCTGCCTGTGCTGCCTGTCAGGATTAGATCTTCGGGGCCATGTTGTGTGCTGGCTGAGAACCTTATCAAACATCTTTTCCTAAAATGGCTTCCCTGCTAAGTCTGATGATCCACAGTTTGGAGCTGAAGGTCCAGTGAAAAAGTGTGTTGAGGTTGGAGATACAATGATGTGGGGGGAGACCATTCCCCCAGGTTTGTAGGGCAAGCTGCCTCAATGCTGACTCAGAACTGCTTTGGGCGTCTTGAAATTTTCTCAGGTTACAAATCTCTTCTCTACCTATTGGTTACATTGTACAGGTCAGGCATCGGGAACCATCTTTCTGCATCAATTCCTTTTATTTATATATATATATGTGTGTTTTTAAGCCATTTTTTTCCTCAGTTCAGATGAAAGGCTTAGTTTCAGCGGTATAAATTTAAAAAAAATGTAATTTAAGAATTGATGTTTTTATTTTATGAAGTGACTGTCTCTGGGGGCCAGTTGAGGGTATAAAGTTTCATTTGGATCCAGTGGTTGGGGAGTTATGAAGATCCAACTCAATCCCTGACAACTAGACACTAATAACTGAATTAATGTTGTCTTGCTTGATGCATTTAACAGCTGAACGTAAATACAGCGAAAAGTATTTGAAACTGATACGAAGTTTCCCCTTTTTTTTAATTTTTTTTATTTTTTTTAAAATAATTTAAAATTGGTACATATATACTTTTCTCGTGGTTATTTTTAGTTTTATGAACACCCGGCTGCGTACAGGTGCAGACAATACATGGAAAAGCTGTATTCATAAAACAACGGCTGAAACTGAAAAGTTTAAAGCGTTTCAAAAGTATGATCACAAAGCACTGTCTAATAATTTGGTGTTCAGACATTTCTGAATTCCCCTGAACTGTTGTGCAGATCAGTATGATTCTATACCTGATGTTTAAGCTATTTCGGTGCATATTGACAGTCACAGCTTCTGGTGTGCATGTAGTGCCCCCTTCATAAGACTGGGACAAAGATACCTTTTTCCTTGATTTGCCCTTGTATTCCACAGTTTTAAATTTGTAATTTAAAAAAATCACACACGATTTAAGTGCACATCTCCATATACTACTTTACAGCTATGTTTATACAATTGCAGCATTTGTATATATGGTCACCCCATTTCTGGGCACCATAATGTTTAGGACATTTTCCTTCACAGGTGCTTTACTCAGGTGTGTTTAATTGCTTCACTGGCACAGGTATAAGAGGGGTAGGCTTGCTCCTAAGCTTTTGATCACTTTTGGAGTTTTTTGTTCTTTTTCAACATGACAACCAGACTCCTATTGTGAATTTGCTCATTTTTACCTAATAAAGTTATGAAGCTTCATTAATAAAAAGGCTGTAGGAGGGTATTTGGTGGATGACCGCGAAACCCAGTGGATTCTAATGTGAATTTAAAATCACTTTGTAACACTCCAGATTTTGACAGAACGCACTGTAATTGCTTACAGATTGTGCCAGCTACAGTTTCTTCCAATTTCATAAAAATGGAATAATGCTATAATCTGTTCTTGTTTGCTTTATTCTGAGAACCAGTAACTTTTTTCCACGCTTGCTGCACATCGCTAATGCCTTACGGCTAAACTTCATTTCTTTATACCAGAGGTGTTTAAGCTGTTGTCTCCCTAATTATTTTTGCAATTGCCTCCAATAATGAATATGTATGTAGTATTTGCTTTGCATTGTCTCCGTTTCTGACAAAATCATATTTGTGAAACAAAGTAAATTTGTTTGAGGGAATGTTGGAGGGTCAACATTCACAAGTAACTGTAAGAACATTAATAGTTAGGTGGACCGATTCATACACAACAATTACTGTGTTTAGACCTGCACATAGCCATAGCACCAAGGTTGAATTCTCCAAGCAGTTGTTGGAATGTCTTTTTGGGATTCCTTCTGACTGTATCTTATTTGTCCCTGGCAGTTTTCTGCGGGAGTCCCGACTGATGGAGGTTTTACAGTGCGATGGTTGTCATTTCCGTGCTGAATCCTATGATGACCTCAAGGCACACATCCAAGATGTTCATACAGCCTTCCTGCAACCCACAGCAGTCGGAGACCGCAGCCCAGAGCAGTCTGGGCTCAACTCACTTGACTCGGTCCACCAAGGAGAGCAAGGCGAGGACCACGAGCAAGCCGGTATTGTCTCTGGATCGGAGTGGTTGATATTGCTCAGGAATGGGTAAAATGCATAGTAAATGTATTTCTGTAAATTAATATAAATGTTTTAAATTACAAATGTAAAAATACCCATTCAAACAATCCTGGAAAGAAGATGAAATGCGTTTTATTTTCTTAATATATTCTTATTTCCCCATTAACATTTAGATAGTATGACCAAAGGTATGCAATTTTAAGGTAATGAAATGTTAAATTTAAGCAAATCACCTTAAAATCATTGCATTTTAAGTCTTGGTTTGTTTTGTATTAAGACATTCAGATAATCCCCCTCCCCCCACCAAGTACCTTAAAAAAATTTGTTTAACATAGTGTTTGTAAGGCTAACCCACACAGAGGTTCAACAGATTTCTCCACTGTTTTCATTAAGTGGTTAAATAATAAAAATGTATTGAGGAGGAAATGGACTGAAGAATATTGGCAGCTCTTCAGGTTGAGTTTTGAAACTAATATCAATGTGGTAAACATTGCGAGATACAATAAATACAGAGGTGTTGTGTAAACGAACCCTCTGCAATTTCCCCAGCTTAACAAAGAGTGCCACCTCTGTGTCCTGCTAAAACTTAATCGAACCGATCTGCAAGATTTATGACTGTGGTTTATGGGTTTGTATTTCAGAGCCGCATTGTTTGGACTTGGAATCTGGGTCTTTTGCGAATTCAATCCAAGTTACACACAACAAATTGCTGAAAAACTCTTCCAAGCCTGCAAGTCAGTTTTTTCAGTGCAAGTTCTGCATCCGTTACTTCAGATCAAAATCCCTCCTTAATGACCATACCAGGAAAGTACATGCATTTGTGAGCGGATCTTCTTTAAGTGAGGGGAGTTCATCGCTTGGTCAGACTTTCAAAAAAACTAGCTTCAGCATTGTCAGCCAGGATGGTTTTGGAAAGGTATTTTCGTGCCAGTACTGCACATACAAATCTCCTAGACGAGCCCGTATTCTGAAGCACCAAAAGATGTATCACAAATACAGTCTTTTGGACAGCACAGAGGCAGACAAAGACTCTTCCTCTGTTGCATTTCCTAACCAGGAACCATGTGGGGAACTGCCTGAGGAAGTGGTGCAGCGCAGTATTTTAGAGTCTATGGTAAAACCTCTTACCAAATCTAGGGGAAACTTCTCCTGTGAATGGTGTGGATACCAGACTCTTCGACGAGAGCGCTGGTGTGATCATATGATGAAGAAGCACCGCAACATGGTTAAGGTCATTTCTTCGCTTCAGCAGGAGCAAGAAGGGGACAGTATTATGGAGTCCTACGCATCTGACTCGCCTCCTTCACCAAGAAACATCGCCAGTACCTGCACGACATCCAAGTCTGTGAACGGCAGTGAGGATTCCTCAGCCAAGTCCTTTGGCTTTGCCGAGTCCTCAGTAAGTGGGGCGGTTCATTCTCCTGCTGAGCAAATGGACAGTATCTCTTATGAATTTTCACAGATTAAGAAGGCACCTAACAGCACAGGTGCCTCCGTTTTGTCCGACAGATCAACATTTATTACATCTGATGTGTCTAATTCAGGTGTGGATTTTGAGACAAACAGTATGGTAGATGATTCGAGAAGTAGCTCCGAAGTCGGGATGGAAGAAATTGATGATTCCGGTGACGCAGTTCCTTTTTCGGGCAAAAAGCAGTTACTTTCTGATGAGGATTATAAAATGCTTGAGACAAAAGGAATAGTGTTCAAGAGGAACATGAATGGGTTCAAGTGTCCATTTTGTCCTTTCCTGTCCACGCACCATCAAAGTGTCTCTCATCATGTTGAAAATAAACATTTCTCTGGAAAGACAAGTGTTTACAAATGTGACAAATGTCCTTTCATATGTACTAATCCATTCAGACTAGATGCTCATAAACAAAGTCACATGGGGATGACCTCTGAATGGGAAAACATAGCGGAAAGCCAGAACGTGCTTGACGAACCAATGAATGGAGGAAATGTCAAAGTGTCAAAAATATCAGATGCAGCCGTTGACGCTGACTGTCAGAATCTTCATCGCTGCTCGATCTGCAGTTTCACCACCACCACACTGAAAGGACTGCGTGTTCATCAGCAACACAAGCATTCTTTCTGTGACAGCATGCAGCCCGACAGCGTTGACATTTCGTCACATGAGCCGCACGACTCGGAAACCGAGACCTATAGCCCTTCCAGCTTTGTGCAGAAGACTCAAACTTCAATTCTCGGATATTCATCGAAAAAACATTTTGTTAATAAAACTGCACGGAAATCCATTAACGATACACCGCTCGATCTATCTCCAGCTAAGAAGAGAACCAGAATAGATGAAATTGCAAAGAACCTGCAAAGTAAAATTAGCCGAAGTGCACAGCAGGACGACTCGGTTATTAACGTCGAAGACATAGATGACGAAGAGGAGGAGAATGCTGTACTTGAAATCGAAGATGAACATGAAGAGAGGCACCGTGTGAAAAAGCGTCGTTTCTATCAGCAGCACTGCATGTACCCAAGAAAAGTGCAGGATTCCCATGGTGAGGAGATTGTGGGAAGACAAAAGCCTTCCATTCAGCAGAAACTGAACTGTAGAGATGTGCTTCTAACTTGCACGCTCTCGGACGAAGAAGAGAATGAGAACGAACATGCGGTGTCTGTGGGGGCTGAAAGCCTGCTCGGGCAGACGGATCAGGACAGTGGGGAGGCTTTCCAGGATGGTACTGTTTACAATGTTGACACGGAGACTCTGTTTTACTGTAAGCACTGTGATTACCACAACAAGTCCGCACGTAGCGTCAGCACTCATTATCAGAGGATGCATCCATATATCAAATTTAATTTCAGATACATATTGGATTCAGAAGATCAGAGTGCCGTCTTCCGATGCTTGGAGTGTTACGTGGAGTTCACAACTTTTGATGACCTGAATCAGCACTACTCGGAGCACCACCCCGAAGCCATCAACGTGTTGAATTTTAACCAACCCGACCTGGTTTACAAGTGTCGGTTCTGCTTGTACACCAGCCCAAATGTTCGCAGTTTGATGCCACATTACCAAAGAATGCATCCAACTGTGAAAATAAATAATGCCATGATATTTTCCAGTTACGTTGTAGAACCACATCGCAAAGAGTCTGCTGAATCCCAGACACTGAGAGAAATCTTAAACTCCGGTCCCAAGATGTTTGCTAATTCCTCAGCTGGTTCCAAATCACCTGCATGTTTTAG
Organism: Heterotis niloticus; assembly: GCA_018136845.1. Taxonomy (NCBI): domain Eukaryota; kingdom Metazoa; phylum Chordata; class Actinopteri; order Osteoglossiformes; family Osteoglossidae; genus Heterotis; species Heterotis niloticus. Next base: position 7,071,246 of record CM030890.1, read on the forward strand.
CTCTGCCCAGAAAAGCTTGAGAGCCCAAGATTATTGCGCAGAGACCGATTTTATGAAAGAAACTACTGTTAATAACATAGTGGTCTATGACTGTGACATCTGTTCGTTTGCTAGTCCAAACATGCATTCTGTCCTGGTGCATTACCAGAAAAAGCATCCAGAGCAGAAAGCCTCATACTTTCGCATCCAGAAGACCATGAGAGTTGTCTCTGTCGAACGGCCTCATTCCTCCAATAACGCTAGCCCTGACTTAACCACAGCCACTGCACTGAACACATCAAATCCCGTTCACATGGGACGCGATGAAGACACTTTTTATTGTAAGCACTGTGTATATAGTAATCGGTCTGTTGTAGGCGTGCTTGTCCATTACCAAAAGAGACACCCAGAAATAAAGGTGAATGCTAAGTACATCAAGCATGCTGCTCCTACCCCTGGCTTAATGAAATTAATGGAAGAATTGCAGATAACTCCTCCAAAACAGTTCTTGAAACCATTCGGTCACAATGGCACCTCTTTGTCTAGTGCTTCCCATTCTGGAAGCAGCGGTGACAAAGGAGAGATGGAAATGCTGTTCTTCTGCCAACATTGTGACTATGGAAACCGCACGGTGAAAGGGGTGCTGATCCATTACCAGAAGAAGCACAGAGATGTCAAGACAAATGCTGATTTGGTCCGCAGATACACTGCTGCAGTCCGCAGTCAACGAGAAAAGGCTCAGTCAAGTAACCCATCTAATCCTACTTCTGCTGCCGATGCGGACACACCTAGGCCACTTCGAGCCTTGAAATGCAGACACTGCTCTTACACATCGCCGTATGTATATGCTTTGAAAAAGCACTTGAAGAAGGAGCATCCCACAACGAAGGCTACAGCCATGACTATTTTACGTTGGGCCTACCAAGATGGGATCTTGGAGGCTGGGTATCACTGTGAATGGTGCATTTATTCCCATGCAGAACCAAATGGGTTGCTCATGCATTACCAAAGGCGTCATCCTGAACACAATGTTGACTACACACACATGGCCACCAAATTATGGGCAGGACCTGACTCATCAGGCTCCCAGCCAAGTGTAAATTCTGATTCCAAGCATTATCAATGCAGGGACTGTGCATTTGAGGCCTGTTCTATCTGGGACATCACCAGTCACTACCAAGTGGTTCATCCTTGGGCCATAAAAGGTGATGAATCAGTGCTACTAGATATTATAAAAGGGAACCCACCATTAGAAAAGCCACAGGAGCCAGTGAGTGAAGTCCACGCATCAGTCTCTGGGCGGGTTCACAGTCATTCTCGGGAGCCTGCTCAGGAAACATTTGATACCAGGGGACCGACTCACCTTTCTTTTGCCAGCACTTCCATTTCAAACAACCCTTACCGGTGCACTGTTTGTTTCTCAGAGTACAACAGCCTTCATGGTCTCCTGACTCATTATGGCAAAAAACATCCTGGCATGAAAGTAAAGGCAGCTGATTTTGCACAAGAAACTGACATCAATCCGAGTTCTGTTTACAAGTGTCGGCATTGTCCGTACGTAAACTCGCGTATTCATGGAGTCCTCACACATTACCAGAAGAGGCATCCTCAGGTTAAAGTAACTGCTGAGGATTTTGCGGATGACATCGAAGAAGTGGTGGATGTCAATGAAGGGGAGGAGAAGTACAAATCACAGAGACAGGGCTACGGTGCCTATCGGTGCAAAATGTGTCCATATTCTCACGGGACATTAGAAAAGCTCAAAGTTCATTATGAGAAGTATCACAATCAGCCAGCTTCAGACATGTTCATACATTCCCTTGAGCCATTTTCTGGCAGCCTGGAAGAAATGCAAGTTGAAGGCAACTCTGCTGATATGGAAGAGGCCAAAGACTTTTACCCTGCTTTCTCAGAGTTTGAAATCAGCAAAGATGAGAAGCACTCATTATTCAGGTGCCAGCTTTGCAAGTACTTCTGCTCCACTAGGAAGGGGATAGCACGCCACTATCGCGTAAAACACAACAACGTAAGAGCGCAACCCGAGGGCATGAATAATGTATTTAAGTGCTCCCTCTGCTCCTATACAAACCCCATCCGTAAAGGCCTGGCAGCCCACTATCAAAAACGCCACGACATTGATGCATACTACACTCACTGTTTGGCAGCGTCCAAGTCCTTCAGTGAGAAGCCCAGTAAGATCATGGTAACCACGACCTGTTCAAATGAAGGCTCTGCACTAAGCGATGAGCTAAGGCTGGCAGTGGAGAGGAGGAAATGCTCGCTTTGTTCCTTCCAGGCCTTCAGCAGGAAGAGCATCGTCTCCCATTATATTAAGCGCCACCCAGGAGTCTTTCCCAAGAAGCAGCATTCCAGCAAGCTTGGACGCTACTTCACCGTAGTCTATGCTAATGAACCTGAAAACATCTCTGGAGTAACAGACCAGCAGACAGAGGAGTCCCCTCTGGTAGAGCAGGAGGATGATGTAGAGTGGCTGCCATTCAAATGCAGCAAATGTTTCAAGCTGTCTTTCAATACAGCGGAGCTGCTCTGCATGCACTACACTGATCATCACGGCAAGGACCTAAGACGAGACTTTTCTACACAGACGGATGCTGTAGGAGACAGCAGTGAGTGCTACCAGTGTTCCCGTTGTGACCTCAAGTTCTTAGGCCTGCAGGAGCTCAGCACTCACTTGACCAATCACAACGAGGACTTCCAGAAGAAGGCAGAACGTCAGGAGAGGAGAAAACAGCTCAGCAAGCACAAGGGAGCCAAACAACTAAGTAGCAAACCAGAAAAGGTGGGTTGTTAACTGATAGTTTTCTTCTGAATGTGTTACTGTTGTTCAGCAGAAATTGAAACATCAATAATGTTTACATTTTGTCAAAGATCAGTGAAGACAGTTAAATTTTTGTTTTATATCACAGGCAGATGGAAATATATCTCTCCTGGTTCTGTTGTTGTCGTTCTGAGGAGATGTTTAATCTCCACACTTTTGTGTCAAATTTGTGGTCAAATGTCAGTGTTAAAAGACTTTGAGTAGTCTTTCTGTCCTGCAGCTTGAAAACCATGTCCCCAAAGCACCTGTGGAATACAGGTGTAACTTTTGTGTGGAGGTACACCCCACCCTCAGGGCCATCTGCAACCATCTAAGGAAGCATGTCCAGTATGGAGAAGCCAAGGGAGGACATGTGAAGGTGGGTGCACAGCAAAGCTTCTGTGTGCTAGGGTTGACAATGCAGGTCATGCTAATAAATGTTGCTGAGTATGGATAGCCTTTTGTTCAGATCCTTGGTATTCTTCTAAAAGTCACTTCATCACATTAACTAAGCTTATTAGCTGTTAGGTTATTAGCACATTAGCTAAATGATTGTTTTGTAATTCTATCAATTGTTGAAGTGGTTTTTCATTTATAATGCATTTGTTAATGTGCCTCATATTAGATACAGCTGAGTTTTTTTTTTTTTTTTTTCTTTCTCTATTCTGAATGTTCTTGAGACCAGCTACTCAGTCATAGCTGAGCTGGTTGACTTCTTTGGGGAACTTTGCCTGCTAATCTGAAGTCCTTAACCTGAGAGTCAGCGAACTGTACTCAGGAATGGAATCAAAAAGGAGGAAGCGTCTGAGAGTCCAGATGGAGAGAAGAAAGCCATTCTTCCTGAGTTGTATGCGATTATAACATTTCAACCTGTCTATTCCAGGGCCATTAGCCTGCTGGAGAGAAACAAGCCGAGGGATTTAGTGTTCTGTTTAAACGGAATCCACAGAGTACTGCTGGCCTGGAGAGACATTTCTGTGCACTACATAACTAGCCAACATCTTTTTTGGACAGAGTGAAGATAATTTATTTTTCTAAGTAAGAAACAGGATGAACTAGAGCCTAGGTCACCAATAGTCAGGCCGCGGTCCAGATCCAGACCCGGTAACAGGCATCATTAAAGTGCGAACCACCGGAAGTTCCGGGAGTCTCCCGCCTATTGATAGCGGCTCCTGAACGCCCGTAAGTTGTATACAATATCACCGGCAGACTCGATAGCACTGGCATGTAAGAGGTACCCCGCTGCCCCCCGAATGACTACATATATAGGGATCTGAATCATACCAAAAATGTGAGATGCAGACCTTTTAATAAGACAAAATTTTGTTGGATAGTCCTTGTTACATTTTTAGTCAATATCCCTGAACTAGAGGAAAGTGTGCTAGGTGATATATCGACAGCAGGATTTATCAAATATATACAAATAGCTTTATTCACCTCAGAGCATTTGAAAGCTTTCTTCTTTGCATTGTTCTTTCAAGTTAATATTTGAGAATTTATATAGCGATGTATATAGTAATGACAATTTTATATCAAAATCTGCATAAAAGATTTGCATTTATTTAGCAGATGCTTTTCTAAAAAAAAAAAAAAAAAAAAAAGATGCATACGACAGAATATAATAGCAAATTCTTTAACTGTACAAGCAAGCACAGTATTTTATTTTAATTTTTTTGTGTCTCCTGAGCCTTATGTTTAATTTGAATAGTAAAGGAAAGAAGTTATCACAGTGTGCTGGAAATTCTTTTCTTCCGATGGCAGTCAGACTTTTTTCTTCCAAGATGAGTAAATGTGATTCTGCCTGAAGCGGTGGCAGACTACTGTGGACAAGGGCTCAAGTGAATCCTGTTTGCTCACTGAATAGTGGAGTGCAACACCACAAAACTTCACTAGTCAAATCCAACAGCTTGAAGAGTTTCAGCATAAGAGCCATAGTGTCAGAATTCAGGTTAAAACCTTTTCTTAAGTCTCAATTGAAAGAGCTTGAAAATGTTCTGGTCAAAGACAAGGCGTTCTTGTTGAAGTGGCATGCTGAACTGAAAAGGCAGAATGTACAATCTGTGGTTATTTTAGTAGGTGTAGCCTAACAAAACAAGTGCCGTCGATGCATGCCTACGCTTGCAAGAAGGTGCACAGTCATCAGCTCAGCATGCAACTCAGACTTTCAGCTCTTGTTAAGAATGAATAGTTTGCAAAACTTTTCAAGTTACTCTTTTTCTTTTATGTTTGTAGGAGGAAGTGATGGAAACTCAAGTGTCCAGCCCTGATGAAGTAGAGGCCAGTGTGGAGGTGGTAGAGGAGGGGCCTGTGGCTCTGGGGCTGACCCCAGTGACAACCGAGGAAACTGTTGCAAAAGAGGCAGAGCCAGGATCCGGGGAAGAAGGGGCAGTGAAGCAGAGGTCTACAGGCGGACACCCGTGCCGCCAGTGTGACCGCGTGTTAATGTCCATGCAGGGGCTGCGTTCTCATGAGCGAAGTCACTCTGCCATGGCAGTGGCTCTGAGTCGGCGTGAGGACAAATACAGCTGTCAGTACTGCCACTTCGTTTCACCCTTCAGACACAAGTAAGGAGGCACTGCAACTGGCTGTGTGTTGATTCATTTGATTTTTTTCTGATTGTGATTTTATAGATATATTTTTAATAAATCATGTGCAAGTGACATTCACATATTTAAGTGTCATTTTTGCTGAAGTGATGGGAACTTTTTAGGGCACTGTTATTTTTTTTTATTCAGTATGCAACCTTCTTTTGACTGCAATTTCTTTTTTAAATGCACTTTTGAATACATTTTCACTTGTATTTAGTAGTTTTTCTACTGGGAGAACTTATTTGTCCCTGTAATTGCTGTAAGGTGAAAAAAGTAAAGTATTTCCCAATTCTTGATTTCCTCTATTGTTGCATATTTGTCACACCAAATAGTTTCAGGTGTTTAATCAAAGTAATATTAGACAAAGGGAACCTGAGTTAATGCACAAGTTTTTAAAATTATTTAAGGAAAAAGGTTATACGACACCTGTATCACCCATGTGAAAAAAGTTATTGCCCTTTTAGTTACTTCAACAAACTGACCACATATAATTGACAGATTGACTTGATGGAACACAGTCAGACTTTATTGCGAGCAGACCTATTGACCTCACCATACTTTTAACCTTACCATAAGAGTGAAGTAGTCACCACAAAGTTTTTATTACAAGGCTGTGCCACAATCAAAGGAAATTTCAGAAGCGATGAGAAAAAAAATCTTTTGAAATATATCGGTCTGTAAGGGGTTACAAAACCCATTTTTAAGGCTCTGGAACTCCACCAAACAACAGAACGAGCCATTATTTTCAAATGGAGAAGACTTGGAACAATGGTGAATCTTCCCAAGAATGGCTGGTCTGCCAAAATTGCTGCCAAAGACACAGTGCAAATTCATTGAGGAAGTCACAAAAAAAGAATTCCAGAAGGACCTGCAAAGAACTGCAAACCTTTCTGGCCTCAACTAAAGCCTGTGTTTGTGACTCTTCAATGAGAAAGAAACTGGGCAAAAATGGGATTCTTAGGAGAGCAGCAAGGTGGAAACCACAGAGCAAGTTCTTGTCTCATTTTCAGAAAGGACCTGGATGATCTCCAAGACAATGTTTTATGAACAGATGAGTCAAAACTACAATTCTTTGGATGACAAAGGTCCCGTTATTTTTTTAAGTAAAGCAAATACCGACTTCCACAGTAAGAACATCATAACATTTAAACATGGTAGTGGTAGTGTTATGATGTGGGGATGCTTTGCTCTGTCAGGACCTGGAGGACTTTCCATTGTTGAAGGAATCATGAATTCTGCAGCGTACCAGAAAACTCTTAAGGAGAATGCCTGGTCATTGTCTGTGATCTGCAGCTGAAGTGTAACTGTGTTATGCAACAAGAGGACAATCCGAAACACAAAAGCAAATCTGAATGGTTGATAAGAAACAAAACTGAAGTTCCGAATAGGCCTAGACAAAGTCTGGACCTAAAACCAGTAGCGATGCTGTGGCAGGACCTGAAACAAGTAGTTAATACTTGACAGCCCACTAATGTATCTGAATGAAAGAGTTTCTGCAAAGAGTGGGCTAAAATTCAATAGTGATGTGAAAGACTGACATAAACTCAAAGGAAGCATTTGGTTGCAATCATTGCTGCTTAAGTCGTGCAACCAGTTACATAAGTTTAAGGGGAAGGGGACAACAACTTTTTCACATGGATGATATGGATGTTGGATAACTTGAACTATTTCACAGTAATTCAACAATTGTTTACTGAGGTTCCCTTTGCCTAGGTTACATTTTGTCTAAAGATCTGAAACCCTTCAGCTTGACAAATATGCAATAATAAGGGGAATCATGAAGGGGTCAGATACTTTTTCACAGCACTATATGTTGCAGTCTAGTGGCCCATAAAAAAAGTATGTGATCCTCTGCTCCATCAAAGACTGTCCAAGTGCTCAGTCAAGTTTTTCTCCATGATCATAAACGAATTGTTGCTGTAGCTACAGCTGTTTTAATGTTGCCGAACCAAAACCATGAGTTAATGTAATACTAATAGGTAAATTATGTAGGATTTTATTAACAATGTTTTTTTTTTCTGCTTTTGTTTCTGTTGCCTGTTCTCAGCCTGTATCGACACATTCAGTCTCACCATGGGCAACACAAGCCTCTTCGCTGCAAATCCACCTACCTGAGCCGTCTCAAGAGTCACCTAAATAAAGTCCACTCAGGTGCGAGCAGGGCTTTGCCACGTAGCTGCAGCCAGTTATTGCCAGTGCAGTGGGCTGTAATTTCCATGAACTCTCCAAATAAAAGACTTTTTTTAGCCTGAGAGGGAATAAGCAGAATTATGTGGTTTGTGCGTCTGTACTTCATGGGGAAAGTAGTAGTAAATCGGCATAGATGTTTTAGCTCCAGGCTGGATGCATTACATATAAAGGTTTCAGGGTTATCATTTTTTCTGGGTTCAGGTTAGCGCAACCTGGAGCTATTCAGAATAGAGATGTCTTTTGAAGACCTCTAAAAGTCTGACACAAGTACTACATGCAGAGCAGACCACTTAGACTTCATTCTGTCGATTTCAATATTTCATTCTTTGACTGTAAGAGAAGCTCTCTTTAGAAATGCACTTGATTGACCTTAAAAGTGCCTCCTTGAATTATTGACTGTAAGCTGCGAAATGAACAAAAACCTGTACGCTTATGTATGGTCCCTAGATTTTATTGTTTTGTAAGTAGCTAAGTGTTTAATCTGAATTGCTTTGTTTCCAGAAACTGGCTAGTAACCTTTTTTTTTTTTTTGCTCCATAAAGGTAACAGAAGTTACAGACAACTCGATGTAAATTGTCTGGTCCAAGATTAATGTGTGTACAAATCCTACTGCATTTAAAATACAGGGTGCCTCAAAAATATACACGCACATTCTTCTGAAACAGTCACACCCTGAGTAGGATTTCGGCAATCTGAACCCTATCCTGGAAGCAGAGGGTGAGAGGCAGTGAAGCTGCCCCTGGGTGGGATGCCAGTCTATTGCAGGGTTATGCACACATTAATGTGTAGAAGAAGCTCATTATGTACAGTAATGTGAATAAGAAGTTGGTTTTATTGGTTTCATTGGTGTTGCATGTAAGAACATAAAAAATCAGGTCCTTTACTTCAATGTAAAATGAGGTAAATCTGACCTCAGATGAAAAACAACACCTAAGATCCCACTATGTCATTATTAATTTAACCAAAAAATATGTCAACATGCAGAAGCCATTAGTGGAAAAAAAACAAGTTTAGCCAATGAGCCACCTTTAGCAGCAATAACTGATGTTATTGTTCTTTGTATAAGTTTATCAGTCTTTCAAATTGTTTTGGGGCAGGTGTGGCCCTGTCTTCTTTTCAGCATTGTTTCAGTTCATTATTTCTGAGTGCATTAGTTTATGCACAGCTCTTCTAAGTTTCCACCACAGTATCTCAGTGGGGTTGAAGTCTGGACTTTGGCTTATTTTCTTTTTTAGGCATTCAGTTGTTGACTTTCCAGTGTGCTAGGGATCCTTGTCATGGCCCAATGTCAGCCTAGATAGAGCTGTCAGAGAGATGGCTTCGCTTTTGGCTCTGAAATGCTTTGCTATAAAGGCGAGTTCATGGCTGACTTGATGACAGCAAGATGCCCAGGTCCTGTTGCTGCAAAACAAATTCAAGTCATCACCCCTCCATTACTGTTATTGACAGCTGGTGTGAAGTGTTTGAGATGATGCGCTATGTTTTGGTTTTTACCAAACACTGTGTTGTACATTATAACCAAACATCCACACTTTGGTTTCATCTGTACAAAGGACACTGTTCCAAAAATCTTGTGGTTTGTTCAGATACAACCAGGGCTGTGCTACCAATTTCAGTTTGGAGACAAGGGGTTTTGACTACCCTTCCGTGAAAGTCGTATTTGTCCAGTCCTTTCCTGATTGTCGAGTCGTAAACTTGAGAATTTGGCATGTTGACCTGTAGATCCCGATATGTAGCTCTTGGGTTCTTTGTGATTTCTCTGAGCTACAGTCTGACCTTGAGGTGAATTTGCTGCGATGCCAACTTCTTAGAAGATTAGCAGCTATCCTGAATGTTCTTCATTTATAAATAATCTTTCTCACTGTAGAATGATGAATTTCAAACTGTTTGGAAATGGCCTTGTAACCATTTTCATACCGATAAGCAGCAACCGTTGCTTCTCTCAGTTCCTTGAGTTTCTCCTTGGCATAGTTAACACTCACCTAAATATTCCAAAACATTACATCTGATTTTATAGAGGTTCTCTATGATATACTAACCAAGTGCATTTGCTTAGCAGCACATGGATAATAACCTTCTTAATTCTTATGGATACACTTCATTTTTCCCACATGATTTCTGCACTTTGGGTTACCTTTATTCTTTTTTTTTTTGGAATAAATAATGCTGGTCAAACTTGTTATATACTGTTTGTTATCTATCATTTTTGTCTTAATTTTGTAAAACCATTATTGGGGAAGTCAGCTGAAAGAAAGTGTACTTTCTTTTTCAGATCCCTGTCATTTGCTGTGGGTAGCTATTTTGTATACAAAGAAATGAGGGTTTATGTGAAATGCTGAATTAGGCCAGGTCTTTATAATTTATAACGTTAACATCTAACCACTTCAGAATTTTCCGCAAGTGACAGATGACAAATTTGTAAGAATTTTTCAGGCACTTTATATCTTTATGTATGAATTACATTTTACAATAAATGGTCACTGTACCATTTTCCATATAAAGTAATTGAAATACAGGCATCTTGGAAAAACAGGCATCTTTGAAAAAAGAAAACATGCATTGTTCTTGACCTAAAATTTAAAGTATGGTGCAAATTTCTGTAGCCATCTGATGAAGCCATGTTTTCTTACCAGGTGAAAACATCTATAGGTGCTTGTCCTGCCTTCTCTCCTTCCCGACAATCAGCCAACTGAAAGAACACTCACAGGAGGCCCACGGGGAGACCCTCACACTGCCCAAGCTCCGTGCTGCTGCCAACACCACCCTCCGTCTCTATCGTCCCACCCCCCTGGATGAGAAGCCTCTTGTTCCCCTGGAATCAGACAGTAAGCACTCCTCCAGTGTTTGTTGTCAGAGTGACTTCATGTGGTAGTCCAAACCACTTATCCACTGCAGCTACATCTTACGGTTTGTTTATTCAAACATTTATACAATAACACATTTTTGAAAGCAAAACTTCTCACTTTTTGTAACTTGCCATGGTTTTCTCTTTTCTTTTCCATTTGTGGACACAGTGGAGTCACCAGATTAATAAGTGCTTTCAGATTGAGTGCCTCCAGAATTTTCTCTCCTACACTTGTGCCCTCAATAAAGAGGTGCATTTGTTTTTTTTCATAGCTGTCCTAAGCTTTTGTTCTCAACTTATACTTTTAAAATCACATTTTAAGGTTGTTTTCTGTTAACAGTGTGATATCATCAGCGTATTTAGGAATGTTGTTCCTTCTGTCACATTTGAAACCACGTTGCTCTTCTTCTGGTCTGCCTTCTGTGATATACTGTTAATGGTGTATATGTGAGTAAATCCAAAATACAAGTCTCATGCCCTAAACATTCACTTACATAAGTGCAAGTCGCACATACCTGATAGGACCACAATGCCCTGAACCCCTCCTTGTAGACCGATTAAAAATGGATCTTGCAATGTACACCCAGATGGACATGTAACTTAATTCAGTAATAGTTTATCATGTTTCCATTGAGAATAAAATGTGACTGGCATGCCTAGTGTTTGAAATAACGGAAGCATACAGGCCTTGACATTACTAGTAGATAAATATAAACATAAAGAGCAGCCCAAATATAAATGTTTAAATATCAGTATACAGCATACGCTGTGAAACATGCTGTCACAAATTACGAACACGGTGGATAAAAACCTCACCAGTATCCCTGAGACTGTCAAAATCTTTGCCCTCGGTGTCCCTGTTAAACAGTATAGCAATTTCTGCATGATTGCTGCATAACTCGCAACTTAAACTCAGCACCTTAGCTTTTCTGCTTTTTGTTGGTGACATCTTGGGCCTATTGTACAACTTTTATAACTAAGAAAACCGCTGGTATAGACAACACGCTATACAATACAGTGGATTGTATGCACATTTTTTTATTACATATGTTGCGCAGGAGTATAAATTGCAGCAACCTGCAAGGTGACAAAAAAAAAACTATGACTTCTAGTCCCAGAGAATACAGTAAGCTTCAAGGAAGGCTTTCCTTGTAAGGAAAAAAAGTATGTAGTCTTACCACTGGGAAATAAATCTATTTCTCTATAATCTTTGGAAATCCTGTCCATTATGCACAAATAGGATACTATGGTATCCTGGTGCTCATGTGCAATCCACTTCATGACATGGACAACAAAATCAAAGGCTGACCTGCAGTCAGTGAAACATACTGCTTGTTTCGGTATTTAGTAACTTTTTCCAGCTCTTCATTGTACGACCACATCAACGGTTCATGTTTCCAGTCTTTGTCTGAATCTAATTTGTATAGCAAAGTGATTTGCTTCCTATGTGTGGTTGCAGACCTTAAACACAATCTTGCTGGTGTGTGAAATTAGGGAAATTATGCAATAATACAAAATGTAGTTTGCATGCTCTATTGAGTCTTTCTTTGACGCTGGAATTCCAGTGAGCCTTTTCTGTTGTTTCAGGTACGATGTAGTTGTCCATATCGGCTGCATAAATTGAATTGCACCTTGACTGTTCTTCTTCTATTCCTAACAAAACTTCTGTGGCAATCCCATCTGTTCCAGTCGCCTTTTTGGATGTAACTTCAAAGCTGATCTTATTTTATTCTGCTATCAACAATTCTTTTGCATAGCTAATTTTTTGTGTCCTGGATGTTGGCATCTTGGATGTTCATTGTTATCGTTTCATCTGTTTGATATTCAATGCAGTTAGACTTTATCTATCAGTTTGCATCTTTGAACATTCCAAGTCGATGCTGGAACTTCTTTTTGATTTCTTAAATCTTTTGGTAGAGATGTCCATGCTTCCACATCTTTTCCTGATTTCAGTTCCTTTGCAGGAGTTATAAAACTACTATTTGTCTCATCTGGTATTTCTTTGGAATTCTAAGATGAGTTCCTTCTTAACATGCTTATTCTCCTGAGTTTTGGTTCCTTTAATTTCTGTGTAATTTCTGTTTTTAGGTCCGTCACCCATTTGGGTTTCTTCTTCAATTTTACCTCGAGTGATTGCTTTTCAGTTTTGCTTTAGATTATTATACAGATAGGTTTAGATTTTCTAAATTGCTCTGGACTGTTTTGGGGATAAACTAGGAATGGTCTTTTTCACAGTGCGTACCCTCAATGTCAGGTTATGATCATACACGTGGAAATTTCATGTCATGATTTTGTCTGTGGTTGCCTAAAATAGGATGCTTTCAGTTGCTTTGACTGACAACAGGGACACTTGAGTCATAGATAAAGTGCTATAGAGGAAACTGAGAGTATGCTTTTCCCCTTTTATTTTTTGTTTGTCCAGGATTTTTTTTTCCCCTCATAAAAGTAAGGCTTTAATGTTTTACACATTGCAAAAAGAAGTCTTCTGATTTCAGCAGCAAACATCCAGTCTGAAAAGATTCCCATACAATTGGAGTTGTTCTAAAAAATATTTATACACTAGGTTCTAACTTAATTTGTTTGCATGTTCAACATTCTTTTTATTACCATCATATTCAACAAAAGCTGAGTAATGCATGGTACATTCATGGACTACTTAATAGGTTAGGTTCTATAAAATAAGAACTTAGCTGTAACAATGTACTCAGTAGCCCTTCCATCCATTCATTATAAAAACCTTTTATCTACTACAGGGTTTCAGTAAACTATAAATTTTAATACTCATTTTAAAATCACTAAATGGAAAAATGTTTCATCATTACCACCCCCATTCAATGCTGATGAATGAATTTGTCATCAGGTTTCTCAGCTTTGGACTACTTTTAATAGTGCCTACAAAATAAATGAAAACTTAATATAACAAATGTGATTTGTTTTTGGGGTAAAGCTATGTCAAAATCTTGGAGATAATAACAGTGAATACAAAAACTTTGTAAGTGAGCGCCATTAAAATTACAGGTAAACCCCATTCTACATATTTTGTTCTTCATTTCTGAAAACACTGCTTATTGAAATAGGGTATACCAGGATACCATTTGTGGAAACAGTAATGGTGCCCATCCAAAAACTCTCAAACCATCTTTCCAAAATATTCCACAGCATGCGACACACACACACACACACACACACACACACACACACACACACACACACACACACACTATTATTTAGCATTGTTCAGTATATATGCACACACAACCAGGGCATAGTGTGTAGTTCAGCTTGCACACACACACAATGGAGATCAATCCTTGTCCAGAGACACAAGCCTATTTAGCTTTATTCCTTCTTGTCTTTTCACACACCCCCACCACCAACTTTTGCATGTTTTTCAGCCCCATTTGGCCGGATTACACTTTAATTATGAGATTAAAATGAAGACACTGTACAAACACATAGACACAAAGCAAACATAACACAAAGACTGCTGTACTGAACCGTATTATATCACAAACAACTCGCATATAAAAATGCATTCTTTCCACAAATCCCAAGTAAATGTCCAAGCATATTATAAGGAAGCTCCTCATGGCTGCACAATATGTTTGTATTTCAACTATGTTGGGGGAAATGAGATTTCACAGCATTCCCAAAACATAAATTAAGCCAGAGCAAAGTTCCTCCGGCTCCATTTTTTCCCATCTTCTCCACCTACAATTCACTGCATGATAAAACAAAACTATGCTCAAATCACAGTTAACAAAGAAGTGTTTGCAAACTTATGTTGTACACTTGACTCCATAGTATTTTATGGATTGAACTGCCACTGCACTGCATCAAGGGCTTGTCTTTTATGTAGGGATGTCTGAGCACCTCACTGGCAAGAGAACCAAAACCAGATGTTCAAAAGCAGTGTGTTACTGTTCAGCAATGTGGTACTCTTGTACACCTACACACCTTAACTTTCTGTTAAATTATAGTGAGTAAATTATAGTGAGTAAAGAGCTCAACTCAGAATCATTACTCTACTCCCCTACCACTACAGGACCCTGTGATTACCAACAGGAGACCCAAAGCCAGCTGTCAGACAGCCCCATTGCCCCAACTGAGGGACTGCTTGTTTGCGAGTTTTGTGAGTTCAGCTCAGACTACATGCAGACCCTTCGTAGCCATTACCATGACCAGCACACGGACAAAAAACTGTACGAGTGCAAGGCCTGCTCCTTCTTCACCTCCTACAAGTAAGTTATTGCTCCTGACTGGAGTTATTATTAGTGAGATCTCTTGAAAACCTCCAGGCCATCTCTTTAGGAATTCCAGTTTGTATTTTTTGCATCTTTTTTTGTTACCCAATTAAAAATAACATAGTCGTAGATACATAAGATATTAGTCCAGTAAGTACCACCAGATACCCAAAGCTTTTTCGTTTTTCTTCTTTTTGAACATTTACTTGTCCTAGTCAATGGACACCATTTTAAAAAGTTTCCCTAAGGTGATCTTGTGCATCTCCTCGGTGCCCTTGTACAGGTCGACATTCATGGTACATATGGAGGCGAACCATGCAAATTCCATGAAGGAGGGCTCCAAGGACTTGCACTGCCCTCTGTGCTTGTACCACACCAAGGTCAAGAGTAACTTGATTGACCACATCGTCTTGCACCGCGGTATGGACTATAGGAAGTTCCTTGAGCATATCTTAATTATATAGACAGCCCTAGGATTTCAGTCATTGTTCAGTTATGCCTTTGTATGTCATATATGTACATATAATATGTTTCATATGATCAGGCACAACATTTTCACAAATTGTGTCCTTTGATGAAAAGAATTCAGAAATGTTTAATGCCACAATGCATGTTCACACAAGACCATAACCAATAATTTCTTCTTTGTCCCCAGAGGAGCGGATGGTACCTTTGGAGGTGAGCCAGTCCAGACTGTCTCACCACCTGCAGGGCATGATCTTCCACTGTCACAAGTGCACCTTCACATGCTCCAGTGATGAGAGTCTGAAGGAGCACCTGCAAAAGCACAGTGAACTGAAGCCCTATAAGTGCCAGCTGTGTTTCTATGACAGCAGAGAGTGTGAAGAACTGGAGGCCCACCTGCGGGATGAGCACAAGGTAAAGACTTCTTTTCTCCTTCTTCTCCTCTCCCTCTGTCTTCAACTTTGTCCTGTATTTGCAGGTTACTACATTAGTTGCTACATTCTCAGGTCTTTATTGGACATATTTTCATATGCAAGATCAGTGATAAAGTATATGAAACCTTTTGTTTAGTAATGGGTGGAACCTCCTCTAGGAGTACCCTCATCCAAACCCTTGTTGTAGCTGCTGGTCACACATGATGAACCATTAGGAAGGATTTTGGCCGTTCCTTTTTAACAGAAATGGATTCTGTACAACTGAAAAAGAATTCAGTTGTATCTCTGTCTTGCATGAATGACTTGCTTTGGATAATGTTAGGACAATTTAATAGGACTGAGGTCAAAACCCTGACTTAGTGAGTCTAAAATTCAGAATTTCTTCTGTTTTAAAGAACTCTATCATGGATTTATGTTTAGAATCATTCTCAAGCTGCATGACCCCAAATCCTGTTAAGTTTCAAGTAATAGATAGATGCCATGATATTTTACCATAGAATTTTCTGATACAACTTGCAATTCACTGTTGCTCAATCACTGCACCATTGCTAAGTGCCATCAAAACAATATTGACTCATAGTCTACTTGTGAATATTGCTTCCAGAATGTTCTGTCCTTCACTTGTGTCCTTAGCCTAAAAATGGGTGCATTCATGAGTGTTGCGACTGAGTCGATCAGTCTGTCTGCTGATTCTCCTGTTTTTAACCCTCAACATTTTCTAAGCATTACCATTTTTTTCAACAGAGCCCAGTCTTTGCATGAAATGTCCAAAGTTTACAACCTCCCTTTTGTCATTTTTGCACTTCCTGTGTGAGTTCTGGCCTGATTTGATCCAAGATCCAACTGTTTTCTTAGCCGTTCATTCTGTCCTGAAAAGTCTCCTCTACCACCACAGTTCAAAGAAGTCAGTGTATTTCATGGTCTGCTTTCTGAGTACCAAGCTTTCACATCCTGATGGTGCCACTGTTAACAAGACTGCTCCGTATCACTGCTGCCCAGTACAGATGGAGAAGAATATTGCCACATCTTCAAGAGAACTCACCTAATAAAACTCATACTGCATTTAAATATGAACAGATTACATTATTTTATTGTAAGTACTATGTTAATATTGTAGTGTGATAGAGCTACCTTCAAGCTGAAGGAGTAGGAAAAAGGTGGGGAAAGGCCTGTCAATAAAGACTTGATCATTACATTAAGCCACAGTGAATCTTTAGCCAAATTAATAGGGTTGGGCAGCAGGCAAGAAGTGAACATAAGCACCTAACTGTTCAAAGCTTTAGAGTGGCCTAAACTTTACTGGCATATCGTATTCATTTAGAAATATTCTGAAATAGTAAAATGAAGAAATTTGCAATTTCTGGGAAAATACGGAGTAAAATTAATACTTTTGAGAATTTATGACTGTTTATACGCCGGCTCCTCATGTTACAATTAGTATATAGGGACTGAATCTGAACTCTAATATTATCTGTTTTATTAGCACATAGAGCCATGAAATCATTTGCTATTTTTAAGAGTACTAATTCTGAAATATTATTTGCTCTGGAGTGAGCTTAGGCAAGGTACAGGAAAGGAAACAAAGGCTATTGTTGTCACTTAGGTTTCCATAATATTGATAAACTGGCTGAGCATCATCATTGAAATGCCTTTTTATTTTGCCTGGGCAAGTTTTGAACCAGACAGCAGGGAAACCAAAAATAATTAAATACGGGTCAGAGATGGACTGATTTGCTAGTGGTACAACAATATTTCAGACATTCACTCCATGGGAAATAAGTAATTATTTGCAGGATGATACAAATCGGTCAGGTTAACAATTGCCCTTCTGGGGCTTAGACCCAAATTCAGCAAATATAAGTTCCAGTGCCGGAAAACCACACGTGTTAAATGGATCACTGTTTTCAATGACTGCTCACTCTTTATCCCTGTAGGTGATTTGCAATTTTGAACTGGCAGGCCAAGTCAACCTGGACCAGCTGGAGGCCCTGAATGGCAAAGTGGGAAGTTCTAACTGTGCCAAGGAAGAGTGGGAAGAAGAGTGTCACAAGGAGGAAGATGAGAACCAGGAGGCCGAGGCTAAGGAGCCAGAACTAAATGGTTAGTGACAATGAAACTAGTCTATTATGAGATGGGCTTGTGTCCCTGGGGGCTTCCAGCCACCTGTGTCCCTGGGCCTCACTGAACCTTTGCCACGCAGACACCCCCAGCTCCCCTGGCAGTGCAGCCTCAAGTTGCGGCGAGCGACGATTCCCATGCCGGTTCTGCGGACGTGTCTTCGCTGAGATCACTGAATGGGAGCGCCACGTCCTTCGTCATGGCATGTAAGTTTCACTTGCTCTCTCCCATCATATCTTCACCATCATAATGTCTCTGTACTTCTCATGTGCTTTCTCCCTTTGGTTCCTGCATTCACTGCTTCTGCTGGCAGCACCATATTGGTTACTAATATGGTTTCTTACATGATGCAATGAACCACTTGGACAAGTTGACAGAAAACACATCAGATATATTTTTTATGCTTATTTGCAAACTTTTGAACATTTTTAATTCAGTTAAAAAACACTTTAGCTTTCTTCTCCTTGTATTAGCTTCTCACCATTTGCATTTCATCTCTTCCTTTCCAACTGTAATATTTTCTCTTGACATCTGTTGTATATGAATTTAATAGTGACAGCATCCCTTATCTTCCTCAACCCATGTATTTTTGATGTAAGGGTTGTAACCAGCAGCAGGACCAAAGTTAGTCATGCTCCAGCAATACAGGCTTCGGGCCAGTCTAAGGCAGTCTCCCCAGTTGCCAAGACAGATGGACATTTCCCAGCAGAGAACGTTGAAGTGGAGTGCGACCCGCCTTCGGTCCAGACAAAGAGCCAAACTGAAAACATGGATGAAGAAAACGCGCAGGAGACCAAAAACCGTCCCTGAGCCATTGAAGCTGGGAGACTGGAACTTGGGTGAAAATGTTGGAGAAACTGTGAGTGGGGGTGAACAGGCACAGCTGTTTCAAAACAATTCCATAATGAAAATATTCGCGCAAGCTAACCGACAGGTTCCAGAAAAAAAGATTTTGAAGTCTTATGCATTAGAAATTACAGGTTGTATTCATCCTACTATTCAAGGTCACCAAGAACCATACACAATTTTTTTTTGTTCCTTTTAAAGCGCTAATCCCTGAAAGAAATGAGTGTCTTGAAGGGCAAACACTAATGTATCGGTAGCCAGTTTGGATAGTAAGTGGTACTGTACTGCAGGTCAGGTGCAATCCCCAGACCTTTTGTGGAGTTCAGTCCAACTTGTGTATTTGTAATTTTTGTAGTTTTCACCTGTACTATGCCCGGTTCCATTGGCGTATGTTATTGATGATACTGTCTCTTTCAGCAGTTCACCAAAATGTTGACTGAGGTGTCCCTTTGTTTTGCATAGTTGAGACTGAAAATTCACAATTTTTTTTTTTTTTTTTTTTTTACATTTGATGTATTGACAATGTAGTGAAGAACAGCTAGCGATAAATTTCCAAATTAAGGATGCAGCCACAGTGAATTTGTTCCACCATCTCGTGACAAGAGAGGATCCCTGAGGGATTTATTGTGTCTAATTTCTTCTGCACAATAAATATGTGCTTTGATTTAGTTTAAAATATGTATGCTGATTCCAGGGAACATTTTGGGAGTGTGCATTGGTTTAGAGGAGTCAAATTCATTGTTGTAAATGTTCTCTACTCTTTTAACTCAAAGCTTGGCTACAGACATGCATCCAGAGCTCAAAAGGAAAACCCCAGTAAATGTGAAACCTTTTCTAAAAAGGGTTCCGTGTTCCTTACGCTGTCTTTGTAAACGGATTATGCACCTAACTACAGATTATTATTATTATTATAATACTGGACAGTTTCCATGCATTGCTGCTTGGGGTCAGTGTCCAGTATCAACAGAAGCGTAACAGTAAGCAAATAAAAACAACATAAGTGAAGTTGCTCACCTGAGGACACCTGTGCAGCACTTTTCAAACTGGACTGTTATGGATGCAGACCACAAAGAGCAGAGATACTGATAAGCAAGCATCAGAGACGCTTGGTCGTTCGGTCAGGAAGTCGAAGGATCCGTTCTGTGGTTACACTGTAAGCGCAAATGTGGTTCTTACAGTGGGGCTGGAGAAGAAGAAATGCAGCACCTTTCTCCGTGTTCATGTGTTCCAATTGACTTTGTCCACAGCACCATATGCTTTGTTGTTGAGTTTTTGTTCCTTCCCAACTTGAAGTTCGTGAGGCGTTTTATTGTTTTTGATTAGACAAACATTATTACTTTATGTTCAAATTGCTGCTCAAATACCCTAAAGCCTTAATAGAAATCGATTAACTGTTATTTAGTGTTTTGGCACTTTATTTTTTTCAACACCAGTGAGATCAATAAGCAAAAAAAAAATAGTTGAAATATTTTAGAAGCCTGTTTGTGCTATGATTGTCCCCCTCCCCAAGCCACAGGCCCATGCAGCTGGTGAAAGATGAACCCCATTTCTCCTCAACCTTATTTAGAAACCCCAGCTGCTTATCAAGTCAATCTGACAGCCTTGTCTAAGAGAGGAACCTTCCTTCTTTCGTGGTTGAGAAACAGAAAGCGAAGCATCTGCTCTGGGCTGTTTGGTATTTGGATATGAAACGATCATCTTTTTCTTTGTTACTTTGAGAAGGGGGAAAAAAGAAGATTGTGGGGGCAGTTCCTAGTTAGTGAAAAACATCCTCCATGCCAACTAAAAGGCACCTCTGTCTTTTTAAAATGAAAAAGAATTAGAATGTGTTAAAGAAGTAAGCTTTGAAATGGCAGCTCCTAGCTGGCAGTTCCCTTGATAAAACACACTGGAAACTTGTATATATTTTTGTTTTTATGTTTTGTTTTTGTCCTCCTAAGGTTGTTGGAGTTTCTCTGTAGTTTGACTTAGCTCCTGCATCTTGCCTTTTGTCCTGTGGGATTTGGATTCCTGAAGGCAGATTGTAATGTTGCCTAGAATGGTTGTTTACACTCTTATTCCATTTAATTCTGGATACTTTGTAAATATTGTAATTTGTTTGTCTTTTTTAACTTGTTATTAAATATACCTGATAACAACAGCACTCTCTTCCTGTATTTTTTTTTTTTTTTTGTCTTCCTTTTGCCGCAAATTTGTCCCTCGAGGGTCTGATTGGTAAATCATGTCACCGAATGGTGGCCAAGTCAGCTGAGTGAAAAACCCATTTAATCGGCTTGGCTACCGTTTCCTGACTCCACATGGAAAAGCTCACCGGTCCCATGGCGTTTGCCCACAAGTAACCACCGCCTGGCAGAGGATGCAAAAAAGTAAGTTTAGCTGCTGAACTGCCGGCCCTGAACATTGGAACATGATATGTAATGTCACTACCAGCTGTCTTCAAAATGATTTTTATACTTGAGGAAAATGCTGTGCATAATAACCAGGTCAAATAATTAAAAATAAATAGAGGTCTCAGCTGAACCGGTTTACATCTGAAAAATCTAGTACACAAACCAATCCAGAAGTTGATGTGAATGAGTGAGAGTCTCAGTACCAGACACCGATTGTTTATTTGGTAGTTTAGTTACTGTATGTACTGGATGTTCAGCGTGAACATTAAAGTTGAAAGAAAACTTATTTAATTTAAATTAAATTTAATTTTAAACTTTGATTTCTATATTAATTACTCATAAAATGTGGTCTGATCTTTATGGATGTTACAACAATGGATAAACACAAGCTGCTTAATCTAAATTGTACTTCTTGAGTAAACCATTTAAAGAATCACAGTCTGGGTTTGAAAAAGTGTGTGAATCTCTGGGGCAATGACTTCAACAAAAGCTAAGTGGAGTCGGGTGTTCCAGTCGATGAGATGTGGGTTGTGGAGGTGCCCTGTCCTCCAAATAGACACACAAATTCACGTTGCTAACAGTCCACTCTTCTCAAAGATCTGTTAACGTGCAACAGGCCTTGATCGAAAGAGCTGTCAGAGAACCTTAGAAGAAGTTTTGTAGATATGCAAGAAGCTTTAAGGAGCTACAAAAGCATTGTAAAGAGCTGATTGTTCCTCAGTCCACAGTAAGACAACTGTCTATAAATGGAGGAAGTTCTGTGCTGATACTGCTGTCCCTAGGAGTGGGTGTCCTGCAAAGATCACACCAAGAGCACAACGTGCAATGCTGAAGTAACAGAAGACCTGCAGAAATCTGTAGAACTTGCTCTGTTTAAGTGTCTAGTGTAAGGAAACACACTAAAGAAGAAGTGCGTTCATAGAGAAACGCAGTGGAGGAAGTTGGTGCTCTCCAACAAAAAAAAAAACACTGCTGTACATTTCAAGTTTGCAAAAACAAAACAACTGGATGTTCCACAATGCTTCTGGGACAAAGAGACAGTTGAGTTGAGGGGAAAGGGCCTTGCACACCAAAAATAAAACCTCATCCCAACTGTGAAGCATGGTGGAGGGAGCATCATGGTTTGGGTCTGCTGTGCTGCCTTGGGGCCTGGACAGCTTGCAGGCATTGAGGGAATTATGAATTCAAAATTATTCTTCTTCTTTCGGCCGCTCCCGTTAGGGGTCGCCACAGCGGATCAAAACCTTCCACTTCCTCCTGTCCTCTGCATCTCTCTCCGTCACCCCCACCACCCGCATGTCCTCCTTCACCCCATCCCTAAATCTCCTCTTAGGCCTTCCTCTCTTCCTCTTGCCTGGCAGCTCCATCCCTAGCATCCTTCTCCCGATATATCCGGCATCTCTCCTCTGCACATGTCCAAACCAACGCAATCTCGCCTCTCTGATTTTGTCTCCAAACCGTCTAACCTGTGCTGACCCTCTAATATACTCATTTCTAATCCTGTCCATCCTTGTCACACCCAATGCAAACCTTAACATCTTTAACTCTGCCACCTCCAGCTCTGCCTCCTGTCTTTTGCTCAGTGCCACCGTCTCCAAACCATAAAGCATAGCTGGTCTCACTACCGTCTTGTAGACCTTCCCTTTCACTCTTGCTGGTACCCTTCTGTCGCAGATCACTCCTGACACTCTTCTCCACCCACTCCACCCTGCCTGCACTCTCTTCTTCACCTCTCTTCCACACTCCCCATTACTCTGGACTGTTGATCCTAAGTATTTAAATTCACCCACCTTCGCCAACTCTATTCCCTCCATCCTCACCATTCCTCTGTCCTCCCTCTCATTTATGCACATGTATTCTGTCTTAGTCTTACTGACCTTCATTCCTCTTCTCTCTAAAGCATATCGCCACCTCTCCAGGGTCTCTTCAACCTGCTCCCTACTCTCACTACAGATCACAATGTCATCTGCAAACATCATAGTCCACGGTGCCTCCTGTGTTATCTCATCTGTCAACCTGTCCATTACCATTGCAAACAAGAAAGGACTCAAAGCTGATCCTTGATGTAATCCTACCCCCACCCTGAAAGCATCCGTCACTCCTACCGCAGACCTCACCACTGTCACACTGTCCTTGTACATATCCTGTACCACTCTTACATACTTTTCTGGCATACCCGACTTCCTCATACAATACCACAGCTCCTCTCTAGGTACCCTGTCATATGCTTTCTCTAAGTCCACAAAGACACAATGCAACTCCTTCTTACCTTCTCGGTACTTCTCCATCAACACCCTCAGAGCAAACAACGCATCTGTAGTACTCCTTCTTGGCATGAAGCCATACTGCTGCTCACTAATTGTCACCTCCCTTCTTAACCTAGCTTCCGCTACTCTTTCCCATAACTTCATGCTATGGCTGATCAGTTTTATCCCTCTGTAGTTACTACAGCTCTGCACATCACCTTTATTCTTAAAAATAGGTACCAGTACACTTCTTCTCCACTCCTCAGGCATCGTCTCACTTTCCAAGATTCCATTAAACAATCTGGTTAAAAACTCCATTGCCCTCTCTCCTAAACACTTCCATGCTTCCACAGGTATGTCATCTGGGCCAACAGCCTTTCCATTCTTCATCCTCTTCATAGCTGTCCTAACTTCCTCCTTGCTAATCCATTGCACTCGCCTATTCATAGTCCCTACATCATCCAGTCTTCTCTCTCTCTCGTTCTCTTCATTCATCAACCCCTCAAAGTACTCTTTCCATCTGCTCAACACACTCTCCTCGCTTGTGATTACGTTACCATTGCTATCCTTTATCACCCTAACCTGCTGCACATCTTTCCCAGCTCGGTCCCTCTGCCTAGCTAATCGGTACAGGTTCTTTTCTCCCTCCTTAGTGTCCAACCTCTCATACAATTCACCATAAGCCTTCTCTTTAGCCTTTGCCACCTCTCTCTTCGCCCTATGCCTCATCTCCTTGTACTCCTGTCTACATTCTTCATCTCTCTGTCTATCCCACTTCTTTTTCGCCAGCCTCTTCCTCTGTATACTCACCTGTACTTCTTCATTCCACCACCAGGTTTCCTTGTCCTTCCTCTGTCCCGATGCCACACCAAGCACCTTTCTAGCTGTCTCCCTTACCACTTCTGCTGTAGATGTCCAGCTCACTGGTAACTTTTCACTGCCACCCAGTGCCTGTCTTAATTCCTCCCTGAACTCCACCTTATAGTTTTCCTTTTCCAACTTCCACCATTTGATCCTTGGTTCTGCCCTCACTCTCCTTCTCTTTTTGATCTCCAATGTCATCCTACAAACCACCATCCTATGCTGCCTAACTATGCTTTCCCCTGCCACCACTTTACAGTCTACAGTCTCCTTCAGTCTGGCCCTCCTGCATAAGATATAGTCCACCTGTGTGCATCTTCCTCCACTCTTGTACGTCACCCTGTGTTCCTCCCTCTTCTTAAAATACGTGTTTACCACAGCCATGTCCATCCTTTTTGCAAAATCCACTATCATCTGACCTTCTGCGTTCCTCTCCTTGACATCATACCTACCCATCACCTCCTCATCTCCTCTGTTTCCTTCCCCAACATGTCCATTGAAATCCGCTCCAATCACCACTCTCTCTCCCTCAGGTACACTCCTCGCCACTTCATCCATATCACTCCAGAATTCTTCTTTCGCATCCATCTCACACCCAACTTGCGGGACATATGCACTAACAACATTCATCATCACGCCATCAATTTCCAGTTTCATAACCATCACTCTGTCAGACACTCGCTTCACCTCCAAGACACTCTTGACATACTGTTCCTTCAGGATAATCCCTACCCCGTTTCTCCTCCCATCCACACCATGGTAAAACAATTTAAACCCCCCTCCGATGCACCTAGCCTTACTCCCCTTCCATTTGGTCTCTTGCACACACAATATATCAACCTTCCTTCTCTCCATCATATCAGCAAGCTCTCTCCCTTTACCAGTCATACTACCAACATTCAAAGTTCCTATCCTCACGTCCACTCTCTTAACCTTCCTCCTCTCTTCCTCCTTCTTCGGCCAGCAGTAGCCCAATTTCCGCCAGCACCCTGTCGGCTAGCAGTGCTGGTGGCGGTCGTTGTTAACCCGGGCCTCGACCGATCCGGTTTGGAAATTTCTATTTTTGTCCGCATATTTAGTTTGGCAAAAATGTTTACGCCGGATGCCCTTCCTGACGCAACCCTCTCCATTTCCGGGCTTGGGACCGGCACAAAGACATGCACTAGTTTGTGCATCCCCTTGCGGCTGGATTAATTATGAATTCAAAATTGTACCAAGAAATTTTACCCACCACCTTAACCCAGTTGAGATGCCTTGGTATCACCTGAGGAAAGCTGTTCATGCAAGGTGTTCCTGAAATATTGATGAACCTAAACAGTTTTGGTCTAAAATTTGTCCTTGCAGTTGTGCAAGTCTGATCAGCAGCTACAGGAAATGTCTGGTGGAGGTTCAACCATGTTGTTGCTAAACGAGGTTCTGTCAGTTATTAAATACATGGGTTCGCACTTTTTCCAGCCCGCACTGTGAATATTGACAATATGCTCAATAAAGACTTGTGCAATTGTCTGTATATCATTAGTTTAGGCCGCTTGTGTCTATTGTTCTGACTTTGATGATGAGTACCTGATACAGAAACAGGTAACTGCAAAGGGGTCACAAACTTTTTCTTGCAGCTGTTGTAAATTCTGACGGACAAACTTTAGCGAATGCCTTGTTTTATCGGAAGGTTTAGAAATAGATCTGCGCACGAATAAAATAATGAAATAAAAACTAGGGAGGATATTCATTTGAAACATTCTTTTTTTAGAGAATTTGGCTCTACGAGGAGCTATGTGTCCAGACAATAAGGATAATCATCCAGCTATTTTAAAATTGTGAAAATACGCACAGCGCTCTGCCAAAAAATGCATCAGCTGATGCAACAACCTACAATCTCCGGGAAATCGAGAAAAGCCGTAACAATTCTCCAGGCTGCCGCAAACGACAGCCTGCACCTTTTCTGGCTCACCTTATTAGCATTAGTGTCAGTTACAAAGCAAGAATGGGGCCACAGCATCGGTTGCGTTCCTTCATCTTGTACGTGCGACCATAACGTTCCTCTCCTAAGAGATATCCAATGCTGCGCCAGTGGGTGGGTCACTTGGATTAGTAATGTTTTCCATTCTTTCATACATTTCTGGTCTTTGTACATGAATTTTAATTTGAACTTTGCATGAGGTCCAGAGGTTTCACATGTAGCTGAGCTCACTGAGCCAGTGTGTTACAAGTGGTGACATCACTCCCTGGAGTCAAGGGAGGAGTTGGGATGGTTCCCTTAGAATGTGTTAATTTCTCAGCAAGCTTATTCTCCTTCAGGTCGCGGAGGTGCTGTTGTTGACCCAGGTTGGACGCTTAGTTTATCTGAGTGCTGAGAGTGACCTCAGGAATGGACAGCAGCTTGACATGGCAACAAGAGCAGGCATGTGGGCCTCATTTTTGGAGAAAAAGCCCTGGCCCCCATTGCATCCTCACGGCAGGATAAAACCACTTTGAAAGCTTTAATCCAAAGCTGGTGACTATTACCAGTTAATACAGCTGCCATATTTCGCAAATGTCAAATTGTACACTAATGGGTAATAAAGTTGGTAACTAAACACTTGTTTTCTGATATAAAGCTATCTGAGGCTTAAGTGTACAGTTTCACTGACAACACTGAAAACTGTGCTTACCAGAACTATCATGGGTGTGAATGTTCTCTCCAAAACTTTCCAAAAAGGATTAGTAACCTTTTGTTTAGGGGTAAAATGATATGTGAAAGGTGACCTTTCTCAGAGAAAAGCCTTGGGCCTTAAAATAAAACTTCCTGTGTTTCACACTCTTTCTTCAGGTTCAGGTGTACTATAACTTTGGCAAACATTTGTTACTGTTGCAGATTCATTTCAATTTCACACATTACTGCAAATGATCTGCCTTTCTATTCTTATTTCTACTCAACTTGTTTGGTTTATGAGGCTGCGACTGTGTCAGCATGCATGTTTATATGTGCCGGAATCCAGGAGAAACAGAACCCCAGCCCTTGTCCTTGTGTGTGATGGGGTGTAGAATTTTTTTGCTCTGGTCTTCACCAAGGAGTCAGTTACATAGGTGAAATGTTTTGTAAAGATTTACAATTCACCCAGCAAAACCTTTAGAAAGTATATAATGTACTGTATGTTATATGTGCTGTACATACAACTGATGTAAATGCCCGATTAGCATGGAAATGTTTAGCCGGACTGAAAGCTCACCCTGTTAGCAAGCCAGCTGCTAGAAAATCCTGCGATATGTTATTACCTGTGGCTATCGCTGTCTCCAGAACACAAAGAAAATGGATGTGAGTTGCAGCAGTTGGCCACATGAGGGTACTACAAAGCAGGACTCCAAAGGAACTTTACAGGGAGTTTAGTTCTGCCATCATGTTGGACTTCAGCCCTCCAGCTCCCTTAAGACAGCTATCAACTTTAGAGTAAATTAGTTAAGTTACTGGGGAAAAAAATAATTTGATAATAAATAAATAATAATAAATAAGAGTGTACAGTGCAAAGTGAGCAAATGTAGTCCACATGTCGCTGTAAAACAGGATCTTTGACTCTGGTGGTGCTGTACTATGTGTAGGTTTTCCTCTGGCACAAACACACAGGACCTAAACCTTATTTAAAGTTAGCTGGAATGCCTGGAGAAACCAGTACACGCCATGTACTCATCAGACTGTAAGAGTGAGACTTGTCATTTGCTATGAAGACAGCATACGAAATGTATTAACACCATGATGCCAAACAACATAGTAAAATATGGCCAATATAGTTCCATCCATAAGGGTTATATATTTTAGAAACTTAATTTCCATTAGTTGTGCTGCTTTATTATTATTTTTTAAAATACATTCTTCTTGGGACATATTTAATTTTGTCATTTTGTTGCAAAGTAGCAATGTTAAAAAGGTGGGATTAGAATACAGGTGATGCACTGAGAAGAAGGCTGAAAGGCCTTGACGACGAGCACTTCCGGTTTTGTGGACACTTCCGGTATTTGAGACGAACCCGCGGCTCTGCGGGGCATGCGCAGTGGGACCAAGCGGGGGGCTGTGTTTATGTCCGCGGAGTAAATGTCGGACGAGGGGTCGCGATGAGTTAACGACGGCGGGAAAAGCCCTCCGAAGAGTTTGTGAAGAAGCGAGCAAAGGACTGTCCACCATCGCCAGGATGCAGATCACGTTGAAAACCCTTCAGCAGCACACTTTCAAAATCGACATTGACGAGGAGGAGACGGTGAGATGGGAATTAAAAGCGCCCGCGGGTTGGCGAGGGGGACGAAGTTGACGTGAAAGAGTCGGAATTTAGCCTCATTTTGGGATTTATATTTGGTCGAATGAAGAAGGTTTTCAAGTCTGGTTGGAAAAGTTCGTTCCAGGTCGGGAAGGAGCGGTCTGGATTTTCGGTGGAAACGTCGAAACCCTGCTCTCTTGCGCAGAGAAAAGTTTGTGCGCAAAGTAGTGGCGCTGCGGCTGTGGAGTCGCTCTGCAGGGCCGTAGCTTAGGAACTCGTGTACCGCGTTAAAATACCATGGTAAAACAACAGTGTGGTCGCAACCAGAAATATTGGCGGTGCGCTTTTAACTGCACCGTCGGGGTCTTCTCTCTACAGCCCTCATAACTGTTAGAATTACTTTTATGTTCGTGGTCACAGTCAATGTGCCTTTGTGTGTGTTTGGCACCTTTTTGTGGTTTTTCAGAACAACGTTCTATGCTTTACATAATTTAGTTTTAGGGTTTTATAGTTTAATGTGATAAATAGGGCTTTAAAAAGTTAACTTGGGTTGTATTGTGAACTTGGGACGAAGTCTGTGTTACTAATATTGAGAACCGCAAACAAACACCGGTGTCTGGGCCATGCACCGACAGTGACTTAAATGAATGAATAAATCGTGATGTTTGCGCTTTTTTGTTTTCTGCTATATATATATATTTTTTGTGTGTTTTACTTCAAATGATGCTTAAAACCGAATTGCATGACTAGAGCCTGTCAAAAGCATTGCTTGGAAACAGCTGAAAGGAATTCACTTTGATTTGTAATATATTTCTAGGTAACCCCTGTTTAGAGTAATTGTCATTCAAATATTTTGCTTTGAGGGGGGTTATAACCCTTGGTTTTCCAGGGGGGGAAAGCATAGGACACAGTTTTAAGAGTGTAATATTTTATATTCTGTGTCATTTCTAGGTAGGATGAATAATCATGGCAACAGAATTGAAAATGAGCTCTGGTACAGGAGGAAGCTACATTAAGATGGCTGGATATGGTGATGGGGGGGTGTTACCAGGGTAACCAAAACACTTACACTTGGACCCTTCAAAGCTTGAATTTCTTTAAACCCCTAGTTTACCCTGTAGAACATTAGGGCCTGCAATTTTTCCCCCTTTTCTCAATGAATGTGAAGTCACAGGGACAAACACCGAAAGTTGCAGGCATCGACCGGCTGTTTCTATCGGCAGCTGTAGGGTGAGCACCAGCAGAGTCCACTTTGTGTGCCACCTATTAGAAGAAAAAGTCAACAGGTGATTGATTTAACAAGAAGTAGCTCGGTTAAGCCAAATTAACCAAAAACTGAGGAGTCATGATGCCAATTTAAAGGTAATGGTGGTCAATGAGGCAGTGGTGTTGAACAACTCCCAAGCAGCCAAGCGATATAAAGTTACAGGGTGTATATGTTTGTTTTTTGTTTTGGCAAAAAAAAACCTTGCACCCTTGCCTGAAATACTTGGGTGACTTGGTCTTAGTTGATCAACTTCACAGTGGTTTAGCCATTTATATAGGAGGGGTATTTTTACTACAATTCAGGGTAAGTACAGTGCAGTCCATAAGTATTTGGACAGTGACAATTTTTCTTTTTTTTTTTTTTTTTTTGGTTCTGGACTTAATTTATTCTTTATAGCATTCTTCTCACCAGGGTGACATGGATCATTGAACAGAGTTCCAAGGATTATTACAACAAAGAAATGAATGATATAATAGAGGAATTCCATTGTTAATGCGATACAGATGGTTACTGTTTAGATGAGCCAGCTGGAAATTCAGGAGAGGAAAGCAAAAAAAACTCCAGAAGGCAAAGGAGGGGAGAAAAATAAATTCAGGTACCAGTGACTGCCCATTCCTTGATGGAGAAAGATGCAGAGGACAGGAAGAAGTGGAAACAATTGATCCGCTGTGGCAACCCCTAACGGGAGCAGCCGAAAGAAGACCAGTGACTGCCCATGAAATGACATAACTTTGATGTTAAATCTGTTGGCTTTAATTTGAGGGTGCTGATGCATTATATAGCCAAAAGTGTGTGGACACCTGAGCATCACCCCATATGTGCTTGTTAAAAATCCTATTCCAAACCCATGGGCATTCACATGGAGTTATTTTCCCCTTTGCTGCTATAACAGCACCCAACTCTTCTGGGAAGGCTTTCCACCAAATTTTTGGAATTTGTGCCCATTCAGCCACAAGAGCATCAGTAAGGTCAGGCAAGAAGACCTGGCTCATGGTTGGTGTTCCAGTTCATCCCAAAGTTGTTCAGTGGGGTTGAGCTCTGGGCTCTGTGCAGCCACTCAAGTTCTTCCAGACAAACCTGGGAAACCATCTGTTCATGGTACTCACTTTGTGCATGGAGGCACAGTTATCCTGGAGCAGGAAAGGAGCTTCTTCCCCAAACTGTAGCCACAAAGCTGGAAGCACAAAATTGTCTAGAATGTGTTTGTATGCTGTGTGGGTGCAGCTGAAACAGCTCAGTCATTAGAAGGGGGGTCCACATACTTTTGGCCATATAGTGTATTTATGTTGACTGACCCATGGAGGAATTACACCTCTCTCTCTCTGAGAGTGTGTATATGTGTATCTTATTTCTCATTATCTAAATAGTTACTTATGAGCTGCAAAAAGTTATACTCTGAATTCGGTGTCTAAATCAAAAACCTGCTGCAACAAATCTAAATCTTGGGAGAAAAAAAATGTACGTGCATGCCTTCAAAATGTTTTAAGTTGCATAAGAGTGTGGAATGGAGAGGATGTAGACTGTTAGGAACATAAAAGTACAGCAATTGCTCTATTTTTAAAATGCACTTTTACAGCTCTTAAATTGTTACCCCAAATTTACTATGCAAATCCAAAACCCCCTTATTTGAATCTGCATCTGAAAGATGTTAAACCACATACCAGTGAAGGCATTTAATCTATCTGAAAGGGTGTAAAGCACACCACATTTTGCTTGTTTATTCCAGTGTACAAGGAAAGCATAATTCATATTTGATGCTGTACAGTATAGTAGCTACATACTGCACACAACCCATTGAGTCTATTAAATGTTAAATATTTAGGTAATTGGTGCTTTAAATACTTTTATTGTGGAAATTATTGGTGGGCTGTAAGTGTTTTAGTGATGTTTAGGGAAATTGGATATGGGTTTTAGGATGGGTTGGGAATGCATTATTATTTTTCCCCATTGAAAATATTGGAATGTAGGCTTCCATTATCCAGACAAACTTTGCGGAATAGATTAGGTTCAGGTAATGAGACACTTGTACCTACTACATAATTCTTACAAGGTGCAATGTTCCATAGTGATGGGTGCTGCCAGAAGCGGGAGATTGACAAGAGGAAGCTTGAATGCTATGGTGCCTGCTGCCTGAAAAGGATGAAGAAAAAACATTTAATTCAAACTTAGTTTACCAGGGAGTAAATTTACTTTTTTGCACAAATACCTGCAGGCCAAACACCAGATGCAGCAAGAATTCCTTTTCTGTGAAATTTCTATAGCTGTAAACTATGGTCCTTATAATTAAATAGTTAAGCTTGGGTAGCTTCAGTAATAATTTGACTTAACTCATACCAGTGTTAGAGTAAACTTGAGAAATTAACTTACACACAGCCAGTCTGGGTGGAAAATGTTCTGCAGTAAGGCAAAATAATATACTTTCATTACATTTACTGTAAAAAAAAAAAAAAAAAGCAAAATCTCAGGATATTAGGTTACTTATAACATCATTTTTATTATTTTGTGGTCAAAATGTATTTCATTAGTAAACAGATGTATCTGCTTTGGTACCCTTCTCTATACTTTTAAAAAAGTTGTCTTTGTGCTACGTTAACCACAACTTAATTGTATCAGAGATGGAAAAGCACAATAAATGCACAATAAATATCGATCTTTTTATGGGTTGCTTTGATGTACTTTTACTGACTGCTTGATTTCTCTCGCCCCCCCCCCCCCCCCACACACACACACTTTCACAGGTAAAGGCACTGAAAGAGAAGATTGAGAATGAAAAAGGAAAAGAGAGTTTTCCAGCTGCTGGTCAGAAATTGATATATGCAGGTATGTTTGGATAGAAACATGGGTCTGTTTGCAAAGCTGAGCACAGCTCTGTAAATTAGTATAAGCTAATTATAATTATGGACATCTTTAGATTTAAAGAACCATTTCATAACCCTAGCTTTTCAAACTTTCTTTGCCTGCTGAGCCTCAGGTTCTATGCAATGTAGTGGTTGGAAGTCATTGCATTTCAAGCTGAACATTCTTGCTTCAAGGTTTACTCATTGTGCAGGATATGCAGGGTGTTAATTTTGAGTTGCACCTTTAAAAATGCCCTACAGTATAGAAGATGATGTGCTTGCAACTGCAATGGACTGGCATCCCAGCCAGGGTATAGTTCATAGTCTAGTACTACCAACCTCTGACCAGGATACAGCGGATAATGGGTGGAGGATGGATTACAGCTACAAAACTAACAAAAACAGCTTAAAGTATGATAATGAATGAGTTGTAGTTGTCAGTGGAGAAGTAGAAATCTTTATCATTTTAAATGCTCAGTTAAGCTGTTTATTGCATTTTTTTCTTGTCTTCCAAAACAGTTTTACTTGTCACTTTTGAGTTTTATTTATTTATTTTATTTTTTGTCTTGCCTACCTCAGTGCTGACTGTAACATCTAAATTTGCTTCTAGTCCAATGGTAATACTGCATTTATCCACAGAATAACGAAATTCCCAACCAATGTATACACTGTGGTTCTATTCTCAGTAAGTCAGTCAAGATAGATACTTTGAGGGCCCTGGTGCATAGCTCAACTAACAATTACTCTGCTGAGACTAATCTACTGAAAGGGTTTGGTCATTTTAAAATCAGATTTATGTATCTAGTGGGAATTTATTTTGCATTCTCCTTTCCAAGGCAAGATTCTAAATGATGACACTGCACTCAAGGAGTACAAGATTGATGACAAGAACTTTGTGGTTGTCATGGTGACAAAGGTGAGTGAAAAGGGACATAGCAGTTGGAGTTCTAGGTCTATACATTTGTCCACCCCCTTTGCATGCAACAAAAATCTTTTAATGGTTGTCATATCTTGACTTCCTTTCATCTTTTTTTCATTGCTTGGCATGTCTGCTGTTGACACAAAGATTTTTACTGAGAAACAGTTTGGTTACATATAAAATCCCAATATTGCAATAATCTGAATTTATGTGGCATGGGCTCTGTACTTGCACTATAGCCTAAAGCAGCACCATCGATCAGTCAGCCTGCCCCTGCTGCAACAGCCACAGCAGCTAGCGCTGCAGCCCCCGTCCCCACTGCTGCCCTTTCTGCACCATCTGCCCAAGCTGGTCAGGAAGACACACCTGCGCAGGACAAACCCCCAAGTAGCACTGCTTCTGTTAGGTAGGTAGGTCTCCCCTGCTGTCATGTACTGCCTGCCATTTAAGTCACTCTTATGCACATTGGTTGTCTACTTTTGTTTTATTCAATGTAAAACCATAGCATAGTTTGAGTTTTTAATTATTTTACAATTTTCTGACAGCTGCTTTTTAACTTCCTTCCAGTTCATCAGACACCTCAGCAAACATTTTTGCAGAAGCTACATCTGCCCTTGGTAATCCTATAATAATGTGTTGTGGCCATTCTGCTATCTGGTTGAGTTGGGGCTGTTAGAAGTGGGGAAAATTTTCCAATACAACTATCACTGTATTTTTATTGTTGTAACAACCCTTGCAAGATGCTTAGTCTCTTCTATTGTGCACATTTTCAGTTTTATTATTTCTATTCTAGCTATATTTTCTTTAAGTAGGAGATGTCATGATTTGAGTAAAGTTGCTGTGCTTGTTTAATACTTAATTCTGTAATGGCACACAGCAGAATGATTATTGTGTAATACATTTTAGGGGTCTGGCTGTAGTTCCTTTATCAATAGAAGGACATGCCTTTAAAATGTACTCAACAGCAGCCCTGATGATCTGTCCAATGTGTTTGATGCCATCTGTGTAGTGACTGGCCAACAATATGAGCGCATGGTGACAGAGATCATGCTGATGGGCTATGAGAGGGAGCAGGTTGTGGCTGCATTAAGAGCCAGCTTCAACAACCCAGACAGGGCAGTGGAATACCTGTTGACGGTACGTGCAGATACCTTTACCTGTTGAATAAAAGCACATGCATCCTCATCAATGTCTTCACCTTTTTTTTTTTTTTTTTTTTTTTTTTTTTGTTCCCTCTCTTTTCATTAACTAAGCTGGTTCACTGAATGTGTACTGTTACCCCATCCTAACAGGGTATTCCAGTGGGGAGAGAGAGACACTCAGCGCGTGGCTCGAGAGCAACCCCTGCACGTGGAGCTCTGGTTGTGTCAAGATCAGGCACTGCTGCAGTGCAGCCTGCTGCACCTACAGGGGGTGAGGATCTGTGAGAACCTTCAGTTTCTCCTTTTTTTTTCTCTCTCTTTTTTTCTCCCTCTGCAGCTGCATTGCAACAGCCCTGCTGTTCAAAAATGTCTTCAAATAATGAGTTTACAAGTTTCTCTCACATTTCATAATGACATTGTCTTATAACACAGTTTTGTGCATTTTATCAGTTAAATCCTTACCAGCAAGTTTAAATTTTTTATTTATTTATTTTTTTTTTTTTGGGCACCTATTCAACTTCTTACATTGCCATTACACATTTTTTACATTGGGTCTCTTTTTTTTAAATAGTACATTATGAGTTTTTCTGCCATGATAAAGTAAAATTTATCAAACATGCGCATGTGGGGTTATCTGAATCTGCACAGCCATGACACATGAGAAGCGACACCACATGTGTGGCGGTACACGCTGGTCCTCCTGTGTGGTGGTCAGCATCATTAAGACTTACAGATGGTCCCCGATTTACGATGCGGTTACGTTCTGATAAACCCATCGTAAGTTGAAAATATCGTAAGTCAAAAATGCATTTAATACACCTAACCTACTGTCATGCCTGTGATTGCTTCAACAACAGCAGTATCTCTGTCCTTGTCTTCAGACTGAGCATTGATTGGTGTAGGAACCATTTGTGGACAGCACTTAGTTCCTGCTTGGACTTCCTGTCAGCGCTCAGTTTCCACTGCCCCTTGTGAACTCTCCTGCAACCACTGTCTTGCTAAAACCTTGTATTTTGTTTATTTTGAATTGTGTCAATTGTTTTTGTTTACTTCCGATCGGTAATGTTTAGTGCTAGCTTCCGGCTAACGGCATCCCTCTTTGTTGGAAACGACAATTGGCAAATAGTTTAATGGAACTTAAATTTATTACCATGGTGTCTCACGATTGCGTCCATCAACTCGTGCCATAACACCTACTGGACATCATAGCCTAACCTACCTTAAGTCATTATGGGTTTTTTGCTTTCAGGGGACACAGACACAGATGGACATTTTGTACAGATGATGGATGCACAAAACACAACGTAGATACAGGGGGTATCCAAAAAAATACTGGCAACACAGTAGAGTATTGGTTGTATACGCTAGCAACCGTGTGGGAGACTTGGAGATCCGAATTGCTGCTGCTGCTGCCCAGCATCAGGAGACAGTACCATACCACATAATGCTTGCCTGGGAAAAAGTCAAAATTGAAAATAAGTTTGTACTTTCTACATCATTATTGCACCATCATCAAGTTGAAAAATCACAAGTCAGGCCATCATAACTCGGGGACCCTCTGTATAATTTGAGTAAAAAAATTTTTTTTTTTTTGTTCTTTAATGGCTTAATTTCTTCTGAGTTGATAGCTGAATTGTGCCATTGTTCATGTAAAGGGCATTCATTATGTGTGAGAAACTTGTACTGTTTTACTTTTAATTCAGTACCAGTCAAGTTTTGGCACATCTAAGCAACCTGGCAGTACTAATCTGAGACTAACTGGACAGAATATAAACAAAATAGCTCACCAGTATCCTGTATTTTCTGGAATTGATGCAGAAGAGTTGGGAAGGCATTTTGTCTGACTTCCTCCTAAAAACTTGTTAATCAGTTGTTTTAGTTTCCAGCAGGTGTTCTCATACTTTAGATAATGGATTTCAGTACTGCACAGCTTGTATTAAAATGTACATTGCAGTCAGTTAAGTAAAGGGAACCTGATGTTGTCTCCTTCTGCTCTTCTTGGCACAGCCAGCCCCCTGGAGTTTCTGCGAAATCAGCCCCAGTTCTTACAGATGAGGCAGGTTATCCAGCAGAACTCATCTCTGCTCCCAGCCTTGCTACAGCAGATTGGAAGGGAGAACCCACAGCTTCTACAGGTACTCAGAACACTAATGTTGAGGCATTATTGGAGAAAAGCATCTATTAAATTAACAAATGTAATGTTTCTGTATACATTTGGCACATTTAAAAAAAAAAAAAAAAAAAAAAATTGGAACGTTTTCCCCCACCCCCTCTTTGTAATGTTAAATCGTACCTAGCAAATCAGTAGTCACCAAGAACAGTTCATCCAGATGATGAATGAACCAGTCCAAGGGGTGAGGAGAGCAGGTGGAGGTGGGCCTGGAACTGAGGCTGGGGGTGGAGCCATGAACTACATCCAAGTTACACCCCAGGAAAAGGAAGCTATTGAAAGGGTAGGCTTTCTAGGCTGTACCCTTTTTTGCTTTTTGTATCTTATAAGTGATATGTAAATTTTTAGACTTAGCCAGAACCCAAGTGTCCCATTCCAAAATCTGGATGCAAGTCCTTTTGGTGAGAAGTTATTTTGGTACAACACCTGCTCCTTTGACACTAAGTGCCTTTGTTGAATCTTAAGTAGATGTTTTCATTTTAAGTTAATGACTCATCTCACAGTCCTAAAGCAGGAAAAAGTCTACCACACTAATTTCTTTACTCTGAATTTATAGTTCCTCCAACTGAACATCATAGCGGTATGAATTAGAGCAAACTTCTATGTTATGTAGACTAATTCTGGCTAAATGGACCATTTCAATGGGTGCTTCTTGTTGGTTCACTGCTTTGCATCTGTGGTTAAAATGCAGATGCTTGT
Source organism: Heterotis niloticus (assembly GCA_018136845.1). Classification (NCBI taxonomy): domain Eukaryota; kingdom Metazoa; phylum Chordata; class Actinopteri; order Osteoglossiformes; family Osteoglossidae; genus Heterotis; species Heterotis niloticus. The sequence continues at coordinate 7,108,527 of CM030890.1, forward strand.
TGACCGCTGTGAGGGAACTGCTCTCCTTTCTGTTTCAGCTAAAAGCATTGGGCTTCCCAGAGGGACTTGTTATACAAGCATATTTTGCCTGTGAGAAGAATGAGAACTTGGCTGCGAACTTCCTCTTGCAACAAAACTTTGACGAAGATTAAAGAGTTGTTTTTTTGTTTTTATATATATATATATATACACACACACACACACACTTTGGGGTAAACTGTGGGCATTTTCTTACATTTTACCACAGCACATTGTCTCAGTAACACTGGATTAACCTCTGTGTGAAGGACACGGTGTCCCACAGTAAAGCTGCCTTGCTTCAGCACACATCCAGCGTTATGCAACTTGTCTATCATTTAGCTGGAACCAGCAGATTCATCTACTTCTGGAGAAACCGGTTAAGTTGCCAAAATTTTTTTTTTTTTTCTTCCAGTTATGTTGGAATGGGAGCACTGGGAATGGAGTTATGATGTATGAAACATTTTCTTGTTTACATTTTTTTTTTTTTGCTATTGATTCAACAATAGGGAGCCAAATGCTGAATAAAACTTATTTTAAAGACCATTAAAAAGTTGAAACCAAACATTTTGTTCGTTTAAGCAGCGATGTTTGAAAATTACATTTGCTAACTAATCATGTTTTAATGTTTTCACACCTAACATTGCAAGGAATGTAGCTGTCAATAGTGTGATATATACTGCAGATTTACAACTTACACAGGACAGCTGAATTTTGGAAGAAGCTTCTTTTTGGTCTCTGGCATCTTAGTTCTTACAACTAAGTGAAGGAATTGCAGATATGTGATTGGTTGTATAATTATTTTTTTCTATATGTTCTGCAAAATGCTGAAAGTTTTTGGCTTTTAGGTCAATAATGGAACATGTTGAACTCATTCTTCAGGTGACTTCTTGCTCCCTTTGTACCATTTTGACAACTTCTGTGAAGTTTTGCTTTGTGTTGGTATTTCTGCTGTGATGGATCATTGGGTTCTTGGTTAATGCAGATGGTTCTGTAGATACCACTTCAGTTTTTCTCTACACTGTAATGAAGTGGCTGTTGGTATTAACTGCTGTTAATGCCTGCAGTGTAGTTTTCTCCTTTTGGTTACTGCCTACCTCTGGTGTTATTCAAAGAGTCAAAAGAGTTTATTTGTTACGTACATGGTTGTATACCATGTAGTGAAATGTGCTCTGATCCAGGATAGACTGTGCATGAAAATTTACAATGAAAAATAAAACGGCCAACCGAACACCAAGAAGAAAAACAAACAGCAAATAAATAAGTAAAAATAAATAAGTAAAATGGTAAAGAACCCTTAAGGTGCACTTGAAGGACAGTGAGGGGAGTGGTCACAGAATATTGAAGACCCTGGTCTGTGAGGATTGTGATAGTGATAGCATGTCCGGGTTCAGAAGTCTTATGGCCTGTGGGTAGAAACTCCTCCTGAGCCTCTCCGTTCTGGCCATAATGCTTCTGAAGCATTTGCCTGATTTCAGCAAGATGAATAGGTGGTTGCTGGGATGAGACAGGTCACCGACAATCCTAGTCGCTCTGGTCCTGCATCTCCTGGTGTAGGTGTCTTGTAGGGGTGGCAGATCAGATCTGGTGCAGCGTTCTGCTGCCCGGATCACTCTCTGCAGTGCCTTGATGTCTCGAGCACAGCGGTTCCCAAACCAGGAGATGATGTTCTGAGTCAGAACAGCTTGTACAGCACCAGAGTAGAACGTTTTAAGGATCGCCGGAGAGACCTGTAGCTTCCTCAGCTGCCTGAGGTGGTAGAGCCGATGCTTTGCTGGTATTACTGACATGTGTATTTAAACGGCCATTGCAATTAATTGTCTAGCAGCCTTTGATGGGTTTTTTATATTGAAATATGATTAAATAATAGTTTGACTCTAAATCAGAGCAGTAGGAAATGGCACCCTTATGGGGTGTCCATAATGCTATACTGACTTAAAAGATTTTCTTATGTTAGGTGCAATACCGTAGGTGACTCTACTGCAGATTTTTTTTCTTTACTCTAATTTTATTTCCCTTGACTTGGATTTCTATAGTTTGTCTTATTTTAAGGATAGAATTTAGCAGCTGCCAATGACATCACTTGGCCAAATATGTGAATCTAATTTTGTGTGCACTTTTTTTTGGAGCATAGATCAAATTTTGCTGTGGGTGTACATGGAAGTATAAAAATATAAGTGCATTGGTGGCACAGAATGGTATTGTTAGGCCAATTTTAACAAAGTAAGTTAGTGTAGGCAATCTAGTGAGTGGTAAGGGACATGAAGAAGCTTGTGAGTTTTGCATCTTTTTTTTTTTTTTTTTTTTTTTTTTTTAGATCAAAACATACTGTTTGTCTAAGTATACAAACCCTTTCATTGTGGCTAATGTTAAACGGGGTGCACAAAATTACTGGTGTTCAATAATTGTGGTTTACAATAGAACAGCTGCAGCTGTGAGGTTCCTCACTGAAGTAATGAAGGCCAAGGAGCTGTCACAGGAAGGCAGAGATCAAGTTATTGGAAAGCACAGATATGGAGAAGGAAGCAAAAATATAAAAGGCCCTGAACATCCCTGTGAGCATAGCGTGGTCCATCACCAAAAAAATGGAAGGAACAACCCAGGTGCTTCCTAGCTAGCCCCCCCCCCCCCCCAAAAAAAAAAAAACAAAAAAACTTGAGTGCTTGGGTAAGAAGTGTCACCCCAAGGCAGATTTTTCAATGTTGATAGCATTTCAGAGTAAAAGGGCTGCTATATAAGAGAATGTGTATCAGGCAAACATTTCCAGACTACTGTATAAAAGTTGCCTTTGTGGTAGGGTGGCAAGAAGGAAGCCATTGCTAAAAACAATGTTCACGGTTTGCAATAAAGCAGCTGAGGGATCTACCATAAAAAAATTGCAGAAGGTGGGGGAGTTAAGCATTAGGGTGGCAGCATCATGTTATGGGATTGCTTCTCATGAGCAGGGACTGGAAAGCTTAAATGACAGAAGATTGAATAGTGTGATGTGCAGGTAAACGGAGGAAAACCTGTGATAGTCTGTTTAAAACTGGGCTGATATCTTTCAACGGTACAATGATCCTAAATGCATGGTCAAAGCTGCGCTGGGGTGAATTCAGAAGAAAACATGTTGGTGTCCTGGAGTGACCCAAGCAAAGTCCTGATTGAAGACCATTGAGAATCCATGCCAAGATTTGAAAACTGTCCGCAAGTGATCTCCAAACAACTGGAAACGGCTTGAACAGAACGGCCAACAAGAATGAACAAACATTGCAACAATTTTTGTGTCAGACCCTGGTGCACAGTTGCTACCAAAAAGATTCATAGGAAAGGTGCTTGCGTGGTGTGAATACTTTTGGCATCCCGTATTTCAGTTTCCCGGTCTTTAAAGATACTTCGCGATGCAAACTCGTGACTTTAAAGTAATTTTGAGCATTATTATGGAGAAATCCATCACACGTAAAGGAATAACACTGTTTTTAAAATCTTGTAAAATGTCTGAATTTATTAGGGGTGTGAATACTTTTGCAAGACTGCATTTCTTCTGCTGGCAACCTTTACACTGGGATGTGGGAGGTTGCAGCGAGCCTAGCGGATTCAGATGCATCCTGATCACAGGAACGCAGTTGGCTGGATGGCGGACTGTGTAATCTTCCCCGATGGAAACACCTGGATGCAACGATGCCTCTGTTTCTGCTTTTATTTTAGGTCTTTGAACAATTTATCACCATTTAGCTTCATTTCTGAAGAACACATCCAGGGCGCTAACTAAGGTATTGCTGTGTTTCTAGTGCACTGGTCCACAAGGGACTCATTTCTTTCCGAAGATGACCTTTCTACCTTTCTAGTGGTATAGTGGGGAAACTAAAAACACCCTATGTGCTATCTGTTCTGAAGCAAGTTGATACCTGTGGAAGAAAAGCCAGTTTAAGCTGCAAAATTTGGGCTGTCCCATAACTATGAAGGGAGGGTCCAGGGGAAAAAAAAAAAGGTAGCCCACAAACACAAGTGTTTTACCTTAAACAGTGGGCTCTGATGTATCCTGAGAAAGCGTTATGCTGAAATGAGGGTGGATTTAGCAGGACTTCCCCACGTCAATGTTTTTAAGGTGGAGGCAACGTCAGCCAGCTCTTCTGAGAAAGGTAGGGGGCGCCATTGTAGCTCTGCTGGGTGCCTAAAGTAGTGTCATCATTTCACGAGTTTGGCTGAACCTCAGATGCGTGCTCTGTCAGCGCCTCCTGGTGATATGTCAGCTCTAACTGGGCCGGGGGACATCACATCCCCTGTCTGATGGTGCAGTGAAGCTGGGGCCTCCTGCGTCTGGTGTCTGCGGTCTGGCTTACAAAATGGGGGCACTTGAAGGGTGATGCAGCGCTGCTCCCTAGCAGGGGACAGCAGGGCTTGTTGTCACTGGAAGTATGGTGCGCTGACACTTCTGGGATGAAGCGGGAGAGATGGACAGGTGTGCCGATGGTTGGCAGGCATTCTGGGAGGTGGTAGTGGCACTGCTGTGCATCTGAAGGTGAAATTTGGTTTCTCTGTCCTGCTGAGGGATCTGGAAGAAGAACAAGCAGCACACAGGCTAACCTGAGGACAAACAACTTCACCTGTAATGCAGGTGTCAGTTACATCAAACATTTGGGGCTCATCTTGAACAACAAATGCCCCTAAATTCTAAGATCTTGATATTATTTTGCCACAGTCCATGTTTTCAAGGAGCAGCAAGAGATTCCTTTCACAGCATTGGACTCCGCAGGCGTAGGAGGTCAAGGTTCCAAAGGGGCAAAGAAAAAATGACTGTAAATGAACCTCGGATCATTTTATTAATTCCAGAGAAAACATGAGGCCGGGTGAACAGTTTTTAGTGATGAGCGTATTTATGCATTTTCTGAGTATACAGTAATGAACCAGTAGTGCAGTCACAACAATCGAAGGCCCTACCAGCTGTCAAGATGTGGGAACCATGAAAGTGAACCATTTGACCAAACAAACATTAATGTTGTAATAGTTTAATATTGTACTAATATTGCTTACGTTGGAACTGAATTTCTTGTTAGTCAAATTCAACGTCTGTGCGCCAGCAACAATGTGGTCGTATATGAACAATATTTTGCGTTCCTTACGTTAAATCTGAGCGCTTGCTGCAAATGTGCGGGCAAAGGCAGGTTCTGGGGCATTTCCAAGAAACACAAAATAACCAGAAAAACAAATGTGTTTATTTTAAAATGTACAAATCTAAACATCAGCATTATATTATATAATTTGTCTATTTAAAAAAAAAAAAAATCTTTTTTGGTAAGTGCTTTATAACATGAGTAAATAGTTTATTGCACTTTACAGTCACAATGCAGTGGAGACTGACATTGCCATGCAGAAGCGCATGTGGAAGGGTTCCAATAAACCATGCAGCACTGTAAAAAAAATAAAAAAACTGAAAGATGAGAATGTTTCCTTTTCCCCCTTTGAACATTTAAATACCACCAAGGACTACCAGATAAACTATAAGTTACTTTTGAACCTGATATAAAAAATGTTTGTAAAAAAATAATGACTTGCAAGAACATTATAAAAATAGATGTCTAATACAAGATGTCGAACAGTGCGTTGTAGGAAAAGGCAGATGGAATGTGGCTGGTGGGAGGCCCCTTCTCAGTTGCTCTCTGTCTGGTACTTCTTTCCAGTTCCTGCCCTTGATTTCCATGTTTTTCCCGTTGTCCTTTGGCACTTGGTCTTCCAAGTTTTGTCAATAAAAATACAAATTCCAGTTTCTCCGGTGCCGACACAAAAGAAGCGCGATGGCGGATAACCGAGAGCGATGATCCGAGTGGCTCTCGGCTGCGTGGAAGACGGCGCGTTCATCCTCCTGGTGCGTGAGGTCCCCCTCGCTCCCCTCTAGCCAGGCCCTGCGGGCGCCACCGCTCGGCACTGTGGCACAGGGATTGTTCAAAGGCAGCGTGTGGGTGTGCAGTCAGAGTGTTTGCCAGTCCGCTGTCCGATCCAACAACCTCTCCGCCACGGCGCCTCGCCTCATAGGTGTCGCTTCATGTGGAGGGCCAGGTGGTCTGACCGCGAGAAGGCCCGGTCGCACTTCTGGCACTGGAAAGGCCGATGGCCGGTGTGCTTCCTGTAGTGGCGCGTCAGCTCGTCGGAGCGAGCGAACCTCCAGCCACAACCCTCCCAGTCGCAGTGGTAAGGCTTCTCTCCTTTAACAAGCGGCAAAGAACAGAACTGCCATTTACTGGCCATTTCGCTCCAGCTTTAACAAAAATGGTACATTTAGTGGAAAAAAGGTTTCCCTGCCATCGCCCTTCCTCACCTCTCATCATGCGAGGCAGCAGGTGGTGTTGCGGTTCAGCCAACAAACTTGTAACTGGCACTTAGGCTGCTGGTTTAACTAAACAGCATGCACATGTACCGCTGGGTGAAGAAGCTAAGTAATGGCCCGCAGCATCAGTGTTCCATTTTGGAAGGCCTCACCCGACACCGTTCGTAATAATTCCAACAGCCATTCGTGGTTAATGTAAATATAGCGCAGGATCAACACATTTCATTCCATGAAGCTCCACTAGAAGACTGCCTGCATGCCTCGTCTTAAGGCTGCCTTTTAGTGAGTTTTTATGGAATGTGAAGTTCTAGAGAGGCTAGAGGCAGCCACAGGCTTCAGGCATGAGTCCCATTAACTGTCCTGTAAGGTATCTTCTGAGACCGAAACTGATTCTGGGGATCCGACTTAGAACGTCAGCGTTCACGTTGTTCTGCTCATTTTTAAAATTAGCGGACCCCTGCTCCCCAGTTAACCGCCACGGCTGCTTACCTGTGTGCGTTCTGTGATGGGCCTTCAGGTGGGAGCTCTTGGTGTAGGTTTTTCCACAGCCGGCGTAGTCGCACGTGTGGGTAGCAATCCTCTTCCTAGGCCAGGAGCGCCGGCCCCGCTTGGTTTTGGGCTCCTCCGGCAGGCTGCCTCCAGGAGATGCGAGCTCTAAGAGGTAAAGATGGTGGGGTGAGCCTCTCTTTAAAACATCTCACCATTTCTCTTGCACGCTTAGGAGAATGACTGACCTTGGTATTGCGTGGTTGGCTGCTGCTGGAATGCTGGGTAGCTTGGCTGGGTTGGGTAGCCTGGGGGAGTGGACAACGGTGGGCAGCCTGTGGCCTGAGGGGCAGCTTGCTGTTCTCTGCTCAGGGCGCCCTCGGGGGGCAGGTGAGGCCCTGGGGAGAAGTTATGAGGCTCAAGAGGAGGTCTCTGGCTCCCCCCAGGGCAAGTGACATGGACATCCGCTGGCCGGGTGATGGTGCAGGTACCGAGGTTCTCCTGCTTGATTCCTGGGCAACTGAAGGGCGCGGTGGGGTCAGATGCCATGCTACACCCACTGACGCTAATGCTGTGGTTGTACTCAGCCAGGTCCATGGTGGTCTTCACTACAAACTTTCCATGCAGGTTGGTGGCCTGCAGGTAGGCTGGGTCAAGGTCCGGCCGCATAAGTTCAGCCACGAAGCCACCGGACGGGGACACGTCGTCGATGTCCGGGATGCCGAAAGGGATGCCGCCAGCCGTGGCCTGAGGGGACGGCAGGTGGTAGGCGTAGGAACTCGGAGAAGGGGCAGGATTGCGTGGAAGACCGGGCAGGCCGTCCTGCTGCTGGTGCTGCTGCATGGTGTTGGACAGGATGAAGTCGTAGTCCAGCAGGTCCAGGTCTTCAGGTTCGTCCTTTGCAGCCGGAACTAAGGGGCCTTGGTTGGCAAAGCCACTGCCTGGAGCCGCAAAGGGTCTTCTCGCATGGGACAGCTCTTCCTTCCATCTCTGAGAGAAGAGTCCCAAGCAAGTGTTACAAACCTCACCATTACCCGCTACGATAAATATAACCATTTGCTCAAGCGTTTTATCCTTTTCTGTGTCACCGTACCGAGCGCCGAAAACGGAGACGGCGGTGGGCACGCTAAATAAAATGGTTCGTTTGCCATGATAACAGGTTTAGGTACACAGTCAGATGGTGAAAATGGGCCCTTCCCCAAGGTAAACTATCATCATGTGAACAAGAAACCAACTATTATGTGCACACTGCAAATTTGGCAAATGCTTATTAATAATTCTAAGAAGCACAACTGCCTGAATAAGCGGGAACTATTTAAAGCTGCAGCTTTTTCAGTTTGTTTCTTCTTCAAATGGAAAAGGAGGAAAAAGTTTGCATTTTTAAGCGTTCCTTCCCTTGCACGACGCAACTGCGGGCTCGCAGACGTGCAGCCGGACCGCAGGTACGAGCGGGGGAGATGAAGAAGAGATGCAAAAGTGCTGAGGTGCAGTCGACGCCCCGGCTGCTCCACTGACAACGCATTACACGCCAGTTTACACACTCCGGCGAGCCCCGATCGGGGTTAGCATGTCGCCTGCACGTCCTTACCGAGGCGACTACCGCTCCTGCGCCCGCCGCGCTTCCCTTCGCACAGGCGCCGCTAGCAGACGCGGCGACGGGGATAGCCGACGCGTTCCGCCCAGCGCCATGCGGCCCCGCCGCGAAGCTTACCGTCCAGAAACACGGGAGGGCCACCGGGAAGGACGGCGACCGCCCGCTCAGCGCGCACGACACAACACGGAGCACACGGGCACCACGCACCTCGTCCATGAAAATACGAGCGCGGTCGCTTGCTTTCCGGTTCTCGGCTCTCGGTGTGCCGGGCTAAGTCGCTCCGGCGGGAGATGCTGCGGGTGGAGAGCGGTGTCCCCGGCCGTCCCCGGTGTCGTCTCTCGTCGGGCGGGGTCGCCCCCTCGCTGCTACGGCCGCGCCGTGTCCGCAGGAGACGCACATGGAGCGCAGAGAGGCGGCAGCGGAGCGCCGGAGCCGGGATGCTGAGCGATCGGCGAGCGACCAGCGGGGTTCCCTTCGCACGGCGTCCGCGCCGCAGCCATGGGGAGAGAGCGGTGACAGGACGGGACGGGACGGGACGGGACGCGCGACAAGGGAAAGCCCTTAGTGCTTAAATCGCCGTCTAGACACGCCTTCCTGGTCTCCACGGCAACAGCGCCCGTAAAAACAGGCCGCTCGCGGCGGTGGGCGGGCGCAGTGACGTCAGGGCCCCGGGCGGCCGAATGACGTAAGCGGTTACTGTTTGTGTCCAAACAGCGCGATGGCAACAGAGGCCCTTTGTACCGGGCGGACGGTTTATTTCTCATGCAGTCGGCAGGGATGCCTTCTCTCTGGACTGCTGAAAACGGGAGCCCGAGCTCGCATTTAAAGTTAAAATAGGACTTTTCTCTCTTCTTGCAGCCTAACAAAGGCTCGCTGCTCGGGGGGTGGGGTGGGGTGGAGGGGGTGAATGCACAAACACAACGATGGTGAAGTTATGGCAAGGTGTGGCAGAGTCAGCAGTTGGTTTTTCCTTCTCATCTGAAGGGAAAGTCTAGGAGCTTTGAGCAGCAAAGACCCCTCGGCAGTGCCAGAAACTTAACAGGTGTAACCCGAGGGGTGATGAGACAAGCCTGGTGGGTCCCACCCAGTGCTGGTGCGCAGCTCCCCCGAGTACCATAGCTAATAATTTGCCTCCCCCCCTTGAAAAAAGCGACGACTTACCCTTCTAAACGCAGTACGTTTGCCAGGTGTACCACAGTGCAGCTTACCAGGTTTGTCAGTCGCACGTAAGGGGCGTCCGCAGTTGTGGGATGCACTTTGCAATGCAACCATTCAATGCGGTCGAATAACCGTTTATTTTTCTCCCACGTTTTGTCACTGTGGAAAAAGAGTTGAATTGGTCAAAGTTACAGCTGCAAAAATGAATCTGTTTATCATAAGGATAGCCACGCCCCTGAAAAGGGAAAGCCAAACTGTGCTTACCGAACCGCTGCGTGTTGCCATGTATGAAGTAAAATTATAAATCCAGGATTTCGTGGGATGACGCGCATGTTAAGCAGCATCGTTTTATCCAAGCGGACCGTTAGAAATCGGTCAGTTTGTATGCACGTGGAGCAAGAGGGATGTATGGGCAACAGCAGTTAATTTGGGCCTGTGCATCTGTAGGAGTCATTCGTCACTATGGCAACATCTGAGGATGGGTGTAGAGTTACAAGAGCGAACATTGTGTTAAAATCCACAGTTAAATCTGCAGCGGTTAAGCAGCTGTATTTTGCTGAAAAAGCAGGCCAACCCTCCCTATCGGAACGTCATCTTTTCCTTAGTGTCCAAAGTTCGTTTTAGATGTCATACTGAAATTCGGCAGAAATGTTTATCGCAAATACGAAGCTTTCGGTGTATTTTTCTCTCCTTCAAACTGTAATGAAACTTTTTTTGAATGATGAACACTTATAGAAACAATTTTTTAAGACTGAAGAACAATAGCATTTTGGATTTTATTTTTAAAAAATCCTTTCTCTTGTTCTTCCGTGCCATTGCTTTGATCTGAGCTGGCACAGCAATGGCTTAACTGCTCTGTGCATCCTCAGAACTAAATGATAATTCCATTTTTATAATCTGAACAGAGTTCTGAAGTTGTTCAATCCAGTTATCAATGTATGAAAGTTTCCGTGCAGTACGATGTTCTTTTTCCTGTTAGGTTTAGCTTAATTTTTCATACCTTTGAAGCCGAGAAATTACAATGAGCATTTTAAGACATTCATTAACAGTGCGGCAAGAATAATTTATAGAAAAAAGGCATTTTGGAAATTCAAAGGCCTTGTGGAATTAAAAAGTGGTCTTCCTATGTCGCAAACTGAAATGTAACGTGGAGTCCGCATCTCTCAAGCATTGTTGTAGTGCGGCATCAGCAAGGTGGTTTGCATTCCTCCTTGAATTCTTTCTTTCTGACTGTGTTACTGCTGAGCTCCATGCATAACTCATTGCCACTTGTGTGCCTGAAGCCACCTAATGCCTCAGAGCAAGGCCAACCGTAGCCTAGAGCTATTTCCATATAATCGCAAAATACCGTTTTTGCCCGAACACAAGATGGCAGGGGTCCACGACACCACGTTCTGTGGAACTGGACTGTGTCCTTCAGTTCACCATTGCACCAACTGTAATGGGACACAACAATTCAGAGTTACTGCTGAAGTTGCCACACGTGGTTCTGGACTGTGTCGATCACGCACAGATCGATGCTAAGAGCAACTTTTATTACAGGACACACAGAGAATAGACTAGACATAGTCAGCATACTGGACGCTTTAGCAGGACCAGAAGGTTTTCAAAGCCCTGTATAAAAAGAAAGGTCAATGACAGGCCAGTGAGTCAAGTGGCCAAGCTGGGCTCATGCTAGAACTTTCCAAAGAAAAAATTGTTATATTTGGTCCTGGATCAGAAAAAAATATTTGTGAGTTATCCCTGGTGTCATGTTATTAATCCAATTATTTTATTTGTTCACATAGCTATTAGTAAATATGTTTGCTGTATATTTCGCTCAGGATGGACTGATAGATGGATGGCCAACATTTGAAATGGGTCAGTACAGAGTATCAGCTCTTGTGCGTTTGGTCTTTTTTTGCACTTCCACTATTTATGCTTATACTCCTTGCACTGTCATGCCTCTCTTGCACATGTTAGTATGTCTGCATGCTATGGTGTTAAAGTACACTGTCAGCCGTTGAAAGCCAAAGCCAAGTTCCCTGTATGTGTGAGAATACTTGGTCAATAAATCTGATTCTGATTCTGGTTCTATAAGATATAGTAACCATGTCACTAAGCTGTCTTAAATTGAAACCTTAAAGAAACTGAGAGCACAACTTCACAGTGCATCAAACCAGAGGTGTGAGTATGTGGGTTAGAGAGCTGATGTTAAAGAATGCACTGAAGATGTCTGGGACTGGAAGCATTTACAGCTACAAATGCCCCCCCCCCCCTTCACCTCAGCAGAGCCAAGGCAGGCATCCAGAGCGACTGGCTTCCTATCTCCGGTGTTTGCGTCATGCTCGTCCCGGCAACGTCAGCATTCGGCAGTGGAGAGAGAGCTCCAGCAGGCCCGCCAGCAGGACCGACCTCTGTCTGCTGTGGGATTCCACAGCCGCTTTAAGTATGCCGGTTATTTTTAACTTGTGACGCAACGCAGAGGAAAGCCATCCCACTTTCAGCGACAATGTTTCCCTTCAGCCGGGAGGGGAAGTGGACAGGAGCCACGCTTCCTGGTCACGTGGTGCAGCTGAGCCAGAGATCCAGCAGGCGCAGCGGTGGGGATGGGGTAGGGGGAGCCATGTTTCCGCTCAGTCCAACCGTACTCCCCCCTCTTGGCAGAGCTGTCTGGGCCCCAGACAAGTCAGGCTGTTTTTAATCAACAACTTGGACGTCCGGAGCAAAACAAACAGCACGGGCCACAGGGTCCGGTGTCTGCGCATGAAGGAGGAAATGATCGCAGGGTACGACACATGGGCTGACAGCGGAGAGGCATGATGTCAGCAACCCTGCCAGGATTAGAGGCTCCAAGAATGCACGGCGGTCACTGCCTTCGCACCGCCGGGGCCGCGTGTCCCACCCACGGAGCCGACCGAAGGAAACGCAAATCCTTTTCACCGGCGCACGTTTTTGTCGAGGAACCTGCGATGACTCCTCGCTCGGTCTCCGTGCGTCAACAGAAATAACCAAAGCCGAGATCAGCACCTTTGTCCGTTACCTTTTCAGCCGTAATGCTCGCATCTTTGTGCCACGGCTGTTCTAAGGAAGGGCTCGCTCCCAGTTCTTAATCTTACCATTAATTCTGCGCAACAAAGAACATAAATAAGACGGCGGGTTGTGTAACCATACAACGTTTTATGCATTAGGCTCACACGGAGCAGCAACACAATAACGGCATACTTTCAGGATTTAACAAGTCCAGTTTATTTGAACAGGGCCACAGCATGTTCGGAGCAGCTAAACAGGCTCCGTTCCCCCCCGCATTATCAACTCCCGTGTGTTTTTATTACTGTTAAAATACGGGCCTCGCATTTCATTTCATTTCATTCCCTTTCGCTGCATAAATGAACCTAATGTGCGCTGATCAGCTTTTCTCAGAAGTGGTCCTGGCTGCCCGTTGCGAACGAAAGGTTTGTTTTTCCACGCAGATTTTGAATTCCTCGCCTCGCCTGCACATCGCGTTAAACCAACGGCGCAATCGAGCCACGTCGATCAGCCTGCGGTTGCGAAGGGCTTCCGCTTTTATCGAACCGAACGCGTGCGACTCGAGCGCCGGTTTACATCTTTCGAACGGTTAGCCGGAGTCGAGGAAACCGAGTGTCGTTTCCACGTTGCGGCTATCGCTGGTTCAAACATAATAAATGTGTTTATCTGAAGATAACTGAATAAATGCTGTTTATAAGATGGTTAGTGAAAGCTAAATAATTCTGATAGCAAAAACCAGCACATGCGGAGCGAAGACGTACCGATCTTTAAAAAAAAAAAAAAAAAAAAAAATCCTGTGTTGTCGTACTTTTCGGTGGATTTGATGACTCGGGTGACCCTGCCTGCAAAAAGTCTGCTCAGTAAATAAAAAAAAGCAGCTTGAACCGCTGTACCATTACTATGACAGTGTAAGCATTCATCCCTCCTTTCCGGTTCCAGAACGCAAATCCCCAACATCATTGCCGCACCAGGCTGAGATTTACTGGAATGACTACACAGTAAAACAGCCCCTTTCTATGGACCGCGTTCTGAAGAACCCAACAGTGGACTGTTTCCCAGAATCTAACTTTATCATTAATTCCTTCCTTTAACAGAACAGTAAAGTTTTATTATTATAGATCAGCTGCATTACACCACAGTATCACTTCAAAGGAATTCATTACTGGAGCAATATTATGACTATTATGACCATAAAATGTATTATTATGATGTTGCAAGTACAGTCTTCCTTGTCCCTCCATTACAAATGAGCATCAATAATTAAATTAACCAAAAGACAAGACTTGGTTTTTCACTTCTGATAGTAAATACGGTGCAGATGCCTGATGGTGAAACCGCAGATGGTCAAGGTGTCTGTTCTCCTGGAGGGAAGCTGACATACTTACACAGACCTTCACTGCCTTGACGGTTAGTTTGATGGCCTAGTAGTGCGAATACTTACTGTACACAGAATGTCCTTAATGCACTCAATATATAACAGACTTGCGCGTACGAGAGTCAATAATAGACATAAAAATAGTAATAGTGTTAAAATATGAAATATGTGAAAACTGTCCAAAAAATTACTGTTTGATCATTTCCAGGGATTGTGATAAGTGAGTGGGCATCTTATAGCTCATTAATACATGTAGATGTGAACACCTTGTATACCTGTACAGTACATGTATCTCATCTCATAACATAAAAACAACACCTGCAAAGCCGTCCCGAACGTATAAAGTACTATGACACAAATGAACGATTGCAGATTATATTGTGGATGAAAAATGCTAAAAAAGTATTGCTGAAATGATTAAAACACTGCACGCCTGCATGCATGCCATCTTAGCGTAGTAGCTACATAAAGTGAACTCTGTAGGAGACTGTGGTACAATACAACGGCAGCACCCCACCCACACGGAGCCAGCACCCATCTTCTCGTATCTCACACAGCGTTAGATGTTCTCATGAGCAGTAAACAGGTTCTCATGACTACCGCTATAACCCCCACAGCTGCTGTGCCACCGCGCGAGTCACACCGCTGACCGATAACCGGCCATCGACGAATTCACTTGGCTTACAGGGGGAACGGCCGCAGGTGATCATGTCATCTCGCTGTCCTGTAGCACACAATGCCAATTTATTTAAAAGATGTTATGGACTCCATAAAGGTATGGATACGATACTAAACTGTAGTCAGAAATAAATCAAAATAGGTCAAAACATAAAAAGTTTGAAAAGAAGACGTATAGTGGACTACATTATGCTGGACCCTTAGATGTAGTCACTCTGTCTTGAGTACGATCTGACTTATAACCGATGGGACTTCTGACCGAGCCATTGGTCCCTAGCTCGGTCATAAATCAAAGACAGTCTGCGTAGAAAACTTTTAATACAGATCCATAAAAAACCATACACCAGTCCACAGCTGGAAAAATGATGCTTTAATTCTGACCTGCAAATTATGAGCATACAGTATTTGCACACGATCACCCGCCACTAATCCCATCGACACGAGACAGGAGATCAGGTAATCCCTGATTCATTCTGTATGGTCCATCAGGGGCCAGACCGAGCTAACTCTCTTCACGAAGCCTGACAGGTTCTCACGATGCTCTCCTCTTCCCTCATTGTTCCACATTTTATGGAAACAGGTCCGACAACATGACACTGACAATATGGCATAATAATAGGAATGATTTGCGATTAAAAAAAAAAATCCTGTTTGTTACATTTGGAAAACTTGCCAAAACCAGACAACGCAGATACCTATGCTGCTGTACATTTCAGCCATTGCAGAAAGCTTTGAACTGCATGTCAAAAGAAAAAAGAACGAAAAAGTGAGTGATGGAATGAAAAAAAAAAAACAACATGAGCATGAAGGAGTTGTTAGGCAATAACTTAAGGCATATTTAGGGGAACGCAGAAGATTCCTTTTACAGATGTTATGGCGTTTTTATTAACTGGAACTGTAGAATATATTGTTATTCTTAATAACTATTTGGTGTATTCCCGAAGATGGCAGACTAGCTTGGCCGCTGGCTGGTCTGTTGACGTACTTTCTGCTGGAGAACGGGAGACAACAATGCTTTGGGGTCGGCGGATCAGGCAGCGATAAACGCTTGTTGGGGTTTATTTTATCAGAGTGTCATGCCTAGCCTGGGGACCGCAGAACTGACCTGTGGCAAACTCATTTGCCAGGAAGATATTAGCAGGTTTCCTTGAAGACAGCACACCTTTGGACTTAAATAATTTGCATCAAGCAAAAATAACTCCTGACTATTTCTTAATTTATTGATCAATATTGCATGAAAATGTTGTATTTGTATACCAGCCAGCTGGAAAACACCTGCATGTTTAATGGAACAGCAAAAAATATAGTTCGGTACGAAGGATGTAAATGAACTGCTGTTTTAGAGAAGTTTGATCTTTAGAGGGAGAAAGATGTTCAGGCCAAAGACTCCATGTTCTGAATTTTACTGAGAAGATTCAGATTTGGTTTGGGGTTGTAAGGAAGGTCATTAACATTAACAAGTACACTCGGGACTCCAGATTTTGCTATAAAACCTGTTCTCTTGTCTGTGAGTTTGGAGAGATCAGCAGTGAGCCTACGCACAGCCCCTGATATCTTTTCAGACACTTATGGGTCTACACGATTTGCATTTTATATTCTGTAACCTTTTTAGAGCTATTATTTTGATGCAATTATATATTTTATGTTAAAATACAGTGATTTTACCAACATGATGTTGGTGTCTTTATGTCCCATCCCAGTCTGGATTGTATCCTGTCGAATGCTGGAATGTGGCCACCAACCTACATTACTAAGGGGCACTTTGAAAGTCCAGTTAAATAAGCATACATGGTCTTTCACAGCAACTGTTCTTCCCTTCCAGCTAGTGATTCAAATGGTTGTGTACAAAGTACTCGGGCAGATTACAAAAATCCAGGTACTGCTTGACTGGATGCTAAGATGGGTCTGAGGAACTTTGACTGTCATTTCAGTCCACAGCGCGGTGGTGCCAGTAACCCTGAAACAGTCGCATGTGTTTGAGAAGGCAGATCTGCGTGCGTGTACGTGTGTGCATGCTCTTGGTGTGAAATTACTGTGTGATGCCACTAGTCCTGCTCCTCCAAGCCTTGCCTGAAACCAAATTTTACATCCACAAAATAGTAAGTTGCTTTTATGGTGTTTAATGAACTTTACGCAGAAACTCACTTAGGGTGAATAGTACCACAGTGCGAAACGCCAAATCTTTGGCTTGAAAAAGCAAAGCCATGCCTAAGGAACAGAACAGACAAACAAACAAGCTGACAAACAAACAGACAGACAGACAGAAACTGAGATTTATAGATACAGAGATGGTGTAAAAAGCAAAAAATACGCACCCAGCAGTTCTTCCGTGGTTTAAAATCCTTTTTACATGACGGATATGAGAGTACAATAGTCAGAACCAATAGAACTAACACAAAAGCCACAAGTACAAAAAAATAATAGCTTAGCGTAACAGCAATGTTCAGAAAGGCATCTCTAGAAGCTTACTGGACCTTGAAGAGGATGGGCTACAGCAGCAGAAGACCTGGCCCGATTCCACTCCTGTCAGCTGAGAAAAAGACAATGAGACTACAGTGCGCACATCAGTTAAAGTTGGACAACTGAAGGGAAGGGAAAAGGATTGCTGGTTTGACAAGTTTTAATGTTTGTTGTACACAAAAAGAACGAATCCAGGGATCCATCAGGTCTGCTGTGATAGGCACAGACTGGTTGTGGAGGTGGTGGCAGCGTACTGGTGTAGAGAAATTTATGTTGACTTGAATTACGTTTTTACCACCAACTGTACATCAGTTAAACACCATAAAGTGCTAAAACACTGTTACCCTAATGGCTTGCACAGTCTCCACCTCTTGGGCCAAAAGAGCATCTCTGGGATGAGGTGGTGAGCGATGCCAACAGAACGAACGAGCTGCAAAAATACGCAGCAGCTGCGTAAAACTGCAAAGCCAGAACGGCTACGGAATCCACTGGAATGCATTTAGCAACTCTTTCCCAAATTTATGCTGTTCTCAAGGCAGAAGAGGATCCCACCTGGTTCTAGCTAGGAGTCTTATAAACTGGACAGTCAGTGTGGATTTTTGAACAACTAAAAGGCAGATAAAGTACAAATATAACAAGCAAATTTCAATAGAATTTCTATTTATCACAGGTGCTGCCAAAAATGCTGCACTGGAGCAACTCAGAATGAATGAACTTCTTAGGTTTGCCACATCAGTGGTGGGAATAGGACCAGAAACCTTCAAGGCATGTGTCCATGCCTATATCCTTACCTGACCTACTGTTGCTTGTTATTTGAACAAGCAATGTACTGTACACAAGCGGTCTGACACCTGTAATTACAGTGGAACACCACCCAAACACGCTCACATACTGTACTGTTGGTCGCCACGTACTGTACCTGCACACACCCACATCCATACCCAGATCACACAAACACACGTGCAAACATGTCCACACCCAGGAACACACCCAGCATTGTGGGTTGCTAAGCAAGAACATCCCACGGCCTAATAAGAAAAAATTTGCTCTTGGAAATACCCTCTCATTCCCATAGCTTACAGAAACGTTTATGATTTGCAGGAGACGACCAGACCAAAAGGCATCCCGTGAGGGTTTGCTTTTGTTTTTATTACAATTTAACAAACGTGCAAAAATATAGATGTGTAACACCAGTCGCTCTTCGGTGAGGGCGATAGTGCTGCAAAGCGCCTGCGCCCCACAGGTTTCTTCAACGCCAAAGTGGGAGATACAGGAATACAGGGAAAGTGCAAAATTTTACTGCTCGTACCAAACTGCTTTGCAATATTTACAGGTCCACACATTAAATATGCAATATGCAGCACAGGGTACTAAACCTGCACATCCAGAAACCTTCACCGCCCCAAACAATGTTATGCACCCCCATTCTGTCTCCAAAGCCTCCTCATAAGTATGAAGCTCCGGCCCTTGTAGATCGGCCCACAGTTATACCAGTTACCACGGCCGTGTTCACACACAGAATACATACAGACAATACGTAAAACAACAGACTTCAAAATAATCATAGTATTAACATGATGTAAAGAAAACATATTAAATTGTCTACATCTTCTATAACTGCCAGGTTCCAAAGGTGGGCACTACCCTTGCGTGACAATAAAGTAGATTCAAAACCATTACCTCTGTTTGGCAGCATGGAAATAGGAGCAGCAGCAATGAATTCAGTGCACCTTGAAACCCCAACAGTAAGTACTACAAGTCCAAAAAACAAACAAGCAAACAATTGTATAGAAGCATTACCTGCAATTTTACACGCAAAGATGGTGATGGACTGGAACACTGCCCCCACAAACGCGGTGTTGTGAAGTTGTCTTGAATGAGTCTGACCGGGTGTTACAGGTTCATAGCTGCTGTCTTGGGATGACCTAAGCTGTCACAAGATGTCTCAAATGACTTTGAAATTCCTGCAGACATTTACTTAAGTGCGGGTAACAGCGTAACTGCACCTTGCTTCTACCAACCTCTAGAAATGGTTGCGCTTGAAGACAGGATTGAGCTTCTCCTGCATTATTCCATACTGGGCCAGAGAGGAACAAAAAGTGTGCATATTTAGATTTCCCAGCCTCCCAGTATGAATTCAGCAAATGAGCAAATCCAAAGCTGCATAAGGAGTATTTAGACATTTGTCCTCTGTTTTTATTCAAATGATGCATAATGCTTCTTTATGACAGGGCTTCCAGCAAAGTGCAGTAGTATTAGTCTCAAGCCCATATTCAACAGTCAAATGACTACAGCGCAGCTCTTACGGCCCTTTCCACGCCTAATCGACGGCAACTTTTAGAAATGTTGGCATTATTTCGTTGAGGAAAAGCAACGGAAGTGCAGTTTACGCCTCTAAGAATAACAAGAGGAATAAGGAAGAGCACTGAAGTATAACCTAGTGCAGTAGGGTAAGATTTCAGCACTCCAATACTTATTGTGGATGCTATAAAAAGACGCAATTTAAACAACAGGTTAGGGTCTGCGTAGAAACTTTGCATAAGGCAAACAGCATTAGGTGAATGCAGTAGAATTCCTGCAAAGAAATCTAACAGTAAACTACAGATATCTATTTTGAAACCAACTTCAGGTCTGTCAGAGCCAAATGAAAGATATTTTTTCAGTCCTTTCTAGTTGAGAAATAACATGCATTCCAGTAAAGGGCCAGCTGTGAACTTCATGTAAATGCCTTAGCATTGGTTTAAAGCTCCAACCTCTGTTGCTGTCACTGCTCAGTGCTCACTGCAATGCCAAACCTCACCAAGGGTGAAGCTCCAGAGAAAAACTCCATCTGGACTACTTTTTAGCTTTGCTTTGTAGATGTTTGTACCTTGCATTCAGTCAAATAAATCTTTTTGTCAAGACCCAAGAAAAAGGGAATTTGGCCTTATCATGTATGTAATTTAAAAGGAGAAGCGGAAGATATGAGACAGGAAACTCAAACGCACGGACAGGTTCGGCTCGAAGAGACCGATGCCCAACACCTAGAGCATCCCGACGCTTTTTGAAGGCATCGGTAAATCCGATTCTGGATCACACAGGTCGATCAGAGAACACTCAGCGCGTCTGATATCCTTCTCTGTAAAAAAAATTGACCTGATCGGATTTAGAAAAAGAGGTACAAGGAGCGGTGTGAAAATATGCACCCTTGTGGCCCTTCTTGCCCTTCACACTGAACACAATGTTAGGCTTGTGTAAGTCAGCATTCGGATGCATTTTTCTTAACAAAATCAAAAGATTATTTGAATTTACTTCAATCTCACTAATAGTTAGCTGAACCAAACAAACTAAACAGCATTCATTGAAAAAAAAAAAAAGCAAGATGTGCACGCATTTCGGTCTACTTATCACCTGCAATACAAACAAGTGCGTGTGGTGGTAAAACACATTTAAGCCATATTATGTTGTGCGCCTATGGTGCTGCAGACACCAACGTATTATTGGAGAATAAAAGAGTAGCAGATGTTTACAACCAGCACCTACACAGTTTATTTGGCCAGCTTGTGATACTCGGCGCTCTTTCTCATCCTGGGGCTGCACATATTTCATTGCATTTTGCTTAATAGCGCTGTTTACCTTCAACTTGTGGGACGGCCGGGGAGAAGAGAGCGCACCGAAAGCGGCCTATATGCAGTACACAAAAAGACCTTGTAAAATAACTCATGGAAATGTTTACGCCCTTTACCTTTTACTGTGTTTTGATAAAAAAAAAAAAGCGCCGGTATTTGTGTCTGATCGTGTGAGTGTGAGAAAACACTGGGACGGAGAGGCCTGTGTTTTCTGAACTGCTTTGTTTCTTACCAGCCCTGTAAGTATAAAATTTTATAGTGTGCAGTTCGACTACCCCAAGGCTGAAATATCTTTTCTGACATGATAGAAACACGGAGTGTCAGGGTAATAATAGCATTATTAGTGACTAGCTATGTATGGGAATCTGCGTGTGGGCTCTGGCGTGGCTGGTCTCAGGCTCTGCCCTGTAATGAATTTAGGGGTTCCACCCACAGCATTCAACCAGACCCTGGGGTCTGTACTGTGTATCTGGCAGCAACTAGACTGAGGATCCATCTAAGGATCTGGCCCACTTGCTTGATCTGCTGTCCAGTTGGATCTCGGAAGAACCTTTTCTATTCTGCCTGTCCTTAGACCATTTGAAAAGGTACAAATTGTTACCTTGACATCGCATACAGTTTGCACTGAACTGTCACATTTTCTAACACATTTTTGACTTTTGTGTTTTGATTTTCATCCCCCCTCCACCATCCCTTCTCTTGCATTGCATCTTTGTATATGCATCCATAAATACTGTACATATTGGTTAGTGTTAAGGTTTGAGTTCAAGTTCAGCAAAAACAAACTCTGCAGCTCACAGTTTGTAGAGCTCATAAAGTTGAATACGTTCATTTAAGGAAAGTTTAAACCAGAAACCTCTGCTAGCTTTCCTCCATCATCAGATGTTCTGTGTTTCTTGTGGAGACTGAGAAAAGTCATGCTGCCCTCTCCAATCCTCACAACCTTCTCCTAAAGAGCTCATCCTCTTCAGCTGCATTGCTGTCTGGTTTGGGAGCTGCAATGTCGCCAACCATAAGTCCCTGAAGCAGATAGTGAGGATAGCCGAAAAGATCATCAGGCCTCTCTTGCCATCATCGCTGAGCTGTTCAGTAAACGCTGCATCTGCTGAACAACCAGCATCGTTGGAGATCCTTCCCACCCCTCCCATGGAGTCTTCACCCACATGCCGTCTGACAGAAGGTACGGGAGCATCCAAACCATCGCTGCCAGACATTGCAACAGTTTCTTTCCTCAGCTAGTCAGACTCCTCAACACTCTGCTGCCCCCCTCACACCCCCAGTGTCTAACTGATCCCCTGCGGACTTAAAGCCCCTACCACCCCCGCAATACTCAAATTTATCACTTTGTCAAAACTGTACACTGCTGATGGTTCACACATCTACCTTTTTATTGTTATTTTTTGCACTGATTTTCTGCACTTTATGTTGTCCTTTGTTACTTGTCTGAATGTAGCACCATGGACCCCAGAGAAATTGTATTTCATCCCCATTGTATACTGGTATGTGGAAGGGATGACAATAAACATCTCTTGAGTTTTCCCCTCAGACGTGTTGCCATGAGCTTGGTCACCACTGTGTCACTTCTTGGCTTTGTAGTGAAAAGGGACATTTTGACAAGAAGGCTCAATGGCGACAAGGATTCGAACCCCGTTTTGTCCTCTTTGTATCCCGAAAGAGCCGAGGATGCTCCTCTGGTCAGACCAAGCTTGACTGATCGACAGGAGGCGATGATGTAATGGGGGCGTGGCAACGCTGATTACATCACTGTGACATCAGGCTGTTAAAGTCTGGGCGTCAGCACATGTGTAAGACCATAGCAACAGGCCATGGTGTATGCATGTGAGTGGGAAAAAGATGTATTTTCACTAATTTAAACAAGCTGACCCAGGCGGTGTTAGAGCATTTTGCTTTTTTGTGTGTTGAAAAGGTTCCCATGACATAGCTGTGTCTGGATTTTTCTAATCCTGATTAATAAACATGGTCATAACTCACTGTCAGGTGAACGTTGGTTCCATGCAGCTGAGTCCATTAAGGATAACAAGCACACGAAATGGCGCCAGTCCGTGGGTGTTTTGTGATTCTTGGTACTCGGTCTCTGCGGCTGAACGTCCCGAAGGTTTAAGCCAGGAGTCTATCGCGAGCATCTGCACTTTGTGGGGAATATTAGTAGAAAAATACAAGATTTCCCTCAATGGATATGGGTCTAGATGAGTTCTACTCTGCGCCCTGCTGCCCGCTCACATACTGTAGTTACATCAGAAATGAGCAGAGGAAGGAGTACCATCATGTAACTTTCTGCAAGTTTTCTTCTGTCGATGCCAGAAAATGTGCTGTTTTGAGGAATGGGTAAGTCCTGGCTAACAAATCTGCACAACACTAAAAAATATCAGACTACTTAAAAAAATGTATCACATTACATCATATTATCACATGACACCAAGTTCTTCTTCTTCTTCTTCTTCTTATTATTATTATTATTATTATTATTATTGTTACTTCCCAAGTTACCCAGCATTGCTCAGGAGAGAAAGTGGAAAGAGCAATAACACATTGTATATCCTCAAACTATCACCCTTACGTCACTCATGTGCGTAATGCTGCATGTGTGTTTTGTTTTAAGTGTTTTTCACTGTTCTTTATTTCCTTTTTTTTTTTTAGACTTTCACTTTGTACAAATTTTACAAATTATTAATTTTATTTCCACACATATTACAGCCTCTGGTTCCTGGTGCCAAGGTGAAGTAGGTGTCTAAAACACTCCTTGTGACCCTTCCCCCCATGAACCCTCCCTGTACCAAATTCAGATATTATTATTATTATTATTATTATTATTATTATTATTATTATTATTACAACTTCTGCAACTTTTACCCCACAGTCGATAATTTTTCCTCAGTTTATAATTAACAGCTACACATGGCTACAGTGATGCCATGGAATTGGCAACCATCCCTCCATCCATCGTCATTAACCACTTTACTCTGGTCAGGGTCACTGAAGTTTGGTGTGCATCTTGGGCACAAGGCTAGGAAACAACTCCTGAACGGTACGCTAGTCCATCGCAGGGTGGCCCCACACACACACGCACACACACACACACACACACACACACACTCATACATATGGTGCAATGTACAGCAACCATTTTAACTTACTCTCTACTCCATTATTACTACAGGTGAATAATGGTTCTTATCATTACACAGACTTCTACAGTTGAATATGGAAGTAGGACAATCGCAAAAACCTAAAAATTTTTCAGCTTAGGGGTTGGGTGCAGAATCACAACTCTGCATCAGAAAAATATACTGTAACTGTATTGAAACCTAAAGAAACAAACCTGTGGATCTGCTAGGAAGTAGAGAAGACTCAATCTTGGTGTTGCTCCAGGTTCTTCAAGGACTACAGCGCCAAGGAGTTAGTTGGTTTGTTTTTTAGTTAATAAAACAAGTTAGAAACAAAATGCTTATTGCTGTAAGACCACTGCAGTTTATATCATGCCTTTCCTATGAAGAAAAGCGATACTGCAGCAAAGGCGAGGTCTCCTGGAATGGACGCCGTGAGCCTTCTCCTTGGAAAGATAAGCGGGGCCAAACAGGAAGGCTCCCCAGCTCTGCGGCTGCCTCCGCCAGGCCTTGTTATCATGAGTGCACCTCTGAGAGCTGCTGCTAGTAAATCTGAGCCTATTAAGCGTGCATAGTGTGGGGCAAAGCAGTTCTCTAATGGAAGAAGATGAACTGCAGCGTTTCATCTAAATGAAAGCAGATGTAAGAGCCTCACAACTCCGTTTATTATCCGTTTTACAAAGGCCTTCATGGACCCGTTTTACAGACCCCATTTGATTCCGATTCATACATCTCTTGCGTTGTCTTGCGCGATTTCTTCTGTGTTCTCAGGGGACCGATTCTGGGTGGTGGATCTCAAACCGAGTGCACAATGGGCAGCCCATAGTCCCCACGTGATTCATTTCACACAAGGTTTCATTTGACAAATAATTGTTATCTATTGGCCTAACTGACACTTTCATGTGGATTTTCTCACCGTTCAATTTTATTATTGAACCTGCTCAGCTTGGCTGTGCATGGAATGAAGTAGCTCAGATTCAACGGTTGGCAGAAAGATGTCATGGAGGCACAGTGGGAAGCACTGGTGCCAGTGCCTCAGACATGGGTCAGAATACAGCTTTGTCTGCGTGTTCGTGTGCGCCCAGGTCCAGTTTTTCTCCATCTGTGCTGCGGATGCTGAGTATTGCTCCGTGTTAAGGCGCTGGGAGGCCGTAATGAGGCATGACATCCGTGCGGTGGAACAATGTATGA
Source organism: Heterotis niloticus (assembly GCA_018136845.1). Lineage (NCBI taxonomy): Eukaryota > Metazoa > Chordata > Actinopteri > Osteoglossiformes > Osteoglossidae > Heterotis > Heterotis niloticus. The sequence goes on from CM030890.1 coordinate 7,133,533, forward strand.
TGACAAAGCAAATCACTCCCTGCGCACGGACCCGAGTTTTAGTCACTTCTTCTCTGGATGCGGACCAGAGTTATTCTTAGGAGGTTTGAGTACTTGTGTTATAGCAGCGCTGGGCAAAGCCCATCCTTACCTCACTTGGGAAAGTATTTCTCTCCAAAAACCCTGGCAGGGTCCTGCTGGTGATGTCATACTGGGCTTAAACCGATGCAAATCGTGCTTTGGTAAAAAATGTCATATTTATTAACGTGTTACAGTACTTTTCAATTTACATTTGCATTCACTCGCTTATTTTACACACTTGTTAACCATTTTAAACAGCTTTAACAGAAAATTTTATTTGTTCCCTTTATTCCCCGTTTTTAAATCAAAATCTAACTTCCCTTTGTGAGGAAGTTCCAAAACGTTGGTTGTTTATTTCTTCATACTTGGCAATGAAATTATCTGAACGCTTTGGTCTGCGCCCAAAGTTTCCTCCATAAGTGCGTGCATGTCTGCCACCTGAAAAATTAACCTTCCATGCACATGATAATTCAAAGGAATCTCAGAAGTGTATGGACTCCCTTCTGGAATCTATCAGCCAGCTGTTGTCTGATCATACCTGAGGTTCCCTGTAACCATCTGGCCCTCAGCCCCTGCTCTATGTAAATGGATGCATTTGTGGCCTCTCTGTTCTGTCCCTGCCTCTGTATTGCTCTGACCTAATGCTGCTCATAAATTTTATAATATTTATTTTGTAAAATCCTCTTCTCGGTTGCTTTTCCCCAAAGCAACTTACAGTTTACAGCGTTCAACAACAAACAGTTTCAAGGTTTACATCCAATGATCAAAGTGCTTCTTTGTTCTGTGCTCTTATTGTTCTAAAGTATCTCCATTACACACATATTGCTGTCATATTGGTGCATTATATTCTGATATAATAATGTAATTCAGTACAGAACGGATCGTGTTCTAGAAATTGTAAACTTTGGGTCCCCCAGTGCTGAAGACCGATGTGGCGTTTGACTGTGAACCTTTTGTGAATGGGACCAACAAGCAGGGTGAGGTGGAGGAGCAGGGAGATGTTGATGGGGGTGTGAGTCAGAGCTCGGTGATGATATGGTGCTGTTTTCTTCCCTGCTTTGTAGGTTGTAGTCAAAATTTGAACTTGATGTGGTCGACATGAGGAAGCCAGTGAATAGAGATGAGGAAGGACAGCACATGAAAACATTTCAGGAGGTCAAATAAGGTTGAATACAGTGGCCTTCTGAATCAGTTGGATAGATGCTGGAGCTGGAGGCTGAAGACAAAAGATAGTTTGAACTACAGTGAGATATCTCCAGAGCTTGGACCATATTTGTATTGTATTTGTGTTTATACAAAAAAAAAAAAAAAAAACAAGACTATTGCATAGACTATGTTACAAAGACCAAGGTAATTCAAGAAGCCTTAGATTCATGGCAGTCCAGAAGATGAAGCCTGCAGAAACAGAACAAAACAGATAACTTGCATGTTTTTCCTGTCCATTTGTGTTTGTGGTGCTTATATATCTGTGCTTCTGGTTGCAGTGGTGTCTTTGCTGGACAGTTATGCTCAAATGAACTGCTGTTTATTTCCTGTATTTGTCATTTGCAGTGCAGCCAGAGCAGCAACTCATGTTCAGCTGAACCTTTGGGATCCTTACAGCCATAACTGGGCTAAGAGTTCTAAAAAAAAAAAAGAGCTTTACTGCTCATCTACCTGGTTACTCCTGTACTGTCAAGCCATGAACTCTGAGCCCTGCTTTCAAATCTGGCACAGAGGCCTTGGCTTGAAGCACATGTATTTCAGGTTATGGTTTGCTGAAGAGATCTCTCTGAACTTGCACAAACACTTCTTCTGAAACTGACAACATGCAGAAGACAAAAAAAAATGCAGAATTCAAGAACAAAAACATGAAGTGCATTAGATATATTTTAAAACAAAGCACTTTTACTTCTCATTCTTATGAGTCGCCAACAAAAAATGTAGTCCAACACGAATAGGTGCTTCAGCATTTAAGATAATCACACTACATGTGCTATCTGAGAATAACATATGCTAGGAAAAGCATAAATATATGCTTTACATTAAATTTATATTGTTCGGGCTACTGCCAACATTGCATACTTTCAAGGTTCACACTGTTGGAACATGGACTATTCAGTTTTTGAAAGTTCCAGAATGTGACCTCACAAAGTGCCTATATAAACTAAGTTGCCATGGCGCCGGCGTCACTGCGGAGGCCTCAAACCACTAAACTCGAGTGGAGCCTGTTGTTTGGTAAACACATCTTTAGAAACCACTCTGATCATAATGTGGCCAGCACCGGTGCCAAAATTAATATGAGGGTAATGACTCGGTTTGGCTCCCTGCCCCGCTCTATTGATCAAATGTGGGTTTCACCACAACTGCTAAGTGCCTTAATGTAAACCATTCCCTGATATTTAAAGGGAAAAAAAAACACTGGTTGAATGGAAACGACTGCATGGAACTACAGACCCCTCTGGCAACTTTTTGATTTCCCCTGACAGACATCAGATGGCCCTTCATGGAGATGTGAAGAACAAAATAAAGCTCTTTAGCCCCTGAAATTTCTATCTACCTCTTAAATGCGTAATTCAAAGCACCCGAAACTGTGTCAGATATCCGTACATTCAGTATTTCAGTTATTTATAAAATCAGATTGATACAAAGCTTGTTTTGCCCCACTTCATACTGTCAGTCAAGTCAGTTTTGTGGTGCAAGAAGTAATGACTTAAAAAAAAAAAAAGTCAGATGATCCTTTTGACCTATGCACTATCCTTTTACCTGAACCCTAAACCTATGCTTTAACCCTTTATCTGAACCTTAAACCTATGCACTAACCCTTTACCTGAACCCTAAACCTGTACATAAACTCTTTACCTGAACTCTAAGCACTAACTCTTTACCTGAACCTTGAACCTATGCACTAACCCTTTACCTGAACCCTAAACCTATGCTTTAACCCTTTATCTGAACCTTAAACCTATGCACTAACCCTTTACCTGAACTCTAATTCTCAGCACTAACCCTTTGCTCGAACCCTAAACATATACACTGACCCTTTACCTGAACATAACATCAAAAGTCCACAAAACAGTTATAAAGTCATATATAAAGTGAATCTTAAACCTTTTGGCTTTTTTTTGCTACAAGCACATTTTAAATCTGTATTACCCTGGAAATGCATAACAAATAACTCTTAAAATGACCAAAGGTGCTATAATCGGCAACAGAAAGTCTACATTATTCCATTTGCACACATTGACCATAGCCCTAATGGTTAACTGAGGTTCAAGAACATTGCTGACCTTTAGCTTCAAGGCATGTCAAGTCTGTGGCGCTACAGCAATTCCAAGCATGAAGCTGAACAGGTAAGCAGTTTTTGTGCAGGATCTAAAAGCAGCGCTGCTAAAACTGTGACCCAAAGCACCATGATTTTCAGATTAACACTGTGGGGCCTTTTTTTGCAGCTTGTTCATTTCTGAAATTGTGCACAGACCATAAGATAGTATGATAGTTAACTTTATTAAGCTATCCAGTATGCTCATAATTATCCTCTTTTGAACTGTAAAACAGTGTAAATCATTCATTTCATTTAGTGTTTGCTTGTTTTATTCTTTTGTCATAGACTACCAGTTGAGGTAAAACTGTGTACCCATGGCCAGAACGAAGCAAGAGCCTTGAGCTGAAAGAAATTCAATGATTTATCAGAAGAAGCACAGTTTCAGTTGTCATAAATCATAAAGCCATGTTTACAGAAAGGACGTACGCTGCTATCATCAATCGAGCAAATTCAAACCAGAAAACTTGGGTTAATTTTTTTAAGATTTTTGCGGAGAAGCATACGAACAAGCTCTAAGTTAATAATGTTCCTTCCCACAATGTTGCCCTGAACACAGTACCCACCATTTCATGTTGCTGTTTTTTTGTGATGGCTCCAGTGTACACTCACAAGAGAAAAGAAGGATCATCAGAACATACGTATACAAACAATTCAATTTTTGTGTAAATTGTAGCCCATTAAATTGGAGAAGACATGGAAAAGGATCTGAGACCATCCCTCCAACCAGAATCACTCTGGATACTTCAGATTTAGAGGTCCCCGCTTGCGGACTCCACCTCTTCAGCTCACCCCACAGGTCAAGCACTGATAACCTGCCTGAACATAGCTCACATAAATCTGCTTATAACCAAACAAGTGTAACTTATAACATTTGGACATGTGCAGTTTTGCTTGGTATTGTTGATGACTGAAGCTGCAGGCCACTTCAGACCATAGTGTGAACGCTCCAAAGATGCCACACATGCTTAGAGTCAGTTTTGGTATGGCATTTGAATGGAACCCACGCACGGGCCTGTTTGCACAAGTTTTTAGCTTTCTCACCTGACATTGGTGCCCAACCTCACTGATACTCTTGCGACTGAATGGGCATAAATTCCCAAAATCTGCTGGAAAGCCTTCCCAGAAGAGTGGGGGCTGTTATAGCAGCAAAGGGGGGGCAACTCCATATGAATGCCCGTGGGTTTGGAATGGGAGGTTCAACAAGCACACGTCGGTGTGATGCTCAGGTGTCCACATACTTTTGCCCATGTAGTGTACATCGGTATCCCCGTTTACACAGTCTGCAGTTTTATTAAGACGTTTGTTGATAATGGAACTGTCAAGAAGCTCTCAGGATGGAGTGGGAACGTAAAAATTTATCAAAGTCGTCAAAGGTTGGTGTAAACTATTGAAAAATCACCACATAAAACATTTAAGAACTGGAGCATTCTGGAGTGCTGGTTTCAACCTGTACCATATGCTGCATATGAAACTGAGAAGGACTTCATGGACGAAGGCCAAGGAGGACCACACTGTTGAAAGACAAACAACGACAACATTTATTTGTATAGCACATTTTCATACAGAATGCTGTAGCTCAAAATGCTTTACAAGGTGAAAAGGAGACAAGAATAATGAAGGGTAGCCCAGTCAATGATCAGTTGTGCCTTTCAAACATAGAAGGATCTTACTAGGAAAAGAATACCCTGCCTACAGCTGAATATGGTGGTGGTTCCATAATGTTCTGGGACTCCTTTGCTGCTTCTGGTACTGAAGGCCTTAAATGTGTTAATGGAGTCATGAATTCAGAAGGTTAATAAGGCTCTTTAAGGCAAAATGTGGTGCTCAGTGTCAAAACACTAGGGATGGATTGAAAATCATGGTTCCTTCAGCAGGACAATGACCCAAAACACCCATCCAGAGCCTCATAACAATGGTTAAAAAGATATATTGGACTTTGTTATACTGCTCAGCAACAAGTCCTGATCACTCCAGTTGATAACTTTGGAAAGAGTTGAAATCTGCCATTGGTAAAAGGAATCCTGCCAACATTCAAGAGCTGGAACAAATGGCAGCTGACAGCTGGGAGAAACTACCAGCAGAAAGGTGCAAGAACCTTATAGATGCTACAAGAAACCTTGGAGGCTGTCATCTCTGCCAAGGGTTAAGCAACCAAGTATTAATTGCATCCAATTCATATTTTCTTTTCCTTTTGTGAAAAGACTAAATGCAAATTTAAAAAAAATTTTGTTGCATAACCTTAATTCCTATGAAAATATTCTCATGATCCAAAGTTTGTGAATTTCCAGTTATTTCTGAAGATCCTGTACATGAAATACATGAAATACAAGGGTGTCAATAATTATCAGTCCTCTCATAATAGAGCTACAGTAAATGAGATTTATAGCAACGTACACTCATACCGCACATAAGATGTTATTTACATCTTCTGAATGTAAATCAGCTACAATAAAGAGAAGTCATACTCAAGCAAGGAACTCAACACTTACTGTATCAGTGGCCACCATTAGTCTGTCTCACAGTAACTTCACCCACAGGTTTGTTAAACTAGAATCAGACATCATTAAGTGCCTTAAATAAAACACTTTTCATTGTGTACAATTTGAGGGACGAAAAACAGATATTACTTGGAATGTAAAGGAATTTGAAGAAATCTATTAATGTACAACAGTCAGCCACATTAAAGCAATCGTTCAAAAATTAGTCAGCCGTCTAACCCATAAGATTTATTGTCGTGCTTATTGCATCCATACGGAATATGGACCCGTCGTGCTGCTCTGAGAAGTGAGGCCCTGGTATAAATGATCCCTTTTCTAATGAGCTGGGACACAGTGGGAGAGACAGAGTCTCAACTCACTGTCGTCCAGGCCTGGGGACGCCTGGCAGTTCATCTGGTTCTGCTTAGGGTAATGCTTGCGCTCTTCCCTACCCCAGCCTGGTAGAACAGCCTGTGCACTTTGACATCCGTGGTACATTTGCACTCATCCTGTGCTGGTGCTTTCCTGCTCTCCAGTGTGCATCAGGGTAGCTTGTTGTGGAACCACTGCTTGAAACCCAATTCTTCATTTGACTGCATTTCATGTCAGAACCCAGCGGCAGGAATTGCTTTCAGTTCAAGCTCAAGGAGCGGAGTTGACACGGTGAACTGTTGACCATATAGGGAGGATAACAGCGAATCTGCTTCATGTCATTTTGCTGTAAGTAAAAGAGATTTAAAGCAAATCAGGCAACACAGTGCAGTAGTGCTTGAAAGCTTGAGAATTTTCTCAATTTCTGCTCAAGTTTCACCTTAAATGTGGTCAGAGCTTCATCTTGGTCATAAAGATAAAGAGGACTGAATAAAACAAACAGCACACAAAATGTTATGCATCTTCATCCATTTATAGATCAGAATGATCCAATATTAAATGAAAAATTATGTGAACTGCCAAGGTTCTAGAACCTCATCATTTTGGTTAAAGTGTCAGTCAATGGGATGTCAGTCAATGGGATGACAATCTGGAGTGAGTTTTGGTGGCCCTGGACTGTTTAAAAAGCATCGACCAAAGTCTGGTGTTTACCGCACAGGTTTGTGAACCAATGCCATGGCGAAAAATGGATAACCTAGCAAACCAGGGTTGTAGGATAGGCACTGGACCACTGCAACCCTGCTCAGGATCGAGTGGTTCGCAAAAATGGATTGATGGATGGATGAATGGATGGATAGATGGATGCCATAAAACAAATTAAAAGTTACTGAAAATACTATATGCTGCCTCCATAAGCTCCTATTTAGTGCCAATCATTGATCAATTTATTCCATAAACATTATTTTTTCTCACCTTCTGGCCAGTTTCAACTGTTTTATTGTCTACAAAATAAAATCTTAATGATAAAGATTTACTTCCGGGTGAGAGTCTGTAAAAATCTTAGCCATGGAGTAAATAATACAAATACTTTGCAAGACTTTTCAGTTAAACATTTTGCTACCTTTAAGCTACATTAAAACTGGTTTAAAATGGTTGAAAATAAAAGTCTCTCCTTCCCACAAACTCCTATTAAATACCAGTTTTGGGCCAACTCATCTCATAAATGTCTGCAATTCTCCCGATCTTGTTGCCGATCATTGGCAAAATGCGGCCAAAAATAAGTAAATAAACAAAACAGGAAATCTTTGGATGCTCGGAACTGGGAAAGTTGAACCTTCGTATTACGAGGAGCCAGGGTAGTTTTAAATATTCAAGTACAAATGAGCCAGGGTTGACTTGTCTATGCTTCAGAGGAACGCTGACCAGGTTATGCATCTCCATATAAATGACGTTGTGAGGCACAGTTCTGGTCTACCTCCTATCATGAGGACAGCGCTGCCGTATGAACAGTTATCAATATTCATCCAGACTGACTGATTCTGGCTGAACGCTCCAACATGCCCCCACACGCAGTGACGCTGAGAACTTTCTGGCAAATTCCCACTGACAGCAACCTCAGCTATTTGAAAAATTAGCTTATATTAGTGAGGACGTCACCCGGACGAGACGTCGGTAAATCTAGTTTGGTCCCTTCAGCCTGAATGCCAAAACCTCAGCAAACGCAGGTTTGCCAAATCTGAAACCACATAATTGTCACTATTTTAATGTGAATTATGTGAACAATAATAGCTGTGGCAGCTATTCTGAGATTACAAAGGAACCCGAGGCTCCGACTACAGTACGCTTTACCTCGTTCATTCACTACGGTGCAGTGCTGTACGCGCCATGGCACTTTTCAGCATGAGCATCTTTAAAATTCACCAGGAAGTTCCTGTGCACTGGGGACAGGCAGGTGAAAAGGGGTGAAATATACAATTATGTATGATGCAAAATGATGCGCAATATCGCTATATTATTGTAAAAAAGAACATTTTTTCCCCCGTGGCCGCCGATACTCGTGTGCTGCAAACATTCTGTTGTAATTATCCCACTCATTCCATCGCTGATTTTCCTTTCAGTCCTGTTTATATAACAAAAACTTTCCCTAAATTAGCTGTATAGGAAATAATTGCATGTTCTTTTATGCCATTAACTTCGCTTATAATTTGGTTTACTGCTCATTATTTGACAATAATTACAAAGTCTTTTTTATGGGAAATGCAGCCGAGCTTTGGAGCTGTACGTAGAAAAAAAAAACATATATATATATATATATATATATAAAAATAAAAAACTCGGTGACAGAATCATTTTCACTTAACTCGCAGTGACTTAAAGTGAGTGTTGGGTGTTTTTTTTTATTTTTTATTGGATGCTTGTTTGCGGATGTGCTGGGATGGCCTTACCATGCGCAAGACTTCCTGGAACCATAAAAACCACAAATTAATTTCCTTAAAAATCCATTTTGGAACATCAGTCACTTTCTAAGCTGCCGTGTCCTTGGCATGCACGGTGTCAAAATGATGCCGCAAACTAAACCCGAGATCAGATCCCGCTTTTCGCTACTTAGCCTTGTGCCTGACGATCGCAAACTGGTCTTTGGCTTGAAATGTGAACTGGTAAGCGTTTGCAAAAATAGCTATTATACTATAGCATTTGAAAGGTATAAATCTATTCAGACCTCTTGGGTTTTGCCCTGAACAATTGAGTTTTTTCTTTCATCTCATCTAGAAATCAAACAAATTTACCTTTAAGGGTAAAAAAACCATGATTTAAATTAAAACAAATTTGCCTGCTTGTATGTGATGTACTCGACAGTATAAATAACCATCAAACTGAATTATATGCGAAACACAACACACACATATACACCATTATATAAAACAACACATTTAAGATAATGAAAATTTAAACTCATAAAAAAGCTTGGTGAGACCGGTGCATTTTGACAGGTATAAAAGTTTACATTTTAAATCTGAGTTTGTTTGCACTTTCTGCAGATAAAATCATGCGTAACATCATTGAGCAATAGCTAACAGTCCGACTTATAACATCAAGTTCACTCAGACAGTCTTGTGGCTAAAAATATGTACAAAAGCCTCAGTATGGCAGATAACGTGCAGGGAGTCCTCATGCTTGGCCGTAGGTGCAAATGCTACTCCATCTGTGAGGAGTTTGTATATCCACCCAGCGTCCAGGTATCTTTCTGCTCTGGTTTCACTCATGGTCCACAGTAGTGTGTTGCCACATGCATATAGTTGCCCTGTTGTGGATTAGGGTCCTGACCAGGGCATCCTACCTCGTGCCCTGTGCTTCTAGAACAGTCCTGAGACCTCTGCAGTCCCACAGGTGGTTGCCTTTTCCTCTTTCATAAAACAAAATGATTACAAATCTAGTTACGAACCACTTTTACAAACCCACCGTAAACCACACTGAAGAAGATCCCGCTTTTTGTTGTTGGTCTGGAATGTATTGAAGCTGAGAAACTTTATAAAACTTGGTAGTTTAATAGAATGCAGGAATATACGTATGCAGCACTATTAAGGATGGCTAACATTAGCTAAACTGAATGTCACGCACAGATTAAAAAACAATGTTTTGTTCCATTGATGAATGAACCATTAAAGCTCTCTTTTTGGCCTTGGGACTCGAAGCGGGTGCTCATTTAACGTTGGCCTAAGGGTAGCCCTCTGCTAGAAAGGGAAATTAAAGCCAGTGGAAAACTCCATCTCTAAAACAGTAAATGACAATAAACATTAAGAACCACGTCCGATTATTATCATAATAGAGTTACCATAGCATTAATGTGGGTGATGCTAATGTTGAAGAACAACATGTTTTTTTAAATAAGTTTAACAAGTGAAGACCATGCACTATCTTCCAGGAAAATGTGATCAAAAATGCCACTCTCCACCGGATTCTTACAGCCGCCCTCTATCTTGTTCGACAGCCTGGTTGTGACCAACAAGACAGCCATAGGATGAGGACCCCGGATCCTACAGGGTTGCTTCCTATTCCCTCAGCTGGAGCATCACGTTCCTCTACCTCTGGCTGCTTGGTGGTCTCACACACAAGAGGCCCAAAACTGATAATCTGTTAGCTCTCCGTTTTGCCTCTGATGTGGTAGAATTAATTCCTACTCTCCCTCAGGACAGAAGAACCCCTTTCAACATCCCAGAAGATCTCAGAAACTAGTCTTTCAGACCAGCTTCTTTACTGATCTCCCAACGGCTCCATTGACTTACAACACATTATGGAACAATCACCTGTCCTCACAATTCTATAGGTAGCTACCTGAATAATGCTCACCTGCAAAAACTGTAGCATCGGACCAACCAGTGGTGCATGTACATATCTCTTTGTCTGCTATGAAATGTACTTTTGTTTACTTTAATTACATGGCTATGAACAAAAGTGTCTGGTGATTTTATGCATCTAATAGTTTTGTGGTAAATATCTAGTAAAAGTGTGGTAAGAAAGAGTTCCACTACGAATGATGTGATTCGTATGTGTGCACCAGACAGACCTGTATTCTACGACACCGCAAGCTGTACACCAGGATTGCTAAATCTCTCTTGGCTGCGAAAGAGGAACAAGGTGTAACTGTTTATCGTAGTTGGTAACCTGGTCCAAGGCCTCTCCTTTCCAGCAGATCTTATCTACCACACCATCCCAATTGAAGTGATGATTTCCTCACAGCCAGAGGCCATATTTGTCTCTCTTGTGTTCCTGAACAATTGTAACTGGCAGAAGCTATATAAAAGCTGAACATTTAGTTTTGGAACAAGAGGAATGCAGGGACAAGGCACTCACACACCTTTAAGGAAAGCGATTAACCTGAGTACATTATATTCTCTGCAAAATGGGTGCAGTACCTGGGTACAGAGGGTTCAATATTAGGGCACCTCTCCTATGTCCTGAAATTCGGTGATCTGGTTGGCTAATAAATGCAAATGAATAAGGGGCAGTTTCTGTAACCTCAGAAAAAAAAATCCCCCATTTCAAAGATTGAATTCTCACACTGATGTCAGCTTGCAAGCTACGCCATGAAACTGTTGAAGAGCTACGCAGCATTTTGCTGGTGATACTGAGAGAAAAGCTGATGTAATTGTGTGTAGTGCTGGTGACACAGAGACATGCTGGTGACACTGAGAGAAATGCTAGTGACACTGAGCAAAGTGCTGGTGACACTGAGCAAAGCACTAGTGACACTGAGAGGAGTGCTAGTGACACTAAGTGAAGCTACATTGTGAAACTGTTGAAGAGCTACGCAGCATTTTGCTGGTGACACTGAGAGAAAAGTTGGTGACACTGAGCAAAGCACTGGTGACACTGAGAGGAATGCTAGTGGCACTAAGTGAAGTACAATTGAAGAGGCACACACATTCATCAAGCCGTCCTCGAGCTCATAGCGGGAACTCTACTCAGTCCGGCAATGCAGAGGACCACATCAGAGATGAGAACCAAAGAGAACAGCCCCTCTCAGTTTTCAGAGCATCTGCTAATAATACAGAAATTTATTTTTATATATTTACACATTTAGCAGATGATTTTCTCCAAAACAATGCACAGCTCTGAGTAACCAGTATGCGCCATGATTGTTGCCCCCTTCCCCTTTATTATATAAGTTAATATATACAATTCCCTTGTGTCCATTACATGAAGATATTTTTCACGTGTATATGTTTAGCCATAAGTACTAGCATTGACTTTAAACCTCTTACTACACAAAAATATTACACAAATCATACACTGCCCAGCCCAAAAAAAAGTGACACTAATATTTTGTTGGACTGCCCTTAGCTTTGTTTACGGCATACATTCGCCGTGGCATTGTTTTGATAAGCTTTTGCAATGTCACAACATTTATTTCCCTCCAGAGTTGCATTCATTTTTCACCAAGATCTTGTACTGATGATGGGAAAGTCGGACCGCTGCGTAATGTCTTCTCCAGCACAAGATCCCAAAGATTCTCAATGGGGTTAAGGTCTGAACTCTGTGGTAGCCAATCCATGTGTGAAATTGATGTCTCTCTCATGCTCCCTGAAGCACTCTTTCACAATTTGAGCCCCATGAATCCTGGCATTGTCATCTTGGACTAAAAATCCATTCATGGAAAAACCTGCTCATTCAGTACATTCAGGTAGTCAGCTCACCTCATTTTTTGGGCACATAACGTTGCTGAACCTAGATCTGACCAACTGAAGCAACCCCACATCATAACACTAAGTTAAATCCAGGTGGTGACTTTTTTTGCCCGTGTAAACCTGTGTAAATGATAGAAATACAACTCATCCCACTACCTGAAGATAGAAGGTCTTTCTGCATTTCATATGGACAAACTTCAAACAACCATCAGGCAGGTAGGATCACTATGTCTACCCTGGCACTGTACTGTAGATACTTTGTGTTGCTCATTTACAACTTGTGGAAAGTGAGCGAAAGGTTTGGTGGTGTTGCTCAACTAGTGAAGTGTGTCAATGCTGAACTAATAACTGATTCATTTTATCAGAAGATAAATTCTGATTCGGGGTACGGTTTTGCCGTGCAGCTGCACAAAAATACTAATGCAAGGTGGTGAATACAGCTTTGCATTTATTTGTGTTCTATCAAATGAACGTTTCTTAAGATGGAAGCAGACACAACTGTAAAGGAGTAGTCAGTCTGCTGCTGAATGCTAAACCTGTTCTTTGGACTTTCACTGGGCAAAGCCAAAGAGCAACACCTTTTCCATAAGAGTCCGCCTCTGCGCATTGGCACTAAAAATTGAAATGGGGCAAAATGTAAGACGGATATGCAGCACGGTTCCAAAGGCTGAAATATTTTTCTCAGAATGAGCCCATCAGGACTCCTCATGAACCGTCATAATTTTTCCCATGGCACACAGTTTAGCAACATGTGAAATATTGCAAGAAGCATCTAGAACCCCAGTGGGAAAATGTGCAGATGAAAGGCCAAAAGGGTAGACACTTTCTTCAAATGCACCCTTGCGGCACTAAAAAAAGCTTCATCCTTCAGTACTCTGAGACCGACGGCTGTGGGAGCAAACCATTGTTAGTGCAAGAAATAAAATATAGATACAGAACCAGCCTTAATGACAGTGATCATGGAAAGCCTCTGACCAAAATGGGTTTGGACACGGTCTTGCCGAATAGCTGTGAATGGAAGATGGTCCCATGGAGCTATGGTCTTACAAAGAGTTCACTCTGGGGCAAATTTGTCAATGACCACGACTGTCAAAGAATATGGACTAGAATTATTTTAAAGATGGCAGACCGTGGGCTTCTGTTTCTTTTGTCACTGACAATGATATTAGAGGTGCAATATTTACTTTTAAAACCTTCACCCAAATGAGGTTTAAGTGGAAAATTGTAGTATTATTTTTTGTTTTTTTAAAAAAAAGACCATTTGTTAGTTATTGTGGTCCAATCTTGTGTAAACAAGGATAATGGGAACCCAAAACTCACTGTGGATTTTTTAGAGACTGACTGAACAGCACAACTTTTCACAGGAATTTTGCTCCATGGTCCAGATGCTGATCATCTTCCATGTAACTGATAATATGGCAAAACATAGTATTTGCGTCCATTTTTTGTCTAATGTGCAAAATGATAGCCGTGAGATTAATTTTATTGAGAAATTTTACGTTTCATGAATTACATCTAGACGGACAGACAGACAGACAGACAGACAGACAGATAGATATTTTATTGGTCCCCAAGGAAACTGTACAATGCAGTACGTTGCACAGTGCCTGTATTCATATTGAGGCAGAAGAATTTTCTTCTCTCTCTGTGGAATTTCTTTCCCAAGGGATTTGGTGGTTGTTAAAAATAAGCGCAAAAGACTTTTAAATTACACTGAAGTAAGGAGCAATCATAAAAACCAGTGTTTACCCTTCCCGAATGCCTGGCTTCTTCTGATGGATGGGAAACGTGTAAGCTGGTGGCACGAGGTTTAATGCACAGACCAAACCTTAACTGCGAGACTGTAATGCAGCAATTCATTTAATACAAAATTTACAGTTTGATTGTACACAGATTCGGTCTGGCCATCTTTATGCGGGAAACCAGTTGTTTTTCCAGTGATTTTGTGGAACCTGGGCCAAGTTCATGTCTGCAACAAAGCTACCTGCTGATTGGTTTCAAGCACTTGGACATCAAGGAGTTCCTCTACAATTTCCTTCTGCTCCGCTGTTGAAGCTCGAGGGCAGAGAATGGATGTCTCCGCTTCTGCGTACAGGAGATGTGCTGTACTTTTGCGTACGGCTTCTGTTTTTGTGATGGGCACAAAGCAGCTCACAGCGATCTGCTCCAGTTGCAGGCGTACCTTTGCTCGCCTCTTCCATGCAGGATGCTTTCATTTTTTTCGTTGTTGTTACAATAAAAACATCTGCATCTGCTTTCATCGCCTTCCACTGTTGCGTTCATCACTGGTCCTCTGCGCATTCTTCTCACTGTAACGTAAAAGGGTTGAATAGCAATTTTTGTACCGTCTATTGAGGTCATGGAAAGCATGCAGCCGAGCCCCACCCGGCCGACGCAACGCATGACATCAATAAGACGCATATTAGGTTCCTAATTCCGAGTCGGTGAGTGTTGTCTGAGGATGGCGTGAACTGCAGGGCCACTGTGGGAACTGGGTGGAATCGCACTGCGGGTGGAGCTGCACGTTGCGCTCACTTTCTCTGTGGATTAGCAACTGGTCAGACCTGCCAGGGAGGTCGGGGAGGCCGGAGGCAGCAGGGATCCTGAAACATTTCAGCTCTGTTTTTCACTACTATGAGCGTGTGTCACTGTTATGTGGTGACTGAACAAAGTGCACAAAGTTATCAGCTGAGATTTTGGGCATTGATTCTGCCTCAGCTGTGTTTTAATGTGTTTTAATTTTAGGCTGCCCCATCGCTATAGTAAAGCCTTTACAAAATATTTATAATATTATATAAAGGTGTTAGAAATACCTATAATATTTATAAATATATGTGCATGTACATCTGTGAGAGGAATTAATGACAATGCCTTAGTGAGGAAAAACAAGTGCTGTAATATTAACAGATATTTTAAAAAATACATATGATGGAAACTGAAGAGCAGAACAGAACCTAAATATTTTTGAAAGTGAAAATTAAAAGAGACATAGCTACACACTATTTCTCAAAAGCGTCTCCATTGCTATGTTGAAAGAATGCAATGGGGACCGCAAGAATATTCATGCACGCTGACAGAGGAACTGGTCGGGCAGCTTCCAGTGGCTTAAAGCCAAGACAAACAGCAGTGCAGCAGGAGCATTAGACCCAAAGGCAGATCCCCTGGAAACAGTTTTGAATTTTAGCTGTCGCTGTTACTCACTTATAAGCGCGATTATTTTTCAAATACATTCCGACTTTGCTACAGCGCACGCAAGGAGAAACTGAAACAGTTTTTGAAACTATGCTGTGAATATGATTTTAAGGGTTTGATGTGTTTTTTTTATTTGATTTATTTATTTAACTATAAAAAACTTATAATTTAGACACGGACCTTACTAAGGGGTATTAAATCAAACCTGTGCACCTGCAGCCTTTAGGTCACAAGTCTGTCCTTAACCATTGTACGGTGGACATGAAAAGACTGCGTAAGTGGGCACACCCTTTTATAATGTGGGCTGTAGCTTTGCTCAGTAACAGCCAGTCGCATTCAAAATCATGTCCAAAGGTAAACGGCATACACCTGCTATCGAAGAAAGTGATTCAGATTAATCCCAAATAAAAAACAGCTGTTCTTTTGAATTGCCTTGAAACATTCGTGGTTGGGATATCCTATTGGGATAGCCATGGCCTTCAAGGAGCTGACAAAACACCTCCGGGATCTTATTGCTGATAGGTTCTGATCAGGAGAAGGGTATAAAAAGATATCGAAGGCATAGATGTACCATGGAGCACGGTGAACAGTATCTTTAGTAAGTGGAGAAATTGTATCACCACAGAGTCATTGCCAGGAGAGGAAAACCCTCCAAAGGCGATGACAACAAGGAGGAAACTTATCAGGGAGGGTACCAAGAGGCCTACAGCAACATTAAAGGAGATTCAAGAATTTACAGCCGGTACTGACCACTCCTGCACGTGACAACAATCTCCTGTATTCTGCACCTGTTTGGGCTATGGGGTAAGGTGACAAAACAGAAGCCATTCCTCACAAAAAGGAACATCCATCGCTTTCTAAGTTGAGCCTTCTAAATTCTGCAAAAAGCACATCCTCACCCCAAACCATGGGGGAAGATGCCTCATCATACAAATAACACCATACCTGCTGCAAAGCATGGTGGTGGCAGCATCATCCTTTGGGGCTATTTCTCTTCAGCTGGAACAGGGGCTCGAGTCAACATAGATGAGATAATGACTATCTCCAAATATCAAAGATCTACTGGAACAAAACCTGCTGGCCTCTGTCCGAAAACTGATAATGAAGATGAAGACCTTCCAGCATGATGACAACCCACAGCACACATCCAAATCAACCAAACGCTTCTAAAAAGAAAGATTGAAGTCTGCCAGTGGCTCAGTCAAAACCAAGACCTCAACCACCTGAATAGGACTGAGCACAGAAGATTCAATATGTATTGACAACTTGGAAAAGCTTTTCAGAGTTGGGATAAAATCCCAAAGTCCTGCCGTGCAAAGTATACAGCAATTTATTCACAGACTTACTGCTGTAAGAAGTGCAAGAGGTGTTCCCACAAAGTATAAGTTGGGAGGGAGGGATATGCACACTTTTGCAAACAGCATATTGTGGGTTCTTAATATCAGTTATTTGCTCAAATACTTATCTATTTGTTTTTCTCTTGAAATTTGTTGGTTGTAAGGTCACATTAAAGACAAAAAAGGTCTGCTACGATGTATCTTGATTTCTGGCTTTGCGTACATCTCCAAAAACCTGCAACTTCAGCAAGGAGTACAGACTTTTATATCCACTGTCTTACATGGTGCCTCATTTATACCAACTACAATCACCAATGTTAACTCAATGATTTATTAATTTTCCTTTTTCATTAAATGTTTTATGTCCCCCCATAACCCAAAATAAAGTTCCCCAAATGCTCAAGCTTGCAGAAAAAGCCTTTGGCCTGATGTGCCAGATGACTCACAGACAGTTCACAGAAGGATGATATTTTAAAAGCTATTTAGCATGATTGTGTATTTTTTTCAGTATATTTTTTGACATCATACAAGGCCGGCACTTACCCAGGTCATTTGCCCAGAAACAGCTTGATTTCGGCATCTGCTTGTCATCAGCTGTCCACATGATATTCATGTTGCATATTTTGTTGAATTAAAAAAGGGAATTTTTTTGCTGATCCCTTTGGTTTCATAAATATGCTTTATGGACCGTAGATCTGGCCCCACCTGGGGTGGGTGGAGCTACATGTCTCCAGGACTCTGTCGGATAGTCCAGAATTTAAACAAAGCATCAGATTCCTGCTTTGCTGAGGAACACAAGATTTAAATTAACAGGCTTCTCTTGCTTAATGATTCTGCATCGCAGCTGAAGATTTGCTTGTAGAAGTGAACCCTCATGAAACAAACTCTTTATTAATTTAAATTGGGAAAACAATGGGTTCCTGAGCTCCAAATGGTTTTTTCACCAACATGCAGTGTTCCTACCTTTTGAAACACGGAGACAATTCAACTCAAAACCAAGTGTAGAAAGGTAATAACTGCTGTATTTGCCTTTAAATCCAGGATTAAAACCCTCTCACTTATTATTGCTGAGCACTGGAAGTACGGTTCTAGAAAGCCAGCTCATCGCAAGCTAGCCCCACGCAGTCACCTGCTAAAGTCCTCAACTCACCTAAAACTTGTTTTTTGACTGTGGATGGAAACCAGAGCACCTGGAGGAAACCCACACAAACACCTAACAGACAAGCAAAATCTACATAGCACCCAGACCAGACATTAGCTGCTGCCCACCATGCCATCCAGTCACAGCCCAAAATTCAAAATTCAAAATTCAAAAATCTTTGCTTAGATTTCAAAAAAGTTCAAATTACTTACAAGTTATTTTTTATGCCCTTCCCAAATTTATATTGCTGTTATTTTTGGTTTATGGGTTATGATTAGTTCTCATTTTAGTTTGTTGTTCTTGGGTGGCATAGGGTGGAATAATAATAATAATAATAATAATCATCATCATCATCATCATCATCATCCTCTGGAAACACTGGCTGTGTGTGTGTGTGTGTGTGTGTGTGTGTGTGTGTGTGTGTGTGTGTGTGGTTTGCATTCATCTGTAGGAAAGGATTATTATATCAGTCAATAAAATGATTGGCTGGCTGATATGAGGGTGGCCTGCAAGAGTTTGCTTTAGCAACCTCGCAAATGAATGAGCTGCATCAAAGAAAAACCCAGAACCAAGTGAGAGCAGTGACCTGGTGCCACACCTCGGGCGGTGAAATTGTACACACGCTATAGGAGACGCTGGGATTTCACAATCACATTCCTCTCTGCTATTTTGGAGCAGCAACCCTTTAACCCCGAAGCTCTTTGCCTTTCTTTAGCGACAGTCAAGCGGTTGTAGCCTGACTCAGGGACACGGAATGTCCTCGCGGGCTAAAAGATGTCAGCGGCGCCCCTTCCAGGCAATACTCTGGAGTGCGCTTGCTCTTACATACATGCCTGTTTTGCTGCATGCACTGGGTGTGGATCTATCTGGTGCCACATGAGTAACAGCAGTCATTAAAGGAGGACCCCACTGGGAGGGTGAGATGGTAACAGGGTGGTGATCCTCAGACATGGCTACGAGGCTGAGCTGCAGTCACATGTGCAGCTCAACCAAGGCCGCATTCCAGGGGAACTCCCTGGCTAGGATCTCCGCTTGCTGTTCCTCGTGTAGGAGGTTCTACCGCTCCACTGTGTGTCTGTGCATACAGTACGCGCAGTACATGTCCGCCTAGTAAGGGCAGCGGGACAGTACGTTTCCCCACCGCTTTTCCACTCCTGTCCATTTTTTTTGCAATGATTTGAATGCATATGTGTGCATCTGTGAATAATTCTTCTGTTGTTCTGTTGTTGTGAAAACACCACTTACATGATGCGTGTTCCTGCCGACGTTACGCAATCCGCTTGACTATCGGTGGCGTAAAAATTGTCTGCTTTCCCAGCTTTACACTTTTGCTTCATCTGCAATGTGCAACTTGAGACAGAACAGCTGTTAAACAAAGCGGACTCCGTTTCAGGCCTCTGCCCTGATGTGAGAAATCGTAGACGAAATCCAAAGGATTGCGAGGACCTCTCGACGTCTCAGCTAGGGAATATCGAGTTCCGCAGGCGCAGAAAGGGAAGCGGCGGTGTTTGTTTTTATGAACAAGGAAAGCTTTCAAACGCGTCGCGATAACGCAGCTCTCTGGGTCTGAAGGCAGCCTCACCGAAGGGGTGCGGTTTAGCATTTGTATAAAAAAAAAAAACGTAAAGATTTCCCTGCCGCGGCCACCGCCGTTCCTGCTACAGGGCCGTGTCAGAAAGGTCCTAAAGGTCCGCGGTGCTGAATGAAATTGTTATGGGATTTTTGTGACTCTTCTGGAAAAATTCTTTTCAACAAAACAGAAGAACGTGCTGGAGATGGCCCCTCAGTGTATTCCCAGGACTCGAGGACTTCAGCATGTCAACATAAATCACGGTCTCCTGCGCTTTTTTTTCTTCTCAAATTGAAACAGGATGGCCTTCGCGGGGCCAAAATTTCTATCGGATTAATCCTGTGGCATGTGGAAGGAATGTAATAAAATCACGTCGCACTTTCTCAGCGAAGAAGCTGAAGAAAAGGATGAATCTTGAGGGCCAGCACCGTAGTTCTCTGCAGGGTGTAAGTGTCGACGGGACTGACAGAAGACTGGAATGACCGACCTTCTTCTGGTGGATGCTTGGCTATGTCTGTGAAGGCCGCTTGGTTTTACCTTCTAATGTGTAAACTTTAAAGAACGTTGAATGAAATAGTGAATTCATTGAGTTCTAGGAACATAGCAACCGGGGCATAGCTAGAAACTTTGGGCCTTCCAATATAATATTGCTCTTCCCCTTCCCTCCTCCCTCGGTAGAATAAGTAAAACCCTTTGTGGTCCCTATCATCATCACGCCTCTCATGCCACTAGCAATAGCCTTGCATGGCAGCTCAAACTTGGTCATGAATTTGAATTTACGCTACTTAGAAGTCCATGTATTTGCTACCTTTTATAGGTTTTCTTAGCCGAGTCCAATGGGGTGGTGCAAGGGTGCAGTGGGCAGCTGTGGGTTCAGATTCAACTTTGTTTATGTAGAGTTTACTTTAGTCGCTCTGAGTTCAGAGGGGTTTTGTCTCAAGATGGTTATTTCAGGTGAACTGCTGGCTCAGTGTTGCCTCTAGTGTGTGCGTGGATGTGGTTGGGCAAGTCCAGTGATGGACTGGTGTCTGATCCGGAGAGGAGCCTACATTGCTCTTCAAGTTTCTTGGACCATGACTGTGCCAACCCTGCACTGGACATTCATGATCAGTTGACCAGTTTCTTCAAAGCCACTTTCAATGTTACATCACTTACAGCAATTCACCCATTTATATAGTTGTATCTATATATTTTTGTGGCATAGTTTAGGACTAGGCCCTTGGTTCAGCTTTTGCAGAAGGACATGGGATACAAAACTCCAGCCTGGTGCCTTCGGACAAGTGGAAACGGAAGTGTAGGCACGGTTTTCAGACAATATTTTTGATGAAACTTATGAATACATATTGACATGTGAACAAAGTATGATGCCACATTTTGTTAATAAACTTCTAATATTCAACAGAAAAAAGTAATTTCGTACAACCTGAAACAGCTTTGCACAAAAACTCAAGTTGCAAGTATTTGAACTTCTGTACATAGCGCGCCCCCTGGTGGAGGAGAGCTGGCATTAAATTCTCCTCTTCCCACAGCACTGCACTCAAAAGTAATTCACATGTTTAAAAGTTAAATGTATTGCTTCTCTTTGCTTTTTTGTAACTTAAGAAACATATGGAAAAGCTCATGTTTATCAAAATAAAACAATAGTACATGTTTAGTTGAGCTGTTGAAATATAAGGGGCTAATTGTAAGGGAGGAAAAACTGAAATGGTGCCTCCAGCTATTAACTGCATCACACATAAATGCTGATTTACATTATATATGTCATTGTGCGCATGTTACATTTTTACAGTATGTTACATACGCTTATGTTATATTTCTCGGCCATTATAAAAAATGTAATGCAATCCAACAAATTAGTTTTAACAATAAGTACTACTATAGGATAGAATATTTGTGTACGCCTTTACATTTAGGTGTAGATTCATGAATGATTAGTCAAGGAAATAAAAATCAGTTTACAGGGCAGTTAAAAGTACGTGACATTTAAAAGGAGTTGGGTGTTTTAACATGATGGATTAGACGGTCACAATGGTGACAACGAAATGGAGCAGCGATGCTGAGGCAGTGGCCTGTGAAGAAGACTGGTGTTCAGCTGATAACCATTAACTGAGAGCTTTCTGTTGATGCGCCTGTTGCTGCTGAGCATTAAGTTTGACAGCTCTGAGCAAAGATTAACTAAAGGAAAAGGAAAAAACGACTAAACGGAGAAAACGTCATGCTGAGACTTAATAGCGTTTATTTAAAAACACATGCCGAAGTCATCATTTGTAAGGCAAAGGCACAGAAAACCACATAGATAAACACCGCACACAAACTGGTACCCCCGTGAGACCATTATTAGGAATGCAGTGTGATAAAACCAGAAAAAGAACCTGAAATCACAAACATCCTCACTAAAGTTACATGACTTTTCGTTCTGTGGGGGATTACTTTTTGTATTCTCATCATGCTTTATGTTTTACTATAACATGTTAAAAGATAGCAGTAAACCTGAAAAATGCTTTTTTTTTTTTTTTTTACAAAAAAAGTGTCTGCAAAACTGATGCAAAATAAAGAATGAACACAGAAAAATGTCACAGTCAGCAGGACATTCCTTAAATTCGGTGATATTCAAAGCGATGTTTACTCATTTGAATGACCTCCACCGGGGAGCGATGGTTTGGACACATTCAAAACTTTTCTCGTCTCCACTGAAAAGCGGCTCAGCACATCTCCCACCATTTAATGGCCTGGATTACGCCATGCATCTTCTGCAACGCAACATATATTTTGTAAGGTGAGAAGATCAGAAGAAGACCCCGATTCTGTTTTATTAAGCATTTTCAGTGAATGTTAAACCGGTTAACGCAAACCAGACAAACAGTGGGCATCGGGACCTTTTGGGGACGCTGAACAGCCTTATGTGCGATAAAGCAAATAACCTCCAAAAGTTGTCACTGGTGGATACCTAGCTGGGATATCACCTGTCGCCAGCCTTAACCATACCCTCTGTCCTAAGTTTAGTTCCAGGACAGCATCTCCAGTGGTAACCCTAGTGCTACCCTGCTGGCTGGTCAACTCTTGAGTCTGGAAGGAGAGCTTGTCCTCCTCATCCACCACCAGGTACCCAGAAAGTTCAGGGCTGCTGGACTCCACGGTGTACTTGAACACGTACACCCCCAGGTAGGGCACGGCAAATTTCCCACTGCCAGGGGAATACGACGCGCCGTAGTTCACGTACAGGTGGTTGAAACGAATTGGACCCGGAGTATTCATGGCGAAAGTGTGCGCTACGAAAAAGGTGACCATGGGAGCGTAGCGGTAGGAACCCTGAAAAAAATCTGCAGAACAATACAGGAAGTGTTAATTTCAAGTCTTACTGTAAAAGTGTTGACCTACTGCACGATGCCGATCTCTTACCGGGGGCTGAAGCTTCACTGCTCACCAGCCTCTTGGTGCAGTCGGTTCCGCTGAAAGGGAAGCGGCAGGCGCAGACATAGCCAGCATGCCCGTCGATGCACGTGCCTCCATTTTGGCAGCGGCCACTCGAGCAGCTAGCGGCCTCCACTGACAAAACACGGAAGGAACCTGGTTCAGAGGAACCTCACTTTGAATACAGTGGCACCATACAAGCAGCAAAGAGCACAATGCACATTCTGGAGGAATTCTGATGTAGGAATGGACAGACATCCAAAACTCATCTGCTAGGTAAGCAGGAAGCAAGAATTATTCACCTACTTGGGGACTCATGGATGGGATTCAAGGGGGTTGTGAAGCTCATTTGATTTGAAAGATTGAATAACTAAACAAAAAAAACATTTTAAATAATCTTGTAGTGACAAAATTTTATTTGAAGATAGTCAAGTTTCAATGGTAAACTGGGGGCAAAATTTTCTGCAAAGTTTGTGCATGGATATTTTTGCCCTGACCTGACCTGACTTGACAAGACCTCATCATCGATTGTTCCATCTTGTGGAGAACATTTGTGGCACTGCTACCAGAGCACTGGAGGACGCATCCTAAAGTGAGTTTGTAATGTAATCCAAACAGCATCAGACACCCAGCCATGCATCTAAACATGTTACTTGCCCATACTAGACTGAAAATATGGAGAAAACCTTCTCGTAAGAATCTGTTACCTTGGTTGAAAACGCTATCGGTGTTCCTCTGGTTCCTTCCTGCTTTAAGAGTGGAATTCTGTGAAAATGTGCTGTCCAGTTTCACTGCTTGCTTCTGAAGCAGGGAAACATCCCTGAGAATATGATTCAGTGTAGAGGTTAAAAAAGCTGTGGGACTGGATGAGAGGACAGATTCATTTTGAGCCTGACTTTCTGGCACTAAGAAGTGACTTAGGTCCTGCTGAAGGAGGGTAAGGTTGATGGGTTCTTGGAAACTCTTTTGCATTTGGACAACAGTGGCAGACATATTTTGGCAAGACCACCGTGTTTGTGAGGTGCTCGTTCTTAGCCGCAGCACCTCCTGGGTCAGGTTGAAAGTCTTTGTAGCTAACGCCTGCAAACGTTTGTCCAGATCCTTGTATTTCCATGCCAGGCCAGGTTCTGCTGCTGGTTTGATTTTTTTTGACTTCACAGTCGAGGTTGTGTTGGCATCTGGGACATTTCGCTTGACTTCCAGGCTCTCCAGATGCATCCTGTATTGTCCAAAGTCCCTGGAGGAATTAGCCTGCTGTAAACGGCCAATAGCACGTTGGTGGTATACAAGCTGAGCAAGTACATTTTCCAGTTTCTGGGACAGATGGGTGAAATTTTGGAGCCTGCTTTCATCATGAGAGGCTGCGAGGAAAGGAATATTGGATACATTTGAAATGACGTCAAACGCTGTGATTTGGCTTTGCACAGAAAGAACAGTGGAATTGAGAAGATTAATCTCTTCTTTCAAATTTACTAAACTTTCCAGTTTTTTGGCAAAATCATCAGAGAGCTTCCTCAGCTTCTCATCTGTATCCTCGCAGTTAGTCCGTAGAACATAGTAATCATCCTTGACAGAGTCAATGGCCTTGTTGATAACAGTCATGGTGTCGTTGAGCGCATCTTCAATTCCATCCTGACATCCTCTTAGAGTCTCTTTCACTTGTTTTTCTTCTTCCTGAGTCTTACTCGCCTGCTTCTCTTGGATCTTCTCCAGATTTATGATGCTCGTGTTCAAAACTTTGACAGCAGCAGCCAAGCCCTCCACCTGCGATTTGATTGGTGACATCTTTGTTGTATCATTCCTGGCAACATCGGAGAAATGTTGCTTTTCAATGAGAAGCTTGAGCTCCTCGAGATCATAGGCCATGTGACTGATCCTCTCCTCGGTGACATTCAGCGTGAGCTCCATGGGCCAGACCCTCTCATGCAGAGTCTGATTAATGCCATATATGTGGCCTTGCATCTGCTCCAGTTGAGGGACGAGTTCTTCTTTGCGGTGTTCAGCCAGTCTTTCGAAGGTGGCATCAGCCACTTGCCCCAACATTGATGAGAGGTTGGCCATCCTCATCTCCTGGGTGTGGAGTTCCTGCTGTAGCTGCAGGATGGACAGGGCTTGGCTACTGATAGTATCTCCTAAGTTGGACATCTGCCTTCCAAAGGCAGTGGCCTCATGTTCTTTAGGGACTACCGATCCGTTTAGCGGAACTCCTTCCAGGCTGTTGCTTCCTATACCCTTCATCTGAGAAAGTGTGCGATTTATACTGTTGAAGAGTTGAACTGTTTTCTGCTGTTCAAAGCTGAGTTTGCCCTCGAGGGAACCATATTTCTGGAGCAGATGTGTTGTTTTATTTGCATAAATGACAGCATTACCATGCAGAGAAGATATTTCATTCTTAACACTTTGGATGTCATTTTGCATTTGTTTGCTGCTCTCTTCCCATGTTTTATGGCATGACAGTAACTGGGCCACCGTCCCATTTATTTGGTGTAGATTCGTTTTTGTAGCCTGCAGGTCCACTGAAAGTGCTGACATAGTTTTAAAAATGATTGAAATGGTTTCCTTCATTCTGCTCTGAGATTGCTCAATCTCTTCTTTGACAATGTCGCGGAGAATTTCTTGGACTGCTTTGGACTTCAGGGCTGGAATTGGAAACACCAACAAAAATATATGTCATGCTACGGTGAAACAATTCCTGCTCTACAGCCACGTAGAGATGGTGCCTCCTTCTCACACTTCAGTCTAAATTGCTATTTGTGTTTGTTGCTGGGCTTGTTGATAACAACCAATTGCTCTTACAATGTCAAAGTCTCCAGAATAAAACTGTAAGGAATTTTGCTGCAGTCAGATGGTTCAGAAGCAATGTGGTAAAATGCAGTGCCAATGCAACTGAGTGTATTCGTTCAATTGTCATTTTTCCGAACGATCGAGATGAGCAACGCACCGTCGATGGTGGTCTGTCCATAATTCCTTTCCTTCACCTCCAGTTTTCCTTGTAAAGAAAAAAGTGACATTCGGATGCGGTCCATGTTCTCACTGGCATTAGTCATTTGCTTCTGCAGTGTGAGGATCATCTCGGTTTGCTGCTTGAAATGAGCTGTTTCCTGGTTTACTACAAACACATGCAAAAATCAAATTAAAATAATGTGTGGAAGTTAATAAAATACAATTCCTTACAAAAATGTAATATGTAGAAAAAACACATGATCCAGAGTGTTGGAAAAAATATTGCAGTACTTAACATTTATAGCATTTTTGAATTCATATATTTAATGAGAATTTCATTTCCATGTTTATACGCGTAATTTAATGTACATATGGCATAGTCAAAAATATATTAATAACTGCACAAATAGGATAGTTTGTCAGTCTGTGCACTTTTCTTTCATGTACCTGCCTCAGCTTTCTGATGGCCTAGTACTCTATCCCACCTAACTAACCATTCGTTGTAGCACACATGAACTTGGGTTCTACAAGGTCAGGTGGACCCCTCCACTTTTTGGCTTTGGAGGATCTAACCAGTCAGTTACAAATCCATCGACCTAAACCGAGTTCCGCACTGTGAGTCTCTGCAGCCTGGACTCCAACCTGATGGCACGGTGACCTGCTGCCTCCCAGCTGGATCTGTTTGCTTCACAGGGCCACCCACTGACTGGCCTTCTGCTTCATCTGCCTGGAAGAGCGGGGGTGTCTTCATTGCTGGAAGACATTGTCCTCATTATATTATTCATTCATTCACGGCTTCATTGCTTCATTCTCTTTGGACAGAAAATTTGCCCTAGAATCCATCATTCTTGAAGGCCTACGTAAAGAGGTTGATGTATGCATGTGTCACATTGCAGGACGAAGAAGGAAATTAAGGTACCTGGTGTGTTCTCATTACTGGGCTGGCAATTCGGGTCCAGGTATCCAGGGCAACACTTCCACTCTAAGGATGTCACAATGTTGTGTTTGATTCGGTAGGTGGGCCGGCTCATCACCCGGTACCTGTGACACATCGTCATATGGGATATATGCTGTTTCAAGGAGACACACAGGTGATGTCTACAATGCAAAACCTAACAGCCTCTCTCACAGTTTATGGAATCCTAAATAATTCGGCTGGTTGTTATTTTCATCCAGCTGACCTCTCGGTGCAGCCACCTCGGTTCCAGTTACACGGGTCAGTTCCAAATGGTAGGTAGGATGCCGTAGAGTCAATCACCACTGTTGGAAAAAGCCGAGTGTGGACATATGCACACCAGTTTCTGTGGAAAGACATTGGAATGAAATTTATTACTGATATAAACGGAAGATTTCTCTAGTATTTGTATATACCGGTAGTCATTCCAGCTTTCTGGTGCTTTTCTGTAACCCTTTTTTCAAATGTTCAGATTATCTATTGTCTAGTGTTTCATGTCTAAAATAGTACTTAATCTTAAATTCTCTGCAAATTTATTTGGGCAGCTTTGCCTGCCCCAGCTGGATTACGTTTAACTGTTTTTGTTAAAGGTGAACAATCCTAGAATGCTGTTGTTGTTGGAAGAATATGAACACCGAATGGTAAGTATCCACCAACTCACTCCCAGTGAGGTTACCGCTGTGAAAACAAAATGAACACCGGCAAAAAAAACAAGCTTACTCATAGGTCAGGTCTACAGAACTCACGTTTAAACAAGTGTTTAAACAAATATTTACCAGATCCCTAAACTGTACAAAGAATAATACATATCCCTCAAAGAGCTTCTGTGAAGGCCTGGTGTCTCACCCAGGGTGGACCCTGTCATGCACCTTATGGTTCTACTGGAATTGGCTTTCCGCCACCACAACCAAGTGCTGGCCAGGCAGTTTCTAAAAAAATGGATGGATGTTAAAGAAAACTATCAAGACCGTTATAAGCAAAACTTGATATTCCTGAGATGTCTGTTCATACCGCTGCCTGGTGGTGGTGCTGTGAGAGCGAGAGCCGTTTTCCACTCGTGTCCTTGTTCTGCGTGAGTCACACATGCAGGGATTCGATCCACACCAGAG
This sequence comes from Heterotis niloticus, assembly GCA_018136845.1. Taxonomy (NCBI): domain Eukaryota; kingdom Metazoa; phylum Chordata; class Actinopteri; order Osteoglossiformes; family Osteoglossidae; genus Heterotis; species Heterotis niloticus. The sequence continues at coordinate 7,161,589 of CM030890.1, forward strand.
GTTCTTTGTGACTCACGGCGAATGGAGAATGAAGTGGGTGCATGTAGCATGTGGGAGGGATGGAAGTGCAGCAGACCTTGTCAGCCGTGAAAGGGGTCTATGCACATTATCTGCGCGGGGAGATGGTTCTGACAACACCCTGTGTTCCTCAGCCTCTCCTGGGAGAGCAGAAGTGCAAGATTTCTTCCCATCCAAGCCACTTAATCCTGCTTCCTGCCACTTCCACACATTTCAGACGCAGCCGCTATAACCACACCACACCCTTAACCTGCTGGAAAACTCATCAGCTCCACCGATGGAAGTAAAGTATTCTCTGTAGATTTCCTTCTTTTCGGACTTGAACTGTTTTTCTTTCATTTCTGAAATGGCACCGAACCATCTGGAAGGAGGCGCTGAAAGTAAACGCCGAAACTGGGACGCTTTCCACTAGAATGTCTATACAGCAATTTCTTCACATGATCACACTTTAGGAGGTGAATGTGCCACTTTTGCAGCACTTAACTATGATAACTATGACTTTATGCACGTGCAAAATCAATGCACTTGACACTCAAATACAGTATTTGTACAGTGTACAGTATATAGTAATTTTTAAAACCTTGCTTTGAATGTAATGGAAATCTCTTGTTACTAAATGCAATCAGAACCCACTTGCATGGATATTTTTGCATCCATATACAGTATATTATAATATATTATTTTGATGAATTACAATGCTTTAAAGCCTTCTTTTGTCTTCCATTGCTTCCTGCTCCACCTAAATATTTCCATTATTCCTCATAAGTGCCTCTGGGGATAGACTTTTGCACTAACTTACTTGCCCCGTGTGGTTTCGAAACTGGGTTTTGCCGCACTCCTCCTGTCATGGGTCTGTCTAAGTCCGCCCTGATGTTTGTCTCCCAGTGCGGAGGCTGAAGGTCCAGAAGGGGCTGTTCTTCTCTCCAGTGTCTGGCCGTGCTTCATGAAGTCAGTGGTGCGGTTCGTTACATATAAAATCCTGGGCCGTGCCTTGCTTTTTTCCACTTGAAGTTCAACTGCAGCAGTAGCATTGCCCTGTGATCCCCCTGGATGCGGGCTTTCGGAGAGATGGCCTTGGTTTACGGTATTTGTCCCTGCATTTGTGGTGTTCAGGTGCTCCGCTGTCTCATTGTAGGTGATCGTACTGAGGCTGCCAAGAATACTGTACGACATAAAGAGTGACATCAAAACTGTCCACTTCATCTTAGTCCACAGCTGGTGACACTTTTCAGTAAACTTTCAAGGAATCCAAACCTAAGTGATGTCCACTTCTGCTTCTTCAGCCTCCAGCTCATCACCTAACCATTATGGCTCCTTTGCAGTTCACCTGGGCTTAAAAACGTCTGTCCAGGGCATGTGATCCATATATAGGATGTCCGCTTCCACTTCCTGCTTCAAAGGATTCACCGTGTCACCTATGAATGGGTCCCTGTAGGTTTTGGAATTTGAGTCGTCCTCCAGCGTTGTGGAAAATGTTTGCGGAAGCAGGACAGGCATTTCCTATCAGCTTCCTCTGTCATTCTTTTCTGTGAGTTTTACTTTTCCACTCGAGGATCCAGATGACACAGCTACATCCTGACCCCAGCCAGAGCCAGGACTGCTAGAGTCATCCAGGAAAACATCACCCTGGGTATGAAGGCAAGAGGAGCACCTAGTCCTCCACTGTGGAGGACTGTGGGCCAATATAGGAAATAAAGAAAAGAGCAGGATGTGGAGCAAACCATACATCCTTAATTTAATGGGCAGAGACTTAACACATTTCAAATTAAACTTACAAGAAATCCAAAAGACGTTTTTGCATATATGGATGGAAAAAATACAAAAAGTCCTATGATTCATATTTTGGTGCTATCATTATTTTCCAGGTGATACGCTGGTACTTTGACACTTCCCCATAGCAGCCTAAAACATATTAATTATTTAATGGACTTCTGGTTTCATATAAATGCTGCTTTAGGGACATTTGGATTCAAGAAGCTTTCTGCAATATTGGACATCCTCCCATTCCATGTTCATCTATTAAATCCAGGATGTACTGTTTTGCCTGCATTGTACACCACACGAAGAAAATTATGTAACAGCGTCTCAAAGAAGTCATGTGACTCAGACACCAAGAGCAACTCAAAAGCCCTCGCGTCATTAACATAAAAATGACGGAGAGAATCATTTAAACCAAACAAAGCAACAAAAAACCGAACGAAACAAAAGCATCACACAGTCAGCCGCATTGTCTCTGTTTCCCACTCTCCTGCGTCTCGCCTCTTCTCTCCCCTGTGGGCAACCCAGCTGGCCCTCTCCTTCTGACGGCTCTCATTAGCGGGATGGGAGCCAGCTGTGTCACATTTGCACGAAACTCGCTCGCGCACTGTGCCAGCGGGGAGGAAAATGGCAAACCGAGCTCTGCGCGGATCACACAACAGTCACACAGCGGTTCTGCCCCGTGGCTCGCCGCAGCTCGCATTGTATATAAATAAACAAGTTGGTGATATTGCGCTGCACTTGACACCGAGAAATGGTGAACCGATGCTGTCGCCTTCAAAACACGTTTCTTCTTCCCATGTTCAGTCTTGCTTCATTGCGTTTTGAACGAACGCAAAACGTGCGCTTTATGCAAGGCCAGACGTACGGACATGCGCAGCGCTGTCCTGTATTTGCCCGCTTGGCACGGCACTTAAACCGATTTATTCAAAATTACTTCCTGCAGTTATACGTCCACAAGCAGCTTGTTTGCTTTTCCCAGTTTAAAGACACGGCGGTGCTTCACTAAACAATACTCTCAATTTTTTGTATGATAGGGAATTAATATTAGGCCATGTACAGTACAGTATGACACAGCCTGTTGAAAACACACTGAACAGTTTGAGAATTTTAAACAGCGGAAAGAATCTAAGCATCGCTGAACGATTAAATACTTGTTAGTTTATGCGCTTCAGAAATTGTGCTCTTTCTTGGAAGGCTGGCTTTTTCCACCTCCTACAGATGGGCATCTGGTGCCAGGATGAGATCCACTCTGTGCCTTTGTCACTGCTGCTGCAGCATAGTCAGCTGCTTGGTGTTTAAACCAACACTGCCTGCACCTCCCTGTAATAAGAAATGGCCCACAGACCGTATGTCACTTTGGCTACCGAAAACGTCCCATCCCATGCTCACTGCATTTCATAAATCCACAAATTTCATAGTCGTTTCCAAATTGAATTCTGCACTGTGAAGTAAATGATGGTGTTTCGGTGTGGCAAAGGGATGTGAATGCTGCTGAATGTTGTACGGTTGCCGTACTTACTCTTAAACCAACACCGTAACTGTCATTGGAAGTTTTAATAAACACAGTTCTACTGGAAAGGTATATGTCTACTGTAAATTATTATGCAAAATAAATTAAAGCTCTAAAATTATCAAAATATTTGTCCCGACACATGTCTTGTCTTCTCCACCTGTTGCCAACCTCTTCTCTGCAATCTCCAAACCTTCATAAAATTAAAAAAAAATTACATTACAGACAGACCAAATCTCCCTGGCCAGTACTTTTATTTGTGTTTATTAATCGCAAATCCCTCTTCTGACTTTTTCACCGAATTTTATTTTTTACATTCCCAAGAAAAATGTATACAACCATTCCACAATTTATATAATTTTAAACTGCACTAAATAGTCTGATAAAAGACTGCAGTTAAATGTTAAGGATGGTTAACCTTCTCATACAGGTTGTGAATTTGCTGAGTTTAGATGAATTCCAAATTAGTGCTGGAAATCCTTCCGCAGAAAAAAAGCCTGTATATGTCTGTATAGCAAATTTCTTCTCTTTGAACTGCACCTTAATTCCATTTCTACTTAATATCACAGTAACGCAACGCCCTCAGCAAGACTGTCATTTAAAACCGATCGGTCTCAGGAGCTTTATAATTCATAGCCATCGATACAGTTAACCTAACACCGCAAACAAGGATGGTGCCAGCCAAGGGTGTACCTAAAGTATTTGGTACCCCCTCCACCCACTGTGTTGCAAAATTATTTTGTGTAATAACCGCACCTACCCCACCACCTAGTCTATATGAAAGCTAGTAAAGGGCAAAAAAGTTAAGCAATTTACATTTTCATTTTTCCTTGCATTTCTTATTTTTTTTAATCACATACAAAACACACAGATACATAACTGCACACAGAAACACAGAGAATTAAGACAATGCACCCAGAAACTTATTAAACAACAGTAAACAGTACATACAGTCAATAAAACATGGCAAGGGATTATGGGTAGGGTTCACCATGCTACAGTATTTACAGTATAATGCGGTGGGCTACTGCTTGGGTGTATTTGTAATATGCCAGTATGCCTTCTGTTGCATTCAGTGTCCACTGTGTGTTTATATGGGTTTGTATCAGTATTGCACTTTACAGCACATATTACGGTTTTATGCATTTCTTTTGTGTAATAAACAAAAGGAAGAACCTTTGTTCCACAATCTTGGTCCTCTGAAATGTTTGTTGTCAGAATATATTTGTCATTAATTTTGGTCTGGTACTGATATTTTATCTCTTTTGATAGCAACCCTTGAAGATCAACAGGAGGGGTTGTAATTCATCCCTCCAGAGTCTTTATTTGCTTTCACTCATTATACTCACCCAAAAAGTCCCCTGTCGACTTTTATTTTCTTTAACGCCCCGAATTTCTTTACAACCCTGCCATCCCCTTTCTGCCTGGCACCTGGCAGGGGCTATGCCAACTGCCGACTGTTTTTATGCCTTAGCTGCTATATCCTGGTCAGGGTTATGGTCACCTGGCATCCTACCTAGAATCACTAGGCACTAGACTATCTATCTATCTATCTATCTATCTATCTATTGAGCTGGTACATCTTTTGCAATACTGCAGGCTGTACTGCATCAGTCAATTAAGTATTGAACTAGAACCAAGTAACGGCCTTTGGGTACACACAACATTGAAAAGGCAAACATGGAGATTGTGGAGAAAGGTGGTAAGACAATGTCCTGCACTAAATGCAGCTGCTTATTCCACCACCATGATGGTGATGACAGAGGTGTGACCAGGGGACCAGGGTGTGAGGGGTGGGGGCCGGAACATCTGATTCGGAACACTGCTGTGTGAATGGATGAGGTCTGCTGCGCTAAACTAATGCCATATCTGTCATCAGTAAACAGTAAAATAGGCACATTAATATACTGCAACGTACTTATTAGTGGTGACAGTAACACGTGCTTGATCTTCTTCTTCTTCTTTCTGCCGCTCCCGTTAGGGGTCACCACAGCGGATCAACCGTTTCCACTTCTTCCTGTCCCCTGCATCTTTCTCCGTCACACCAACCACCTGCATGTCCTCCTTCACCACATCCATAAATCTCCTCTTAGGCCTTCCTCTCTTCCTTTTGCCTGGCAGCTCCATCCCTAGCATCCTTCTCCCAATATATCCAGCTGTAACATGTGTTTGATAAATAATTTATTTGTTACATAGCTAAAATATTTAATAAATCATTTGGTACAGATCACATTTCAATGCAAACTGTCAAAGCAGAGACATAAGTGACATCAATTATTAATCAGGGACCGGGTCTTAATTTTTGTATTCTTGGCCCAGGTGCTTAAATTATTTCTGGAGAATAATATTTCCAAAACTTTGCCATATGCAATGTAACCTGTAATGACAATTTTAAGAGGAACTGTGATAACTGCTGATTCAACTGACAGCTGTTATTTCATTCTGGTGTTTGGGCACAAAGCTAATTTCAGAAAAGCAATGATTACCACATCTTTACATTACTGCATTTATTAAAACATCCCTTATTAATATACTATTATTACGATTATTATAATCTTTCTGAACCATCGCAGCAGTGGTGTAGGTAAGAACTGCACTGGATGGCTCCTTTACTATGAAATATGTTTGATATATGTAGATCTGACCAATCACCAGCAAACAAAAGCATATCAATTTTATTAAATGAAAATGAATCAAATAAAAAAACTGTTTAAAAAAAAAAGAAAAAAGAAAGAACTTGTCCAAAATCAGAGGCACAACAAAATTCTGAGAAATGAGAAATGGAGGGCAATGGATTATGACATCCAAACCAGATTGGAAATATAAACAGCCATGACATGTAAACAGAAATGAACATAATAACTAATAATATTAAAAAATTACAGTATATGAAATATTTATCTATATACATGGTGACCCTGGGTTTTTTTTTTATCCTCACAGTCCAAGGACGAACATGTGTGGAACAAGTCAGCGTAAACCCCTTTCATAGCTTCTCTTACCTTGGGAACCACAAGACTTCTCTAAGAATGCATTTTAATTCAACAGCATCTACACCAACATACAGATTCTGCCCTGCCATATGTTTCAAGGACAGGCTGAGCAGAGCTGTGCAGCAGGCAAGACGTTACCTGCAGTAATGAATGAATTATTATATCATTATATATGTACAGAATATCAAAAACAGTCATGAAAAACAGACAATTCCGTATAACACAAAATGGAAATCATTGGCATAGCGGTGTGGGGGTCAAACCATGGCCCAGTGTTTAAAAAAAAAAAAAAAGTGTGCCCCTCCCCAATATTCCTCCACTGAGCCCTGTTGCTTCCTGCCCCTCCCCCATCAATACCTGATAAGTTTTGCTGCACATCTATCTATCTATCTATCTATCTATCTATCTATCTATCTATCTATCTATCTATCTATCTATCAGGATTCATATGACATAAGTGATGGCAAATTTCAGGTTGTAGTTCACAGTAAATAAATTGCCGAATTAATACCGATGTTTGCTTTTGGACATGCTGAGATTTTTTTTTTTTTTTTAAATAATAAAAACTCAGAAATGTGCGCGACAGCAAACTGTCGAACCCGGGACCGCGGGCCAACCGCACGCCGTCGCCGCGTGCGTACGTGCGTGCTTCTCCAGGGTGGGCGTGGTGCGCGCGGACGGCGGCGCGCGACGAATCGGGCGGGCTCGCGGACGTGAACGTGAGCCGAGGGGCGTCAGCACCGCGCGCTGACTCACGCGCTCAGCCGCTGCTGCCGCCGTTTTGCGGGGCGGGTTGGGGGGGGGGGTGGTTGTGGACCCTCGTCGAGAGTTGGGCTGCCGGGTCGAGGGCGTTCGTCTGAAACGGAGCTCAGGAAGAAGAAGCGAGAAGAATTCGCGTCCAACGCGTCGTGCCGAGAGGAGCGCGGCGACAGAAACAGGTGTGCGCGACGATCCCCAGGTTAGAAACGCCGCGTTGCCTCCTCGTCTTTGGGGATTAAAGTGCTTGCATGCTTGCAACTTCTCAAACGGGGAAATGTACAAACTGCGTTTTTTCTTCGTTTTCTGGGCGTCTGTCTTTGTGGGCAGTGTATTTTATGGGCAGTGTCTTTGTTAGCGGTGCCTTTATGGGTGGTGTCTGTGGTGGGCAGTGCCTTTACGGGTCAGGCCAAGATCATCTCCTATGTAGCAAAAAAAGTTGGAGTTTCCCACCCAGCAGGATTGTGCATTTTCTCTTGGTTGCTGTCTGGTTGTATGACTGTATGTAGTGTATGATGGAGTATAGGTAGGATCCCAAGAGTAGCCCAGCCAGTGTGTGTGTGTGTTTGCACGTGTGCATGTGACAAAGAGATTATTTGCAGCAAAGCCACCTCAGGTGTGACTTGGCTGTGGCCCCCCTCAGAGCCCCAGCAAGATGGACGCGCTGATGAAGGGCTTCTCCAAAGCGAAGGACGGCGTGGTGGCGGCTGCCGAAAAGACCAAGCAGGGAGTGAGCGAGGCCGCTGGCAAGACCAAGGAGGGGGTCATCTTTGTGGGTGTGTGTTTCAACACTTTCACATGCTCGTAACCTTGTATTCAAATATTTTTCAAATTATTATTACTTTTATCCAAAGTGGCAGTGGCTGACCCAGTTATGCAGCAGATATGCAATTCTTGCTGTATCAGTTCAGGGTTAAGTGCTTTGATGAGGGACAAGGCAGGGGAAGTGGTATTAAAAGCAGAAACCTTCAATTTATAAGGTTACAGTTACACTGCTTGCCAAAGTTCAGTAATTCTTTCCACCAAAAACGATAAAAAAATTTTTTAAAAATTCAGATTCACACCTTACAGAACCAAAAACCAAGACTGTCTATCAGTGTGAATTGTTACCTTGTTTACTGACAAAATGCTATATTATTTAGCCAAAATATTAAATTATTTGCATTATAAAATCAATCAGCAGGCAACTGACAAATGAGTGAGGATGAATTTGGCATTAACTGTTTTTAATTTATCTTTTTTCTTTTTTTTTTGGATTTAGGAACCAAAACAAAGGATGGTGTTTCATCAGGTACAGTGCACACAATGCAGTGTTTTTTTTTTTTCCTTCTTCTTCATAATAGATGCAGTTATGAAACCAGAGACAAAATTACACTCAGCAATTTAATAATTCATAAAATGTAATGCTTTCTATAATTATGTCTATAGCTATACCTTTCTGTGGTTATGGAGAAAAAAAAGTGCTTTGGCTTTCAGAAAACTATGAGCCCATTTTTGATTGCAGGCTCAATTCAGTGCCTTTTCTTCATTTGTCTCCATGTGTCCTTTCTTGTTGTATCTAATACCCTTTTTCCTATTATAATTCACTGTGTATGAAATTAATTTTTAAAAAAAAACCTTCTAGGAGCTGTTAACATGCAATTTGTAATTGTTAGAATTATTTCTGGAAATAAAAAAGAAAAAAGCAAGTTATAGGATCATTGCTGCCACACAGTCCACCATCACAAAGGATAACTGGGAGTTTATCTTTTTTTTAATTGTGTCTGTGCAAAATGTAGTTCAGTTAAAAAGAGCAGCACAAAAATTTGAGCTACATTACAGTTTTGCACAAATATTTGCTTTTTACTTTGAATTGTGGTAAACCGTAGCTTCATAGCAGTTAGGGACGGCTGCCTATAGTGCAAAGAAAGATGAGAACTGTCTGAATGACCTATGTCTGTAATAAAGGATGGATATAAGCTTTGATTATGGTGGGTGGCTCATGCCGTGCATTAGTTTATGCCTTTCAAATATTGTAGTTGTGGAATATAAAGATTTGAGGACACAGACAGTGGTGAGTGAGGCGCTGCATCCATCTCTGACCGACAGTTCATCTGTGTCTGTGTTGGATGAGCCTCCCAACGCCTTTAATGGCTGACAGGCCACGCTGATGGCTAAAAGCGGACATTACAGATGCGCTGGTATTGCCTACGCCCGCCTTCCCTCGAGGCGTGACTGAGTGACAGAACTGCATGCAGGGACCACACGTGTCACCTCAAGGACAGATGAGGAGAAAACATCCTCCATGCACATCTGTGTTCGACTCCTCCTCACAGCTCCTGAAGTGCGTCCAGTAATTATTTCTCGATGTCAGTGGAGTTGAAGATGGTCACGGTTAAAATGGCCTTGGGCTGCAAATGAGCCAGGTGTTTCCTTTTAAGGACGTATTACAGGGTCTGTACCGCTGGCGCGCAGACAAATATATGAGCCGTGCTTTTCAGCTGAGCGTGGCGATTTACTGTGGTTACCCCAAAACGGCCATTTTTTTCCGCTGAGAAATTAAATTGAGCTGCAAAAGGGTTAGCATCATCTTTAGAGAGCCTTGGATAAAGAAACCACTATATGATTAAGAAAAAAAATTAAAGAGTACGAAGAGTTTAACAGACATTACTGCATTTTTTTTACCGCACTTCACAAAATCTTTAGGGATTTCGCACCAAAACTTTCTGTGAAGGAATTTTTGACATCGGTTCCAGTGCACTGCCTAGGTGCACTGAGGCAGTGAAATTGTAGCGAATTTGCAGTCTTTCCATGTGCTTTTCTCCATCAGTTGCAGAGAAGACTGTATCTCAGGTGTCTCAAGTGGGCGGGGCCGTGGTGACAGGAGTGACAGCTGTCGCCCATAAGACAGTGGAAGGCGCCGGAAACATCGCTGCTGCTACAGGCTTGGTGAAGAAGGATGCAGGCAAGCAGGTAAGGGGGGGAATTTTCATGCAAGGTGGTTGACTTACTAGACTTAACAAAGATACCGAAACCAAACGTCTAATCTGATTTAACCATTTGTTAGTTTTTTTTTTGCCCATAGCACTGTAGCGGTTTATGAAAGCTGCTTCCATCATGCCTCATTCTGACCTCCTCCTGGTCAAGTCTGCCTGAAATCTACCATTTGCACATACCTATATACTTGATGTTTTCTATCTCTTCAATTGTTCAAACAACAATTATGTAAAAAAAAATATATATATGCAAAGCTATAATTTAAGCTGATAGCAAAGGTTTAAACAATGTTTTAAGCTAGTCCAGCACAACCCAATACCTGTTTTTGGCATCATTCAGTTCTTCCAAGAACATAACTTTTTTCGTATACTGAAAAGGTAATTTTCCTAAATGAACAATATATGAGAAAGGAAAAGGAGGTCAGGGCAGATCTTCTATAACACTTAGAGTTGGCAGTAATAAGGATGAGGTGGAGCATTCTCTGCAGGAGAGAAAAAATGAGCTCCAGTAATCCTGCTGGTGCTCTTTCTGGCAAAGCTGGTTAGAATGTGCGAGTATACCGCTATGTGCATGTGTGCGTGTGGGTGTATGTGTGTATTACAGAGAACAAGCACAGCCTTCTCTATGCGTCACGGCACATCACCAGCAAAAGCCAGGGGTCTGGAGCACGGAGTGGAGTGCTCCTGGTGTAGCGACGCCGCCGATATGTTGGGAGAGACAGATGGTCTCTGTGCTGAAGCTCTACTGTGTCCTCAGCTCCTGCTGTCAGAGAAGAGACTGAGAAGTAAATTACAGCCATGTCGCTGCGTCTGGCTCAGTGGCAGAGACTTCACGAGACCTGGCTACTCAAGCCTTCCTCTTTCTGTGTGGTCTTTTTCATTGGCCTCAGCTCTGCATCTGTAGTCCCAGCATCCATCTCATTTTGTTGCTTTATGGTGAAAAGACCAATTTCTTCTTTTCTATTCGATTTATTAGTGGTGGCAGGTGTGGCTGGTACATGTTCACTGTAAACCTCAAGAAACATTTCTAAATGTCCAGAAGCATACGGCATTGTATGATTCCTTCTCCCAAAATATTTACATGAGAGCCAAACGGTAATCTTGCCACCCAAGAAAGAGCTGTTCTTCTGCAGTGCAAAGAGAATCAAACCCTCTTTTGTGAGTGGGCCAGCATTATTGAAGTTCCTGTATGCTTTGTTTATGCAAATTTATTTTTCCACATTAAACGTTGTTGATAATGGAAAATATCACCAACATGTAGAAGCCACCCAGACTTGGCATGAGTCAGTGGATGATTCCACTCTTCATGTTCTCACAGGGCCCACAGATACCTAGTGAAGCTGTGATTTTTTTTTTTTCTTTCTCTCCACATATTGGTGATCTAAGAAATAAATGCATTGATCTGACCATAATTATGGCACAGTTAAGGAATAGCGGTTGAAGGTAATGTGGTAAGGTGACTCCACAGGTGTCCTGTTGGTCATCTCCACAGCTGATCAGATGCCTATGTTTACTTGTCTTACTGCTGTGTAATGATCCACAGACTCTAAAAATACCTCCAGGTCTCACTCTTGTGTAAGGAGCAGGGCGTTTTGTTTTCCCTGGGTGTCATCAGCTCACTTGCTGCCCATCCAAAGAATCATGTGTGAGAAGGGAGGAAAGAGGTTCACTGTGGAAGTCATCGAATGCTCTGACATTTAAACACATCTCCGCCCTCTGCCTAATAACGCTCCCTGCAGAGCTCTGTTTCTCCTTGCTGTAGAAAAATCCATAAGGCTAAAACTGTATTTGGACACATTTAATTCATTTACATTTCACTTTTCTTTGAGGAACCGCTCAACATTGGGCACGTCTTTAAATAATACACATTTCTTTGTACCTTGTAAGTCCCCGTCTGCCACTGAAGCACAGTTATCAAAAGATTAAATCCCTCGCACTGAATAAGATGGAGTTACAGGCAAAACAAACAAGGCTGGCATTCAGGATCCTAGATGTAATATTAGTCCAGGCTGTAGGTCACACATAAGCATTATGAAAGATCTGCAGCATAGACCACTTGTTGATTTTAGGACCAATGTGTGTGGTATATTTTGGAGGCTAAGCGCTTACACAAATGGACAAATAAAATAAATGTTTTGCATTATTTATGACTCTTGCATTTTCTCAGCCCTCCTTGGTATTTAAACTACTTTGCGAAGTAACCAGATAATAACCTGACCGTAAATCTTCATTGCTGGTATTTCTGCGCTTCACAGTAGGGCTGCTGCTCCATGGAGTAGTACAGTGCAAAGTGTAATACGGCTTTATTAGATGAAATGATTGTAAATTTAGCTCTGGCTGTGTTTTATTTAGGTGGAGCAGGTAATTCTTGGAGCATTAGCGTCCTAGCGTTCTTCTATGTACGTCTCAAATCGGTGTAGAGAGGCTGTTTATTGGAGTAAAACTCACCTTCCAGCTATTTGTTATTTACAAATGGGGGGAATCTTCTGAAGAAGACAAAAAATTATCCCTGGTGTGCATTATTTGTATGTTGAAATGTTGTAGTTTGTTCTCCATTGTGTACTGAGAAGATTTTATGCCTTTACGGTTGAACCCGCAGGCATCATTTTTAATTGGCTTCCTGCCCAAGGAATATTAGTACAGACAACCAAAGAACAACAAATATAAACTATTCATTATTTTCATCCTTTGCAGAGGATAACATGCAGTTCCCCAGTAGCAGAGCTTCAGGATGATAAGATGATAGTTGGCTTTAGATCTGTTTTTGAGATATGTTTGACGTGGCTGCGTCTGGGTCAGAAATATTGGCCATCCCCTAGTCTCACTTTCAGTGGTACCGAAGGGTACAGGGCCAGTCCTTGGGAGTGAGCCAGGTCTAAGCAGTATGGAGCACTGGCATGTCTACGTTTGGCTCTTTGGATAAGTTGCTAGACCTATTATTAATGAATTGATTATTAATAACAGCTCTCCAAGCTCCGTTTCATTATCCAGGGTGCACTTATGCAAGTCGACCACGCGTGTATATTGTTCTCATAAGCAGTATCTGTTAGCATCTCTTTTTCAGTCATAAATTCAATTTTTTTTCAAATTTTAATGCTTAGTAGCACCACAGAGAACAGAAGCACATGGCTTGCCCCATTATGTGACCACACTAATACCGCCACCTGACAGGTTTGCGCTCAGCACCAGGAGCCCAGTTTATCAGCTCTGTGTTCTGTACCAAGTCAACTCGCAAGTCAGACTACCGGGACTATCCCGAGGGCTGATGGCTCTGCACAGGAGCACTTCCCAGCCCTGGCTTTGTTTTGCAGAATTTAGTTTTCATCATAAGTCATTGACCTGTGGACCCCTTCTTCACCAGCAGTTTCACAAAAACACTATAGTGGAAATGGCAACATATTTTAAATTTACTGTCACGCAAAGAAAGCTGACTTGCTCAAAATTTGACAGAGAATAAATCAGCTACCATCAGTGACTTCCTCAGGAAGCTCATGGGGAACTGAGAACAGCAGACCATTCTCTGGGATTTCTACTTTCTTGGCTGGTTTTTACCTCTCGCAGAGAGAAGGTGCGTGGCCTTTTTCATCTGACCTCATTGCCATTTCCACTGCGGAGGGGGCCAGGAAGAGGGATCGTGACCGTTGAAGTGTTGTTTGGTTCTCGGTCTTGTGGTTGTGGAAATATTTCAAGTTGTGCTATTTGATCTCGAGTCATCAAATGGTCTCGCATGGGCCAAGATACAGCCTTCAAGCATACTGGCACAGGGAACCATGTGACAGATCAGGGGTCCCAGTGTCGTTGTGAACCCCTTCTAAATAGCTACACTGTGGAGACAACAGCAGGCCAGCGCCTGTACCAGTACAAACTTTAATGTTAACTTTGAATAAATTTACCACTGTTTTTGTATGTATGGACAAACAGCTTCATATTTCTACAGTTAAATCTCAGCAAGACTTTATTTTTATGATTTTTTTCTAACAGAAAATCTGTTTTTAAAAAGGTTTAATTTTAAATCAAGAAATCAAACAAGTATTTTTTTCAACTGTGTCCTTTGTGACTCATTTGAACAGGATGAGGAGATGATGTCCCAGGAGGCCTTGATGGAGAATGCAGGGGATCTACAGCCTGATCCTGACAACAGCTATGACATTGCACCTGAGGTAGGGCGTCCTTTATTTCAGTCCGAGTAAACAGGTGCAAGAGCCAAGGGCTTCATGCGTGAATTCAGCAGGGGCCATGGGAGTCCTTCTATACAAATGACTAAGTGGATTTGGAGAAAAGATAAACACAATAGGCAATAACTGAAACCACCTTGATTTTCAGCATATTGCTGGCAGAATAATGATCTTATAGCATGTTGAAGAAAATGAAAATTGTAAAAATGTTACCAAGTCAGGGTTAAGTAAACTGCAGTGTTATAGTAGAGCACTCAGTCATTGTCTATGTCTTATGAAGAAATCAATATCAGTGCAGCAGAAATAATAGGCGATCCTATTACTTTTCATGTGATGCTCAAAGGATGCGGTTTAGAGGTGGGAGCATGAAAGCAAATCTGTTAACACTGAACTTGATTTGTTATTTAAACTGGATCTGGTCATGGCATTCGGCTTCTTCAAATGCAAAATGTTGCAACGGATCAAAGTGTGAAATGTTGTGACCGCCTTGTCTGCTTCCTTTTAGGACTACCACAGTTATCGAGACTAAGTGCCAGAGACGATCAGCAGTAGAAATGGGGGACAGAAATGTTCTGTTTAGTGCTGGGTGGACGTGCTGCGTGCGGCCGTCATCCTTGTCTCAGTTCAGCGTGTGGTGTGTACGTGTGTATTGAGGCCCCCCTCCAAAGTGTGTGGTGTTAGTGTGTGTCCTCATGGACCTTCCTCCAGCCCCGTGACTCTGAAACACTGGAGCGGGGTGCCTGGTTACAGGGTAGTGAATGTTCGGTCAGCATTAGTGGCTTAAAATAAACAAAAACCTTAAGTGTCTCAGTTTGTTTACAGATCAGTTCTATTTTTCTGTCTGTGGTTTTCGTCCCTTTAATGCTGTGGTAATATAACGGAATACAGGCAAATTTATGGAATATAAAAGATGGAAAGGGAATACTAAGCAATGTTTTTGAGGATGTGCAGTTGGATTTATGGCATGGCAGTAAAAATGCAGACAAAAAAAAAGTTTTATTCTTATTTAAGTGTTTGTAAACAGTGTTTAAATTCCATAACTGTACCTGTTTGAATCTTGAACTGTAAGCTCATTGCCAAGAACAGTTTGTTTTTATGTGTTGTACAAAGGTCCAAATATAATGTATTTATGTCTTTTGGTGTTTGTTATGGATATGAATTGTGCTAACTGAAAATCTCCTGGTACCAAAAGACAACTGTTTCTGATAGAATATCAGATGAAAACACATTCCAGTTTGAAGTGTTTGCAGCCAGATCAGATGTGTGGTCTAAATACATTTTTGTGCAAATTCACCCTCAGTGTGTGTGTTTTTATTTTGTGTCTAAAAATATATTTAATTGAGGCCAGAGGGCTGTACACAACTCATTTTATTAACAAGTCACAAGTAATAGTTTATAATCAATGAAAGCTTAGTATATTTGTCATTTAGTTTGTTTCTTAGGTTCTACAAAAGATATAGCTGCGCTGAATTATTGTGCATTATTTATTATCAGCTCTGAGCTACATTAAAAGTAATAGTAATTATAAGAAGGGTAGCATGGTGGTAGATAGGTATCACTGGTTTCTTACTGGTCCTGGGATGTGGGTTCAAATCCAGCTCAGTGTGTGGCAACTTTGCATTTTCTTCCTGTGTTTGTGTGAGTTTCCTCCTGGTGACTCTAAACTGATATTGCATGACCTGTATGTGACCTGCATGGACCAGCATCCCATCCAGGGTGCAGCCTGCTCCATACCCTGTACTTCCTCATGGATAGGTTTTGGAGCAATGAAAACATCCAATGGACAGGCAATTATTGAAAACAGCTGGGTAATAAATTATTAACTGCAAAACATGCCTCCACAAACTGAATTTCCTTTTGTTGACCCATTCATCCCATCTGTGAGCATGCTGAATGTTTGGCATCTTCGTGAAACTTTAGTATTTCTTTAGTCTCCATAGTAACTGTCTACCTCTTCCTTCTGGTTCTGCTAGAACTGCCAGCACTCACAAAAACTAGACACAGGCTGTAAACACTGGAAGCAAGATGCAATAAAGCAGTTTTTTATGTTTATTTAGGTTCATGTCACTGCCACCCATCAGCTTGGAGGGTAAACACAGTTAAGTGAAAAATTAAACATTTCTTAATAAAAATTTGTAGTAACACAATGTTTGTATCATTGAAAATTTGCTGAAAAAAATCTATTATCCAACAAGCATTGTCCCTTGTGAGCATTTTTGCAGCAGACACAATATGCAACCTGTAAGAGTTCCACAATATAAGTCAGCTTGTACAATCAGCTCAAGAAAGGAAGAGGAGAGAATACATCATTTATCTCTCGGGGGCTGAAGAGGATTTAGTTAATGCAAGCAATTTAAAGTCTGTTTTAAAATACAAGCTAAATCAATAGATTTTTAAATGAAATTTAGGCCTAACCTTCTCTTTATTATACTGCCACATTGAGTAATGAAATGGAATTATGAACGCCTGGTAGACTTAATGGTGAGAAAAAGAAGAAAGCGCTTTTTGAAGCAAGATAAGCCGGTTGGTACAACAGCAGTCCTCTGAAACTCACCGTGTGGAGTGAGTCAAAGTTTGTGTGCAAGCTGAACATAAACGTAGCTCTGGGTCTTGATCTTGGAGGGCATTTACCAGCCAGGCTTTTTCAGCTCAAAACAAACCACATGCTGCTCCATGCAGAACAAGGGCTGCATTGAAGGAGCATATCTGTCAAGTAGGAAAGACCTATGAAGCTAGAAAATACATCAGGAAAACAAGCATTCATTCATTCATTAAAAAAAAAAAAAAAAAAGTACAATGTCTGTTCAGACATGTTCAGAGCACAAATGAATAACCACAGAGAAATAAATTCAACAGGTAATAAAGCACAGCAGAACAAGTCCTTGCTGGCAGAAGAACTTAATGCATGTCCTACATTAAAGCCACTAATGGGTAAAACTAACAAAAGAGAAGATGCAAGTGTTGTAATGGTTATAAATAGCATTGCATAATTTTTATCTGGAACATTAAATGGCATTGGATTCCAAAGATGAAGTACATATCCAGGTTCCCAGGAATGTTAAGCAGCCAATATACAATGGCCAGAAAGAAACTGTACATTCTGAATTAATGTTATTGGCAAGTTGCAAACATACTGCCATGTGATTATTGACAGGGTTTAAATCAACAAGCTTTGTATACCCACCAGCAGCAGGTGTTTTGCTCAGAAGATCTGTACATAAGCATGGGCCAGACACGGCGGCCCGTACCAGCAATGGCAGCCCGCTCATTGATCAATAGAAATATAATGAAAGGCTCTCCAGGTATCGCTGCCCTGCTTTCTGAAAGATGAAAGGACGGGAAAAGAAAGACAGTCAACTGCTCCATGAAATAAGTAACTATTTATTTCAGTCATTGAAAGACTATTTTATTCAGTCATTAAGTGACTATTTATTTTATGGATATGGTCTAGTAAGAAAAGAAGGTTAAATCTGAGAGGAAATGGAAAACAGCACAGACATCTGGGAATGGTAGAGATATCATCCTTTAGAGCATTGCCTCAGAAAAGTAAAAAAAAAAAAAACACAAAAAACAAATTGCTGCAAAAATAGCTTTTAGCAGATCAAAAACTGTGAAACTTTAGCCAAGTCTACATATAATAGCCTTTAAATAAGAACAACACTATAGAATTTTCTTGGTTAATTATCTAGTATATGAGAAGACTGGGAACTGGAAAGTGCCGTTGAGTCATGTCCGACTTCCAGGTGACCACTGGTGTAGTTTCCAAAGCACGGAGGAGCAGAAGTGGTTTGCGACTGCCTTCTTCCAGCATATTTTTTCCTTAGAGGAGTGCAAAGAGGTGGACTTGCAAACTCCGCTCACACCCCTGAGCTGGGCTTGCACCCCACATGAGACAAGCAGCCCAGGAGCTGTACGGTACCAGCTTACCCCACTGCACCAACACATCCCCATCTATGAGAAGAAACTGGAATGCAAACTGGTGCCACAGGCAAGATCAACTGTTAATGACTCAAAATTGCAAATGATTTTAAGGACAGGCATTACATGGGACTTAATCTAATCTATGCAAAATTCAATACTGTGGAGTTAATATGCCAAAATTGATAAAAGAGGCCTTTGGTAGGGCAAAAAAGACAGATCACCTAATATACACAACATTTACCTAAGAATAATCGGAGGGCTGTAGAATGTTGCACCGATGTACGTACATTTTCTTGAACAAGACGAGCGTTTTTATTTTTTTCGACCTTGGAGGACAAAAGAATTTCCTGACAAAATTACAAGGGCACAGTATTTCTTCAGATGATACGAGAATGATAAGGAATTTTAAAAAGTCACAACTGAACGAAAATTATTTCGAATCTGAATGGAATGGTTTGTATTATACACTGGGTACAAGCAGGTCCGACCCGGATGACTGACGGTAAGTAAACACCGACTGAATCAATTGTGGTGGCCCTGACATACCTCTGTCTTCGATCCACTGAAGGACGACCATCTGAGAACTGAGTTGTTTTTAACATCTAAAGTGTCTCCTTTATTAAACATTTAGACCTGTTTCCATAGAAACAGTAAAGGTGGGATACAGGTCATCTGCCTTTAATCTCCTGGGGGTTTCCTGGTAAGTGAGGTCACTTCTCTCCTTCCAGCCAATGACTATGGCAATTCACTGATAGCTGAGAAAATATTAATGTCAAGAATCTTGACAAGAATTAAATTTTATTTATTTTTCTTTAAATATTTGAGTTCAGAAACAATTAACATTTTTCAAAGGCATTCATGTAGTAAAAGCTTTTAAGTCTATGTCTTTTCAACTATTGTTTATGACCGCCTACACCGGCCTGTATTTTTCCTCTAAAAGGTGAAAAACTGCATTTCTTGAGCATTTATTAATTTTTAGCTCAGTTTTTTTATGCTAGTTTGTAAAAGACAGACACTACCCTCAGTACAAACTATGTGCACTTATCCCTTGCTGGAGCTCCTCACACACCTCTGGTAGGTGTTTAATCAGCCAGACCTAGGAGAAGTCGTACCTGACTAAACTGCAGTTGACCAAGCTGTCATCTCTTCTGTACTTTGCCCTCTACTTCTGCTCTATGTGCCAAAACATTACATTCCTTACACTGTATGGCCAAAAGGATACCTGAGCATCACCCCCATATATGCCTGCTGAACCTCCCATTCCAAACCCATGGGCATTCATATGGAGGTGTTCTCCCCATTGCTGTTACAACAGCCCCCACACTTATTGGAAGGCTTTCCACCAGATATTGGGAATTTGTGCCCATTCAACCACAAGAGCATCAGTGAGGTCTGCCAAGAAGGCCTGGCTCGTGATCAGCATTCCAGCTCATCCCAAAGGTGTTTGATGAGATTGAGGTCAAGACTCTGTGCAGCCACTCAAATTCTTCCACACCAACCTGAGCAAACCATGTGTTTACGGAGCTCACTTTGTGCATAGGGGGGCACAGTCATGCTGGAGCAGGAAAGGAGCTTCCCCAAACTGTGGTCCCAAAACTGGATGCACACCATTGTCTAGAATGTGTTTGTATGCTGTGTGGATGTGGCTGAAACAGCTCAGTGAGTTGAAGGGGTTCACATAATTTTGCCATATAGTATACTTAAGTCAGTTTTGCAAATCAGTTGCATGTCCCACATTTTTAATGCATTATGCAATACCACTGCTTGCTGTCTTGCTATCCTAATTCAAATGCTAGAATAACTAGCTCCTTGCTAAGATGATCAAGTCAAAGAATTCAGATTCCGATAATACTACTACTAAGCCATCTTTACACTGATACACAAACTTTGCTACGTTATACTTACGCTGCTTGAATAAAAGATTTGGCCAAGTCTACAAGTATACATATCTCCAACTTCCGTGCATCTCCATCTTCAGTTTGTAACCAACCAGCCAAACTACTGAGATCATTTTGTATCAAAACTCAGTAACATTTGTATAACACCATGTTGTGCAACTGAAACCAGAGCATGGAGACTGCAACCTGACAGAGAGGGGGTTGCAGGGTTCATATTGTGCCACCCGAGGGGACGAAGGCAGCCTGCAGCGCTCTGCTGGCCTCCAACTCAATTAGCGTGTGGTTGAAAGATTGCAGGAGCTCGACATGGACGAAGACGTCACCGCAGACACTCCTGTCTTTCCGTGCTTCCACCCCTATCTTCACGCTGTTCCAGATGAGAAGGGTACGGATCCCTGTAGCCAGGACAGGATGTCAAAACCAGGGAGCCCCCCGCAGCCTTTTGGGGACCACATTGTCTGATGGTTTCTGTTTAAATTAAAGTACAACTTAAACATTTTGAAATTTTTCCCACCCAGTCAACCAAACTGGACATGGCGAACTTGTGATCTGTGCATTTTTGCACGATTTTGAAAGAACATAGCCTAGACAAAAAAATATATATTTTCACATGCAACATGAATTCGAATGTCCACAAAGTCTAAAGTAGAATGGTTGGCATAAAAATGAGGTGAACAACAGCTAGCAGAACACATCTATTGCAAGTAGCCGCTATTTCTTAAGGAAAAAACATGTTCACGTTGCGTGATTTTCGCATTACGCACCCTCTTCTGGAATGCAATCCTCGCGTAATTTGAGAGTTGGCTATAGTTTTTTTTTTTTTTCCACTGTACTGTAAATAAAGGTTGCAGGACATAAGTAATTGTGTAACTGTGACAGAATTAAAAATCTATTTCACATACAGGAAGTTTACATTCAGACCAAATTTTCGTGTTTTGTGCTGTAATTTTTGGAGGTTCTTTTCCAAGTCCTCACAAACTGCACTATACTACGTGGTCTTCATTAATATTTAATCGACAGTATTAATCTAATAATAAAAGTCATACCGAGAACTGTTGCTTGGACACCGCCTGCGTATTCCTGCCAGTGAAATGCATCAGATCTGCATGCTGAAGCTTCTAAAAGGGTAAAGTCTTTGAGATCACTCGCCAGTTGTGTTTGAGGCTAAATATGTGGCATAAGGGTGTCACAGCAGATCCAGGCACCAAGGTCTCAAGCGCAATAACAAATGAAGTGACAAAAGGCTGTGGCTCAGAGCTCGCAGCATGACTGTGTGTCATATTTGAGATTTAACAAATGTCTAGAACCAGAGAGAGTTTTGAGGGCGTCCGCTACATTCCTCACAACCTCTATAAAAGACCAGCAGCAACCTGAGGGGGGAGCCTTTTCCTGACTGTCAGGCTGCGAACACAGCATTTGCGTACAGTTCGGTTGATCCCGGCCCATCCTCAGAAGCCATGAGAGGCACATCCTGCACGCAGAAGAGCCTCACAGTGAGTGGCACCAGCAGGATGCGGGTGCAGAGCCCATCTCCCTCCCGCTGTAGGGCATCCTCCTATGGTCGTGGCCGGCCAGGACACCAGGACAGTGTTGTGGAGCTGGGCACTGAGCTCCACCAGTACCGCACAAATGAGAAGGAGGAGATGCAGGAGCTGAATATTCGCTTTGCAAGCTACATAGAGAAGGTGCAGGCCCTGGAGCAGAGGAATGCAGCCCTCCTTGCCCAACTGGCTGATCTGAAGGGCCAACAGAAGGAGGTCCCTGCTGGCATTGGCCCGGAGTATGATGTCAAGTTCAAGGAGATGAGGGCCCTCGTTGAGTCCCTGACCAAGGAGAAAGGGGCTGTGGATATTGAAAGGGGTTACATTGAAGAAGAGGTTGAGATATGGAGGCTGAAACTTGAGGAGGAGCTGGCACTCAAAGGTGAGTTAGAAGAAAATTGTTCTTCAAACTTCATTCTTACTTTATTCTATAGAGGTTACGCTTTGAGAGTGATGTGTTTCAAATTATTCACTGAAAATTAGACTGGTGTCAGTGACTCTATTTGTGAGATTTAAATTGTCAAAATGCCAAACCAAGTAAAGTTCTGATTTTATAACAAATAATTGGCGCACCAGAGCTGAACGCATGCTTACGTTCAGAGACAAGCATTTAGACCGAAACGGTGACATTGATGGTTGGTTTCTGAGTCATAATAAAAGTTTACTGTCATACATCATCTCTAAAATTGTCTCTTTGTAAACATCAGAGGAGGCAGAGCGGATCCTTAAAGAGTTCCGTCAGGATGTGGACAATGCCACACTGGAGAAGGCTGAGCTGGAGAAGAATGTGGAGGAGCTGGTCGCCGAGATTGAATTTCTGAAGAAGTTGCATGAAGAGGAGGTGGCTGACCTGATGAAGCAGATCCAGGAGTCCAAAGTGATAACTGAGCTGGACTCAGACCGGCCTGACCTTGCTGCCTACTTGCGCACCATGCGGGCAGAGATTGAGCAGGCAGCTTCTCGCAACGTAAAAGAGGCCGAGAAGTGGTACAAGGGCAAGTTCGACACGCTAAAGGAAAGTGCGAGCAAAAATGAAGCGCAGATGCAGGCCATGAAGGAGGAGATTACCACCTTCCACAAGCAAGTGATAAACCTCCAGAACGAGATTGATGCTGCCCGTGCACGCAACGCATCCCTGGAGCAGCAACTGGAGGACATGGAGATGAGCCACCTGGACAAGGTGTCCAGCCTGCAGGACATCATCACCCAGCTAGAAACCCAGCTATGTGAGACCAAGATCGAGATGAACAAGTACCTACAGGATTACAAGGCGCTGCTTCATATCAAACTGAAGCTGGATGCTGAGATTGCCATCTACAGGAAGCTGCTGGAAGGGGAAGAGAAGAGGCTGGGGATTTCCTCAGAGAAACAGTCGAGTGAATAGTGTCCCCTTACGGTGTTTCTATGGTAGCACAATACATGGTGGCAGACGGTCATAACTTGTCTGCTGGTGTTACTGCTACCGGCTTTGAAATATCTTCCTTGCTTAAGCAGCAAATACTTTATCTGTAACTCTGCAATGCAACATTACCAGTCAAAAGTGATAAACACTTTAAAGGGCAGACAAAGTACAAAATGTTCTGGCTCTGGCAAAAACTAATTTATGTGTATTGCCAAGTGAATTCAATGTAACTTTCAGGTTAGAGACCAGGGATGTGACATCAAAAGAGACTGGAAAGAACAATGAGGAAACTGGCCAATCAATTTTTTAATTTTAGATACACAATTTTACATGGCGATATTACCGGGTGTTTACTGTACGTGCCGAGTCTGCTGAATTGTGACCTTCTAATAAAGCTTGAGTTTACTGCACTCTGTTTCCTTTTTTCATTGTAGTTTGAGCAAGTTTCACCCACATATGCTTTTCGGCTTTTCGTGACAAGCTTATGTATTTGCTAAAGAAATTCTATAAGAGTTACAAACTGTGAAAACATAGTATATCCAGTGAGATGAAAAGTGCCTCATAGGTGAAACAAAAGCCCTGGGCTACAGAATTCAGCAAGAAAATAAGGATTTCAAAGAGAACACAGAACCAACGCAAACAAAATAAGTTCGACACAGCAGCTGATGCCCCAACACAAGTGCTCACTAAACCCAACATCCTCACTCCTTGGACCAGTGGCCTTAAGTCACCCAACCCCATTCTCTCTAAAACGGTAATGGGTGGTGGTCATTTAGACCCTTAGTAGCAAGACAGAGTCCATCAAATCAGACCAAACCCCTACCAGGGTAGTACTGCCCACGAGCTCACTGTACTCCACGTGTCTCAGAATCTATAAAGCTGTTTATTTTTCTGTTCATTCTTCACGCACAACTTTGTTCTTCAAGCCAAAAACTTGAAATTTGGCATACAGGTACCTCCAGCTTAACTAAGGTTTTAACATAAACAAAGACGCACACACACACTTCAGGGAAGGGTGATGGAGTGCTGTGCTACAGAGAATGACCCAGACTGGTGACAGAGAGGGGTAATAAATTATAGATATGATGCTACACACATTACTAGCTTAAGGGTAAGAAAGTTTGGTGATATGTAGTATATATAGATAAAAAGTAATAAGATATATGTGTGTATATTCGTGTACATACTGTATCTTATTGCTTTTTCCTTTCCACTTGAACCTTGAGATGAAGGGTGTGTTGCAAATGCAAAAAATAAGGTATGTAATGACTATAAGCT
Organism: Heterotis niloticus; assembly: GCA_018136845.1. Lineage (NCBI taxonomy): Eukaryota > Metazoa > Chordata > Actinopteri > Osteoglossiformes > Osteoglossidae > Heterotis > Heterotis niloticus. The sequence goes on from CM030890.1 coordinate 7,185,817, forward strand.
AACATGATAAGTCCTATTTTACAAAAAGTTTGAACTACCAAAACTGTTCACTCTAAATGTTATTTATAATCTTGACCAACATGAATTTACTACCATTCACAATATAGGATGATTCCGTACAAGAATGTCAAAAAAGTGCAATATGTGCATCATAATTTAATCAATAAAATTCCTTCTGATAATGTTATTGAATAACTGTTTATTTGACTATGACTTAGCTTAACAGTTTCTGTTAAGTGAGTAGCACTGTTGCCTCATAATTCCTTCTCAGTCTTCTGGTTAATTTGGCCAAACTTTGAGTTCCTTTTTCCCAGACCATCTTGAGGTTTCGCCATCTTTCACACTCACTGTCACTAGATGATCATTTCTGTGGATAACTGATGCCAGCGGATAAGTGCCGCCACCTAATGGTTTTATACAGTTTAGGGCCTCTATGGGTCTAGTCCTTGAGTATAAGACTAACCCTTCTTTTTTAGATGGGTTAGTCTTATACTCAAGGACTAGACCCATTCCCAGATAAAATATCATATTGTACTCGGGCCAATACGGAATGTACTGTGTATTTTGGCCCTAGAGGACAACAAAAAAGGCGATATTACACATCTCTGCAACTGCTGCATGCAGAAAAGTACTCCAAGTTTCGAAACCGTGTATGAACTGATGGGAAAATGAAACACCTTGGAGGGTGTACAAGCACATATCAAATAGTTTTCTAGGCTGATGATTTCCGCCACTTTTTCATCCTTTTGCAGTCTCCGGGCCTTCAGCTGGATGTCAGGACAGAAGTGCATTATAACAAATGGGACATCAGGATAGTAGGACAGTAGGAACATATTGTGGGGCATCAGGTATAGGAAGGTTTACAACTGCTATTATCCCCTGGAAAGGTGGTTTCTAATCCCACCTCAAACACGGTATTTATTCTAAAATTGTTATCGAACAAGTTACCCAGCTGTGTAAATGGGTGAAGCGTTATAAACCGATGTGGAGAAACATCACCTCCTGGTTTGGGAACAGCTGTACACGGGACATTAAGGAACTACAGAGAGTGAACCGGGCAGCAGAATGCAGCACCACATCTGATCTACCGTCTCTGCAGGATATTTATTCCAGGAGATGCAGGACCAGAGCAACTAGGATCGTGAGAGACTCCTTTCACCCCAGTATTTATTTGTTCGACTTGCTGAAATCATGCAAACGCTTTAGGAGTCTTGTGGCCAGAACAGGCTCAGGAGGAGCTTCGACCCACAGGCCATAAGACTTCTGAACCTGGACATGCCACCGCGAAAATGTTTTCCAACTGTTCATTGTACATATTGTTTCAATTTTCCTTCAATTTAATTCAAATCATTAACTTATTTTCGATCTATCCGTAAACTGTACTGCGCGCGGTCTCGCTGCAGCTTCCTCGTTGCGACACGCCGAACCTCGTGCGCGAGCTGCGCGTGCACCGGCGGCGGCGGCGGGCTCGTCCCCGCGGAAGCTTGAGGTGAGGAAGGCGCTCAGTACCGCCGAGGGCCGTAATGTCGGCGTGTGTGTGTGTGTGTGTTCGTCTCCCGCGCCGCAGCCACTTCCTCCGTTGCCGGCAAGAATTGCTGCTCGCAGACCGCCCGTTTGTTGCGAATTGTGAGCGCAGCCCGAGACGGAACGTCGTGTCGCGCAACGCGGGCATTGCCGCCTCAGAGCCGTTTTCAAGCAGAAACTCGGGGGGGAAACATACTGCATTAAAGTACGTGTCGTCTTTGTTTCCATCGTCAGGACAGACGGAATACGTGTTTGTTTTTACAGCCGAGTCTGTGACCGTGACCACACGGGGCGAAGAGACACTGACACACGCCTCACTTCTTGCTGTTTTCACTTCCATGTGGCTTCGTCGACAAGGATGCAAACTCTTTAATTTCCTTTTATTAACAAACTCCTGTCGTATTGACTTACTTTAGCATAAACAACATCATACAGATGCTAATTGTAAGAGTAATACTTTAACAAAAACGTGTTTTGTTTTTTTTTTTTTTTTCCCTGAAACGGTTTAATAAAATGGACTGAAACGTAAAATAGCAACCAGAACTGCTGTTCGTTTCGATCTTACTGTTTAAATATAGAGAGGGCGTACAGTTCAAGTTGTGTGTGGAGGGGTTCGGAGTTTCCGGAAGCTTCTCACAGCCACGCCCTTTTCCCCGCAGTCTGCCCAAGTGCTCCGGACACGGGTGCGAGAATGAGGGACTCAGCGCGGTCAGAGGATAGCGGCTCCTCCAGGGTCATCAGGGCAGTGTTTGTGGCGCTGCTCCTGGACCTGCTGGGCTTCACACTCATCTTGCCGCTGCTACCCTCCATACTGGACCACTATGGGCAGCAGGAGGTGAGGAGCCCTGACCCTCTCTCTGGGGTCCGGCCAGCTGATGACCACTCGTCTTGTTTCATCGGTTGACCAATGAGATGGCGATCTTGTGGTTGATGCAAACAGGACCAGTAGGCAGCACAACTGTCACCGTCCAGTCCTGGCTTTGAATCTTGCTCTTGCTGTAGTACCCTTGGCCAAGGTTCTTACAGTTGACATGTAAAAATTACCCAGCTGTACAAAAGGGTAAATCACTGTAAGCACAGTACTTGGTATTCAAATATAGCACTGCAAGCAGCCTTGGGCAAAGGTGGTGTGTGGTACAATAGGTAGCGCAGGCGCATCACCTGTCCTGGGATCGAATCCAGCTCTGTGTGGGATGCGTTTCCATGTTGTCGCATGTTTGTGTGCACTACCCTGGTATGTGAATGAGTATCTAACTTTGTTACTTAACATAAAATGGCACTAACAGAAGACTTGGTAAATAATAAACAATGACTCGCATTAAGTGATTATGGTTTTCATTTTCAGGGTGTGGGTAGGTAGGAGAGTAGTGGTTTCTGGTCCATTGCCAGGTGAAGTTAGCCCCACGGGAAGTTCTGTTCCTGACAGGGGTGTTGGCACTAGCTGCTGCTTGAGTGTTTCCACTTTGTTGTAGGGGATCTGATCGGTCAGCTGCCCTCTTGTCGCCATGGTGACCACTTGTGTCTGGCACTTCAAGCTTTGGTCCTACCTACAAGCTTCATGTAATTCTAATTCAAAGCTGCTGTTACATTTCAGCCTTAGGGTTGTTCTTTATTGTTACTTTACTTAATGGGGAAATAAGCTAGTATCTCACTTTGCTGCATTGGGACTGTCTTTTGTTTCCCTCCAGGACAGGGCTTACCAGTCTCTTCAGAGCTTGGTAGACTGGTTTAGAGAAGCCATCGGGGTTCCCATCGAAAGGAAGTACAACAGTGTGCTTTTTGGAGGTAGGAAGCACAGCTCTGATGTTAGTCCTATCTCTATAGTTACTATTATACCACTTAAGGAGGCAAAGAGCTAGTGTACTGGTAAGGGCCTTTGCCTTGCAATCTGAAGGGTCCTGGTTTGAACCCCACTTCCTGCTCAAGACTGAAGTGATACAGTAAGAACACCCAGCTGTATAAATGGGTGAAGTATTGTACAGCTGATGATCCAGTACTCTGACTTGTTTTGGGCAAAGGAGTCAGCTGTATGTCAGTTTATAATAAAACAATGTAGTAAGAATACCCAGCTGTATGAGTTTACAGGTGTATATGTTTACTTGTTTATACAGTTGGGTAATGTTTATTGTTTCGATTAAGGCTCCTCAGCATGCTGAAGACTGGAGAAGCAAAAATGGAGATTAAGTTTCATGTCCTCTGACTGCATATTACTACTCCACTTTCTGCTACATGCTATATATGGGAATGTAAATGGGTAAATCATTGTAAACTCAATTGTTTAACATCATCAGTAAACTTGAGCAAAAGTTTGAGGTGAATAAAGGATAACAGTAATATTCAGGGTCCTAGGTTTCTTACCTTCCTTTGAAATGAAAACAATTAAAACGTTCGTAGATTTTGCTTTAACAAGACGATCGACAAAACGCACGGACGAAAGAAGTTTTTGTCTTTCCCTGCACGATTTTTGTTAGTTGTACGTGTAACATGGACGTGATTGTTTTCAAGGCCTGGCGTGGCAATAGCCCATTTCTGGCCCCTGTGAATGCCTGTTTGTTAGTGTTGTGTTGATCAGTGAAACTCAGGAGCCTCAGCACTGCTGTCTGTGTTCTGCATTTCAGGTCTGATTGGCTCGCTCTTCTCTCTACTGCAGTTCCTGTCCTCCCCCCTTACTGGGGCTGCATCAGATTACTATGGCAGAAAACCATTGCTGATGCTGACTACGGTTGGTATTCATAAATATTAAAATCCTTATGTATTAAAAGTTAGATTTTATTTGATGTATGTTATTGAGATTTACTGTTTCATTCTTGCAGCATTACAAATTTGCTCCATTTCTTGCTGAATAAATACACTATAGAGCATACACAACTTACTTAGTGCCGCTCTTGTTTCATGTGGCACTGCAAAAGTTCAGTCTTAGTCCGTGTAAACAGTGCCGGAATGCAACATGATGCATTCCTTGTTAAAGAAGTGAGCATATAAACAGGGGTATGTGCCTGAAAGCTGGTGTCTTTTCTTCCTTCCAGTTGTGACTCATCAGTTTCATAAGTTTTCTTAAGGAAGTGCTTTTCAGTAGCAGTAATATCTGCATTTCAAACTAGTGCAAACTTAAATTCAACAATTTTAATGTTGAAATATTTATATACTGAGACTGCTTGAAATGCAGCCCAGATACTTGTAAGCTGAAGACAAAGCCAATGGTATTCATCACCCACCTGCTTGTTTATGGCACTCTTTATTTAGTTAGCATGTTTATACAAAATGGCTCTGAAAGCTTTTCAGTTTCCTTTATTTGTTTGCGTTGCTGGGTATTTGTACACACTGTTCATGCACACAGTGTGGCTTGCACCTGGAGCCAGAAAGTGGAAGGTTCAGAAGGTCTTGTGGTCACAGACCCCGCTTTGTAACCCACTCTGATGCTTATGTGGATGCCAGACTTGTCCAACAGATTGCCTGTGTATTGTTTCTGCAGGCGGGGATCATGGCTTCTTACGCACTGTGGGGCGCGTCGCGCAGTTTTGCCGTGTTCCTGCTGTCCCGCGTGGTTGGCGGAATCTGCAAGGGGAATGTCAGCCTCTGTACAGCAGTGGTGGCTGACCTGCCCTGCCCCAAGGCCCGCGGTCGAGGCATGGTTTGTGTCACAGGCCAACTTCCTCATATTAGTTTATGACATAAATATTACAGTTTTTTGTTATAAGTTATTGCAGACAGACAGTTCTCCTCTTTAAAAACACTTTGATTTCTGTCCTTGTTTTGGTGCTTTTATTTACTTGCAAGACAACACTCTACTTGTATATGTAAATTTATGAACATGAACTTAATTTTAACTAATATTTAATTATATAGAATGATGTTAGGTGATTTCAGAATGTCATAATTGACAAGTAAAAGCTGACACCTGTTTTGTAATACACAGTATTATTTACTGCACGTGGGCTGCCATATTTGCTAGTTAGTGTTGTAAATTTAATGTAGTGTACTTTTCATACATTGCTTACCTCCACAATCTAAACTTATTTTAAAAGAAAAAATTGAACCCCATTAATCTTCTATTTTTGCTGTTGTTGCTGTCAGGCAATGATTGGTGTGGCCTTCTCGCTGGGTTTCACGGTTGGCCCTATGATAGGGGCTTACCTTGGTTCGAGGGCCAGTGGGGAGGTGTTTTACCTAGGCCCGGCTTCTCTGGCACTGGCCTTCTCTGCAGTGGACCTACTCTTCATCTTTGCTGTTCTTCCAGAGACTCTGGGCAAGGAGGGCAAGGTGAACAATAGTGAACTTTTAAAGGAGAAAAGTTGTCAAACAGCTGTAGTGAAATCCTCATTACTTTTAATCTGCTAGAATAGATACTGAAAAGTGTGATATGCATAGAAAGTAAACTATTCTTTGAACCCTTTCTGAGGACTTTGGATCCAGGTTGATTTTGAAGTATAAAATGTGATGAATATGTGTTTTTTTCCAATGCATGTAACATATAAGAGTCAATAGTGCATCAGGACAACTCTGAATAGCACACAGGCAGGTGATACAGGTGCTCAGCAAGGCCCTTGTATTTCAGGTGTCCTCTGTGTCTTCAGGACTCCAGGAATGTGTGCATCTCCTTAGTCCAGTGAGCTTGTTCAACTTCTCTGCAGTAACCAGAGGAGAGCAGCCACCCACTAAAGAGAGTGAGCACAGGAGGCACATCATACTCCCTTTGCTGTAATTTTTAGCCACCGTTGCTTTATAATCACTACAGAAAGCTATAAGACACTGTTTTTCTGTGAGTTTAATGTTGCCTTTCCTCCATTTGAACTGTAGACATGCAGAACTTAAGAGTGCTTGGTTGGGTCTACTTCTCATACCTCTTTGTCTTCTCTGGACTGGAGTACACGCTGAGCTTCCTGACCCACCAGCGCTTCCAGTTCACTAGGTAAGAAGGCTCAGCCATGCGTTTTGAAAGTGGTGTGAAAGGAGCATTCTTGGAAACAGACAATGGAATGCTGACTAACTTCCATCTACAGTTTGGTGTCTGCCAGCATTCAAGGGCTGTGAAGCACAATTATGTTCCTAGAACTTGGTGGTTATAGTTGAGGCTTCCCATTGTTCCCTACACCAGATATACTAGTTTTTCTGGAAACCATGTGAGAATCTGATCCATGCTTCTGTAAGTGATGGTTTGTAGAAATAACCTTCTTCCTGTTCCCAGCATGCAACAAGGAAAGATGTTTTTCTTCCTTGGCATCACCATGGCAATAATTCAGGGGGGATACGCTCGCAGAATAAAACCTGAGCGTCAGATCAAGACTGTAAAAATGGTAAAAGTTTTCATATAATATGAACAAAAACAATTTTTTGAGCTCAAAATTGAAAATGAATGGAAGTATGACTGGACCGTTGTCTGACATAAAGACAGGAAGTTATGGCATAAATTTGTGGAAGCCGAGCCCAATTTGATGTCCATCACATCCAGCTGAATGTGTTCTCCAACCTTCTCAGGCTATGGTGTTACTGGTCCCAGCCTTCGTACTCATTGGACTGGCTTGGAACTTCACTTTGCTTTATGCAGGCCTGTTTCTGTACTCATTTGGTAAGCTTTTAAAATGTGAAATTGTACAAAATTGTTGACAAAAGATTCACAGTAAATTGCACACATCCTCATCACAGTATAGAAATGGTATAATATAAATGGTACTCTGTACACAGGTTTTTTCTTTGTCAGGCTACAAGAAATAGTTTTTTTTCTATGTGTGTAGACAAACAATCCTGCATTTAATAGATAAAAACGAATTCATCCAGTTTCAAAAAATCCTGTTTGGCTTTTTCAGAATTATAACCACTAGTTTGACAAAATGGGATGCTTCTACCCAGCAAACTACACTCATTTTTTTTTTTTTTTTTTTTTTAATAAAATCTTTTCTTTGCAGCGGCTGCAGTTGTTATCCCCTGTCTATCAGCGCGGGTCTCTGAGTATGGTAGGTGTGTGTGTAATTGCTGCTCATTTTCCTTACCTTTGCTGGGTGCTGCCACTGAAATGTTTCCTCTGCAGGTTCCCTTAGTCAGAAAGGCACCGTGATGGGCATCCTTCGTAGCCTTGGAGCTCTAGCACGTGCTCTTGGACCCATCGTAGCATCCTCAGGTATTTATTTAATATTTTCAAGAGACTGATGAACATGCAGTCAGGCAAGGTTAAACAATGTTACTGGCTTTTAGCTTGGAAATCCTGTTCAGAGTAATAGTTTGGTTCTCTTATAAATTCCACATTCAATCAGCTTGGATATTTCTTCTGAATGTGTGTGGTAGACAGCAGCTTGCTTCAGATCCCAAGGAGGCCACAAATGAACCCAACACATGTCCCTTTCACTGGCTTTGCAGTGTACTGGCTGGCCGGGGCAGAGACCTGTTACGTTGCCAGCTCTGTTTTCTTCATCATCCCACTGGTTCTGCTAAGGAGGTTGAGGCAGCCCAAGGAGGAGTGATCGCTGTCTCCTGAGGCACAGGGGGTGAGCAGAGAGGACCTCAGAACTGGACCTGCCAAGGGGCCTGCGAGTGGGCGCCCCCTGTCTCCAGGCTTCTCTGCACTGTTTTTTATAGAACATTCTTATACATCTTTTTATATTTTTAAATTCTGTTAGGAAATTTCTCAGAGAAATGTCAATTTAATGGTTATGAAACTGAATGGGATGCCACATCCAATACAGAGCCTTTCGATCACAGTTCACTGAAGCTGCACTCCAGCAGCTTTCCTACATTTGGTATTTTTGCTAGACCTTGAAGGCAAGACAACATTGAAATTCCTTGCAGTACTTTTTCTGTTGCGGCTATATTTCCTCCATTTCCTGTTTAGTTACCAGCTTCTGAACTCAGGGTACACATTTGCTACAATACTAATAAAACTTACACGTGAGCCATATAAACTTGATCCCAATTACCAGTGTGTGTCAGCTGTAAAAGAGATTTCAAAATCTGCACTTTAGTACAAGTGTTTTAAAAATGAGATAGCAGAGTCTGTTCTTGAAAGAAGCAGTTGAATTATCACATAAATGAATTGATACTTGTTGACTTAACACTTTTTCATAGTTTTTTTTATAAAGTCTTTTTTTGTGACCCCCTCTAAACACTTTCATCTACAGCTTTACTCATTCACCATTACATTATATGTAAAAAAGATAACCAAGGACACTCAGACTTTAAACCACAGTTTTTTTTTTTTTTTATTCACAGGGAGCTTAATAGAATGTAATGCTATAAATATGAGACATAAGAGGACAAAACTGGATGACTGACTATAATCCCTCGTGCTACCACAGACCTCTAAACCTCAGATTTTCCCGTGCTGTGGATGAGTGCTTAATTTCGGGCAATTCCATTTTTCTAAACATATCAGCACAAGCACAGTTTGAAAAGCCCTGTAAGTCAGCAATGCAAATTTTAGGCCATTTTATGCCATGCTCTCATTCAGATACAAATGTTTTGCATAATATGGTAACCACGATCAGCTTAGGTGTGCGGTTTCACGCAACTCAATCGGGCACTCATCCAACATCAAGCTTTTCTCAAATTTTTTTGCATTTACTATTATATCAGCTATTCGACAACTTCATTGTTTTAAAGTTTAAAAAAAAAAAAAAAAACCAAATAAAATTGGCACTAAAAAAAAAAACTATAATATTTTTATATGGTCCACAGAAATCACTCGATCAGAATTTACTTCCGAGAGATGAAGGCCAACGTTTATGGCAGAGCAACATTTGTTAATTCCTTTACGAACACAAATTATTTTTAACTTCCTGTTCTTGAATGTAAATTACCTGTGGCACCAAGGTTCTGCTTCAGTGCGATAAAAGGGGAGAAAATTGCCTTATGCAACCAGACTCATTGAGCTCCATTAAACGTGTACAGCAGTTCCTTTGTATTCATTTTAAGCTCCAATATAACTGTTAATATCCATCATAGGATGCAGTGATGCTGACGCTTGTTAGTCAGTGATGATCTACAGAGGCCTGGTAAACTGGACCTAAACAGGCAAAATGCGCAAGCATCATGAACAAAGGAATTTTTAAGCTGCAGCAAACTGGAAATGAGCACAACAAATATGAAATCAAATGCGAGGTGGATGTCCTAAATGGAAGGTGGAACCAGGTGAGATGAGGAATTTGTAACTCTGCTTTCTTACTGCCCATCTCCAGGACAGGGGTCATGCAGAAGAACTTCTGCTTCGAGGGGACTTGCCAGGGGATTTTATTCTGCCAGGTTCACTGCATCACCAGGCTCCTCGGGGCCCAGGTGGGTTCCTGGTTCTGGCCTGCTCGGGAGAAGCTCTACTTTGGGGAGGGGGAGGAGGGGTCTGATGCACAAACTGGCTGCACCACTTTTTCCCATGTTGATGTTCTCCTGGGGTTCTGAAAGGTCAAACACGGGGTGGGAATGCAGAGTTCATAACATCATATACAGTTGAAGTTTGAAGATCCATTCCTTTCATCCACAAAACAAAGCAAAACAGGATAAAGTCTTACTCATTGTTCCACAAATCTCACCAAAACCGTACAACAGCAAGTGTGATAGTCGAGTTGTCACATGACCAACGATAAGCGATGCTCTAATTTCCTAATAGACTTGCAAACTCTTGGAAAAGTGAGCTGTATTTCATGCTAAAATTATTTCATGGTGACATCCACACATTCAAAATAGTGGAAGAGGAGAGGTTCTTGGTTGGCTGCACCAAACACCAACAGAGGTTGTGGAAAAAAGGAATGTAGAAAAACCACCCTGAGAACAGGCCTGTGCAGGCTGCCCTCACCATCAGGCGTCTCCACACGAAAATCAACTGTGAGCCTAAACCTGCAGACTTGGACAGCCTTAAGTTTGTGTGATTTTAAGGTCTTTAGTGGTAAGAACGCCCAAGCACCATACTTCAATTTACAGTAACACAAGTAAAACCCGGAATGCACCGAATCCCACCCCATTTCACCAAAAGCTTAAGAGCAGTTTAGAGAGTCAGGTATGGCAGTACTTACTATGGTAATGAGCATTCTTTTGTACTGCTATCCACTGAATGAGGCAGCCACAAAGGAGAAAAGAAATCACGTCATTGGGGAGCCTGCGGAAACACCACTTTATCAAAACCTCTAAGAAATGACAGCGGGGAGGGGTTGCAATGCAGCTCCTAACACCCGATGATCGACTGGACAGCAATTCGGTTACCTCGGTCTAAACGTACATTTTTAATCACAACACTGCTCTCATTTTGTATGGCTGATGTGAGAACAAAGCTGACTACAGACATTTTTGAGTTTAGGGATTAGCAGATGTTCTTGTCAGTAAATGATTTGGCGTTACCTACACGTCCTGCTTTTAAGGATTTTGCACCAGTTCCATCATTTTAATGATAATTTCTGTTCTGGAAACTGTAATCAACAAATATATTTAATATTCCATGATATGCATTACATAAAAAAAGGAGAGGAAAAAAACAGATTTGTCAGCTACAGAAAACTTCTTACGCTGGTTTCATCTTTTTATGGCCTTTTAGATTCTAATGAATAATATTAAAACCCTTTGCCCAAAAACAAGCTGTGGATTTTTCAGTAAATGGTATGCGGAAAGGTAAGGTAAAAAAGTAAAAATTCTTTTTATAAGTATTTTTATATTAAAAAGTAGCTACTGTAATCTTTTGTAACCCTTTCATATTTGGTGATATTTAATGTCCTACAACAATGCGAAACGTATTTAATTGTTTTAAAGAAAAACCACTGACTGTCACACGTAATGGCTGTTGAGCCTTATCTTCACGCGTAAACAAACATACCTTCAGGTGCTGCAGTAGGAGAGCCTGTCGCACTGCTGTCTTTACACTCATCTTTTTCAGACTGATCTGGAGACAGATAACATATTCAAGTAACCGTAAAAAATATATTTACCACAGTGTTTAAGGATTTAAAAAAAAAAAAACTTTTACTTTTTAGTTACGTGGTCAGTATGTTCCATTGTATTTATTACCTGGCTGTGTTACTGTAGGAAGCTACTGGGTGCGGTAGAGATGGGTGACGGTGGTGTCTGCATTACGTAGGCCATTTCAAAAGGGGGGAAATAGCATAAACCCCAGTTTTTTCCATTTTAAATACACCTGTCTCTCACATGACGGTGCAGTGTTTTGCACTTTTTGTAGCTTTCTAGTGGGCATTATTTGTAGGGGAATTCAGACTCAATTTAGACAAAAACAGACAAAATGATGCCAGTAAACATGTATCTTTGTGTCGTAATGTTTCATACAAGCAGTGGTGCCATTTTACAGAGTAAAACACCCACTGTAAAAATAAAGTGACCATGTTAAGATATAAAAAATGCTAAATGTAGTTGTAACAGTGACTTTTCATTGTACAAAGGATCAGTGCACGACTGTGGCACAAATTGTCCCTGGAGGTTAATCCTGTATGATGTTCCTGTCAGAGCGAACAGACTGAAAGAGCAACTAAACACCTTCCCTCTATGGAGGACTGCCCGCATCTCAGCTCACCAACCCCACCTGAACGATACTTGGCAAGGGAGAGGAAGGGAGAGGCACGTGTGACTCAGACATTTTCTGCTCACCTTCAGAACATCTCTGCTTGCGCTCCACCTCCCTGCAGTAGTCCTCGAGCTCCTCGTCCGTCAGCTTGTTGAAGGGATTCGGGCCGGCTTTACTGATGACGACTCGTGGCTGGTACTCCTTCTCAATGATGGCTTTGGACGCGGTCACTAGCTCCCCCTACAGATGAAATGAGAAGTGCGACCTTCTAAGACAGGTTTGCACATTTCTTCCATAAAAACGCACCGAATACAGGAACTTTTGTGAACCTGTCTACTCTAGTCAACCAAACCATCACCATCACAAAATATCATTGAATCTCCTGCATCGCTGCTTTGTAGGACCCAGTTTAACACATTTTAAACAATGTAAAGGGTGCATTTTAATTTAAAAATAAAAGTAATTTTAATAAGTAGATGACACATCATGCATCTACAATGTACAGTCCCTGAGTTGGACATAGAAACACCGGCTGGTAGACAACAGAAGATGCTACTCAGTACAGCTAAAGGACTTGAATCTCAGCTTTAACATTTGCCCATCTACAAACACTGCAGAAAACTTTTTATTTAGTTTATGATATCATTCAGTTCAACGCTACAAAACATACTTGCAGAAAAATTGCAGTGACACATTGAAACAGCACAGAGAATGACCCTGTTATCCCAATGACAAAGCTGGAAATCAGACATTTCGTTCATTATTATTAATGGAAGACTCACATATAAACAAAATGCCAAAAAATAATGTTTGTAGATAGCAAGGAAGCATGATGTTACTGTACATTTCACGAATGCACACAATGATATGAACAACTAATATTTGTTAAGATATATAAATGCACAAGTTTGAACCCTGGACTGATAAGTCAGAGAGAAGGACCATAAAGATCCACTAATAAACTACAGTGCAGGATCTGAGAAAAGCATGGTAACAGATTCATGTGGGACAGCGTAAACCTGTAAAGCAACAACAAGCTAAGTTGTCTGCTTTTACTTGGGAAGGGAATGCAGTGATTCCATGACAAGTTTGCCACCTTTGGCTTGTCCATCTCATTCTGCCATATCTTCTCTGACAGAGACCCCTCTCTAGGCAGTCAATTCATCTTTTAAATAAATCAGATTCCCCACCTCCAAAAAGAAGTTTTATTGTAGATGTTTGAGAGTTCCGTCTGTGTGAGATGCACTAAATGTATTGAATAACGTAGTGGATCCTCAGCTCCAACTTAGTGTTCTGCCACTGTATGGTGTGGGATTCCAACCCTTTTCTTAAAAATACATGAGAGATGGACAGGCTCAGAGACTGGTGCACCTGTCCCGGTTACCTGCATGCCAGCAGCGCTTGGTACTGGCAGTAAGTACCTTTCTATCAGCCCTACCAGGCCTACGGAGATGCTCTGAGAGATCGAGCCCATCAATTGTGTCCGTACAGTCAGACAGGGGTGCGTCCTGCAACAGTAAACTGGGTGAACGGTGCACAACCCCGCCCCTGTCACCCACACACCCCCCATGCAGACATGCAGGACAGCAGGTATGGACACAGAGGTATGCAGTCGAGCATCGTGGCACGCACTCACAAACTCGCTCACACTCCGCATCACTAGTAGTACACAAGTCTTTAAAATGGCTTTACACATCTTCACACACACATATGCACACGGCGTGCAGTGAGAGGCACTCCTGAAGCTGTGAAACCTGGAATGGTGCTGTGTGGATGGTCCATGGCCATGCAGCGTACACAAAGAAGCCCACAGTCAGACGTCCTGAGGGTCGCAACTGTTTTCTCTTTGTTTTGCAACACGGTGTCAGGGCATACATAAGTTGTCACTGATGTTTGAGTATTTAATGCAAAATACAGAAATGTTTGTTGTACTACATTAATACCATAATTCCATAGGTAGCCACCGAGAAGCCAGAAATCCAGCTCCTTTCATTCATTCAACAGTAGACTGCAGATCACATGTCCTCTCATGGAGTGTTAGGCAAACACTGAGACGTTTGACCAGTACTGAATGCAGTTTGCAGGAGGAGGTTGGGAAACAAACATGGCGGAACAGCCGTGACAGAGTGGATCTCCTCGTGTTCTCAGCATGTGTATAGATGCTGAGAATCAAGCCAAACACACTGCGAAAGGACAGCCATGACCTTTGCTCCTAAGACGGTGACACGGATGGCTACCACGGTCACTCACCTGCCAGATTGTACCTCTCTGTGGCCAAAGAACAACAGCACAGTTACTTGCCAAGTTTAGCTCAAACTGGACAAAACTGAAGGCCAATGGAAATGGTGAAAACGACTGACTAACCTGCGTAAAGCCCTGGTCCATCATGGATCCGCTGAGAACCTGGGACTGAGGCCCAGCGGTTTTGATGTCCTGAAGGTTCTGCTCACGAATCTGCAGGTGTGGATAAGGGCAGGAACGAGAGGTTTACACAACATTTCATACATCGTGACACTGTCAAAGGCGCCATGTCCTCCTGTAACCTAGGCAGGAGCCTGTCGCATTTGAAGAGCTACTGTATGTACATTTGTAAAGCAAAAAATGAGCTGAAGGATCCAGCGACACCCCGATAGGAACTGATTAAACAAAAAAAAAAAAACATGTACCGAGTATTTTTGACTTTGCTTTCTACATTCAGAAGCGGTGCAACAAAAGGTTGCCCCACAACTCCAAAAATAAGGTAGTGTTTTCATACTGCTGATACCAATGGATGTGATCAATAGTAGAGCTTTCGCATACATTCCACCCTCTGGCTATATGTAACTGTAGAAAATGACCTTTGTACAGCAGCCATTTTATAACCAACTCCGATCATGTTGGGCAGCCTTAAACAGATGCACCAATCTTGCTTTCACTTCTTTAAAACAAACAAACAAATACACACACATAAATAAATAAATAAGAAAGATACACTGCTCAACCAAAAAAAAAAAAAAAAAAAAGTCACCACCTGGATTTATCTTAGTGTTATGATCTGTGGCTGCTTCAGTTGCTCAGGTCTAGGTTCAGAAATGTTATGTGCCCAAAAAATGAGGTGGGCTGACTACTGAATATACTGAATGACTAGGTTTTTCTATCAATGGATTTTTATTTCATATTCCAAGATGGCAATGCCAGGATTCATGGAGCTCAAATTGTGAAAGAGTGCTTCACGGAGCATGAGAGAGACATCATTTTCACACATGGATTGGCCATCACAGAGTCCAGACCTTAACCCCATTGACAAAGAATCTTTGGGATGTGCTGGAGAAGACTTTACGCAGACTTTATGCTCCGACTCTCCCATCATCAATACAAGATCTTGGTGAAAAATGAATGCAACTCTGGAGGGAAATGATTGTTGTGCCATTGCAGAAGCTTATTGAAATGATGCCACGGCGAATGCATGCCGTAAACAAAGCTAACGGCGGTCAAACAAAATATTAGCGTGTGTGACTTTGTTTTGGCTGGGCAGTGTATAAGGGTGGATATTTTTACGTTACCAAAAACAACAAAGATACAGAAACAGACTTTTCCCATCTCAGAGAGGCGGCTATGTGAGACCTTGTTCCTCATCTCCAGGACCTCCAGTGGATTTGTATTCAGGGGAACAAACTGATTGGGCACCGCAGGCTGTCGAATTCCCTCTTCTTTGGTCCACTGTAAAAAAAAAAAAAATAAATAAATAAATAAATAAATAAATAAGACAGAAAAAATTAGATACCCCAGAGATGTAATTAAACAACAATTAAAACTTATTTGTATAGAACATGTTGGGGAAAAAAAAAAAAACACTAATTTTGTAAGTACAGCCTATTAACATTTGAACTTGGATTTAACATTTTTTTCTTTTTTAATATTAGCAATATTACACTAATAACGGTCATTACTTACCTGACAGCTTTTTCCATTTACAAAGCCTTAGATGCACTACATGGCCAAAAGTATACTGGACAGTCTTTCTGGACAGTCTTTCATTAATAATGATGGCATGCATTATTAATTTCAGCTGTTTCAGCCACACCCATCACTAACAGGTACATAAAATCAAGCAAACAGCCCGGCAGTCTCCGTAGACAAACACTGGCAGTAGAATGGATTGTGCTGAAGAGTTCAGTAACTTGTCATGTGAGGCCACCCATGTAACCAGTTTGTTTGTTGAATTTCTGCCCTACTAGAGCTTCCCTTGTCAACTTTAAGTGCTGTCATTGTGAAGTTGAAGCATCTAGGAGCAACAGCTCAGCTGTGGTCCAGTAGACCACGTAAGCTTACAGAGCAGGACCGCTGAGTGCTGAAGCGCGTAGCACGTATATATCTTCTGTCCTGAGTTGCATCACTCACTCACCGAGTTCCAGACTGCCTGGTAGCAACGTCAGTTCAAGAACCGTTCATCGAGAGCTTCATGAAATGGGTTTCCATGGCCCAGCAGCTGCACACAAGCCTAAGATCACTATGTGCAATGCCAAGCATCTTGCTGGAGTGGTTTACAGCACCATTGGACTCTAGAGCGATAAATCACATTTCACTATCTGGCAATCTGATGGCTGAAACTGGGTTTGGTAGATTCCAGAAGAATGCTACCTGCCTGAATGCATAGTGCCAACTGTAAAGTTTGGTGGAGGAGGAATGAAAGTCCTGAGCTGTTTTTCAGGGTTTGGGTTCAGCCACTTGGTTCCAGTGAAGGGAAATCTGAAGGCTACAACATACAATGAGATTCTAGACAACTGTGTGCTTCCAGTTTTGTGACCACAGTTTGGGGAAGCTCCTTTCCTGCTCCAGCATGACTGTGCCCCCATACATAAAGCAGGCTCCATAAATACATGGTTTGCCCAGGTTGGTGTGGAAGAACTTGAGTGGCTTCACAGAGCCCTGATCTCAACCCCACTGAACACCTTTGGGATGAACTGGAACGCCGACTGTGAGCCAAGCCTTCTCACCCAACCTCACTGATGCTCTTGTGACTGAATGGGCACAAATTCCAACAATCTCACTCCAAAATCTGGTGGAAAACCTTCCCAGAAGAGTGGAGGCTATTATTGCAGCAAAGGGGAGGGGGGAAACTCCATATTAATGCCCATGGGTTGGGAATGGGAGGTTCAATAAGCACACAGCTGCGATTCTTAGGTGTCCCCATACTTTTGGCCATATAGTGTATAAGGCTTGTTTACCAAATGGGTTTGTAATGTATTATACAACAGTCACCCTGACTTTGTACATGAAATTTTGTTATCTATTCATTTAATTGTGAAGACAGGGTAATTTTTCTATCTAGAAACAATTAAACAAAGCAGGCCATAGATCTGCACCTAATATATGCAAGTTATACAGTATCACATGATAGCAGATATTGTTTACAATCCGTAACCCACTTTGTTAAATAAAATATCTACAGCAACATCTTTTCAAAAGAGAGAATAAATAGCGGAGAAGCTAATAATGGAGAAGCTCCCAATGAACGAGTAAAAGAGATCAATGGGACAAAGCAGTAGCATTATAGGAGGGCAAAAATTACAACCTTAAATATTTTTGCAGGGCTGGTGCTTTAAAAGTGGGAAACTCCTACAAATGCCAAGTATTAGTCCAAAGCTTTTAAAAGGCCATGATCATATTTATACCAATGACAAAAGACAAAACCCAGTACTGTTGGAACTACAGTATACACAGCAGAAATATAAGTATATATGCAACTACAAGCCCATATAAGCAATAAAATATAAATTTTAAAAAAAAATCACTGTCAAACCATGTTATGTATTACTTTAAATTTAAAAAGCTGTGTTTTTTTTTTCCATTGGGGTCTATATTTAAACACCTTATCACTGTCACCATCCAGAAGGCCCCTAAGCCAAGGTCTCAAAAACAGTGCAAATGAAAAACAAAAGCAGTACAAATGATAATCAGTTTAAAAACCATGAGCAAGAGCAGCAAGAAGAAACTGTATCCCTATTCCCCCTGTAGGTAAGAAGACACCTCCATAATGCCAGGGAGACATATGGCACATTGCACCCCAATGCATGCAACATCTGGTACACTGGGCAGCTGGCAGGTGACCTGAGGCTTGCAGGGAACCAGAGGGCATGGGTGACCTTTGGATGGTATAGAGGGGATCGGGGTTGGGTGGACACTGGCACAGAACTGGCCAGGTTACAAAAAGCTTAAAATTCATAAGAGCTGATGTTTAAGGAGAATAAGTACATCAAGGACTCCAGAAAACATCTAAAACAGTCAATAGGAGTTTTGGAAGTACAGATTAGAGGGACCACAGAGTGACACAGGTGCAGCTTTTGCACATGCTGGGGGGCAAAGAGTGCATCATCCCAAAAGTCTCTGGGTGCTGCCCAGCTGCACCCAGTGGTGAACAAGACTTAGAAGAAGAGGAAACAGACAGACCAAGCAGGTGCTCATACAGCTGGGCACGCAGACGCCGGATGACAGAGACCGCAGCAGGGGCTTCATGTGACCCCGGGTGACGCTGTTCCACACCTTGGCCCCAGGGCTGCCACCGTCCGAGGCCCCCGTACTCAGCCGCCGCGTCCCCCCACCAGTGGCTGTGGGCAGGGAGCGAGTGCTAGGGCTTTTTTCCGTCATGTAGGAGTGGCTCATACTGGGCATCTCAGTGTGGCTCAGTTTTTTACTCTTAGAGCACAGGGCAGGGTAGCGGTACGGGTATCCTGTTCGATAGCCCTGTCAGAGAAAAATGAAAACATCTCAGATGTCAAAATGTAAAATGTAAAAGCACACATGCTTTCAGTGAAAATCTGTTGGTTCATTAAACCAAATTAATTGTATGAGACAAAAAAAAATACAGTGCTTTGAGTACATTAATACTTCAATTTGCCCTCCTACACTGCTTCGTGAGAGTGCACCTTTATTTTAGACCACTGAGCAACTTATAATAACCATATTTTTTTTTACATTTCAAAAAACATCTGAAAACTATTTTTGAGAATTTTATATTTGCTTTCCATAAAATTGACTGTTCTGTGCTTATTTGGACTCAGTGAATGTACAACGCTTTTGTGCCACGGTCACATGGTAGTTGTGTGAACTCAATTGTCTGAGCATAAGTGACTTGGACTTGGTGACACTGGAAGACACAGAGACTTGGGAATGCGGGGGATTGAGGACTTGGGGTTTGACACACAAAAATGAAGGGCTGACAGTGGCAGGAGGCGCAGAGCAAGCGCAAACTCGAAGCATTCCTGCTAAGAAGATCCGTAAGCACTGCTGAGATTCCTCAAGGAAATGCATGAATCTTGTTCATTTAAACAGGGGCAATGAGTGCAGTGGACACAGGTGTGCACTATCCTGAGGGAATGCTCACTATGGGGACCAATGCTGGTCGACGGGATTTACCCTCACACACTGACATTTCGAGCTCCGTTTATGCAATATGCTGCATGATGACCATGGTTATACCACAGTTTCATTAAGCATTCCATTTTTCAAGAACACATACAGCACAAATCAAAATATTACTATTATAGACCCCGAAACACACATCTTCCTACAAAATATCAGATAAAAGTTTGCGTACACTTGCTGAAACTTATCTGAATGGCCAAGATTTAACCTGTTTTGAGACAATTTAATTTTTTTCTCCTGCATTCAGGTATTTACCAAAACATAAAAGGATGTCAATTATTAGGGAAAAAAAAATTCCCAGCATATTTGCTCAAACTTTTCACTGGTATTTTATATGCCTTAATAATGTCCAGTGCTCCTACCAAGTTATCCAGCATCCTCATGAGAGACTCAAACTCCTGCTCCCCAACTTGCCACTTGGGGTGGGTGCCATCAGGGTCCTCATCATCCTCGCAATCTCCAGATTCAGAGCCCTGATGTCGGGCTTTGTACCTCCTGGGGTCCAGTGTGAACAGATTGTCTGGGCCTCCCAAACCAGCCAGAGTGCGAACCTGCAAGTCAGCAGGTGACAACAGATCAGCTGCCAAAAGGTCTTGACACCCTGACTCTACAGCATCCAGTGCCCTTTTAACTGGGTTATTCCACCTTCGCAAGAGAACCTTGAGGTCCCAAACATGTCAATACAAATTATTTAAAAAATATTTTGTATCAGTCACTTAAACTGACACAACACAGTTTGCTGTTTCTCCCCATACAGTATTCTATGAATTTAGAGATTTACTCTTACGAATAAACTAAAAGGTAAATATAAACAGGCTGACTTAATGAAGAAATAAAGTCGGCAGGAGCCATATAGATCTGTACAGATCACTGACCCACCCTGGTAAAGAAATGCATTCCCCTTCAGTGGTGGACTGGGAACAGAACATCAGTTTGGATATAAAATAGGAGAACACTCGTCATGTTAACATTACAGAATTTTTTTAAAATCCAATTAGCTCATTTCATAACTCAGGAAAAACGTCTTCTAGGTAAAACACAGGAGTGACCTGGATTTCGCAAGCAGTCACCAGGTTGTGAATGTAGTAGAATGCTTCTTCCACTGTCTCACCCACTGACACCAGACCTTGATTCCTCAGGATAAGGACCTAGAAGGCAAGACCGTAGTAAAGCCCAGTTAATCTACTTGTTTCCAAGAGCCACTGAAACTAAGCACTCAGTTGACCCAGCCCCAACTGGCCTACCGTCCATACCTTGCCTTTTGGGCCCAGGCTTTTCTGTATTGCTTGAGTTTCCTCCTGATCAACCAGGATACCATGATAATCATGGTAAGCCACCTCCCCCAAAGAAAGGGCCTCTGGGGAGATGGGTAGCAATCCACACTTCATTGCTGACACCTTGGAGAGGGGCAGATCAAGGTAAGCTGGGGAGTACAGTAGCTGGAACCATGAAGAGTGCAGTAAAGCCCGATGGCAACTTAAATGACATTTAGCAGCACAAACTGCTCACAATTCAGTTATCCACCTGTTTTAGATTCCTGTCTTGGGAAGTGTCAACGTAAATGGATATAAATAATTTGAATTGGGTTGTTTTTGTCTTTAGTCCATTTCTTGGTTGGTCAAAAACTCAATTACAGTTGACAAAGTTTGAAAAGAATATAAACAGATGTTATTTCCCTTATAAAGTGGGTCTATGACTGTTAATCAATGGCTGACCCAGAAGACACACAATAGATCTCTTTGCATCATGTCACAGTAACAAAAACATAAGGTGTCACAACAAGAAATAATGTGACCGTGGGAAACAACAGATGTGTGAAGTGGAGAGGGTACCGCTGTTCCGGCGGGAGTGTGGATGTGAATAATGCACTTGACGTCAGGGCGTGCTGCATAGATGGCCGAGTGGAGGGTGAAGCCAGCCTGATTAACCCCAAGATTAGTGCTCCCTCGGTCGATGATCTCTCCTTGCAAGTCAACTTTAACCTGCAAATAAATTGGAAACAACTCCACTTGTCTGCAGAGGAAATTGAATTTTCTCATCAAGTTGGGTGAAGAAAGAAGAGAAAATACAAACTGAACCAAATCGGCACTATACAAACTTAAGTGTTATTCACAAACAAGGTGGCAGGTGCGTCCTGCTTATATATCTAAGATGAATGCCTTCAGGTGAAGCATGCGACAATGACCGCACACGACATTAAGCGACAGGCTTACCAGGCTAGAAGCAGTGACCTCACTGTAGAGAAGACCAAAGGGGACTATCAGGAAGTTCTCCTGGTTTGAACTGAGCCGCACCTGTAACACAGGCCCGTCACGCGATTGACCAAAACAGGCAAAGCAGTCGAGATCCAAAGAGGACTAAATTCAGACATGGAAAATGGGTTCAGATTCTCTGAATAAATACATTTTTCAATGAAATGCACTGTTGAATTTATTTAAGAAGATAAAATATTAAAAAAGCTTGATCTAGCTTGCGGCTTGCACTGTCAGTGCGGTATGGGTGTCCTGTACGTTTTACAGGTTCACCGCTGCCTCTGACAATTGGCGGTCACACAGCCAGGAAACATTCACCAGCTCTGTCCAAAATGTGGTAAAATTAGGCCAAACAGTCCACAACCATCATCATTTAAGCTAGTTCCTAACTTCTGTTAAGCAGGACAGTCATACAAAAAGAACAAATCCTAGGAGGAATTGTCTAAAAGGAATTTAAAAAATTTCAATATAAAATGCATTCTATGTTTGCATTTCCATAGGGTTGCATCTATGAAGCTAAACGTCGGGTTAAACATGCACTTTTCCATGGAGGATCGTGACTTTAAACGACCTGCAAACTAGATGAGCATCTGTTACAGTTGTGATTTAAGGCCGCAATGGATGTGCTATAGCAAAGACCGGGGACCGGAAAGCGGTCTGCTGTTGAGGTCTTCGGTTGCCTTACGGTCAGGTGGTTGTAGATGAGCTGGGACCAGCTGAAAAGGTCAGCCAGACGGTAGAGAGCAGCCAGCTTGCAGCGCAGCAGTTTCTCACTCTTCTCATAAACCACAGAAACTGAGCCACGAAGGTCGTTCACGGGAATCACCATACCCAGGCCTGCGGAAACACAACACAGCGTCACCCACTGCTGCCAGTCAGTAGTAAACACTCAACGCTAAGGGCTCTATAGCAGCACAACAGTCTTTCACAGCCAGGGTTCTTCTGCTCCCTGCCAGAATATATGCAGGTTTGGTCAAGACAAAGGAAAACTGGGGGCATACACGTAATTTTGGGGCAGGACAGGTGGACGGAACTGCTCACTCATGTTGAGAGCAGCCATGCCCCCCTGAGGAACTATGGGATACGCAGTTGGCACGCTGGTGGTCATGAAGTCTGCCATCTGCTGCAAGGCCAGCAGGTTGGTGGCATCTTTCCCCTTGTTCAGCTGGTCCTGGATCAGTGTCTCCAGCTCCTCGCAGAAGGCCTCCAAGCACAAGCCACAAAAATGATGGTTAATCAGTACTGAATATGAGGTTGTGGAGTTGATATATTTATTATTTTTAATGATATTGCAGTACACTTAATTTTAATGTTGCTTCACGTTAATAAAATTCCTGTCACAGACTGGCTTTGCGTTCTCTGTACCCTGTGGACATTCTCTGGAAAAATTGACCTTTGTGTTAAAATAAATGGTTCATGAAAATTGAATAAATCAGTGTGGCAAAATTATAATTCAGTATTACTTAAACTGATTTTTTTCCCCCCAGAACCTAGTGTGAAAAAAAAAAGATATTTGCATTGTGAAGATTTTATTGATTTCTGACGCACTGGTTGAATTTATAAAGAAATGCTGTTAAAAACAGATTTCTAAACAAGACTGTCTCCATAAGTTGAGGACCCAGTGTATATTCTTGCTGCAGAATAACTTTGCCTTCAAGAAAGAATTGTCATATTTTATTTGCAAAAAAATGATACGGCACTGCTCTGTTACAAAACCCCTCTCTAAATGTAAACTCGGACTCCATATTGAAAAAGTAACATATACAGCATTGTTATACACTCAAGTCCCATCCATTGCGTACCCCAAATAGCCTTGGACCCTATACATCTGCTATAGGCTCTGGACCATCACAACCCTGACTCAGAAGAGCAGTTAGCAATAGTAAGCTGAGCTTTCACCTGAGTGAAAGTAAAGAACAGCACAAAATGCATGCAACTCATCTGAAATAAGTAAAGCATAAATATTGACTAGCCAAAATAATGCAGCCACTAACTGATTTAGGCACCAAACACATTACTAATGCACTGGTCTTCAGTTACTGGATTAAATACTATGCACAGTCCTTCTTTGATACCTAAACTTTACAGCACATAATAACTTCCGTTTCCATGCCTCCCTCTGCTGATATTGCCAAGCACAACTGCAAGAACCTCAACAACTATCAGTGTTGTGCTGTCAGAAACAGCATTGGAGATAAAGAATACAATGAAAATCAAATGTAAAAAGAAATTATGTCTTCAGAATCATACTAAAAATGTGCACAAAAAAAGGTAAAAATGAGCTCTGATAAATGTATATTGTAACCTAACCCTTTAATACATCCAGGCTGAGTGCTTTGAAGGGTTAAATAACTCATTGTTTGCAAAAGACAATAAGTGTTGGAGCAATGCAGTGATGCAGAGTTTATCTGGTCTTCAGCTGCATGCAGAAGTAACACTCAGCTTCACAAGGATTCTGAAACTAAGTGCTCTGCATGTGTGTGTGTGTGTTTTCCTTCAAGGCTCACTGGGCTCTGCAGGATCATGGACACCCTCTTCCTCTGCTCCATCAGGCTGAAGTCCTGCCGCAGGCTAGAGACCAGACTCCGCTCTGGACTGCTATCCACACGGTCAAAGTAGCGCTCCTTGTGTGGGGCAACAGTTGGGGGTGCAGTCACCACAGCTGGGCCTATGCTGCCATCCATCATGGGCACCGTCTCTCCTGCTGGACAAAACTGGTGAGGGCATAAATTCAAAGAAATAAACACATCAATGGGCTGGATGTCATGTTGATAGAGCCATCACACAAAAAGTCCAGTAGGTGAGGTGCTGATGTTACTTATACTTTTGACACACAAATTTCAGTGGCTCTGAATAATTCATTCAAACTGCTGAAGAAGCAAAGCATACCCACAACAGAGTATCTAATCGAAGGCCTGCATGAATGTATGGATTTAACTGTATGTAATGGACATGGAGGAGGTGGTGGAGATGCAAGTTCACAAGAGATAATGGCCTGCGACATTAAAACTAGACCAGAAACAGTATCAGACAGGTCTGCAGTAGGGTGAGGACCCTTAAGTGCTTGAGGATCAGCCTGAGATAATGTATCCATTCGGTTTATCTCACAACCATTTGTTGAAGATCTAAGACTTAGACTTCCAGCTAAAAGCAGTAAAAGAAAAAAGCTAATCATAATGTATACATCACTGACGCTTTCAGCTGGTCTGTTACAATGACTGAAATCAACTTGATAAATCTTAAAGATGTAACTGTTTTTCTTACTTCCTTGTGATTTACATAATGTTTCTCTCCTTTTTTACTTTATGGTCTCTTATGCAGCATGCAGAGTCAAGCAATGAGATAAATTATCACAACTTTCTGATCATTCCACACCATTCCCAAGGTATAAAACTGTTCCATGGCACAAACCACAAGCAACCAGAAATAGCTTAAATTATACATGATACACAATGTGTGTGTGTGTGTATATATATATATATATATATATATATATATATACATACACACACACACACACACACATTTTCATTCATTTACACATATGCTACTGGTGCGGCCTACCACGAGTACTCATATTTCTTGCCATAAGAGTGTGTGTGAATACCCATTGATGTACCTGTCCTCACACACCTATTCTTGTGAGATAGGGTCTGGACCACAGTGATGGTGCACTGGTTGGGTGGATAGAAGGAAACAATCTGAGCTGTCCTATATGCCCTGTCAGCCTTTTTAGTGCTCCATAAATACTATTTAAAAATACAATAATTAAAGGAAAATGTGCTCTCAAAGCAGTGCAGATCCCCAATGAGGGGACTACTTGCAGTGTACAAATGCATCGCCACTAAAACACACAGGGGGTCCAATGCAGTTGCAGTTCAGTGCTAAACGGCCTCGGGGTGCGTCCATACGGTACAGCCTTCACCTCCCCGGTGTTGTGCGTCCTCAGTCACAGCGAATACAGCGCCCTTCCCGCCACCGCCCGGGGACGGTGACGGTGACACCCTGCAGCCCCGAGGGCCGAGAGACGGTAAGCAGTGAATAATTTATTCAGACAGCTCGATCGTGGGCCACACAGAACACTCCTTCCCTTCCACTTTGTTAGTGACCCGACTACCGTAGCAGTAGGAATCATAACAGGACAAAATGCAAACTCGAACACAGCTTTGGCTTTTTAGCAGTCCGGTAACTTGTGTCTACGGTATTTATCAGAATTAAGCTGAAAAAGTATCCACACTACGCAAAGAGGAGAGAAATCAAACATGGAAAAGGAGTCGAGAGAGGATGATGCTCTGCTGCAGCATCAGGACCACTGCGATCCGGAGTGCCGCCACAGTGAAAGCGATACGCCAAAATCACAGAACACAGAAACTGTCAATCAAAATGGTAAACTGCATAAAGCGTGCGGGGAAATAAAAGAAAATGCAAAACATACCTCTCTGGCGGAGATGTCGGACACAGCCCTGCTGTAGCAACCCCGCCGCCGTCGCGTCCGCCCCTTCTCACCTCGCTGGGTGTGGCTGCGCTAGCAGCTGCGCTTCAGTATCCACTGATCTCATTGGTTAGCCACATCAGAGCAACCGGGACACTGATTGGATCCGTGCGCGCCGTAGACCGCGGACGGTCCGCGTTTCTGCGTTGCGTGATCGCGCGTCTCATTCCATGAGTAAAATAAAATAAAATAAAATAAAATAAAATAAAATAAAATAAAATAAAATAAAATAAAATAAAAACACCGGAATGAGCGCAATTCTTTCCAAATCCCGTTAATGCAAAACCGTTTGGCAGAGATCCAAAGTGCATATCAGTCCCGGTTGCAGACAGAATCCAGTTGAGCACTGGTGCAAAAACGCATATGACCACTGTGCTTTAATAAAACTTACCTTTAATGCATACATTCATAGATAGATAGATAGATAGATAGATAGATAGATAGATAGATAAATAAATAAATAAATAAATAAATAAAGTTGAGCCGGGATCCGTACCTGTATTTATGGGCAAAATTTGTGTTCTGCGCATTTTCAGTATTTATGTTTCAATGTACGTAATATTTATTTTAACTGATTTTACTTCTTAGCTCAGATTCTACAAATTATGTACATAGTGTGAAGACAAGATGGCAATTTCATAAATGCTCAAATTTCAAAATCATTTCAATAAACGCCTAATCCGTGCACCTGTTATCTGTATCTAAACGGTGGTCTTTCTGTTTTTCTTGTCGAAAGCAAAACTGTTGTAAGAATTATTCGAGAAAATATGAAAAGAGCAGTACAGTAGCTCAGTAGATAGATGTTATAACGCATAGTCCCAAAAGTGGCTGCTGAGTCCAAACTCCACATCGGTTGTCATTGTTTCTCACCATAACACGAAGACATGTAGTTCAGACGAATAGATGGGTGTGAAAATTACTGGCATACATTATGTGAATGTATAATCTACGACAGATGTGGGATGCGGGCTTCTTGGGTTCTCTACTTTGACTGCAGTCATCATGTTTTCTTAAGGGAACAGAGCCGTTTCATTCGTTTCTGTCCGACCACGTTTTTATAATAGAAATGTATCGTGACCAATAGGGGGCGCCAAAGCTCTGCAGCTTAGCCAGGATAGGGGTCCCGTCATACAGGTCTCAGAACGGTTTGCGAGAGATGCGCATTTTGTTAGTCAGGGTATGTTAGTTGCCACATATCATCAGATCACGATGCTTGATAGTTTGTGCAATGTTTCCCTTCTCATATTTGCTCTTATACTCATTGCACTGTCATGCATCTTTTGTATGTATGTGTATGTGTGTATGCCTGCTGTACATTGTGAGCCATTGGGATTCAAAGTCAGATTCTTTGTATGCGTGTATATATTTGGCCAAATAAATCTAAACCTGATTCTGATGTGTGTGTGTGTGTGTGTGTGTGTGTGTGTGTGTGTGTGTGTGTGTGTGTGTGTATATTCTGTTGTCTTATGTACACCGAAAAACACTGAAAACTGAAACCAGTTTCCTTGTATGTGTGAGGTGTGAGCATGCTTGGCCAAAAAAATCTGATTCTGATTCTGATACATGTGATGCTTAATTCCTTGTAGTTTTCACACAAAAAAAATATACTGCTTTTTAAATGCAATTTGAAATGTAGGACATTTTCAGTCATGACAGTATATTTTAAAAGGACAGGTAATGCTTCTGTTCAGTAGGCATAAATGTCCTTTTTGTGAAAGAACTTCATTAAAGCCAGACCCAATAACTCTCACAGTTTTGGCTGTACTGCTCACAGCTTCTCTGAGACATGTAGTGAATCACTTGTTGCACTGAGTTCATCGTCAGAAACAGAAGTATAGTGTTTGATTTTTTTTTTTTTTTTAAGTTCCAGGACAGGAAGCCCCATCTTTTTCCATCACCCCCCAACATCATGCCTATGGTCAGAATTGGTAATCTGACTCATTCTTTGGCCCTGGCACTTGAGTATGATGTACATGTACGCCTGTGTGCACTTGTATGTCATTTTTTATGACTTAATGTCTAAAGAAACCAGCAGAAATACAATTGTGTAGTTTATAGGGAACTCTAAGTCCTGTGCGAGGTCTTTCTAGGTTGTCTATCGTGCTTCAGTTTTGTAAGAATTTTGGAAAGTAAAGTTAAGATGCTGAAATGATATTCAGTGTTTTGGAAAAGCACTTTTCTTTTGGGGGAACTTTGCACAGGACATCCTTGGCCTGGGAGGACTGGTGACTCCAGATCCCACCCAGAATGAGCTCCTGCACAGCCTTAATGCTGTTGTCTCCACGGTAATAAGAACCAGAAGCTTTATTCATCCGTTACCATCTTCAAGAGAACATCTTGCCCTTCAACAAAGAAAAGGAAAACAATGGGAAATAAAACCATACAAAAAAAGGGAAATCAATATGCAGAGGCCTGTTATTCGTTTTTACGAATTAACAGTCTGGTGGAGGCAGCCATGATAGCCACACTTTCTCCAAATGACAGGATATTGGGTATCAGTTCTCATGGTCTTGCTGTCAACCCTCATTCTGCAGCAGCCCTCCCTCGCTGAGGTCCAGGAAAGGGATGCAGAAGAATTTTATAACCTGACTCCAGTTTTCTCTTTGTTCTAAGGAAGTGCACAAGAAATTACTGAAGCAGTGGATTGAAAAAGCATTGATGACAGATGAAATTTTACTTTTTGTACCTAAACCGCTGTGGCTTCTGGTCCAGGTGATTACAGCTAAAATCCCTCCTGTACAACAGAACCCCCTTCACTTTGGTTGCATAGTGCCAATGCACACAGCTCACACATGGCTTCGTGCCTAGTGTTGTGGTTGGTGATGTTAAGATGTTTATAAGGGAAATTGAGGGAAAGGGGAAATGAAGTAATGGGATGATGTTTTTAAACTAGCTGAAAAAACAAATGAAGACAGCTGATGTTTTGGAAGTTTGCGTGAATGCAGCATGATACATTGCATGGACGTGAAACGTTTCTAACGTAACAAACAAGCTTGGTCACTGGGACCCACTGCTGGCACTATGCTTTCTGGTAATGTGGAGCCATCGTGTGGGCTCACCGCCGACATCATACATGGTGCAAGCTGGGTGTAATGCCGGTCAAGTGGCAGACATGAGTAGCATGGATCTAGGCAAACCGCATCTTGGCAGTGGAGACTGTCTCTGCGAACAATGACACTGTCACTTCTTCAGCAGAGAAGGAGCCTAAGTTGGTGCAGGAGGTGAAAAAGTACTGACCAGATCCATACAGTCTCACCCCAACTCATAGCTTGAGGTTTGGACCGAAACTTCTTGATTGATGGTGGTCTGATTTCTCACCTATTCTGAACTTCTTTGGGGCTTGGGGATGTTCACAAGCCTCCAACTGAGGGCTCTGCACTTGGAGCTCATCCAGATGGATGAGAGGGTTACCTTAATGCAGCTCTAAATTTCAAGGAGCAAAACCTCAACTACTGCTTGTGTGCATTCACAGAATAGCTATTCCTTTTTAGAGAAGATCAGTAAGTGTACTTAAGAGTGTGCCACCCCTGATTCTGTGGTCCTCTGGGAGGACTTGGTCGCTTAAGAAAAACCGGAGACGCCAAGAAGGACGTGCTTGGAACGTCTAGTCACATCTGAGCTTGAGCCGTGAACTGTTATGGCACTTCGTGCCAGTATGTTTGAACACAAGGAGTTTTATAAGCGTTTCTGGTAACACTGCACATTGGGTCAGCGATTAGCTTGGGAGACACAGATGTTGTGTAAGGATTTTGTGGTGTCAACTGGAAGACAGCTCAGCACAAGACTGATTCAGCTATCACCTCCCTCAATCCAGCTGAGGCTTGGGATACAGTCAGAATGGATTGCGTTCAAGGCCTCAGACATGGACTACAGTTCCTAAATGTTGTGGTCTGAGGGCAGTTAGAGCCTCCCTTGATGGCTAACCTAGGATTCACTGACAGATGTCAGCAAAGAAGGGAGCAGTTAAGTTGAAGAAGGCTGCCTTCGTGGTAAAAGTGTTCAGGTGGATCTCTCGCTTTAGCTGAGAGGTACTGGCAGGACTCAATGTTTTTCTTGCAAAACCACTTGGTGCTTTAGGAGGAGGAAGCGTAATTCTACCCTGGCTGTTGCACGCAAGATTTCAGAAGTGTTGTCCACTGCTGGGTTGATATTAAGCAGTGAAAATAGCACTCTGAGAAACTCCTAACCCCCTGGACATAGCATTACACCAGGAGGTAGTATGGATTGAAACCCATTATTTTTGCTGAAGTCACTATGGTGTTGCAAGGCATTCATTGTGGTATGGCTCCAGAGAGCCAAGAAATTTAGCAGTGTGGGGGTAGTGTAGCTCGTGTACCTCTTCAAGTCACATGGAAGACAGGCAAGATTGCTGTACGCTGGCAAACGGTGGTGATCCGTGTATTTAAGAAGGAATCTGAGCATTCCAGTAACCAAAGAATCACACACTGCTCATCCTCCTCGGCAAGGCTTATATATTAGGGTGATGCATATTGGACTCTGCCTACTTGCTGAACCTTATATTGAGGAGGAAATGTGGATTTCATCCGTGTTGAGTAGTCTAGCTCTTCCCCTTGGCACAGTTTGCAGAACTATGGCAATACAGTACTTCAGCATACATATGATTTGTAGAATTAAAAAGGCACAGTACCATATCCCTTCGAATGTGCTGTAGGGGTTACCGCTAGAAGAGGGTAACCGGGCCGCTGGATGTGCCTGTATGAGTGTAGTGCTCATTGCAGATGACGGTGGGCAATCGCTGCTAGTGGACAAGTTTGAGCACCTTGGGGTCTTTTCCACAAGTGATGGGAAAGGCGGATAGAACATTGGAAGGTAAACTGATGTAGCAGTTTGGAAAGTTCTGAACTGATATGCGGCGGTGACCCGCTCCTCAGCTTTAGTCATGAAACCAAAACAGGTTTTTTTTATTTAAGAGAGGTCAGCTGAGGTGGTTAGGCCATGTCATATAAGAACTCCTTCTCCTTGAATTCCTCTGGAAATATAAAGGATCCATCCCACTGGGACAAGACTGGAGACTTGGGAATGCATAGGGATCCTCCAGACGAGCTGGACACTTGGTGGGGTTTGAGCCAGTCTACTCAGCCTGTTATACCCAGGACAAATGTAAGGAAGCCAACCGACCAGCTGACAAATATAAGTTGTCATTTTTTTAGTCATTAAAAAATAAAGTAATTGAGTCAATTTGTCTGGAGATGTCCCTCCTCTGACAGCGCTGTGGTAAAATGTCGATCTTGCCAAACCATTTAGCCAGGGCATGAAGACCCACACAGTCCCAGATACAATGTAATGCAACTCAAAGGATGGGATGGTCCATTTAAATAAATGTAGAATGCCGTGACTTAATGCTACTCATAAATCTAATTTCAAAAAATAAATGAGAATATTGTTCTCGGTCATTCAAAAAAACTGAAAAACATGCAGACGTGGCTTCAGAGAAATGCCTTGACTTAAAGTCTCCGTGCATTTTTCTCAGAAGGCACTTGGTTTTTTGTCAAATCACCCACTACCCAGAGAAGGGGTTTGTGAAAGCATAAACTTGTTGCCGAATTTAAACACAATGAAATCAAAGTATCAGGCATTGCATGTTGTGTTCCACCGGGAAAAGCAGGCTGTCATGGAAGTTGCAGTCACAAGGCTCATTCGTCTCTACAAGCTTAAAAACTCTGGAGGCTTTGTGGTTAGGAGACAAAATTGTCCTTTTCTGGATCAAAGACCACAGTTTATGTGCAGTGCCTATTGGAAGTGCTGTTACTCTGAACCTCCTGCACATTTTGCTTGTATTTTAAAATGGGACCACAATGGCACAATTTATTCCTTTTCAATAAAATAGCAAATGTTACCCACTTATGCAACATATTTTCAAATTCAAGGTTTAATCCAACTGTTAAAGAATTGTTCCACTTGGATAATAGTTTTGCGAAGGTTGAAGATGAATACATCTGTATGACTTTTGCACAATAACATTTTACTGTTCTTTCCCTTTCCTCCATGCAAATTTGATCTAAATCCACCAAAAAAAAGAGACACCATAGAGTATGAGAACATTAATCGTACCATAAATTTTCGGTAGGATTCACATGCAAACCTTTTTTGGGCCATTCCAACACACCGGCTTCTTTTTAAGCCATTTTATTGTAACTTTTGACATATGTTATGCCAAAGCCTGGTTGGAACTTAACTATTTCCTCAGATGTTCTTGCAAACTAAAACTGCAAAAAAAAGTGCCATCATTCATCTTTCTGGCTTCAGGTTGCATCCAGGGTGTTGCTATGCTGGTTCAGCTCTAGGTTTTCCAAGAGGCCCAACACTGTCATGATAAGAAAAGCAAATTCTTGTTCAAATTTCCTTCTTGTTCAAATTTCAACTGTTAATACATACAGTAGCTTTTTCAGGTTTATATTCATATGCAGTATTTATAAAATGCTACACTTTCCTAAATGCTGTTCTTAAATTTCAGCATTAGTGGGTGGGATTGATGCTAAAAGTTTATGGGGTTGGAGTGAATAATTCCTAAAGACACATACATAGAAAGCAGGAAATATGTTAAGTTGATCGTGTGAGTCGCTCACCTTCTTCCCGAAAAAGATGGCTTTCATGAGCTATGCAAATGGAAGGAGAATGAAGTTAATTTGCATCTGTTTTGGGTTTGCACATAAGGGCGCAGAATAATAAGCTCTATGAATAACTCGGGCGAACAGGCACACTGGCTCTCCGCTCTTTTGCAGAAATACGGGTTTCAAATCCTAAATGGGAATTTTTACGCTTTGCTACAGCAGAGATGTAGCCCTGGAACAGGGATCTTGTCTGTCTTGGGCGTCTTACTCGGGCCCAGGTGACAGTACCCTGACTTAGCTCTGAATCTGGTTTCCTGGGCTGCTGGTTCAGCCTATGAAGGGTGTATCCTACATGTATGCTAACAATGAGTAATTTATTCACTTTTCAGTGCATCCTGCTAAAAACAAGCAGCACTCCTGTATGTGATATAAAATCTGCAGTGGCTGCAGTTAAAGAAATGTTCTGCATTTTCATGTAAATGTTGACATTACTTCAACGATAAACTTAGAGACCACACGTGCTTAACCGGAATGCTTTTGTAATTCATCTTTAAATTAATAATGCAAGATTTGTTAAAACATACTGGAAAAGCTTAAACTGGCTGAAGAACAAAATGTTACATCAAAACCCTCAAAATAAAAAATGTCTGCATTCACATTTGTTCTTTATTTATTCCTATGCTACCTCATCTTATCGTCCAGCACACTCAAGTTTCTGCTGTTAAACTTCTTTCAAAAGTTTAAAGTTTAAATCGGGTGTTTAAATCCATCTTTCATTTACCAGTGTTTTAACTTGGGTACAAGGAAAGTGTATGTGAGAATTAAAATAAAACCAAAACGCAGATTTTGATTGGCTGTTAAACAGTGGATCGCATTTTTCTGTTTGCCATCAAACTCCAACTGAAAGAGAGTCTACATTCTGATGAAAAGCTACAGAAAACAACAGCAATGACTGTCATTTTGGTCTGGCTGATATTCTGATATAAGCTTAAATAAAAATCAATGTATATATAAGTGCAATTTTTTTCTTTTTTCCAGGCCCCTGTAATTATTGGGGTCCTAGGTGCTTTGACTCTTTGAGACCATATGAGTTTAGGGATGAAAGTCTGAAGTGCTATGCTTGGTAAATAACTGAACAGAACTGTAATTCCTAAAAAAGGTAATGAATGTAATTAATTTCTATGTATATTTTTATATCTTATTTATTTATTCTCCTTGTTTTTCTTAATTTCATTATTTAGTATTTAATTTTCTTATACCTTATTTATATATTTATTTGCCGAGGATGTCTGGAAGCAACACTTTTCATGGTGACAACACTGCTATGCTGCTGTTAATGCACCCATGACAAATAAACCTTGAAACCTTGAAACCATAAGCGTTGCACATCAGTTACAGCAAAACTGCCAGTGGGATTTAAGTAAAACTCCATATAGGCCTTTAATTTAAGTTAAAATTAGTTTTTTGACTTACAAATATAATAGTGGCAAGATGCTGAACTTTTCCTGCCCCTTGCCATGACGTACATGCACTGGTCCCTTTATTAGATACACCTATGTGATGGGTGGGATCCTCTTTTACCTCCAGCCACAAAGTGCTGGACATGTTCTGGACTTCTTTGTCCATGCTGCCTGGATCCAGCTTCTGCACATCCATTCTGCTAACATCTGATTCCACCCAGCGATGCTGTATTAGCCCGAGAGGTGATGGGCGGTGCAGGTTGCCGTAGTGAAGGTGTGGTCGTGTTTGTGGACCCATCCTGAGATGATGGCTGCTTTGTGACCCCGAACATAAACCTCCTGGAAATGTCAGTTTGGGAAAAGCTAGACTGACAATGGAGAGATGCACCTGGTCAGTAGCAATGTTTAGGTTTCTTTTGGCATTCAAATGATATTCGTTTGGTACTAAAAATCCAAGTGTGTACAAAGAAAACATTTCCCACACCTTTATGCCACCATCTCCAGCCTAGACCATACTTGTGTAGACAACACAATGGCCAGTGAGTGTATATGTGTGCTGTTGTGATTCAACTGTTTAACTTAATTTAATTTTTAAAATGTTCCATTGTTTAATATAAGTTCCTAAGAAATTCTTTTTATGTAAATCATGATTTAGTAGCTGGGGGTTGGTTACTGTACACGTGTATTTGGAGTATTTGGGTGCCCACCCCAATGTTGCATCTTGTGTCATTCATATGTCTATGTGTATTTTGGCGGAGAACGAAATGTTTGTGCTTGTGCTGTATTTTGTGGCGCGTGAGGTAAAAAGCGTTTACACTGCAGTCCTTGGTTCCCTGAGTCATCGTGGCCATAATATTTGAAACAAAAGAGCAGTTGTTTAATAAGAAACGGGATGCCAGACAGCCATCAGCAGTAGTCAGTAGTCATTAGCACTTTACTGCCAAGGACGAGGCAAAACGTGGTAAAACTTTAAACCATGGGCAAACAAAATCCGCCTCTCAGTCAGTGATATCAGAGCAGCCTTGAAAGAGTGTCAAGAGTCTCCCAGGTAAAACTGTACCTTAGGAGGGACTTTGCACCATGTGTGGTAGCACTGAAATGTGCACTTCTTGTCTGAGGGTGCGGAGGGACCTGGGGAGGATTAAATGTAGATGAAGGGTTTAAGGGAATCCCCCTTGGGATTCGCAGTTCAGCCGCTAGGAAAACAACCGTCAGCCAACGAAAAACACCCTGTATTTGTATGAGTAGAAAGGTGATGACAGAGGCAGTCGCTGACAGTCCTCTCCAAAGCTCTCCCGAATTTTCGTACTTTACCTGCGCTGGAGCATCACGGCCACACCAGAGCCCTTATTTTCCTGTCAGCTCGAAAACAAAAGGTTTTGAAACAAGGATCCCAAAGCAGTAAACTCAAACATAAGAACCGCTCGTTCGC
This sequence comes from Heterotis niloticus, assembly GCA_018136845.1. NCBI lineage: Eukaryota > Metazoa > Chordata > Actinopteri > Osteoglossiformes > Osteoglossidae > Heterotis > Heterotis niloticus. Next base: position 7,221,436 of record CM030890.1, read on the forward strand.
ATTTACCATGGTATCACGAGGCTCACTCTGCACCTGAACAATTACATCTTTGAAGGGGGTTAAGGCCCGGGGGGGTTTTTTAAGTTCGACTATTAATTTAAACCATTGTGCAGAAAATCCCAGCACTTGCCTATCGGAAAAAAGGCGCATCTTGGAGAACGGCCCAATCCCTTCGTGATTTCCAAATGAAAGTGTTCCATCTGAGCAGTTATTTTAATTAATAGATTGTATGAAATCCATAACCTAAGGCAGTCATCGGGAATGAATGCCTCCTCATTCTATGCCCTTTCCATGACCCATCTGATGGGCGCAGCCCATGTTTCTCCTGGGACTCTCATGAATATAAATTGGTCATATGACCACGCATGTTCTCTTCATGTCCTTGTGCCACACGTTCCACTTCATGCTTGGAGCACGGCCCACGAGGATGATTAAGAAATGTGGGCACGAGGAATTAAATGACAGAGCAACACATTCCACACCTGGCAAGTTCAGAGGAGGATTTATCGATCCCATCACCTTTGGTGGAGCCATCGTTTCCTTCGCCAGTTTATTTCATGTGTGACATGGCCTGGGTTGAGCGATTTACGGTGACGGTAAAAACAGATGACATTGTCGCTTTTTACTTAAAGGTCAGGAAGTTTGAGACGAGTGCTTCCCATGTTGGAGCTGTCACTTTGGGAGCGTGAACAGTCTCCACGGTTTCATCCCTGCTTCAGCGGCGCCTATGATTGTGCAGTCACCTTTGTGGAAAATGGTGCTTTCCTTGTGTTCTCTTGCAAACGTGAAGCAGTCAGAAAACGTGTAGAACTTACCGGTACGTTTGTGTGATAGTGACAATTCTATACATTATACTTACCATCAGTGCAGAATAGTGACAGCTGTGACTTTTTTGGTGGAAAAAAATTTAACAATAAATGAAAGCACTGAGAAACATGCCCGACCAGAAATTAATGCACATTTGAAATGGAAAGAAAGTGCTGATTTGACTGAAAATTAATATTAAAACATAGTTTTTCTTGTAATGCTTTTAATTTTTTGTATGTATCAGTTTAATGTAATTACACAGAAATGGTATATAAATATATGTGTGTGTGTGTGTGTGTGTGTGTGTTTGACTTTGGATATCTGCAGTACCCCCGCACACTTTTTATTTCCCTCTGGCATTCATTCACCTCCTTAGGACGAACAAAGCAGCGAAACTGGAATGAAGGTAAGCGTGAAGGTTAAACATCGTTCCTAGTGTCTGGCATCAAAGAACTGATGAAACTCTTGAAAAAATATTAGTGTTTATATTATTAACTAAAACAAAGCTGATTCCTTTCACCAGGACAAATTGCAGTATCTTATAATCAGGTGTATGACAGTGAATTTATATTTATAAGCAGTTCATTTATACGGCAGGGAATTCTTGCTGCATCAGGCCAGGGTAGATCCGTACAGTATCTTCACCGTAATTTAAACCATGAACCTTTCAATTATGAGGAAACAATACTAGTAACAATGCTATCAAAATACCATGTGTATGCAGCCCCTTATTTTTTAATTTTTATTTTTGAGATTAGTATAGGAAAAATAAATGCTACAGAGGCATCCCCATGCCTACAAGTGTAAAAAAAATTCTTAGTATTTCTTGACCCACAAGGTCATTTCTTTCTGCTTAAGTAACACCAAAACCCATCAAAATTGAGATAAATAATAACATTTATACTGGCAGACATTATTATTACACAATTATAAAGCACTGAATTATTATTATTATTATTATTATTATTATTGATAATAATAATAATAATAATAATAATAATAATAATAATAATAATAATAATAATAATAATAATAATAAAGTGATAGACTAATGCAATGATAATATGGTATAAATCAGTTGTGCCAACTGTGGAAGATGACAAGTTATGCACTTGCATCAGATCTTTGCTTCTCTCGCCATGGTCACTATGGTGATTTATCACATCAGGTTTTGGATGTTCCTAACTCCTTCACTCTGTTCTTTCCCACTTTCTGCATCTTATGGGCCACCATGATGTACTGCATAACTTGATATGAGATCACAAGATTGCACACAACACTCGAAGCTTGGAGAAAAAGGTGCAGAGACAGTAACTGTGGACAGGATCGAGCAGCAGCACCAGTAGCAAAGGTCTGCTGGCAGGAACTTAGAAAATTCCAAGATTTCAGCTCTTGTTTGTCATAAGCACAAAAAATGGCATCATATTTGCTCGTAACCTGGAAAGGGCATTCATTTCACTCCTATACACGAAAAGCTTGCATATATTTCAGGTGTTACTCCAAATTACCTGTATTGTGTGAAAATGTATGATATAGATAGTGACAGCAATAGAGAGTGAGTCCAACTGCATATGGTGCAGGCCATAATCACGGTACTTCCTGCTCTATGGCTTCCTTTGCTGTGGTAGACTAATAAGTCAACAAAAATGTATGATCCATCGCAAGTCCTGCAACAGCAGACCCAAAGGACTGTGCAGAAGAACTCCTTCTCAAACCACCAGACCACAGATAGAATCGCAGTGACAATAAGATATGGAGGATTTCCACTAAAGCTGCTGCTCGCTGCGTAAATGTTCGGCTCTACACATGTTTATTTGGTGTGACTTTGCATGTTGCTTCTGTTCCATAACAGATGGATGGAGCCACACACTCACAACCCAGTGTTCATGTTCATAGACAGGTTAACCGGTTCTGCTCTTTGGTAGCACTGTCAGAGGAAGCCCCTCACTTTGGACTTTGTAGATGGCTTCCCATCAAACTGGGCCTCTTTATTTCCTGACCAGGAGCCAGACTGCACTCGTCTGCCTCAGCCAGGATCAGTAGTATCGCTTTACTGTCTGGCCCTGCGGGGTGCAGCCCACAGAGTGGTCATAGGCAAACACAGGGGGAGAGGTGGGATAGAATAGCAGGCTCCTCTGAAACCTTGTGGAAAGACAGAAAGGCACAGAAGGAGAGCTGTAACATGAAGCAGGGATGATGAACAAACAGGATGATGGAGGAACACAGCTGTATTAAGCATGAATCCCCTTGTTTCGTACATGGTGGGAGTAACCCCTGCCAGCACATTTTCTGTCTAAATAGCGTGTCACCTCCAGAACTGGAATGTGAGGGCAGGGTGGCATTACTGTTCCTTTTTTAATCTCTGCCATGCAAAAATTTTAAGCTTTTTTTGTTCATCAAAAACATTTCAAATGTGTTTATGTGGGCATCATGTCTGAACTCTTCTGATCTTCACTTGGCATCATGTGTTGTGCTAAATTCAGGTTATCGTCTGCTGTGATGGGGGGCCATTCCTTGCTATCCTGAGAGCTGTCAAGAGTGTAGAAACCAAAAGCCATGTAGCAATGAAATGTGCTCTGCCTTTCCTCTCTCTGTGTGTGTGTGTGTGTGTGTGTGTGTGTGTGTGTGTGTGTGTGATAGTGGAGTTTGTCATAATGTGGCACTAGGTGGCAATCTGTGAGCGTGTAATCTGACCGCTCTCCTTAGTTGCAGACAGGTCAGTGTGCAGAACTGGTGCTTGTGGTCAGTGATGCGTGTGGGCCCACATCTACTTACAGACAAGGCAAACCTATGGCTTACAGCAGTAAAGGCAACTTGAACTGCATGGTTATTATTATTACTATGACATTTTTATACGGTCCTCTGTTTTAAGGTTAATGTTTCTCGGTCACTAGACTGAACCCATTTTATCTGACCTTCTTCCACTTAAACAGAGATTACATATCTAGCATTTTTTTGCCTAATATAATATCTTCCATACTTTTGCCTTTAATGAAATCATGACGCTTGAGTGATGAAGCTTTTTTAAATGTAAGAATACATTATACAATACAGTACATGCAATACACATTTTACTATTTACACACTCAGTACGTACGTACGTACGTACGCACGCACACACACACACACACACACAGAGTACACATATACTCGGTATCTGAGTGTAATTTGTTCCTAATGTCAGGAACCTGCCAGATGAAGCCCGCCTACCTGTCGCAGGTGCACCGGATCAGCCTATTAGCACGAAGATAAAAGGCACAGGGCCGGATGGCACCGGCATGGGATCTTAACAGAAGCACCCTGTTGTGACTGTGTGTGATCCTTGTGGTCTTCAATAAACCTTGCTGTACCTCAGCTCTTTATGTTCTCTCTGTACTTGGGTCCCTTACTTTGTTCCCATGAGAACCTTGACACCTAAAAACTGTTTAAATACAAAAAACTTGAATACTGGCAAGCTCTTTCCATTACTTCTTATAAGTTTCACATTCACCAGAGAAGCCCCAGTCAGTTTTCAAAAATATCCCTAATGCTCTAAAATACCTATTTCAACTGCATATCAAAGCTATCATGATAAAGAGCACTTTAAACACCAGTTACTTAACTGCCAAGCAGTTTACGAGAGGATTAATATGCACTTGTGTACTTTTATACACTTATTTTAAATAATTTAGGGCCATGCTGTATATTTCTTTCGTTGTTAGTGGTAATGGAAAAGAACATTTAATTGTCAAATTGTGTGTATGAGTATTTACATATATATAAAATGTAGCATTGGATGCTACGAGTCGGCGCCCCTATTGGCAGGGGTTAGTATTACGTGTATGAATAGTTAATGAACGTCCAAGCGTGGATGAGGTGCTGTGTCGTATTGTTGGGGTTTGCCTGGTTCCACTGTGCTGCTGGGGTGCTTAACCAGCTTCAGCGTGGGTGCTAAAAGAGTGGCTGTTCCATTGCTCTGCCCAGCTGCCCCCCCTCCCACCCTGCGCCCAACAAAAGGCCGTGCTACGGAGGCCAGCATCATGCCCCCATTCTCTCGATCCAAACCCAGACTGGCACCCACTACAATATATACACCACCACCATTCATTACGAGTTTTTATGTGAACCATCTTTTCTGCCAGATGTCTGAAAGTACTCAATTTACAGCATTTCCATAGCTTCATAAAAATAACAAGTAACCATAGTTGTGTTTGACTATGAAAATACAGTAGAGGTGGTCAAATCAGTATTTTTCTTAAAGATCCTCTGAACAGTTGAATGAACACCATTCCAGGAAGCTTTTCACATCTTATAATAAAATGAGTAGCCAATTTATTAGGTATCACCTTCATACAAATTGTACAGTCCAACAAGTCAGGTGACTGCATTGTTTGGTATAATGTAGGCAGGCGAGCATTCCCAGAATCAGTTAGTGTTCAGCTGGAGTTGGAATGGGCAAAATGACCTTAGTGACTTTGAACGTGCCATGACTGGGGGTGCTAGACCTGCCAGTTTTAGCCTCTCCCAAATAGCTGCTATCCTGGGCTTTTCACGCGCAACAATTTCAAGGCTTTACTAAGAATGGTGCGAAAAGCAAAAACGTGCCAGCAATTGGTGATCTGAGAAACAACTTGTGGATCAGAGGGGTCAGATAAGAATGATGAAAATCAAGTAAGCAAGCAAGCAAACAACCAGGAAACTCAGATCTGAACTGAACGCTGGTGTAACAGAACATTATCTTAAAACACACTACTTATTGGGCTTTGCCATGAATGGGCAAGCCAAAGACCTTGTCAGGTGCCAAGGCTGTCAGAGAAGAACAAGAAAGTGCGTCTGCAGTAGACACAAGAAAAAGCTGGAGTGTTGAGGAATGAAAAAAGGTTGCCTAGTCAAATGAATTCCACTTTCTGGTGGTGATTGAAGGATCAGAATTTTGCATAAGCAACATGAGTCCATGGAGCCACCATGTTTGGCGTCAATAATACAGGCTGGTGGAGGCGGTGTGATGGTGTGGGGAATGTTTTCTAAGTGCATATTAGGGCTCCCGATAACCTTTAAACAACTTCTGAATGGCACTGTGTATCTGAACATTGCTGCTGACCAGTTTATCCATCCTCAGATGATCATTTCCACTATGACAATGCACCAAGTCACAAGGTGTGTATCATCACCAGATAGATCCAGAAACATTGTAAGTTTTCACTGCCTGAAAAGTCCCCAGCTGTGGGGTTGAGGTCAGGGCTCTGTGCAGTCACTCAAGTTCTTCCATCTTCCACACCAACCTGAGCAAACAGCTCACTCATTAGAAGGCAGGGGTTCACATACGTTTGTCCATACAGTGCAAGTTAGACTCTGGCTCAATGGCTCTGGCTGTGTGATGTTTGCACGCTCTCCTTGTGTTGGCAAGAGATTCCTGCAGAAATACAAATACGTGAGTTTCGGGTGAACTGGTGGCTCTAAATTGTCCTCAGTGTGTTGGCATGAGAGTGAATGAATGTCTGTAGTTACCCTGCACAGTACTGGTGTCATTTCCAGGACTTGTGAGCGTTAAATACTAAAATCTTTCCATTTTTAGATACAATTTCAGAATAAAAAATACAGATCCTACATGATCGTAACTTGGAAACAGTTTCATAGCAGTCCGTTTAAATCCAACCCAAACTGGAACCATTATGCTAAATTGTGAAGCCTGGTAATAAAATCTCATATTTGGTAAAGAAGCCCCAGTCATGTCTCTTGCTTCTGGGCTTTTTACTCTTCCAGATAAATCATAAAATCAAGGTATTTTTAAGGAATTCTGCTGACAAATATCAAAGCAAATTTTGGAATAAACAAAGCAAATTGGGTAAAACATTCATCCAAATGACATTAATTCTTCCAGATGACAATTCGGGTAAAGAGGCCCAGGTGGCCAGATCTTCTTCAGTCTTCTTCACCAGTGGTAGGCGGTTTGCATTTGAGATCAGGTGTAAAAAAAAAGTTAGATTCCTAAAATATTCAAAGTAAAGAATTTCATAAGTCTTTGCCCCAGGGCTATGTCAGTGTAACACTTCCACTGCAGTGCTTACAGCTACATGGGCCTAAAATGAACGTGAAATGTTAAAAATAGATTTTTCTAGTTACATTTTAAATCTTTATCAAATGTTATTCATTTTACCACACAGATCAACATCTTACTTGTTCTGCCATGATTCTGAGGTTTAGGATTTAAAGCACTGGTGATTTAGACAATGTGAATGACCTCATTCACAGTGTGGGCAGCAGGTCATGAAGCTGCCCAGACACCCAGACACCATCTCTGCAGACATGTGACTATGAGACCTCATTGTCCAGCAGCGGACTGGCGCTTTGGACTGAGACTGTGACATACTGCAATATTCTCCTTGTGCTGCTGGGAAGCAGGATGTCTGACCAACAAAGCCCTCTGTGCCCTTTCAGGTCCATTTTGGGAAAGATGTTTCCTACATGGCTGCCACATTGTCTGCCTTAATGTCACAAGAACTTGATATCGCTCTGAGAAGGAGTCCCAGCCAGTTTACATGGACGTCACCCGAACAGCTTTCATTGATGACAGGGCTTGAATGAAGGAGAAAGCTCGGGCATCTGGGTACAGTCACAAAAGACTAGGAATCTGGACTGTCTGTTGGATGGGAGCTGTAAGACCTGCATCAGATGCAAAGTTCATAGGGATTCTGGGTGCCTTGGAGCACAAAGAGGAGATGGAGATCATACATTATTATGCTCCGGGGCAACAGGCCAGACTGCTTGCAAAAGGGCAAAAAAGAAGCACAACAGTCGTGAGGTAAGAGGCCTGCGGGGTGGTGGCCTCGCCACTGAGGAAACTGCGCTGCCAGGGCCCCGAGCCAGCAGCCGGGTCTAGCCATGCTGGTGCCAGCGATGAGCAAGGAGCCGCCAGTCACAAGATCTGCTTATCTCAACCGGGCCATTCTCCAGCACAACTAGACGCCACAATGGAGGTTAGAATTCTGCCGGGGCAGCACGGCGAGGGGGAAGGGGGGGGAGTCACACCATCAGCCCAATGGGGCTGGAGGGAATGACCAGTAGGGGATTTCTCCACTGTTGCTTTCAGAGGCTGTTAGCTCAGTTGTGATAGTGTGGAGAAGCGCCTCAGTTCCGGCCCGCCAGGTCGGCGCTGTCCAGCCACGAGTCATTAAGTCCATTGATGACAGTCCCTGTGGGCCTGCGCTGGCGCTCTCACCCAGCGGACTGAGCCACCGGCGGTCAGAGAGACAGAGGAGCCGGGGCCGGTCTGCGGCGCCAAGCTGAACCATAGCAGCCATTGTTATTTCTTTTGCTTTGTATTTGCTAGCATAGCCGGCCCTTTATTCAAAGCGTTTCACAGGGCCACATTTAAACTTCATTTATTTTACAAGTGGATATTTGCAGCAGCGGTGCAAGTTGAACGCATGGTTTGAGGGCAGGTCCTATAAGGAGAAGAAATAATATTTAAATAAAAAATGGCCCCAATGTAACATATGTTTCAGCATGTTTTTTAAAGGAGCATATTCACATTAAACATAGGTTTTTGATCAGATATATTTTTTACACCATTAAAAATATTTCTATATTTCGTTCATATGAGTCTGTAGCAGACAAATACGGAACCCCTGGCAACCTTTTAATTTATGGTCTACTTCCCGGTCTGGTCTGCACCACTGGCAGCTGATGTTGGTGTTAAACATTCACAGGGAATGAAGAGGAATGCTGAACCCATGGCGGCACAGCGCTAAGAACTTGCATGCAAAAGCATTACAGCATGAGCTCGACCCAGCCCAGGAAAGCAGCATCACTGATGATCCACATAGGCCTTGCATGATAGATATAAAATTCTGTATTGCGAAGAAAAGAAAACAGACTCCTGCAGAACACAGTACTTTATGGATACTTGGACTTCAAAATTTATACACCACGTGCGCTGGCGTTTACGTGAATGTTTACTCTATTTTGAACATGCTTAACCCTAACCCTAACCCTAACCCTAAGCCAAGGACACAGAACCTGTGAAGCCCGAAATACAGTGAACACCTCAATGCTTCAGACGTGAGAAGTGGAGCTCAAAAAAATAGTGCTGTAAGCAGCACTTCATACAAGTTTGAAAACGGTGGCAAAGTAATACAGATTAGTTGCATTTTAATAAAAGCAAATCATCACAGAGCCTATTTTAGGGCAACAAATATGAAGTAATTTTTTTGTATATTTTTGACATTTTTAAAGGTATAAATTATGATGATAAATTAGTGAAAGGGCTAAAATAAAAGAGCGCAATCACGAAACAGTGCTGTAGGAGGTGGTGCTGGTAAAGGTGTTACTGTAAAGCAGCCTTTTCCCAACTTTACGTTACGACGGTATTGCACGAACTGGTTGTTCTTACAGTACTGGCCTAGAGCTCTACCTGAGCCTCTTGCTGAGATCCATCATACCAGGCTTAAAGATGCTTCTTTTAATGTTTGAACTAACCAGCATCAGGTAGCAACATCTTCTCAAATGCCTCCTTTCTGTATATTCTCCTATTTCAAGATGCCACATCCACGAGCACTAACTGGCCTGCTGTCACACCTGTGCCTGCCAGGTATTGAAATGACTTCACAACCCCCTTGAAACTCTGCCCTCCCTCTCCCAGCCCGCACCGATCCAGAAGTTGGGTACCACTTCATTAACGTTGTTAAAAGCTTTAGCGATCCAGACCAAAGTGACAGCTGTGCTCTATTTCATAAATCACAGAGTGATGGAAAAAACATTTTGCTTTGTAGATTTAATTTGTATTCATTTTACAACCCAAGGATATGCAATCCTCATTTTGTGTGCACAGATTCCAGCAAAAGAAAAAGTCAGGAGAGAAGCAAAGCAAGATGCTATGTTACCAGTTCTGGTCTAAAAATTATTTGCAAAAAGGAACAGCTGGGTTTTATAACAAACATATAATAGCTATTAAATGTATTACAGATTTGCTATTAAAATATTGATGCAGTATAATTTACCTTTTGGTACCATTAAGCATGGGATGATGTACTGTGCAGAGGTACAAAAACAATGCGTTTTGTTGAAATGCAGAACTCTGTTGTCCATGTCTGCCGTGTGAGTGTAGGTTTGGCTCCATGTGTGGCACAAGACCTCTGGCTGTCATGTTCTGGGCTCCTCTCCCTGCCTTCTGCGCAAAACCTCATACTTTCCACCACCGCTGACCACAGAAAAGACCACTTTTGAAAAAACAGTCTGCTTCTAGCCCCACTTTTTTCAAAGGAAGGCCTTTCGTGAACATCTGAGGGACGTTTATTTTCTGTTCTTGGTTTCGGGCTGCAGTAATAATCTTCCTCTACTTACATTAGGCTTCCGGACGTTTTTCGGGTTGGCAGACGAAAGGATGAGCACGCCAGTCCTCGGGCACTGCTGGAGTCTCCACACACTGTGAGCAGCGCTGGAGGTCTTCGTAAATTCTAACCAGAAGTTGAATAACACTAAAAGTACAGTTATTTCCTCCTTCTGGCATCTTCACTTTCAACAAAACAGCCACTGTTTCTTGATTTCATCCTTATTTTAAGCACTGTGTAAACAAATAAACGCAGCTTTTAAACACAGGAATTCCTTTGCTTCAGCTGGACGGTTAGTTTGAACAACACAGTCCTTTTCTTTTTTGGCAAATGCCTTAGTCTACGTTAAATACTTCCATAAGCATATTATAATAAGTATGTTATTAATTATTACTTGTTTTTCTGAGATTTTTGGTCACTCTTCCTTCCCTTATTCATTCTTCTCTGAGTTACTCAACCCATTCCTACATATTTAAATAATACCAGACTTTCCCTGAGATGCAGGACCTCTTCCCGTCGGTGTTGAAATGTATGTGGATGCACCAAAAAATCTCAAAACTTGGTTAACAGCTACAAGCTATGTAAAAAAAGCAAACTTAATACAAGCAAACTAATGGTAACTTTAAACATGGTTATCTGTGTCCAGCACATTATACAGCAAGGCCTACTTCACTTTAACTCACAAAATTTGAATTTCTCAACAAACAAAATCAGCTGAAAAGCTCAAATTGTTTTGGTGCCCACTATGGAGTTTTTTCCCCCATGGGTTAATACACTAAATCACAATGATTTATTTCAATGTACAGTGAATAATATTAAAATTTTCGGAAATAAAAATAAAGCCGATTATTGGTCCAATAAGAGCATATCTGACTTTTTGTCCAGTTTCCTGTACAGAGCAAAAATTGAACCATCATTCCCAGCATCCCTGATATTTCCAGTAGTCGAACCAATGTCTTTTTTGGTGCTGCGATTTGGTATTCATGTCACTACAGCGTGCTTCTTTCTGCAGTTGTGTGTGATTTTCTGTTTACTAACCCAGCACATCTGAAAAGCACTGATAGTGCTACTAAGAAAAGGCTCACTGTTACTATGGAAATAAAAGTATAAATAAGGAAAGTTGAACAAGGTTAAATTGTCAAGGTTAGCAAATGGTCTCAGCATCTGTTCCGTTTCTCACTCATCTTCTCTCTCTGTGATCTTTTACCTTTTTTCAATTGTAATAGTTTATTATAATGATGATAATGACAACAAGCATTATTATTATTATTATTATTATTATTATTATTATTATTAACAGGTACTTCTCACACCAAGTTAGGTTTTTGTGTAGTCAAGTCCATTCAACTTAAAGCAGAATAAGCAATGTCACATGCAGAGCTTGCATAAAGACACTCATGGATTATGTCTCTTCAAATATACACACACACACACACACACACACAATGTTCTAATTTCGAATTTGGTGATTATATAAATTTTTATAACTGTGTGCTGTATGCCATTTGCATGCTCAACATGTACCTGTAGCTGTTATGTGTAAGCAAATACAAATATAAAAATTAATAAGAACTTATACATGATGCACAAAGCACTACACACATTAGTGATGTAAGGACAATAAATTTTTGAAATTTTTTTTATTGGTTTTTTTTTGCTCTTCACTGAACTGCAGCTGGTGCACACATCACTCTCTGAGTCTGTTTTAAATATTATATACAGTAAAAGCCTTAACAATCAGATCTGAAAAGAAAGTTGTGAAATAATAAGTGCTGTGAAGTTTATTACTAAAAGTATAAAACATTGTGCTTTCACATTTTGGTAACCATGAAGGGGAAGCTGACAGTACATTTCATTCATAGCCAGCATGATACACAGAATCGAATTCTGTCTGCAGGCCAGGGTTCTTCAGAGTCATGAGCATCATCTATATTTATGCAGGAAAAAATGTAAAGATGCAAAATAAAAATTTCTGTAAGCGCCCCATGGACTGTGTGGAGGTAAAGCTTATACATTTTGATGGTTTATGGAATAAATTGTATATACTGATCAAGCAGAACACATTAAACTACATAGTTGCAACCTCCCTGAATAAATTGTGGCTCACCAGGCTAGGAAGTGAAAACTTGATGACTCCTACATCCTCTATGCTGGTGATGTATTCATGTGGCCAGGTAACTCCAAAGGCATAGACATTCCAGTCAAAATTATTTATAGGCATCTCGGATTGTTTTTGAAGCTTATTAATGACGTGAGACGGTAGACATTCTTGAAAACATATTTTTGGAGCACTTGGCTCTCTCTTGTGGGGTGTGAAGAGAAAACATGGGATGAGCTAACAATTCAGTGCAGTGCTATTTATTTTATGGGCTTTTCCACCATGCTGGATGTAAGGGTTTGAAGAAAAATGCTGAAAGCAGAGCAGCAGGCGGCGAGCAGTATAGTAAGTGATGAAGGCTGTGATACAAAGCTTAAAACATTTGAACAAGTCAGAAGGTTAAAAGGTGGGAATGAAAAGAAGAAAAACATTTTCAGAGGGTTCAAAGCCGGCAGGCTGCCCACCCCTGTTGGGCATGATAACGTCACGAAATAGGGCAGAAATTTTGATGGTTATTTAAGAGAAATGCCTTTTCTGTCCTCGCACAAACCCCGCAATGTGTTCCAGCCATCGCTTAACGGGACTGGCCAACGTCACATCTGAGGCAGAACGTTTCCTCCAGTTGGCCTTCCGTGCTGCGAAACCTGAACATGTTTTATTTTGTGTGCACGTCTCTGTAGCAGTGCCTGGTTCCTCCTGCCCAGGCTGGCCTGTCGACAGGGCTGTGTCCTGCTTGCTGCGCCATCAGAACCAAACAAGGCGCCATGTGTTTGCGGGAGGCACTCCGATGAAGGCTTGCATTGTTAGTTGGCCAGTTTGGGATCCTCCTTGTGTTTCGCTTCCTGCTTGGTTTTTTCAGCTTCTTGTTTTCGGAAGCTTATTGAGTTTATTGTTTCAGTACAGCTTTTTGCAACATGGTAGAAGGTTCATCTGATGTCAGGTATCTTCATCCTTCATTTTTTTTTTATGATTCGGCATGAATGTAATAATCAACTGTCCATTTCGGAATCTCTTGGATAAAACTCTGGCCATTACTAAAAGGCAACCAAACTGTAATGGCTAAACAATTGGGTCAGAGCATCTCCAAAATGGCAGGTCTCATGGTGGGGTGTTCCTGGTATGCAGTGGTTAGTATCTACCCTAGTGGTCCAAGGAAGGAAAACCGGTGAATCAGCAACAGGGTCATGGGCGCCCAAGGCTCATTCAGGCACGTGGGGAGCAAAAGGTAGCCTGTCTGGTCCAATCCCATAGAAGAGCTACTGTAGCACAAATTGCTGAAAACCTTAATGTTGGCCATGATAGAAAGGTGTCAGAACACACAATGCATTCCAGGCTGCTGTATATGGGGCTACATTGCCATAGACCAGTCAGAGTGCCCATGCTGACCCCGTCCACCACCGAAAGAGACTACAAAGATCATGTGAGCGTCAGAACTGGACCATGCAGCAATAGAAGAAGGTGGCCTGGCCTAATGAATCACATTCTTTTTTACATCATTTGGACAGGCAGGTGCGTCGTTTACCTGGGGAAGAGATGGCAGCAGGATGCACTATGGGAAGAAAGCAAGCCAGCAGAGGCAGTGTGATGCTCTGGGGAAAGTTATGCTGGGAAACATTGGGTCCTGGCATTCGTGTGAATGCTACTCTGACACTTACGACCTACCAGAACATTGTTGCATACCACGTACACCCCTTGGCAACGGTATTCCCTGATGGCAGTGGCCCTGCCACACTGCAAAAATTGTTCAGGAAGGGTTTGAGGAACATGACAAAGAGTTCAAGGTGTTGTCTTGGCCTCAAAATTCCCCAGATCTCAATCCAATCAAGCATCTGTGGGATGTGCTGGAAAAACAAGTTCGATCCATGGAGGCCCCACCTTGCAACTTATAGGACTTAAAGGATCTGCTACTAATGCCTTGGTGCTAGATATCATAGGGTACCTTTGTTTTGTGGAGCCCATGCCTCAATGGATCAGAGCTGTTTTGGTGGCACGGGGGAGCCCTACATAATACTAAGCAGGTGGTTTTAATGTTGTGGCTAATGGGTGTGTATTCCACATCAACACTCAGAGTTAATTTTATTCCTGTTTTTCCAAAAAACTAAAAACATCAAGAGATTATTAAATTCTCTTGCCGTTAATAGTATTTTGCTTATTTTACCTTGAAAGAAAATCATCAGTGGACATGAACCTCTCCTGTTGAATAAAGAAAAAAGGTAATAGCAGATGATACAGTAAAAAATATCGTGTCAGTAAAAATGGGGGATGCATAAAAAGAGAAAAAAATACCAAGGAAATACTTCATACAAAACTTCCATAGACATCGAAAAGAGTGCTCTAGAATCTCTCTGACAAATAGAAGGTTTTTACTCCGGTAAAAATACAGTCCCTCCACCTCTTGTGGCACCTGCCAGACAGAATAGTACAAAAACAAGTATACTTTTCTCTCACTGGCTGACATAAATCAAAAAACTGTCCATGCTGTACTGAGTCACCCTGGCACTCCTGGCTGTGTCCAGGATGCCATCCCACGCGTCCGTTTTGGAAAGACATCGTCACAAATGTATCTGGGGCTTTGGATTCACACTAAGACACCCCACATATGAGGATTCCCTCCTCCTGCTGAGCCTTCAGATTCATTCTGGTTCCACTGACATCATCTGTCTGCCTCATGCCCCATCACGCCTCCCTCACAGCTTTTTCACACTGCTGCGCAAATGTATACATTCACACTCACGCACATCCCACCACTTTCACTTCCGGGTTTTTAGACATTTGATGCCATTGCCGCACTCAGCCAACAAATGATGAGATCCCCCCCGTTCCAGCCACGACACAAATAATATGAGCCAACTATTGTCAGACATCAAAAGTATAATTAAAAATACATACCTTCTCCTGCCAAAAGCACTACAGAGCTGCACCCTCAACTGGGTATCAGAATATGACGTTTACAACCTTTTTAGAAAGTGGAGCACTAACCAAAACAGGGTAAACAGGGTCATTTCAACATTTTGTCTTATTAGATGGGTGAAAATGGAAAGGGAAATATGGTGGCACAATGCTGAAAATCTTCAGAATCACAAAAACAGGCATTTCTTATCTACATGATCGTGTTGTACATGTTCATAAAAACATACAAAGATACTTTAAACTATGAAGAAACAGTAAAAATGCATTAATAAGAATAGGAGAATAATATGGGAGTTCTCCTTTTCCTCAGCTTCTCCTCAGCATCTTCAGCGTGCATTTTAATGCAGTAAATGTATTTCATTACATGCAGGGATGATGTTCAACTGTCAGAAAACTTTGAGATTGGAAGAAGAAGCACAGGTGGACAGAAGATGCTGAAACCACTCACTGTCGCGTCTGACAGGGAAAAACGTAAGGCTGTGTGCAGCAACGCTGCAAAGCCCAGTGCACTATAATGTCTTTTCTGTAATAAGACAACGCTAAACTGTGTAAAGAAACACAGGAGGTAGAAAAACGGTTGTGTTCTTATGGACAAATTTGCTTTGCACTTCCTGTTGTTGTTTGACTCAGCACGTCAGCTCCCTCCTTCCACCCCTCAGACAAGGCTCTTAAGTGCTGTGTGAAAGCCCGGGCTTGGTCAGGCACTTCGCCCCCGCTGTGGCCAGACGCTGGCACCGCACAGTCGTCTCTCCCAACGGGTCACCCTAACAGGGCTTGGAGATGCCCGCCAACTCTGTCTAGACAGAGCAGCACCACAAGACGGGTCATCTGCAAACATCTTAACAATTGACCTGGCGTCCGTCTCGGTCAGTGGTGAAACTACAGCTGTCATCTACAGTTAAAAGCTGATCTTATCAAAAGAGAACTCTCCCACACGCCCAGCCATCCCCAGGAGATCCTGGTATCATCTGTGTCTTAACAGAAGACCATGTGAACCAGGTGTGACAAAAGCCAAAACAAATGAGGAGGTAACAAGTCCTCTTCCTATGAATAACCCAATCTGTGGGCGACAGCGTGGATAGCTTAGCCTCTACAAGGTCCACCTAATTACTTGCCCTCGTGGGTCACTTCTTCACCTGCCGGAGGTGAGAGTCCAACTCTGAGTTCCCGCTGGGAAGGTGGTGGAGGACGCTAGCATTATGGCACCCGGATGCTTCCGATGGGGGTTTTCTCAGCGGTGTCAGCGTGCCGCACGACTGAGAGTACCGACACGCACACTAAGCATCATCGTGCCTGGGCCCACTCATCAGTAACACTATTGTTTCCTGGATGTTCTGTGCCATGCGAGTGGACGGGCATGCGGCTGGCTGAAGTAGCAGGTCAGCCGGGCAGGAAGTTGCATCGCCCAGGCACTCATTGTGAGCCATCTGGAGTGCCAGCTGGAGACGTTATTGCATTCTCGCTCAGAGCCGACTCAAAAGCCATCACGAAGCTCCAGCCAACGGAGTCACGAATTCGTGATCGCCAGCTTGCCATTCCTGTGAGTGACCGGCAGCTTGGACCTCCTACTGCCTAGGGCTGCGGTCCTAACACATTTGTCCCCATGTGTGCTGTCAAACGCCACCCCAAGTGTAAAAACCGTAAAAATTACAGGTATGCCGGGGAGTCGTAAACAGAGCTTCTGAAGGGGAAAAAGAAGAGATGAGGGGATAGCAGTGCAGCCTCCACAGTGAAAGATGCCACTGCCACCATTGCTTAGAAACTGAACACACAATGCATGGTTGTTTTGAGAATTGCTGACAATCATTTTATGGTACTGAAACCATTATTTAAGCCCCACACACGTAACAGGCAATTGTGGCGTGACGGATCCAGGGTCACCGAGGACATTTTGTCACTTTCCCTTACAATGAATGAGGCATCTCACATGGTAAAATGGGAAGAGAGCCACTTGCACTGTTGTTTGCTTCATTTCTGCGTGAAAAGCCAAGAAGACAGCAAGGTCCTGAATCTTCTCCCAGGACTCAGGCTGACGTGGACAAGCTTGACTTCCTTTCTTATGTCCAGACGACTGCATGTCAACCAGGCTGCCGTGCTGTGTTCAGGTGTCAGGACAGACAGCCGAAAGAACATGTTTACCTCGCTGATAATTTCGCACCTTCAGTCTGTTAAATAAATCCTATATACATCGTATTTGTCTGCTTTACAGGGATTTCATCAGTTTGTTTTGAAAAAATGTTTGTGATCAACTGAATTTTCGTCATCGATTTTTGCAAAGGTGCAAAGCATTGAACAGAATTATCTTTTCTCTGATATTAGGTTGCACAATGAAATGCCGTGTACATAATCTACTCACATTTCTCCCCAAATATTTACACTGTTTATCCAGATTTTACTGCATAGCAAAAACAGGCATTTGTTTTGTCTGTATAGACAATTTCACTGCAAAGTGTGCAATCCTTGAGCTCACCTTGTTAGTGGACCTGGAATGTACAAAGGTACATAACAGTGAAATGAGGATTACTTCTCAATGCTAAAACTATAAAAAAAAAAAAATCCTTTATAGATTTTTTTCAGTTTCAGCTTCATGTTTAAATGTTTTACTGACCTTAGATATTCTGACCCCATTTTCCTATTTCCTCCACCTATTTTGGGCGCTTTCCTGTGGCATCACAAAGGTCTGCATCTTAAATTTAAGATCTCTGGAAATAAGTAAAACGGCAGCCTAAATATATCAGCTGTCAGTGATCTGCAACCTGGCCAGAAACTTAATATTAATGAATATTAATGAAATCACAGGTATCAGTTTTCAAGAAATTGTACTGAGGAATACAACGAAATGGACAAAAGCACTGCTTTAATAAAGAGCTAACCATTGTACAACACCTTTAGTGACACCTGGTACAAATGTAGCATCTTAACCATCTGAAAATAAAGTAATGTAATCTAGAAAATTCTATTTCAGCATTTTTCCCCCTTCCCATTAGAACTGAAGTTTAAAACCAACTCTGGAAATTCATGGTAGTTGGTGGTTGAAAAAGAAAAACCGTCTGAAATTGCAGAACAAATATCTTGCAGTAGGAGCTGATGCTGCACTGGCTCAAACGTCCTTCTGGATAACCCCAGAAAGTGCACAGTTTGTATTTGAAAAAGGAGAGAAACCCGCAGGCCTTTGCCAAAACCTGCATGAATACTTTTGCCTGCGTTGTAGACTACAATGTTATTTGTGTGAAGTGGATGGGTGCAGGGTTCAGGACCTTAAGAAAACAGCGAGTCTTTCGCTGCTCCTGAACTCCTGGCTCTGAGAAAGGTAGACATATTCACCACTTGAGTAGAAACCATTCCTTGCAATTCACAAGCTTTGGTTTGGTTTGCTGTTTACTTTGGTAAGAGCACACATCTTTAAGTAAAAAGCATAACGTGTTATTCAGGAAAGCTGAAGACTGATCCTTAAAATGTATCACAATGAACCACAGGAAAGTCTTGTGCTGCTTTTCAATGAGTGTGCTTGCACAATTAATGTCTCAGCCAAACATGCCATTGATATCGCACGCGATAATATCAAATAACAGGAATTTTGGGCTGATATTTCTTGGCAATAGTGAGGCTTTAGCGAAAGAACGACAGCTACTTTCCTGCTAAAACCCAACACTTCTGCAGACTGGATATTTCTGGAAGTTTCTTGACAAAGTGTGGCAGTAACCACACTTGCAAGGAGAAAATACAGCCTGTAACATAAAAAAATGGCAGGACACCTACAATATAATGAGATGTTTTTATACATTCCAAGCAGCAGGATAATTGTTGTTATCCATTATTTACTTGAGACTTTTCAAAGGTACTTTAAAAAGTTTGGGTTTGTATACTAGCTGCTAACAGTTAGCTACCCGATTTACTGGGTACCTTGCTCAAGCGTATTAAAGCAGGAGCAAGGACTTCAACCAAGGCTGTGAGATCAAAAGGCAGCTTTTCTAGTCACTACACCACCTACCGCCCCAGAGAAGTTTCAGCTCAACCACAAAACTTCCACACATCCTAGTAGACATAAATGAAAGGCCAGACTCAAACAATGTAAGAATCTTGCAGTCAATGCATGCCTCCTCCAAGAACAGACTCAAGGATCTCTGTTTCCTGTATATTAAAGGTGTCAAAGAGGCTGAGCTGAACAAGGAGAGGTTGAAGGAGGACCACTCTTGTTGAGGGTCTCATGCTGATAGTAGAGGTTTGAAGATAGGATAAAAGTGTCTTTGAGAACTTTGACTTTATGTCAAATCAACAAATGTGAGCCAATATGGGGAAAACCATGTGGTCCAGAGGAAGGAGGTGAGATGATCCACAGCAGATTGTATCACGATTCAAGTAACCAGAGACCTTTAAGGCACCACATTCATTATTTTATCTGTTTCTTAGAGGTTTGCATTGGATGTCAGCATTTGGAGAAATAAAATATTGCATCAAGTAAAAGACTCATTTCAAAATATTTTAAGTATTGCTGAAAGCATGGAGTCAACTGTTGGCCATTGAGGTTGGTATATACCTGACAAAAAAAAAAAAAAAAAAAACGTATGTAGAGATGTACTGCAGTCAGGGTATTTGCCTGCATTCTGGCTAACGTTCTGCAGGCCAGGGACTTTGAACAAAGAGAGATCAGACCAACTGTCTTCACTGTCACGATGGAGAATCACCTGCGATGCTCTCCTAAGTGACACTGAACTGTAACTTGTTTTGCCTGATGATACATACAAATGGTGGTGATGTTTATCGAAGGAAAAGACTGTGAGTCCCATGCAAACCGTACCATCCTCTTCATAATAACACTTAAGTACATTGTAAATAGCAATTTTCCCTCACACGCAGCTCCTGGCTTTGAGGGCTCGTGGCAACACTTACGCCTTGTGGTTGGTATTATTGCCAGGTGCTGGCTGCTGCACGCCTTCATTAGGCCGATCTCCTGCGGAGGCCCAGTTTGAGCTCAGGATAGGTGGTCTGCAGCGAGCAGCCGCACTGCAGGCAGTGGCAGCACCCCCAGCTAGGAGCTTTCTTGGCCTAATTGAGCCACACATCTCGATGGTGCCAGTAGGCAGTTAAACAGCCCGATGTGGCCTGGCCCAGAGAGCTGTCTCCATGCCTCCATGCCTCCACTTCCACAAGGTTTCCAGGATATTCCTTAGCAAGCTTCACTCTTTATACACACCTATAGCAAAACAGTATATGCAGCTACTGCTTATTAATGTGCTCCATTTATGCAGTTTGCACAGACAAAGCCCTACTAGCAGGCTACTTTGACCTGTCAGCCAGCTCATAGCTATAGTAGAGCCTGAGTAACTTGCAAGAGCTGGGATTAAATGAATTTGACTCAACAATCTGAGCTCATGGGAACACGGGAACACTCACCGCCGTGACATCATTGGACAGAATTGTCATATTGTTCAGTGGTAAAGATAGCGATAAAGATACCGAAACACCAGAGTGCAGTGCACCCTGGGATAAGGGATCAAAGTTGGCGGTTCCTTTGTCCCACCGCTAATGCACTGATGTCCAGTATGGGCCAAACCCTGTCTGGCTCCAGGCCGTGTCTCCTTCCCCTTTGGTTCCCAGTGACTGTGTTGTCGCCACTGGCCCCAACCACGTCTAGTCCCCCTGTGTGTTGACTGACTATGAGCTGACTCCAGGCAGCGCTGCGCAGCAGCAGAAGAACACAGAGAAGCACAAACACACTGCAGAAAGCATTTCCGCACCAGAAGTGTCTGCCTTTAAATTGCTGCCACCGATATAGAATTGTCAACTGGAGGAGAAACGGTGAAAGCCATACAAAGGTATGCCTGCCCTGCAGCCCTTCATTACTTTTAAGGAAGGAGAAAAAGAGTCCCAGACGAAAAGCGGGTGTCAAACAGTTTTTCTTTGTCGACTGTCATCTCCTACCATAGAACCAGACTGTAATCCATAATCACAGCTGCTCCAGGAAGAAAATCGATAACTCCCCGTTGGGAAGCGGACATCAGCAGACGACATTACTTCCTCGGGTGCCCCTCCTCTGTCTGGTTGCCACAGTGACGTTGCGTTGCACCTAGGGGGTAGAGTCACAACTGACGTCTCCCTCTGCAGGTGGTCAGTCAGCCTGACCTCAGCGCCAACAAAGACAGACATCAACAGAGCCAGACGGCCTCCTCCTGGGGGCAGCAGGGGGTGAAGGGTAGGGCAATCTGAGAATGAGGTTGCCAGAGCAGCAAACCCAGCTTCCTGGACTGAATGCCTTGTCCAGGGTCCCCCACAGGGCAAAGCACTTTTTCAAACCTTGGCAGTCTTTTGACTGCATTTTTATCTAATTTGATAAATTCAATAAAAATTGCTCTGATTTCGGGGAAGATCCAGCAATGACAGACAAGGCGTAGAAACATTTTCTTTTGAATGGCCAGAATTTTTTCAGTGAGATTTGGGTATGAAATTTATTTTCATAGCTGTGAGTACTGGGATTATGACATTTTTTAAGAAAATTTTTGCTAAAAAAAGAACGAAAAGCAGCTTCAGTGTAATAAGAGCCTTCCGATGCTTTTTCAACCGCAGTTGTCGAAATGAATACGCACTGTATATTATATAACTGATTCGTATAGCTGATAATTATATAACTTATTACTTCCCTGTCCGACAGGAAGTCTGCCTGAATGCTTAAAGAATAACCAGGTTCCTGTTTCAGGAGGACTAAATCCTGTCCAGTATAGCTTGAAGCCACCTGACCTTTACAGCGGTCCCACCGAAGGGGCCATGGAAGGGAAACAGTGGGTTCTATTATTCATTCACTCACTGTAATTCAGGTCTGAGAATAACATGGCTGGGGATTCCCACAAGCTGCTGTTTTGGTGACCCTTTTCCTTACAAGCTCTGATGAGGTCCCCGGTCACCATTCCTACAAACTCCAGAGGAGCAAAGGTCAAAGGGCACAAAGCAAGAAGCAGGGGTTCTGAGAGCTGGAGGACTGGAGTAGCCTGCAACCTTTTTGCATCCTCTTTCCCAGTGTCGGAGCTTGCTGTGGCCTCAGCTCACAGTGTTAGCATCACACTCATGCGCTGGGTAAGCAGATCACCTTGTCGGGAAACCGGTAGCTTGGCTGGGTGTAGCACTAATATGGCCTGTGCGGACCACCTTGGCAGAAACATGACATTACTGTTGCTAATCTTGGGGACTTAAAGGTGCAGACATTTTTATCGTTGGATCAACTATTAAGGTCATGAGTCTCGTTTTACGGGTCGTGAGTCTCTACGGTGTCCTAGATGGCAGTGATCTGCAGGCTTCAGGAGATACCTGCCACCAGAAGTTAAGATCTTTTTCCTCCAGCCCTTGAGCAATTTCCACATCTTGACTGTGGCGTTTACAGGCCAGAAAACCTGAAAGTATCTACGACACCATTAGGGTATAAAATAGTAAGAGAAGCGGATATTTTTAAAGGGAGACCTGCATTGCTTTTGTTTATTACTGTTCTGGGAACGTTTATGCAACAATTTTAATATTAATATTGTTTCTATGCACATTCATTAACATTTTGAAGTTCATGTTAATTGTCCTTCCGTATCTGTGATTTGGTTTCTTACTCTCCATCCTTCCTTCTGTCTCTCTCTTCATTGAGTCCACTTCCTTCTTTGGCTCTGAGGATTCTGCACACAGGTTGTTTGGCGTGGCCCTGTGGAGACAAGCCCGTTGGAATCCTGGTTCCCTACCGTTGCTGCTATGGCAACTGAGGAAGTGTGCTGCCCAGCTTCCTCTGGCTCTCATGCTGTACTGTTTGTCTCAGACAAACCTGGCAGCTGAGTGATGAAATGTCAAGCGTTCATATTCTTCATATACAAAGCTGTCTAGCACAAAAAAGCTGCGGAGGAACAGTCTGGAAAGGCCAGGATCCCTTAATGCGGCAAAGATTGGTTTGCTTTTTGTTTCATTAAACTGTGACATCTCCCCCTCTAAAACATTAAGCTTAGACATTGACATCTGTCCGGGATTTTTTAAGATGACCTTATTAGGTGTCGCTGAAGCCCAGGGAGCTGCAGAAGAGGCCTGGCGAGCAGCGCTGCTTCAGATCCCTATGGCTTTCCTAATTACCACAATCCATGTGGGATCTTCTCTGCGTCTGATCGATGCCACACAGGTCTGTGACCACTATGGCCTGCCTGGCAGTCAACTTCCCTCCCTTTTGCACAACTTGATCATCTTTTTGTGTTGATTTCACATAACCTGGTCCCCCGACTTCTGGAGTTTGCCAGGTCATCTATTGAGTTAGCCCCAGCCTACCCCATTAAATGCAAAGTAATGTGTCCCACCTACAGGTAACATGGAACAAACTCTACATATTGCCACATCACCTTAAGAAAGGCCGTAAACATAGCAACGTGTATGAAAACAATTCACTGCCCTTAAATCATCTGAATAAACTCGCAGGCTCCGCTGTGGCTGCAACAACAGTCACCAGACTTGATGTAAATTGGTGACCAGTTTGGGGCAGAGACTTTGGTATTGTGTCCACAGAAACAGGGTGTTCCCTCAGCCTGGCGCCTACCAGCCAGCACCCTGCTGTCTCACACCTCACCCACCCCAACCCCCCTCCCCCCACCACTCCACCAGGCTCAGTTCATGAACATAGCCAACCAATTGCCCTCAGTCTGGTTCCCGTCTGAGTCCCCAAACAGCCCATGTGAAAATCAATAGCCTGTCTGCAGACGCCCCACCGGCCGGTCGGTGGGGTCAAGCCACACAAACGGACCTGCGGAGAGGGAGGTTGTCGGACTTTGGATTATTTGGGGTGGTGTATGGACCCACAGGGCTATAAGTGTCCCTGCAGCAGCTTGGTGGCTATTCCACACCATCTAATGAACTGTATCAGCTCCTGCCAGTGCGGTAGGACAGGAAAAATGCAGGCCTCACAAGTCACCAGAGCAAAGAACAAAGCAATGTTCTGTCAGTAAGAGGCTTTCAGTGCATGGTGGCGTCTGGCTAACGATTTGGGCCATGTGACAGCCATAGGTCAATACCCTGTTACCCCCCTGGGTCTGCAACAGGCTAGCACAGACAACTGCCAGTGTAGGCCTGCCCTCTGAACTCCTGTGATGGTGTGTAGTGTTCGGCCCAACCTGGGGGGTCTGGATGATCATAAGCTGATCATAGATGGATCCAATCAGGGTTTCACTTTTACAGTCAAAATCATTTTTGCATGGGTTGAAATGATCCACAACAAGAGTGCAAATATTTGACGCCTCTGCGAGCTCCTCATTTTAACCAATCTTTATTTTCCTCCAGCTTATTCCTATCGCAGATTGCCAAGAATAGTTCTCTCCGTGCCAGAATTTTTAAGGAGGAGAAAAAATGTAGAAAGTTTTCCAGGTAATTCCCTGGCACCGTGTTATATGTATACAGAATATAACTTCTGTTGTTTTGCTTCAGAAGTTTGATCTGAGCTAAGCTGTTCATAGTATGATGTCAGATTACTAAATCCTGGAGAAATTAGTCCAGTTATATAAGATAAGCATTTTAATACAAAAGAGGGCTTTGGCTGATGTCTTTCTTCAAATGGCTATAATTCTTTTTCATCCATGCATTTTCATGAAATCTTTTATCCAATCAGAGTCCCAGAGCAGTAGGCATGGTAAACCCGGAATAGCAGGCCAATCTATAGCAGGACACCAGCAAACACATTCACTTTGTAGGCATGGTAAGGTCATCCATTGACCTGAAGATCATTGCACGGTAGGCACAAATGCCCTTGGAACACAAGGTGACTGTGCGAAATGAAAGTGGTCTTGACCCCACGTATTTTGAGTCGTGAAGTAATTATCTGCTAAGCTGCAGTTGTAGCCTGACTGTATTTCAAATGCATTTACGAAATTGCCTGCCCGTGTAAGCGGGTCTCTGGTGAGATTCAAGGGTCAGGACTGGTTTTTTCGTGGGTCAGATTCAGGCTGATTCTGGCATTTGAAGGCATAAACTGTGCCCAGATGCAGAATATTTTGCTATATTTTACGGGGATTGCTGCAGCACTAGACTGACAATGAGCTGCATATTCCTGAGATGCGTGATAAAAAAGAGATAAAAGATAAAAAGAGTTTATTTGTCACTTACATGGTTACTGAGTATACCATGTAGTGAAATGTGCTCTGATTCGACAGGAGACTGTGCGTGGTTGCATACCAAAAATTTTACATGAGTAAGACAAACAAACAACCAAACCCAAGAAAGTGATAAGTGAACGACTGGTGGAATGGACCTGAGGAAGGCAGTATGGAAAATCGGTGGTGTGAGCTTAGAAGCTGAACTCCCAGCCTGTGTCCTTGCGATGCTGCTATCCTGCTATGTAAATAGGAATTATTTTAATGGGGCTGTATAGCATGACAAAGCAATTGAATGTAGATCAATAATATAGTAGTGGCATGAGGGGTCTGTAAAGCGCCAGGGTGGTGACATTTAATGGTTTAGATGTAATTATGACTTTCAGAATGAGTTACAACATAGTCCTGTGGGACTAAGAGAATAGCAGATTTAATAGAGCAGCAAGCGCTAACAGGAAGACCTGCAGCTGAGATGTTAAACTTCACTCAGTCTTTCTCAGTACATCAAGAACAACAAGAACTGTCCATGATCCCAGCTATCACAGCATCGCAGCATTATCATATACAAGTCATAAAAATCATAAGCTTCTTTTTACATGACACTCATAAAATCTAACCAGCATCAGTTGTGAAAAACACAGCATCCCCTTCATACGAATGACTCAGTTCAACTGAAAATAGCAACACTTTCTTTGGCTATAATACTATTTGGTGACCTGAGGAGAGTGGAGCTCCTGGTTTAAAGTGGTTTTCACCTTTTCCACCGGCATGAAGAAAACGGATCCCTGGTTCTGTCTTCTGTGTCGTTGCACTGCTGTCTTCTGCCAGCGTCACACGCACCTCCGCCTCTCTGACATGTCGCACCACTGCCACTTGTTGTCTCCTCAATTCCAAATATTTCTGGACAACTTCCTACGGGTGACAATGGCCTTTTGTTGAGTTTTATTGTTTTTCTGAGCACTTCCTCATCAAATCCTTGACCTTCATAGGATTTGACTCTATGCAGCAGGCCACTGGATGTTGTTGTTTTCGTATATCTGTGCGTACGTGTGTGCGAGTGTGTCTGTCTGCCGTTACTTGTCATGAGAGCTGGCTGTGGTACAGGGCTTTATGTGCTATTGTCACTCTGGATGTCAACAGAAAGCTTTCACAAAGCTTTATCACTGTCTGCTCTCACTCTAGGACCCTAAATTGTAAGAAAATGGGCCTATCTGATACCTGGGTTGGCACATTAGGCCCATTTATGTTCTGTTGTTATACAAATTTATGGCCTAAAAAAGTCTGATGGGCGGCTTTCAGACAAATAGTTTCGCTGAACTGGTCCACGGGGGCTACATTAGCCTTCAGAGTCTTTAATTAGACCTTGGATGGGGGTTGAGACTCCTGCCATCTCAGCGAGGGTGAAATTATGAATGGAAAGCTGACGCCAGCCATTATATTTTCCTACATGAGGTCAGGTCATTCACATCCTTTGTCCTTACCTATTTTTGTCCAATCCCAACTTCCTGTTTGTACACCTTTTGGCTATAGTTGCTCCCTGCTCAGAAGTGCCTCAGAAGCAGAAGTGGACATTCAGCCCTCTGGTTGACACCACCACAGGGGTCAATATAACTTACCCATAATTCCAGACATTTCTAACTTTTTCTTGCTATTTTACATTTCCCAAATGTAGATGGCAGTCATTCAGAAAACATATGGAATCGAGCTATTATTTTGCGCTAACAAATGTATTTATTTCAAATTGCAATATTTTTAACTGTATATTTTTTTAAGGGCGTTGGCTTACATAATCTCGAGAACCTTTTTTCCACTGGTGTGTAAACCTTGCATATTTTCATGAAATATGAAAATCTTAAATATTTGATCTCATTTGTGAGCCCGTGGATTTGAGCAGCTTTACATATAAATAGCTATTGAATATAACTATACAGGTCTATGGAAGAAATGACCCCCCCGCTTAGCCACACCCAATAAACCCTCCTGCTAACCTATTTCAAAAACTGTAAAATGGAACGGAAAGTGTGGCTCTGGAATGTTGCTTTAAAGCTACCCGTTCGGGCAGTGTTTTCATAACCCAAGTGACCTCCTGAGACTGCAGATGACTACGAAGTGGTGTGAATACAGGGCTGAAGAGGGGCAGCTGCCAGACACAACACCAATTCACACCCCCTGCACCTCAGAACCCACAAGCAGGCTGTTTCTTGGAAGTTGCCCATCACCCCACTGAGGTGTAGGCAGGATTGTGAGGAGGAAAAGCTGGTCAGTGCCCCTTTGGTGAAGGGAAGAACTACCCTGTGGGGTGGTATAGAACCAGTATAGTATTACTGCCCTTAAGTATGGTACTTTCCTGCATTTCCCCCATTTTAGACTCTGACTAACCCTACAGAACTTGTTTATCCGTTAACTTTTTCTACTCTCATCCACTCAGACACCAGTCTACTTGAAGTTCCGTATATCTGGATGGACTACAGCTCAAGTAGTGCACTAGAGAGCCAGAAATCTATTTCACTCCAACATGCATTGAAAATGTGCTCTCTGGTAGGCCAATATAATAGGGAAAGAAAAAGGCCCTTCCTGTCGATCACCTGTCAGAGACAGGAAGCTCAGAGCGCCGATCTGTATCAGGATGTTATGCAAGGTAGCACCCCTGTTTTTCACGCAAATAGATTTTAAAAAAATATATTTTTTAATGGAAGAATGGCACCAACCTTCTGAAAGCCCTATAAAAAATCGCTGCAACAGTGTTCCTTTGTGTATTTTGGAGGAAATGAAGGCGTCGCACAGTAAGCTCCAGTCCACATGTTTTGCTAAAAGCAGCTTAAGTGGTCAGGGCTTCGCCACTTTGACTGCGGCAACAGGAATTCCTCCTAATTCTCCATATGGGCAGAATTTTCCTTTATAAGTTGTTCATGCTAAAGAAATTTGTTTTGAAGTACCAGTCAGCACTGTTAAACTGTGCTAAAGCGATTGCCGCAGGCCGAGAAAACTGTATTTCGCGAGTGCTGCCGTTTTTTAACTAAGTCATTGCTTTCCATCCCATTGTGACCTGTCTTTTGCCAGAAAGGATGGGAACAGTTTTTGTGTGATATCAGAATCAGCTGATAATCAAAGTGACTTCTGGTTATTGTTTACGGCTCTGCTTTGACTTTCCTGAGACGTGCGCAGGCTTAGAAGCTGCGCCGGTTCTTTGGGAAAGGAACTTTTGGTCCGGTAGACCTTGAATAACCCTTGAGCAGTGAGTGCGACCTTCAGAGCAAACTAGCCTCTCAGTCAGTGGCCCACACCATGCAGCACAATTTTCATTCCCATTAGACATCTTCAGTGTCTCCTAGAAAGTCTGTAATGCATAGTTTTATGTTTGTCTGAAACATTTTCTTAGACATCTCATTGCAAGGTATGAATTCCTTTTAAGCAACAAACCGAAAGTCCAGAATTTATTAGCTATTAATGCTGAATATTAGTTCCGTCTTTGAAGTTGCGAAACATGAGTTCTAAATAAGTGGTGACTGCCCTTATAACCGCTGACTGTTTGCTATAAACCCCAATGGCCCTAGGCAAGGCCTATGATAACACAGAGCTACAAGCATAAATAAGGAAGCGATCAGGGGGCTGACATCCCAGAAGCCTTAACTATGACTTTTCAGGCTCCTGATAAGTGAGGATCCAGCGGGTGGGGTGGGGGGGTTGGTCTGAGCACCCTGATAAAACTGTTTACTACAGAGTGTTTTCTGACCTTCGTCATATCAGTCTTGACGCCGCAGGCCCAAGGGGGGCCTGTCTGTGTCTGATACAAGAGTTTCACTGGTGGAAAAAAGGAAGAAAAAACACACAGAAGAGCTGGACAAAGGAGGAGAGGGGATTATCTGTCTGGACAGAGCTGGGAAGTTTTCCTTGTAGGAAGAGGCTATTCTGAGTAAATCCTCTAATGTGAGTGCAGCATCTTTGCCACTGAAAAAGCACCACAGGGACACAATTATCCCAAGCGACTTTCACCATCCCTGATTCAGGAGATTAACACCACAAGCTTTTAAAGTTTCAGGGTTTTTTGTACTGAACAATAGTCCAGACTTGAGATGGAATAGAATTTTTTTTTTTTTAAATTACACACAAATATAAGTTATTTCATCTGCTTTAACAAACTGTTTGAGTGCCCAAGGTTATGGTGGGCTCGAGCGACCGTGTGATGTACACTGTGGAAGACAGATGCGACATCCATCACAGAGCACGCACACATATAAGAACGCACAACAAGAGAATTGGGAACCAGCAGTGTGTGTGAAGTGTATCTTTGGACTGGGGAAGAGAATGAGATGGAGGACGCTCATGAAAACATTCAGAACACATAAGCCACGGTGCCAGCACAGCCGTATGAAGGCATCGCATCAGCTTTTCAGCTTGGATTGACTTTAACAGTTAAACAGCCATTGCTGTGATGAATGCAATACCAAAAATCGCTGAAGAATGTCCTGTCGGTCGTAAAAATATGTAAGGGAATGAGCCTGTGGCCAAACGATTAAAAGTTCAAGTGTTAAGAAGGAAAGGACAAAGAGCAACTTTTGCTTAATTTTGCATAACACAAGACTGAAGAATTGTTCTGGAATTTAAGCAAAATAATCGTTAGAAATAACAACCGGTTTGACTCACACTGCTAAAGCATCCAGATGAAAATAATTTGAATGAAATTACTGCATTGGGTACGGAGCTGCAAGTGAATAATAAAAGTTTTAAAAAATACTTGTGACAAAGACATCCAAAGAGACATCAAGAGCTGACGCTGTCCACTGTAAATGGTGGCACGGTTCATCTCCAACTCGGAAAATATTTAAAATGGATTGTTATGCCACGCATTCCATTAAAGAGGAATTAAAATTCCCTGCACAAACTGTGACTTTTGTCATGTTTTCATTGTCATGCCCACACTGTTTGCCGTGACTCTCATCACTGACTCCTCTGAATATTGAAGTGCCTCCTTTTAAGAGACTGTGGTCTTGACAGTTGAATCAAATTGCTTCCTTTAAGGGGCTATACGACTTCTTCAGCATAGTTTTTCTTGAACAACAAACAAACAGGGCAGATTTGAGATGATTGGGAAGTTTTGTGATGATAATAAATGTTTTTAAAATAATTTTCTTACCCCAAACCACTAACATTACGCGAATGCTGTCCACCACCTACCATTATTAATTCAATTGTTTAGAAGTTATTAGTTCAAGGGCACCTGCAGCCATAAATATAATCTACCTTTCAGTTATTGACATTTTTTGACAAAAGACCCCACTGCTGACCCCTCTGCTCAGTCCCCATGTGGTCCCTGGGTAACCGTAAAGGACCACCAAATACATTGGTACACAATAGACAGGGATCATGCCCACTGCACTCGCTTCTCATTCACACACACGCTATGAGCAACTTAGCATCACCAATTCCCTTGAAAATGTGGGACAAAACCAAAGCATCCAGAAGAAACCCATGTGAACATGAAGAGAACGTGTAAGAACAAACCTGATCTGAATCCAAATGCAGTTCAGGAGCTGTGAGGCACCAGTGGTACCCACTGTGTTACTGTGCAGTGAACAGAAAGAATGCTACTGTATAATAATAATTTCGACTACTTTATGATTAACACACTTTATGAAGAACAGTATGCATTGAAAGGGCTGAGATATCGGTGCACACCGAAGACTTTAAAACAGTTTGGCTCTTGCTTAATTATACACATTATATTTTATTCACATTTGGCAATGTTTTATTTATGTTTTCAACTATATTTCCATAAGACTTTTTGTCTGTGGATTTGTTAATCTATAAATTGATTTAAGCTTTGGTCCATGGGTTTCATTTAATTTTCCATGCCTCCAGTGTTGTGTCAGCTAGAGGACACTGCAGTGTGTAAGGCTACAGGTTTTTTGTTCATTACACAAATGAGTGACTCACCTGCTTGTTCCATCTATTTGTTTCTTAAACAAAACAGTAAGTGTTAACATTGCTATGAAACCATGTTTATGAAAATGTTTAACAAATGGAAATATGTACATTTTTGTTGGTGTTCTCAAGTTGCCCTTATGGAAAAGAGGTAATGACAGCACAATAAATGCAAGCTTATATTGTCAGAAAAGCAGACAAAGTCAGATAAAGAAAGGAGTAGGGTTAGAAAAGTGCATACATTTACTACATTTACACCTTATAATTTAAGTCCATTCCCTCCAAATTAAATGCACTGCAGTCTACCAAAGTTAAGGGTTTTTAATGCGAAAACTCATGAACAGAACTGATGGAGTCATTACCCAAGTTTTCAAAAAAAAAAGACTCAGAGATCCTTTCTCGTGTAAATATTGCCATGTAAACACTGAGGGTGGTGCAGAAAAGCCAGCTGTTGGTGAAGTAATTGCACAGCCCACTACTGAATGAGATAAAAATAGAAAAAAGATTAATATGAATGAATAAAACAAAAATGCAGTTGTGGTGTCAGAAGTTGACCGCAATGTCTCTCCACATGATAACAAATACGTAAATGTGAACAAACTTCAGCTTAGCAAGACAAAAGAATTGTGGTACAAATATCTGTGACAAATCCCCAATCGCCACCTGGGTAAAATGTATAAATATTGTCATCTGTCCTTCTGCCTCTATGGAACCGTTTCTTACATGCCCATGACTTGGCCCATAACGTGGCGCGCATGCCCACCTGCGTGTTCAGATGATCACGGAAGGAGGTACTGGCAATGACACACGATGTTATAATATCGGTAGTGTCATTTCCCAGCATGCTCTTGTGGGCAAGGTTCACACAGTTGGTGTTTCATTTTGACATTCCCCCTGCTGCTGTCCTGTACGTCAAACCAGAGCAAGGCTGTCTTCTGTCTGCTGATGGACACTGAATGACCACCACCTCCATGATCCAACAGCTAAAAATATGGTTTGAATTTAATTTTTGCTGGAGGAATTCAGTGGCTATACCTTGCTCAAGGGTACGACAGCAGGTAGTGGGATCTGAAACCTGTGTGGTAGCTCTAATCACCACAGCCTGCTGGTCCAGCTGAGCAGCTTACATTAGCATGTGTGTCCTTGTGTGTGTGTCACTTTTCCATCTTCTCTTTCAGGTTGTGTGTACCCTGGCGGGATGAAGGAGCCACAACAGTCACAGCATTCACACATGCCCTTGGCTGCAAGTGCAGTTTATAACACCTCACTTCTTCAGGTCAAGAGCTGGGGAAGCTTCAGAGGTTGGAGGTGCCACTTTCCTGCAGTGGTACTATCCTTGTTGGCTTATCATAGAAAATACTAGTGGAAATATAACAAAGTCTGCGGTGAGTGGGGATAATTTCTTGAAAAACAGCTGTGTAACCTCCTCGGATGCCAATGATGGGTCAGAGAGCTCCTGCTCTTTCTCCTCCGGCCCAGGCCGCTGTGCCCCCTCACTGCGTACGAATCCCTCCACTCATGCAAATAGCGGCTTCGGCCGTGTCCAGCGCTGCTGCACCCCCCCCCCACACAAGCTGGCACTCCCTCTTCCTGGGGCAGACCAGCTATGCTACCCCATCTATCAAGCCCAATGCCCTTTCAGAGGTCGTGCCTGTGGAATTTGCTGCGCAGCCAACAGCCTCTGGCACGATAAGCACAGACAGCCTGACTCCGCAGCAGGGGAGTCCACTGTTCATTGATGCCTGCAGAATGCCACCCCTCCCTTCCCCATTCCCCATCAAGAGACACTGACTATAAGCTTCTGTTGTGTTTACATCGCTGTTGGGTTTATTTTTTTGTATTTGTTATTGCCGATGTTCTATAAGCTTCACACTTTAAAAGGGAATCTGTTAGACCCAAGAATTACCGACAGAACTCCCTGCAGCTCCTACTATGCTGAAGCCGAGGTTATCCTCATAGCTACCAACATCTCTAGCAGTGCATTTGATCTGTTTTGTATCACCTTAGGCATGTGAAGGCTTTTCTTTTATGGCCTGTCTGTGTTTTGATTTATGACTCTAAAGCCTCACAATCATAAATCAGGAACCAGAGACGAGGTTGCTTTCCTGGCTTCTCTAATGCAGCACCTTCTTATCTCCGTGAGACATTAGGAGCCATGTGAAAGGGGGAACCCAGCGCGGTCATCATTTGTGCCTCGCCGCTCATCTGACAGGGGGTGCACCGTGTGCTGCGGCTCCTGCTCGCGCTGCACCGAGAAGCACCCGAGTTTGAAACGGTTTCTCA
This sequence comes from Heterotis niloticus, assembly GCA_018136845.1. NCBI lineage: Eukaryota > Metazoa > Chordata > Actinopteri > Osteoglossiformes > Osteoglossidae > Heterotis > Heterotis niloticus. Next base: position 7,254,852 of record CM030890.1, read on the forward strand.
CTGGTAGGATGTTGTGGAGATGTCCCCAGGCTGACGGGAAGGAGCTCTTCTGTAAGTGCCTATTGGATGTCCCCAAGATGACTGTCAAAGTCACCCTAACTTTGAACAAAACTGCTCGCGTTTCCTTGCTGAAGGTGCTTCTTCCCACAACGCGCTTTCTTTCCGTGAAACGTTCACGTTCAAATACATGGAGCAAAATTCAAGAAGTGTGAAGTTTGTTACTGTGCTTCCTTTCTATTCGAGATGGAGGTCAAAAAGATGTGGTGTAAATTACAAATGCAGGCATAAATGTATAAATAAACAGACAAAAACAGAGTGATAAGTAGGAATACCAAGACTCTGAACTCTAGGTCTTTCTGTCAGCCCTCTGACACACAGGGATAAGCGATATCTAAATGTTCGTAAAGGGAAGAGAAGAGGCAACTGGCAGCCTTTCCTAGGCCCCTGGGGACTGCATATCCAATCCCGGGGGCCAGCCTGATAAGCAACTGGGTCCAGCCCATCCTCCCTACTAATGGCTGGGGACAGGGAGTCTGTCTCAGTGTTATTGTTTGTCTTGCTCTTCTCGCTCCTGTCTGGGTTTTCTGAAATGCCTGTTAATGGCCAAGATAACGTTCGCCAAAAGGCCTTCTGCTCCATCAGCAGAGAGCTGCTGCAATACCCCGTCTTTCCATTTCTTCTTGTTTGGAGGAGAAGCCAAACACTGATAACGGGGGGTCATACAAATGGCGCTGCCCAAAGTTCTGCACCATCCGGGCAGTTGTTTTGCAGACGAGTTCCCCCAGGCAGGTTTGGACTTTACACAGGCCCCTATGGGACCAGAAAAGAGCACTGTGAGGCTACCATAGAGAGCTGCGGAGCAGGCACAGATGTCTGTGTCACCATCCAAGACCTCCTTTGGTGTACCAGAGACACCTCTTGCTCTAGAGTAGAGGAGTTTTGTTTGTGTGGGGGAGTTCAAGAGTAGTAGGTATTAGTCACAGATGGAGTCCTGCTACTGGTGCTGTTTATCACCGTGGAAACAAGGCTTGTGAAAAGCATGTCTCTGGACAGCTGTCAAATCAGGTCCTCCAGGCCTTTTATGCGTTGCTGAATTCTGTCAGGGAGAAGCAGGGCTGTTGAGTGGGAGTCTATGTGTGTGTTTGCATATGTCATAGCGCGCTTGAATTTGTGTGTGTGTTTGCATAAAGCTGATGTATATCTAAGCACTGTATGCACACAAGACACACTGTGTCTGGGTCAGTCTTGCTTGAGGAGGGGTGTAGGATGAACGTGAATCTCTTGGTCTTCATCAAAAATGGGACGAAAGCCTATGACACCTGTCTTCTCAAGATGAGACCAGATAGCCAAATACACTGCACGTGAGCTTTATGAAGAAATGTATACATATACAGGCCTAACATTTAATAATACCTGCGAGATGTTGTTCTTCAAATTCTCAATTTTGATCCAGCATTTTGCAGACTGTGAGCTCTTTGTTAGAGGAATCATCTGCTTAAAAATTTTCAGTGGCACAAATGTCTAAAAATCCCATTTACTTTATCTTTTAAAAACTTTTGGAAACCCAGTCCTCAAATACATGTGTCTACTGTATGCCCCTCGCCAATATCTGCAGTAAGCATGTCTGTCCCATTATTAATAAGGGGGTTAATATAATTATTTTTGGTGCAACTTTTTGATGAATATTTCAACGTTTTTGTGTTACTGTAAGGCGAGTCCCTGGCTTGTTGTGACTGAGAGGCAAAATTACCCCACACACAGGTAAAATCCATGTCTTAACTTGTCCATTGCACCACCACAACTGTATGCCCCCCACCAGTGCACTCTGCTGTGAGCAGATGACGTATTAGCAATGGCATACAAGCAGTACCTCGCTCACTGGCCTAAACCAGCTGTGGGCACCTAAATTATATTGCACAAAATAATGTTATATTGCAAAACATATGAAAAAAACTGTGTATATGAACTGTAATTGCTTTAAAATTGGATCAGCAGTAGCTGAGATATAAAGATGCAGGGTGGTAATACTCAGCTTTTTTGTCTCACCATATAAATTATTGCCTGAAGTAATTTTGTCACATTCCTAACAATTATTTACTTAGCCAGAGTCTTTATCATAGTAATATAGCACAGACTAAAATTTTTAACCACATAATTATATAAAAATATATTTTAAAATATTGTTGCATACACATCTGTGTGACTCAGCTCCAAGGAATGTCAACACCAGTCCACACCGTTGTCAAAATTGGGGGAAAAGTAACCGTAATCTGGAAGGGTCATACTGTTGTACCTTAGAAAAAGATGCTGAAACTGGATTGCAACAGCAAACATCTTTGTGTTTTTTTGTTAATTTGTAGTGGCTGAAAGGACCTAACACTCCTGAAAGTGGTTAAAAACCTCTTGTTCTATATATAATTTAGCAGCACTAAGAATGGATGCAATTTCTCTTCTTTGTGACTAAAGAGGATTCTCATGTGCTACATAACATTATGTAAAAATCAACAAAGCATGTGTGAAGTTTAAATTTTCAAACTCTCCGACCTCATTCAACTCTCAAGCCAGACTGAAATAAACAGAACCCAAAGTTGAAGATTTGTTTTCTATGTCATGTTCCATTTTAAACTCACCACTAACTAAACTATCTCATTTGTTTTGAAACTCATTTTCGTGTAGCACCGAGCATTGTCCTCTCCTCCTGGTTTCATTTCCCTTCATTTACAGTACAAAAATTGAACAGTTATGTTGTCGCAACAGAGGATGTTTACTAGTGTGCTCATCTTAATAAATAGTTATCTAACATTTGCATTAAGGAGGCCCCACATCCATCTTGTGGGCAATGGGTACATGGCAAACCCCCTATAAGGCAATACCCCTACAATCACGACAAATGATGCTTCCACAAACTCATCGATTCAACATAATTCTAGTTCCACGTTCAAGTTTTGGTATAAAAATTCTCTTCCAACCAATACAAATTCCAATACATATGAGCACACCGCAGATTTGGCTATATATAAATTGGGCTTTCACAAGGAGACATTAACAAATAATAATTAAATTTAAGGGGATATGAAGACGGATGTAGAAACATGAATGAAGAGATATGATATGGCAAGAAGGTATGAGCAGGGCATTATATCAGTTTATCATTTTGACAGTAATTTTTCTTTACACAGTGCCAAAGTTCATGTGTTGATTTCAAACCTCACCAACATCCAGCTTTCAAGCTGACAATATTGGGTAGCAAACTTCAAGTGTGTGTGATCCAGCTGTAATAAAATTCAGTGGTCCTCAACTGTACCGATTTCAACAGAATCTGCCCATACAATAAACACAAACAAATGATCTTACACCAACATACAAGTTACCATCTCCACTGTGGATAAACAGGGGTAGAGCTTACCTCCCGAATCCCAAAATGGACCACATAAGTCGATTACATTTGTACAGCTTAGAGCAAAATTTTGCTCTTCCCTGGTCATGGGTCATACTGCTGTCATGAGGAGGGGATGAAAATATTGTTGTCAGGAATAATGGCAGCATTACATAAGGGGTTTGCAATATGTCTGCACATTGTATGTGCACATTACTGTGTGCATGCAGTAATGTTGTTTTGTCTTCCCCTTGTGCCACATACATATTTAATCCATGTGTTTGTTACGCATTCATGTTATTGGAGTAGCACAATGGCGCAGCAGCTCTTAGACAGTGGGTTCAGACATAGGTTAAAATCTGGCTATCTATGGAGTCTATGGAGTCTCCACGTGTACACAAGGGTTTCCACTGGGCGTTACCATTTCCTCCTACATTCAAAGGAGAGGTAGACTGGTGACTCTTGGTTACCTATAGCATGTGTGTCTGTGTAGGTGAATGACTGTGTGTATGAATGCCCTGATGTCCCATCTAGGGGGTACGTTGTCTTGTGCCCCTGAGTTTCTGGGGTAGGTTTTGTACCATTGCATCTATGCACAGGATATTCTGTTGCTCACATTCCATTGCCTTAAAAAAGTCCCACTTATTAAAGGAAACCATAATTTAAGCAAATTAAAAAGATATAAATCACACCAGACCCCATGACTGACAAGTTAACTATCATTATTTGACTGCAGTAACATGCACACCCACTCACTCATACTTACATACGCACATTTCTTGCCGCACTCGTACCTTTAACATGTAAATGTATTCTTATATGCCAGATTACATCAAAATTCATCCTAATAATACTGTCTCCAGCTCTGCATTCAGTTTCTCAGGCTTTCAAATAATGACTTGCAGAAAAAAATTCAATCATACTACGATACTTTAATAATTACATTTATGTAACATCCACTATATGTCACACTGTACTAACAAGCACACAATACTGGCAAACACACACCTACAGGTAACGAAATGTGCCACTGAGTCATTACTGACTCCTGGGTGACCATTGACAGGGTTTTCAAGGCAAGGAGGAGCGGAAGTGGTTTGTCATTGCCTTTCCTTCAAGGGGTGCAGACACGGAGGGGATCGTGCAAATTTCAGACACACCCCTGAGCTGGACTTGAACCCCACATCAGGTAAGCAGCCCAGGCGGGGTGAGGCACCAGCTTACCCCACTATAGACTAAATATATATATATATATATATATATATATATATATATATATATATATATTTGCAACGAATTAAAACCAGATTATTTGTTTCTTTGTTTATTTATTCATTTTTTTGATTATTTATTTATTCCATCTCCATGTAACATGACAGAGCTTGAGCGATTTTGACAAGACGAAATGGAGGAAAATTTCCGTGTCCAGATGTTCAAAGTTGACAGAAACCCACTGACACAGATTCAACTCTCCAGTGACTGCCAAAAGTTCCTATGCAAAATATTCATTTGAAGGGGGTGATACTTAGATTTTTGGGTTTAATAACGCTAATAAATTTAATTTGGTTTATTTATACTTTAAGTCTTTTTCTGATGATCAGTCTCAAAAAAGCCTAATTAAATCTGTTGTGATTCAAAGTTTCATATCAATAAAACACAGAAAAGTCCAAGGAGAGGCTAATATTTTTAATGGGCATGTGTATTTATGATAACTGTATATATTTTATGTATTATAAAATATATTTAACATACATTTAGCGTATCTACATCAATCAACCACAACATTGAAACCACCTCCCTAATATTCTGTAGGTCCCCCTCTTGCCGCCAAAACAGCTCTGACCCGTTGAGGCATGGACTCTGCAAGACCTCTGAAGGTGTCCTGTGGAATCTGGCACCAAGACATTAGCAGCAGATCCTTTAAGTTCTATAAGCTGCGAAGTGTGGCCTCCATGGATCAGACTTGTTTTCAACCACATCCCACAGATTGGACTGAGATCTGGGGAGTTTGGAGGCCAAGACAACACCTTGTCATGTTCTTCAAACCATTTCTGAACAAAGGGCCTCTGCCATCAGGGAATTCCATTGCTGTGAAGGGGTGTACATGGTCTGCAACAGTGTTTAGATGGGTGGAATGTTTCAAAGTAAAATCCGCATGAATTCCAGGACCNTATATATATATATATATATATATATATATATATATATATAAATTTATTTATAAATTTATAAATTTATTCTGCTTTTCTTTCATTCAAAGATTCAGATTCAGAGGTTTGGAAAAATGGGACTTTAACAGTGAGGATGTTGACCTTCACATATACAGTAAGAAAGACAAGAACACTGGCAATGTGTTCGCCATCATCTTGTCCTGCCTCTTAATTTTGCATTGTTTGTTTTAGCTGCTGTTATAGACAGCAGGTTGCCTTGCTTTCTGTCACAACATAAAACTGTCATTACTTGAAGGACAATTCCAAAATTGGCTCTGGAATTACCCTCGTGCACCTACACCCCTGCTCCATGTGTTGATTGCACAGGCCAGCCCTCTGGAGGCAAACAGTGATACCCAAGGCCTTTCCGTACTTAAAAGTAAACGTCACACACCCCCACCATCGCAAGAGCGGTTGTGTCAACACCGCTTTGCGAAACGGGCTGCTGACCAGCCGCTTCTTCCCACGCACTACATGGGCAAGGCTATGGTTACCCAAACATCTGGCACCTGACTTGTTTCCAGAAGTCCATGAAGCTGGAGGTGACACATTCAAATGAGCAAAGGGCTCTCCATCTCATTTGTTTTCACATCATATATTTCTCATGTTAACTGATAATAAGTAACACTCAAAAAGAAATATGGGGCTAGCATCACATTAAGTCTCCCTTTTCCATGCACTATCGTGTGGTGCTTGGCTTTGTTCGTATTATTACCCGGCAATTCTGAATTGTGAGAAGTCATAAGCCTTGCTCAGCATTTACTATCAATAAAGTATTTTTACAGTAAACGACATTATTTCTCAAAACAAGCATGCAGTATTATAAACTAACAAATACATACAGGTCAAGACATTTGTATATAGTGGTAAAAACAATTTAAAGCACGGAGTTATGAACTCATGAATCACTTCAGGTACAAAGAGTAGAGCTGTTGCAAATTAAAATTGATATTTAAGAGTATCAATAAAATAATTCACACAGTCCCTCTGCAGTAACAGATTGCCCAGGTCATTTCCTATTGCCATTCCTTGGCAGTACTTACCCCGGGTTTATGACCCCTTGTAAACACAGGGCCTGTGATTTGCCGACACTGGGGCCAAGGCTGGGTTTTGGAGGGGGGGACTTTTTAAGGAGGCTTTTTAAGTTCCTGCTGCTTACATGTGATCGCAGTCCTCATCTGTGCAGATGCCTGGTCCTACAATGTAGAACAGCTCTATACTATTGCTCTGAGCTGTCTACAGTTAATAGTACTCAGCACAACCAGCACTTGTTTAGTGGCTTTAAAATGAGAAAACAAATAACGCAGCGGTGAAATGGGCCACACGTTTCTGCCGGACAACACGTACCCTGGGGGTCAGTGCTTCCAGCACACTTGCCGTAGGCAGCAAAGATCTGTCCATTCTGGAGTATGGTGAATAGCAGCAGAGCACAGAACACACATGACAATAAATAAAAGTGACAAGGGTCAGGGAGGGTCTTAGAAAAACCACAGGGCTTAAGCAGGTTTTTAGACACCAAATATTGTTTCATAACAGAAATTTTTTAATGACGCATCACAATGTGTATAGGAAAACAAGGTCCATAAAGGCTCCAAAAAGTACTGAAGCCAGAAACTTGTGTCCAAAGTAATGCCTTGTGGCCAACCAAACTAAGAACATAAAGAGGAGCTGTTGTTAAGGCATTTTGTCGCACATACACTTGGCAAAAACTGGCACGTATATATGACGCACAAGCTAAAAAGAATGTACTAGTAATTTTTACAATAAAACCCTCATCTCAACTCAGAGGGCCTATGAGACGAATTGAGATGAGATGTACGAGGCAGAGCCCACGTGACCACTCTTTGACTCAAAACAAGCAAGATGCAAAACCAGAACAGCAAGTGGGAAAACATCTAGAACATCTGAGTGTGCCAAAGTGACGGAGCACAAGATTTTATTTCACAGCTGTGCTTGACCGCATTTAGACATCAAGCACTGTTAACCTAGAATGTTGAACTTGCTGAATTCAGGTTGCCCGTAAGGAAAACAGGGTGCAGGGCAATGTAAGGGCTCATTACATATCATAAGAAGTATGCGCACATACAATTCTGTCAATACTGCGTTTGTGTGCGTGGACGGGCTGATTCACGCGTCCGTGGGGCATTCGAGCCGCTCATTCCGCCGCCGCGACGTCACGCTACGTCTACGTGTCGCGCGCCAGACGCGGCTTTTAAAGGCCCACCTCGCGGTGACGTCACGCCCCGCTGTGAAGGCGCCGGCGCCGAGGGATCGCTGTCGGACTACCTTAAACTGCGGAGGCTGCTAGCCGGGAGCAGCTCCTGCGTGGCGCCAGTGGGGAATCCGAAAACAATGGGACTGAAGCGATCGAGCGGCGGCGCCTGCGAACACGCATCTCCCTTAATCATTATCATCCATCGCGCTGGCCTGCAGCGACGCTAACTGGCACCCGTATTTGCATAGTGCGCCTCCTCCGCCGTCTGGGACGGAGTTGCGCTGCAGCTGCATTCCATGCGCAGGGCGTTTAAAGGGCCAGCGAGCTGCCGCGTCGCTCTCGCCTTTTTCGGACTGTAAAGCCTCGCTCAGGTAGCCTGGTGCAGTGTCACTTAAATAATGACGCCCGCACGTTGTTTCCCCGCGTTGCCCAATTCTCATCCGATTAATCGAAATGATCTCTACTCGCAGATATGTGTCTACTTACTGTAAAGTATGATGCACATTTATTACGCGTCTGCACAGTAAGTGCAAATAACAGGAATGAAACATAAGTGAGATATGTGTTTTATTAATACGACTAAAAATAAAGCACCCCTATAAGAATAGAAAAGCCTACATCTTTCAGTAGGCTGTGGGTAAAATGATGATGGAAACTGAATTAAACCGATTTTTTTTATTATATTAGTCATTTTATTGTTACAGTGAAGATAAAATCGGAAGTTTTTTTTAAACTTTTCGAACGGCTGCATTCTGCATGCGCCATAAGCAGCCATAATAAAGAGCTGGGCAGCGAGCACGGCGGCCTTCAACAGTGCTTCTCGCTGGGGGGGAGACACAGGATTTCCCACTGGCTCCTGTTTGTCTTTGAGGCTTCAGGCTGTTCTGTTGTCGAAACAATTAGGTTAATAAACGTGGCTCCGTCCTCCTGACAAGGCCTGAGGGTGCCAAACACCCCCCCCCCCCACGACATTCTGCACGAAAAGAACTGGGGAGGAAACACAACGTCGCACGAAGTTAGCAGGGTGACTCCACAAAAATAAAAAGTATAAAAGTTCATAACGCCACTATCCAGCAGGAGGCAGTAGGACCTCCAAAGATTAAAAAATAATAATTGTAAATGACCATTATTGAGTTTTGGCCAACGGCACCAGTTTGGGAGCATTTTAAAATAACTCTAATGACATTATTTATTTTTTTATTATTAAAATAAACAGCCCCCATTACATTATTTAGTGCCCCTTGCGTCAAGATTTTAGCCGAACCACGGGCTAAAGAACAGGCGTTGAAATGCGCCCTTGTATTTAATAACCAAAAACTGAACGGGGATCGGTCGTCTCATGGCAAAAAAAAAAAAAAAAATACGAGGCATGCGAATGTTTTGCGTGTGTGCGCAGCAATGAACAAAAAACAAGCAAACAGGCCAGTTTGAGCTATAAGGTCCACATCGCGATTTAACTCCGATGTAAAAACCCGTGCTTGTTTATAGGCACTTTTGTTCACGTGTTTATTTGGGGGGGGAAAAAATACATAAATAAAGGCAAACTGGTAATTGTTAATGGTGAAAGACAGCTCATTTTTGAATGACGACTTTCACTTTTCATTTCCTGAAATATATTTATATATATTTATATATTCTTGCCGCTTTTCGTCTCCGGCGAACATCTCCAAGTTTGATCTCTTGTTTGCGCAACACAATCACTTTTTTAAAGCGACAGGGTGTCTAGACAGCCACGTGACGGGGCGCGCCAATGCGCGCCGGAGACATGGCGCTAAGAGCGCAGAGAGCGCGGACAGTCGAGGACGCGCACACACACACACACACACACACACACACACGGAGGCAGACGCAGACAGGGAGACGCAGGGGGAGGCGAGGGCGCCAGGGCACTTCGTGTTCGTGTCACTCCTGCGAGGACCTCTTCCCCGAAAAACGCATCACCTCCCGGTGCACGACAAGCCGCGCACCAAGCGAGGATTTATTTGGAGGAAAGGAGAAAAGAAGAATCCGGCTGGAAACGCTGGTCTTCGCCGGTGCGGTGTTAGGAAACGCGCTCCTGCCTCCCGTTCGCAGTGCGCTGGACCCATTCGGACCGCTTCGGCTCCGCGCAGGAATGAGCTCCGGTGACTGAGGAGAAGCGCGCAGCCGGCAGACGGATGAGTTACCGGGACGGAGACGGCGGAGTCCTTCATGAGCGGTCGCACCAGGGATCGAGTGGATTAAACCGTCGTAGGAAAACGGAGAGCGTGTAGGCACTGCGTGGAAACGGGCTTTTTTTTTTTTTTTGTAACGTTTTCTGCTTGGAGAATTCACTGTGAGCCGAGTACTCTTCTGTGTTATTTCACGGCACCAGCTTTGGAGGAACAACATTAGCATCGCCTATTATTAGTATTATTATCATTATTATTATTACTATTATTATTATTGTTGTTTTTGTTATTATACACTTCCATTTAACGCAGTACAAGAAATATCCCTCTTCACTTTATTTAGGACGCCTTTGTGAATTATTATAGTAGCAACGTGGAATTCTTAAAGGTTTTCCCCGTGTTTTTATTTTTCGTTATTGTTATAGTTAGTTGTACGTGTGCGGGATTTCATTTTAAAACACGGATACTGGAGTGTACACATCGCCTCCGCTGCCTCACTGCCCCACAGATCCTCCGTCGTATTATTAATAATATTATTTCAGGCTGCCCGTCGTTGCCTGGGTGCGTATCCCGGATTCTTCATGATTTGCGGACGTCATGCTCGTTTTTTAGCCGGGAAACCCTTGTCTCGTCCCGCATGTTCAGGACCAAACGGTCGGGGCTCGTCCGGCGACTCTGGAGGAGCCGAGCGCCCGTCGATGGCGACGGGGAGGGGGACGCTCGAACGCGTGGCCCCGGGGGCTGCTGTATGGGCAAATCGAGCAAAATGTCCAAGTCCAACGCAGCGTCCGAGGCTGAACTGAAGTCGCTCACCTACTCGGTTCTGAAGCGAATCAAGGAGAAGCAACTGGAGGCGCTTCTGCAGGCGGTGGAGTCCAAGGGGGGCGCCCGGAGCCCGTGCCTCCTGCTGCCCAGCAAAGTGGACACGAAGCTGGGACAGCACTCGTACCCTCTGCCGCTGCTGCTGTACAAGGTGTTCCGGTGGCCGGACCTGCGGCACTCCTCGGAGCTCAAGAGGCTCTACTGCTGTGAATCGTACGGGAAACCGAACCCGGAGCTCATCTGCTGCAACCCGCACCACATGAGCCGGCTCTGCGAACCAGGTGAGCGCTCCACTCGCGCATTTCCACTCCGTTTGTCCACGTTTCCTCCTTACCTGTGCGTGTGCGTGCGTTCGCTCAGTTCAAAGCGCTCTGACAGCGCGGTAAACGAAGCCCTAAAGTTACTTGTAAACTGCGTTTTCTTCTGCCGTAACGCCCCTTAAAACGTATAAGGGTTTTAGATATGAAATTTAGATATGAAAATATGAACTGTTGACGAGCTCACACGTTAAACTCGCAGCAATATTTGCAGAAACCGCTTCTAATGTCAGGCTGTTCCAGTCAAACCCTGAAGCGGAGTCTTTGTGACCATTTGAGAATGAAGCTGTATTGCGATACTTGGCTTCATGTTAAAAGTTGTTATTTTTTATGAGGGAAGAAATGGCAGAAAGTGGCGGTAACGGCGAGGTTTCCACTCTGTGCCGATCCGGTTCTCGTCACTGGAGCCGAGGGGCCCCTATGGCCCGGTCCGCGTGGTTGATTGCCGTGAGACGGGCGCCAGGCGCCTCCGTGTCTGTCCCCCCCGCGGGGTATCAGCAGATCAGCGGCCGCCGCCGCGCGTCCACACACACACACACACACACACACACGCGGAGACGATCGTCGCTGTTATCGCACCCTCCATCACATCTGCCTTATGCTTGTCTCTCCTTGCGCTTCCAGAGTCTCCTCCTCCACCTTATTCCCGATACCCGATGGACTTTCTTAAACCACCAGGTGAGTTCTCCTCCTTTTCTTCTCATCCAGGCACGTACTTCCTAATCTGGCCAGGAGAACACGTGTTCACATAGTTATTGTGTTGTAATACCGTACATAGAACGTGAAGCTATACGTTTAAGCTCACTTTTCCTGTGGAAACACCCGGGATTTGTGAATTTTCATGTAAAATAATATCTAGCATGGATGAAACTGGTCACTCCTTCAGATAGTTAGTTGGTCGGTGGTGGTCCTTCTTCCTTTTTATGTCACAGTGAAGTGCAGGACTGGATTGGTTTCTTGTTCTTTTTGATGGGCAGATTCTCCACTAAGTGCTGTGATTTGGGGCAGACCAGTCGCGGACCCCGGGGCCGCTGAGGCTGTGTAATAGGGTGGCAGGCCGCCAAGGCCAGGGCCCCATGCTCTCCTGGCATCAGCTCTGTGCCGCTTGTCTGCACAAACTTTTGGCTGATGGCTGACCTGGCAGGGCACGTAAACAACACTGGGCTTGACATGCAGCAAGCTGGAGCCTGGGGTTGGGGGGGGGGGGGTTGTGCAGGGGGTCACAGAAGAAGGGGAGTGGTTGTATTAAGCCTGGTGCAGTTTTAGGGGAATTCACTGTGATTCCCAGAAGTGGCGTATTTGTGGTTGTTTTTAATTCTTATTCCCCAGCTTTCTCCCCACATTTGCTGTAGCCAGTTTGCCTTTGAGGTCTGTTGTTTTTATGTGAACACGGTAGGCACCGCAAAGGCCATAGTGAGAGGCTGCCATCTGGGCGATCTAGCTTGAAAGCAGGTGTCCAGGCCGGGACACTTAACTTAAAAAGTACATTTACGAACAGAGATGAGCAGCTTTAAATGGTTTGAAGAGCCTCTCCGTGCATAGCAGTCCTATTTCTGGCAGAATATACACTTTTGAAGCACAGTATGAAGAAAAAAAGCCTTTTTTAAAGATTCATGTGTACTGGGTTTGGTAATATTCTATACATGAGCTGATTAGAGCAAGAAAGTAAAGTATGTAAATATCCCATGAGCCAAATATGTCCGAGTGTGAGGAGGACTTTCTTTGTGGTTCTGCTTTAGCTCTTGGCTCATTGAAGTCTGAAATGTTTGAAGCTCCATCCCAGCACTGTGTTTTCTGCTTCTCAGAGTCTCTTTCAAGCCACATGGCTTCTGGTATATACCCCGGAAACTGGCCGCACCGCCAGCAGCCAGCTGAAGGCCCGGGCAGCGTGCCTTGTTAAAATATCCTCACAGTAGGCAGACGGAGATTGCCCAGCTCACAGAAGATCCTAGGAAAAGGATCTTGGGTTTTCCATAGTTTAGAGAGGGGCTTCTCAAGACTCATCATATTGTCATTTGAGGTGCAATGCTCTTGGCACCAACTCCCTAGAGGAGAGAAATGGATATGCATGTACTTAGCAGATTCTGTCCAAAAATCCAGGTTAATTTAGGTTAATGGGTTGTCAAGGTTAATTGCATTCAAATACTGTAAATGGATAGCACAAAAAGTCATGAGCACATTGGGTTTGTTCAGTAAACTGAATCTTTGCTTCATACAGAGAGGCAAAATTGAGAGGAAATATCATCTTTGGTCTTTCTGAGATGACCTGACAATGCAGACGGCAGTGACCTTGATTTCAGTTAAGGGTGTCAGTGAAGGCCTGGAGGTAAGATGGTGCTTTGCCTGAGACAGCCCAGGAAGCCATTACCATGGTGTTGAACTTAAACCCTTGTTCTAGGCCTAGACGGCATAGGGAGCCAAATGCAGTCCGGGCACAGGTCTGTAATTGGCTGAGCTGTTTTGTGTAAATGGTCTATATGAACTGAAATGATTCCTCACAAGCACTGTAGACCTGTCCCAGTGAGGAAGGGGGGGGGGGGGACCGGAAAGTTACTTGCGCTGGTTGGCATGCTGTTAGGAATGACTTCCAGACCCAGGTCGTTTCCCCTCTCCTGCATTGTTTAGTTTTGATTAAGTGGATCCTGTCAAGCTCTGCATTCCTATTACGTGTGACATGTTGTTCCGATAACCCCAGCAAGGCTTTCTTCTCATCATGTTTATATACGCTGGTCTCTTCCATGCAGAAGGAGCACAAAAAAATGAACGTTTTCTTTGTCCGGTTGTAAATACCTACTTGTGACTGGCTACTCTATACTCTTAAGAGTATTTATGTGTTTGCACACAGTTACACATTTATTAGCCTTTGTAGACATGGTGGATGAAAAATATATATATTTTTTTAAGCTAGCTGCATCATTAAGACATACGTTGTTGTTCATATACTCGCACTATAAAGGTGGTCCGCCCTTGTAGATTCACCTGCAACCCTTAATGCAGCTGCCGTTGAGATGCTCTCCTTCTGCCTAACGCCGTCTCTCTGTCTGCGAGTCCTGCCCATTGATCAGGGTTAAATGGAAGGGAAGGAAGGTGTTTAAAGCAGCAAGAGATTTATTTATTTCACTGTTTTCTTTCTTTTTTTTTTGGGTGGGGGGGCTCAGCTGTGATATGAATGCCGGCATACGTTCTTGGGCCTGGGCCAAACAAGCTCCCAGCTTGGCACTTTGGTGGATCGCTGATTTCATGCTGCGATGAACAAGCTCACAGCTGCTCATATGCTGTTCTGTCTCCGTTTCCCTCCTTTGCAGACTCTCCAGACTCCGTGCCTGCTTCCACTGAAACTGGGGGGATTAACTATTCGGCCCCTGGGGGGCTTTCAGGTAAGGCGCGTTATTTACTGTCGTCAGTCTCATGTCCCTCCTTCTTGTCTCCTGGAGTTCTGAGAAAAAAGAACTGAGAAGCTGTTGTAATGGGATCACCTTGTGGTGGTTGGGGGGTGGTTTGGGACAAGCGCTGATGTGTATCTTGTGCTTCCTGTCTGTATTCATGCTGGTTAGCTCAGTGGCGCCCAAACCTCAGCGACACAGTGGGAGGCAGTCCCTGTGGTTGGACGTTATAGATCAACGTGTCATCTTTTCTGTGTCAGGCAGCAAACGCAATGAGTAGTTCTTCACTGGCTGGACTAGGTGAATCTTGGCCGGGTGTCAGAGCAGGCAAAGAGCTCGGTCAGAAATGGGTAAACTTCAGGTTTACTTATGACAGATGGAGCTGTTGTCTGAATTTAGAAGAACCGCAGTGCGGTGGTAAATGAACCGCCGTCAGGTGTGCCTGAAACGGACTGACAAGGTGAATCTGCCTCCCAGATACGTGCAGCGTTGAGATCAGGCTTGAACACTGCGGGTGGGGGAGGGGTCTGGGGGGCCTTTGTGCCTCTTCCTAAGGACGCCACAGAGCCGGGGCTGCGAAGGCGGGAGCTCTCAAAGGAGGGACCCTCTGCACATTCTCAGTTACTGATAACATCTTGGCCGGCTGACTCGGCCTGTGGGGCGGTCGTGGGGCCCAGCAGAGGGAGACTTGAGGGCGACTGGGGAGGGGGCACGGTGCAGAGGAGCATAGGAAGTCACAGCTCTCACAGAATGGGCGGTGTAAAGAGCTCTTCACTTTGCAACCTGGATGCACAGAAAGGGAGGAAAAACAAAGTGGGTGAGAGAGGAGAAGGGGGGAGGTCACAGCTCTAATCGGGCCAGCTCACGCCAAGCAGTAGGAGAGCTGTGCCACAGGGATCCATCAGAGGGCTCCCCCTGGCCCCCCACCAGTGATCCTCCCCTTTCCCAAAGATGGTGATAAGACAGCATTTAGCATGGGAGGGTGGGGACCAGGGAAAACAAACAAACAAAAGTGGCTTTTTTTTTTTTTTTTTTTTTGCTACTCTCGGACCCTTTTAGTCTCATGTTTGTGCACAGATGTTTCTCATTACGGAGACTTTAAAGGTTTTATGGTATTTGGAGTGTGTTACCTATGTATTTATACATCCTTTTTTCTAGAGGAGAGGCAGGAAGAATACTGGTGAGGGGTGGATTGGTGACATTGGATTTAGACATTCAATTTGTATTCATTGGACACACAATAGACAACTTAAGATGATGGCAAAATGTAGCACACGTGCAGTTTATGTGTAATAACGTAGCAGCTACTGTAAGTGTTTTGTGGCTTTTTCGTTGGTTTTAAGTGAAATGAATGTGAAGTGGGTTGAGTCAGACTCTTGGCCATGCTGGCGGTCCAGGATGTTATCCGCTTGCGCTTTGTCAAGGTGTGACTGAGCAGGTTGGTCAAGGAAAGAGTTCAGCCATTGATGCGTGGACCTGCATGAAATGACTTTGACACTGCGCACCCGCAGATGCTGAAGGACAGTGTCAAGCCTCCCAAAACGCGATTTCCCACCCCGTTCTCCTTCTTGGCTGAGCTTGGGCCATCATTTGCTGGGTGACACTTGGTCTCCACAAAGGGGCTATGGCGATCCCAACATGGACTCCTGCTGTGAGGCCTTGGCTCTGGGAGAGGGTGGGGTTCAAGCCCACATGAGCACTCGCAAGAGTGGGGGTCACCACACTCAACACCCTACCCGTGATCTCTGGCCTTTTCATGTTCATTTGGCGATGCTGTGTTTAGTGAGGAAGAGGATGCGTGTGTGTGCCATGCTGCCAAACAGTAGAAGATGGTAAATAGGAAAATGTTTTTGGTTTAGTCTTCTTTGTTTGTGGCTTCCCATAGACTACAATGGAAATTGTGTTGCTAGGTGAAATCTGTGATCTGTTTTGTTCCTTTTAAGGTTTATGTTTTTTATTTTATTTTTCTTTTAATGGAGGATGGATGTACAGGGCTATACACAGCTACTACATCCTCTACACAGCTATTCAAAATCCTGAGCTGCAGTTTGAAATAGTGTAAAACTGCATGTCATTAAGAGGAGTCTTTTTAAAATATTTTAAATGTACAAGGTCTTAAAGGGTCGATTTCTACCCCAATGGAGTTAACAAGAAATTAAGGTGTTGAGTTCTTTGTCCAGCAGTGACCATTGAAGGGTTAAGCTGTGAGCGGCAGCCAGAGGCTATACAACGGCGCAGGCTGTCCGCCAGTGGAGCATTCTGGCTTCCCACACGTCGTCCCATTGGAGCAGAGCGTTGGCCGGGGTTTGCGCCTTGGGCCGGCCTGCCTGTAGCTCTTGGCTCCCGGTTCCCGGTTCCTGTTCCTCCTCCTCCTCCTCCCTCGCTGGGCTTTTCCTGGCAGCCACTTTCTTCTTCAGCCAGAGTGGGCTGCCCAGCTCAGAATTTTAATCCTGGGGTGCAGGCCTCTGCCCCGCTTTGCACTAAACAGGCTCTGTTCACCCTCCTTTGCTGGTCCCTGGCTTCACAGGGTTGATGTATCTTGCCAGGCTTGTGTGTATTATATCCCCCTTTACAGTTTTCTTGTTTCTGCATGTGACACATTTGCATGGAGCATTTCTCCCATGGCCTGAGCACCTCTCTGTGTAGCATGCCTGATCCTAGAGTGGAGGAGGAATGCCTGCCACCGGTGCCATGGAGCGCCAGCACCAGAGGCCCTTTGTAAGAAGATCCGCTGGAGTGGTGTTGGTCCGGGTTAGGCCAGGGATTGAATGACCTGTGCTGGGCCTGGCTGCCGGCCCACTGTCACGGCAGCTTCCTCCACGGGTTAATTTTAGTCTGGCCTGGGTATTATTAAACAGAGTCGTGGGGTTTGGGCCAGCCATCCTGTCCCCAGTTAATGACAAGATTCACTGTGCACTCTCACAAGAAATCTGCTCTCTGTGATTTCTCTCTAGGTGCTACCCCCTGCCATCCTTCGCTTATTGGATTGCACAGAAGTTACTTGTGCAGCTCTGTTAATCTCTGCGAAGCTTCCCTCCCTGCATTGGAGCACATCTGTTTGCTTTACCGCTCCTTTGACATTCACAACCTGCAGTTATAGAGGTTTTCCCAGTAGTCTGATCGGTTTGGTCCTTTGTTCCTTTTTATGAAAGCACCAAATGCCAGTCTGGTTCCAGTTCTGCTGTTCCATGGGGCCTGAGGGAGTCTGGTCTTTTGATGATCTTGCCACTTCCTTTTGGCATCTATGGCTCAGTTTTGGTGTTGGCCCATTGTAAGTGTAACGGGCTAGTGTCAATGTGGTAGTTTAAAATTTGCCAAACAGGTAGAAGAATGGGCACCACCATGAGGGACTGTGCAAGGCCTTTGGTGGGAAAAGGGTGACTTGTGTGGCGGAGGATGGAACGCTCATGTCAAAATGACTGTCCACCAGTTTGGCTCACAGATTTTCCTCAGCAGAGCATTCCTCTCCTTTCCAGAGAGGGGAATTTGTTAGCCAAGACCCCTGTTGCAAAGCTGGCTCTTCTGTCATGACCCAGGACTGAGAACAAGGTACTCTTTGTTCTGCTGTGGATCACCAGGGTATCAGGATTGATGGAATACTATGTAGAGAAGCAGGCCCAATGGAAAGTGTAGTGGAACATTTTTATTCTGCATTTTTGTATTTGTCTAAAATGGGCCTATTTACATGCCTTGTGTAATGTTCATAATCGTCCACGAATAGTTAGAGGCCAACCTGTATGAGGCAACCATACTAAAAAATGGCACACACTCATTTTTTGGTTAGTACCCTTTGACCAGTTGGTAGCACATTTTGACACACAAGATGGTAGGTGGCGTCTCAATGGTCTTGATGCCCCTTTCTTTGTGTTTAGCCCTTGTCTGGCTCCACCCTTGAAAAATTGTTTTGTTAATGCTCAAGGGCCGAGAGGAAGACCGTACAGCTGACATCATAAGCCAGAGTGGTCCAAATCCAGCCCAAAGTGTACAGTTATCAGAGTGGAAGGGACTGATGGAGAGCTTGCATCTCAGTAGTGGAACGACATACAGATATGAGTAGCAACTGAACAACAGTTTTAATGTATCTCGCAGCAAAAAAAAAAAAACTATATAAGTTTGAAGTGCCTGTGAACTGCGAAATTAGTTGTGAAGTGGGCAGGTTGCGACTTTTTTTAGCAGCATTTTTCAATGTTTAACTTGCGGTTTTAAAAAAAATGTAGGAATGCTTCCTCATTGTGTTGCGCTTCCCTGCGATAGACTTGTTTACAGTTCCTGAATTGAAGGGAAAGTGCGGCAAGTTCCCCTTATGTAACACACTTCCCTAATGAGTGACTTCCGTCAGCAGCTGACATCCCACCTCCCCAAATGACATCTAACAGTTGACATGCACCCTACTGTTCTTTCCTCCATTGCCCACCAGACTCCCTTTTACCTGCTCCACCCCATTCCTTGTGGCACACAACGACAACGCTAGCTGTGGCACTCGCCATCATTCCTACTTTAGTCATGCTTGTTGTGAGCAGAACCGGTTGGCGCCACTCATTGCTGTGCTGGTAAGGATGTTCACTGTGAGCCCTGCGTAAAGGAGATTTTAAAGCAGAATAGGAATCCGAAGGGGCAGAAAGAGTGCATCTGTCTGCTCCGTAGTCGCCGACCCCCCCCCACCACCACCACCACCACCACCTTTTTAAAGTTTGAAACCAGGCAGTCTGCTGCCTATGTCGTGTATGGTGGAATGGTGATGTGCGAGGAGGGCACCACCAGGCAACGGACTCGGACCACCATTGTCAAGCAATAGAGCAACGCTGTCAACAAGTGCAAAGTGTCCTCCAAGGTCAGGGTCTGGTAATTGTGGACTCATCGCTGTTTACAGACGGGCCTTGGCAGACAGAGTTAATGGTGCACAATTTGTGTTGGCATCATTTCCTGTCCTGTCTGTGTCTAATTCGTGTGTCAAGCATGTATGGAAATGTATATGCGTGTATGTATTTGTGCCACTAGAACTGCTTGCCCTGTGTGTGTGTGTCTGTGTGTGTGTGTGTCTGTGTGTGTGTGTGTGTGTGTGTGTGTGTGCGTGAGAGCATTTGTCTGTTCTTTTCCGGGAATAGAAACTTGTTCGGGGTAAGGAGTCAGACGGTGGTAATGATTAACTTTTTCAGACGGCTAGCGTCTGGTGCACCATGCTCTCTCCCCCTGGCTCACCCTTCCTGACCTACGCTGGCAGCCTGCGGTGACGCGGAGAGGAAGGCAGAGTTAGAACAAAGGGCACACACGGTCAGGGGCATCTGGGCCTCTTTTCCAGTGTCTGTCACCATATCTCTCTACATCTCATGCATGCACTTCGCATGTGGGGTTGGGTGTGCGTCAGAAATGTTTGACTTTTGAAGGTCTTCTCTCCTGTTGTTGCTGTAGGTCTTTATCGTTCTTGTGAGCTTTTTCAGGTGCAAAACCTGTATCGTCATGAAATGGAGATTAATATCGTGCATTTTGAAATGTAGGTTAGTTATCTTGTTCTGTAGAAGCATATTGCTAGTACTACTCTTAAGCCAATGGATCCTACACACATTTCCAAGATTGTCTTGCTTTCCTTTGTAAAATCCACATGAAGGAAGTACTGAAGCACCAAGTAATACGGGCTCTTGACAACCAGGAGGTGGTAATACCGGAAGTCCGTAGACCTTGGACCCCCATGGTTTCCCCAAGGCTATGAAAAGCCAAGCCATTGACTGTTCAGCATAACCTTGTTTGTATCCCTAAGACATTTTTCCAGTAGCCACCCTCCCAAATAAGCAAACACCGGGAATTAATTTTACTAACTTCAGCTGAACATGTTGCTCAAAGGTGCAACAGTTCTGTTCCTGGCACTAAAGGCAAACAAGCACAGATCACTTTTGACAACTGGACAAACTGTTTTGCCGTATGCTTTACCCTGTCCTCCTCTTTTTTTGTTTTTTTTTTTGTTTTTTTTTTTGTTCTGAACATATCGCTGACAGCCTTTTTCGTCAAATGTCTCCCATTGCTGCATATTTATAATGAATAGAGTTGTGCTTGGTGTCCCTTCGGACCACAGGAGATCACTTGCACGGTATCAAACGGCACAGAAATCCTTGAGAAAAGGAGGGGATGATTTGTATTGAGAGACACAGTTGGTGTAAACAGTTCCATAGAGTTGGCAGGCACTGGAATGTCCCTCCCAGGCCTGGGGGCCCATCTGAGGTGCAGCGGGAGTACAGTTCAGGGCTCCACATTCATTTTCATGCCTGCCAAGGCCAGAGCCAGTCGAGGGCTAAACACAGACATGGAAGTATCTGAGATTCTGAGTGATTTGCAGAGTCAAATGTTGAAATTTTGCTCTTCTAATGTCTTAGATCACTTGGGCTCTTTTCTGTCAGGAGTGGGTTCTTTGAATGGTCCACTGTAGGCTGTTGGCAGTGGCTGTCATCAGCTGTGCGCACTGGTCAGGAACTGATACCCAATTCGCGGCACCACGAGGTGCCTGCTTGTTGTGCCCTCTCCCCACGTGTTAACATGGGCACTGTGGTTTTGGTAGCAAGCTGTGAAATGCTCTTCAAGAAACGGAAGACGGCAAGAGGTTGGCAAACAGGCAGGTGCCTGAGCAGGCCCTGGCCGCGGTGCAGGAGCCGCTGCTGTCCCCAGAGGGGTGCGAGGTGACCTTCTGGTCCTTCTGGGCAGGCAGTTGGTGTGGGTGGTGCCCTGTCTCTGAGCTCCTCAGGGCCTCCCTGTCTCTGGCCCTGCTGGCCTCTTGCTGTACCCTTATCTGATGCTGCTGCTCTGGAATGCTTTCCACTGCTGCTTTGCTCTGAACTGCCAGGGGGAGGGGCTGAAATTGTCTCCCGGATGCTGTCCCAGACAGGAAGGCTGCCAGGTTGGGGACAGAGCCCTAGATTGATGGTCTATGTTGGGCTACCTAGGATACTGTCGCTGGCGTGCCAGGGGCTGGGGAACTGGAAGGGAAGGCTTTCAAGAGGTTTGGGGGTGGGGGGTGTTTGAGGAGCTGGAGGGACTAACTGGCTAAGATCACATTGTCGGCCGTATGACAAGCCCGGATGGGTAGTGACAGGGTGACCCCTACTCTGAAGAGTATTTCGAAGACTGCAAGCAAGTCTGAGTGCTCTCAGCAGAGAAAATATAGCCTCATGTCTTCCTTTGCTCCCCCCAACCACACACACACACACACACACACACACACACACACACACACTCTGTTTGGGGAAATGGTGTTTAAGTCGAAATGCCACAATTTAAAAATGTTTAAAACTTAGGTCTGCCAGGAACTGAATTAATGACAACTCCCCACCCAGCAGTTTCAAAGGAGAGTTGCCTCTAGCATGGAGGAAATAAACACCCCCCCCAGCTCACCCCCTTCTCCTTGTGTCCCTATTTCTCCTTCACCCTTTAATGCAGGTTGGATCCGTCTCTAATAACAGGCTGCTGTAGCTTTAAGAGACTTGCTGAGATACTGCACAATTAACATAACTGAACAGTTCCCTCTACCCATGTTTAGAAAATTATGGGGTGTACTTGGCGTCCCATAAAGATTAAAGGAACAAAGAGAGGAAGGAAAACATCGCAGAAATGAACCCCAATGAGGTATCCGGTTACTTTTTATGCATTGCAAATGCTTCAAAAGCCGAAAACATGGCAGAATGATAAACAAGGGTATTTCTCAATGGGCAAATTTTGGTGTTTGGTCAAATTGGGTTGTGCATCCAGAAAAGAGCTGAGGAGTTGGTGTGTAATTTAATATGACTTGGAAAATTGATCAAAATGTAGATTCACAAATAGGTGGTTGTTCTGAAGCACTGTGTCAGCTTCAGAGAGACAGGATGTAATTACACATCCATAATGATGCCCATGTGTCTTAAAGGAGCAGTATTATAAAAAAAATGGGGGGGGTTTGGGTTCAATTTTTCAAAGATGCAGTGCTAAAATGTCTGCTGTAAGTCAACGGGGAGAGCCTCACGCAAGAGCAGCACTTTTGTTTCCACGGAAATGTCTTTTAATTTTTGAAAGGAACAAACCATGGCGGTAGATAAACTTCGCTTCTGTTTATAAATGTGCGGTTAGTCTGTGGGAAAATTTGTCTATGGAAAAAGCGCCACTGCTTTTACAAGAGTCTAGCATTTTTCCATCAACTTTCTGCAAACACTTTCGGCTCTGCCAGACATGGAAGAAACTAGTTCGCAATCGGTCGGGTTTGATTTATTATTATTTATTTCTTTCACAGACGTTGGCATTCAGTATGGCTTTTTTTAAATACGTAGTTTGCAGTTTAAGCCGAAAAGTGCAGGCAGTTCGGGTCGGGCTGTTCAAAGGTACAAGTACGGCGCTGGTTCAAAGAGTTAAACATGGTTATTTAAAAACTTAAGTCTGTCACAATTTCTTTAAGTTGGTGATGTAGATGGACAAGGTTTACAATTTGTATTTTTTGTATGCTTATAGCTCCTCCTGTTTTACTAATATAAAATTCAGTGGTTTGTGAGTCGCTCATGAATGTGAGGAGATGGCAGTTTCTTTCTTAAAAGCCCATGGAATATACCAGTGGTACTTTTTAAAAAATGTTCTGTATGTACAGTACCAAGTATCTGAGTGGCAGCAAGTTTGTCACTGTATTACCATAGCTTTAAAAATACATCAGTGGTGAGCTTCTGTCTTCAATGTATGTTCAGAGTTCCCCTCTCACTTCCTGCTTGCATGCGACATTGCAGCTGGGGTCTCTGGTGATTTATCCCCTTTTCTCCTTTATGCACATATGCATTCTGGAGCCATGGAGCCAACTGGAAAGTTGGTGTGCTCCTCTCCTGAACAAAATCACACGGGCTAAGCTGTCTATAGGTGCGGCAAGTCCCCTTGTCCATTTGCTGATCTTTTTTTCTTCTTCTCTCCCTTCAGATTCTCAAGCTCACCAGGAGGAGCGCTCGCACTGGTGCGTGGTGGCCTACTGGGAGGAGAAGACCCGTGTCGGGCGCCTCTACTCAGTCCAGGAGCCTTCCCTGGACATCTTCTATGATCTACCTCAGGGGAATGGCTTCTGCCTTGGGCAGCTCAACTCGGACAACAAGAGCCAGCTTGTGGAGAAGGTTCGCAGCAAGATCGGCTATGGCATCCAGCTGACGCGCGAGCAGGATGGAGTGTGGGTCTACAACCGCAGCTGCTACCCCATCTTCATTAAGTCGGCCACACTGGACAACCCCGACTCACGGACTCTGCTGGTGCACAAGGTGTTCCCTGGCTTCTCCATCAAAGCCTTTGACTATGAGAAGGCAGGCAGTCTGCAGCGGCCCAACGACCACGAGTTCTCGCAGCAGCCACGCACAGGATTTACAGTGCAGATCAGCTTTGTCAAGGGCTGGGGACAGTGCTACACAAGGCAGTTCATCAGCAGCTGCCCCTGTTGGCTCGAGGTCATCTTCAACAACCGATAGCAGTAGCGTCTCTCCCCATGGACCAGGGGGAACAATGGGGACAGCAGGCTGATAGCAGAAGTACAGTCAGATCCAAGGACTATTTTAAATGCGTTAGATTTAATTAATAAGAAGATGATGTATTTTATGTTATAAATATATTTACTTGTAAATACAAAGACATTTTATATACAGCGTTATTTATGTATTGTGCAATGTGTTCATGAGAAAAGAGAAAAGATGCACTTTGCTTAATATAATTACAAAACAAAAATGCCAAAATTTAAGAAATAATACCTGAGACACAAGATTGATGTTTTTCTATGGGTTTTGTAACCCACATGAATGTTTTTAAAAGGGGTAAAAGTTCTATTAAAAATAAAACTATACCTTTAACTTTATACCGTGTCTGCCTTTAAAATGTCAAAAAAAAGTCCTACCATTAAGTAGTAGCAATGTGTTCCGTAGCGACACCTATTCATTTTTTTTTTTTGTATGAAATCTTTTTCCATATGGGTTCCATATATTAAGGAATGTAATTGCATTTCTATACAGAACACGCTTTACATACCAATGGGCACATTTATAACCCTTTTCAACTGCACAACAGTATATGTATATCAGAATGCGTTTTTGTGGGAAAGGTTTCCATTTTTGGCCCAGTTGTCCTCTATACATGGCTGTCTGCAAATGGTCTTGTAGGTGCCAGGCAGCAGCTTGTCACACAGCAAACTGCAACACGCAAGGAAAGAATCCCAGCACAGGCATACTTTTACAACCTTTCTCCAACCCTCATTTGGGCCTGTGCTGCTTGTTTCCTATATGTAGTTAGGATTTTTGGAAGATCCTTTCCCACTCCCCCTCCTCATTAGTGGGCTCTGACACCCCAGGAAGGAAGCAATGATAATGACATCCAGGGGACTATAAAAGCCACCGGCCCTGTCTGGCTCAGGGCCCCTCGACCGCAGGCCCAGACGTGGCCGCTGTGGCATGCTGCTTGGAGCCAGTGCCAGGGGTGGGGGATGGAGGTGCTGCAAGGCTGCAGTTAAAAGAAGGCTTCAGTAAGGCAGGAGGAAGTATCTCACACTGTCAAGGACGAAGCTTTGTCCCATAGGAAATCACATGGACGAGAAAAGGCAACGGGCACACCTATAGCTGCACTCCACAGCTATCCGTGTTTTTTTCCAGCCCTTACACTGTGAGACAACTCTCGAAACAAGGCTTGAGCTGGGAAGAACATTACAATGGGCCCACAGGGTCAGATACTGGAGATATAAGCACTCCCCTCTGAAAACTTGACTATGCAAAGTTGTTCCATGGAATGGTGCAGTCCAGAGCCTGGAGTGGTGATGCTCCTGTACGTCCCGGCTCTGAGCACGCATGATGGGGAAGGGTGGTGAAAGCAAAGCCAAATGATCCTGTGCAAATTGCTAAAAATTACGCAAAAGAAAGGCCGGGGCCTGAAACATTTTCGAAGGACTCAGCCACGGGCAGTTCTTAAGACTTAATCAGAGTCCTTTCCATGCCATCTCCTCTCCAATAAAGTAATCTTTCTTCAGAATGCAGTTAAGTTAAAAAAACAGCATTTACAATTCCACTGCACTTACACACATTACCCTGGCACACACAGGACTATTTGCACAAAACCGGGTTTTAGTGGCATTACACTGGTGCTGACCAGCAATGGGATCACTTAGAAAATGAATGAGCTTCTGGAGGCTGCTTCAAAATGTGACTCAACAGGCCCACCGATGTCTGTCATGAACCGCCTCAAAGATTGCTGTGATTATTTTGGTGCTAAAAGCAGTTGACGTGTTGCCAGGAGCCTCTCAGCCCATAATCCTTTCTAAATCCATAGGACATTTTTTTTATCCTGGTGTTTCTGTAATCGAGCCGAACCAGGCAAGATGTGGCAACCAAAACAGAATGTAAACACAGGTCACTGTTTCCTATGCATTTCTCAAATAGCCTTCATCCCTTCGTTGTGGAGAAGATACGTAACACCACAAGGACCTTCATTCTAATATTCCTACCCCATCTTCTAGGAAGGTTTAGCAAAACGTGCATCAAAGGCATTTTTTCCTCTAGGGGCTATCCTGTGCCTTCAGGACCTCCTATTTATCGCCTGAAATATCAGCTTGCCTCAAGGATCTCTCGGATTGCCTCTAGGTTGTCGACCCTTTCTTATACCTTGTTCGCTTGATGATCTATTTAGAACTTGGATCCCGGCTGTCTGCACACATGTCTAAGTCATCATACCAAGCTGTGTCTATGCTTACAGCTGCCTACCAAGGCCCTAAATATGCTACCTGGTGGCTTCTCCTACATTATATGCAGTTCATTTTAGCTTAAAGCAAAGTAGGTTAAAAATAGGGATCTAGGGTTTTGATTCCTCCTTAATTATCTAAGTCATTTCATTGTTAGTGGCTGAAATCTTGGAGCCTTGGAGACCCAGGCGATGACAGATTCGCACTTCCAGGCTCAGAAGAAGAGGTGACACTAGATGAGGTCCAAGCCAAAATACAGGCTCCCACTACGAAGCCCTGGTACACCCAAGCAAATGCATTTTCCACTGTCCCTTGAGAGTCCCCTTAGCATTCCCATAACTCAAACAACAGCAAGAAAAGTAGAACTAAATGTTTCTAGTATGAATTAATATAAGATTTGTTCAGGTACATATTTAGCAGAAATGATGGACAATAGGTACATTTATACTAAACATTCCCATCAGGATTTAAATGGATTCAGAGATTTTAGATTTTTTTACTCCACAGACTCTTTAAAGAGTGTCACAGAAATCTATGGCCCAATAATTACATAACCTGCAATTGTGAAAAATCAAGATATGCTTTTTAAATTTATAATATTCACGTATTCACACATATTTTACATGATTTTTATTTTCATTGCTGGTTATACAATGTTTGCTTTGACTGTATCAGATTTGACACATTAATGCAAAACTTGCTTTTTTCGCCATTTCAACACAGTTTGTGCTCTGCTCCGTAATCGCCGTTGCTCATGGAGTTTTGTCTGCGGAGGACATTTAGCAATGCAAGCTGATATATTCCTGGAGCTGCACCACATACTGTCCATGTCTAGACTGGCACTGTCTCTCCTCCTGTTCCCTTTGGCGGGGCTGTCTGCCCACAGGATTAGACCAATAAGCTGCCTTTGCTTCGGCGGGACCGTGCCCTCACATGGCCCCCACTTCGGCTACCACGTCACTAGGGAGCCAACAACACAGTGCGGCTGCGGGTCATGCCCTCATAAACTAGGTGAGCCGTTGGCCTCCACCTTGCAGAGAGAATTCACAACCCTGCCGGCACGTGGGTGAGCGGGTTTAGAGCTTTAGGGTGGTGACGGCCAGCCTTGGGTAATCCCAGCTCTTTCTTAATCTTGGCCAACAAACTGCTGTCTGAATGCTCAAGGCAAGCCTCAAGGAGAGGAACTTTACCCCAGAAAGTGCCGGTGGCTCCCACCTTGTGCCTTATTGCTGGGAATATTTTGTATTCCTCATTGTGGTTTTTGTACTGATTAGCCTGAGCACTTATATATTTATATTTATTTCCACTGTTATTTGCATAAAGTGTGTTGCGTGGTACAAAACATGGTTACACTAATTTCACAGTACACATATTTACAGTCTGTGTGATGCGGGAAAAGCCCGAACACACAGTTCTTCAGAGTTCATTACAGGTCTATGTGTTCTGTCTCTGCCCGCATGCCACACTGTTGACCCACCGGAAACCATTTGAGGATCACCCAACCGGCTCTGACGTGTTGGAGCTGGGACTGCTCCCAGGTTCCGGTAACAATGTGAAAACTGCACTGGTTCGTAGGTGGAGTCATAGATTAAGGTTGGTATGGTGTCTAGGTGTGATCACTGTGATTATTATAGTTCATTCATAGTTCTTTCCACGTCAGTACAGTTTAAACACACCATTGTATACATCCCACACCTGGACAACAGTGAGTGGACACACCTCTGCTTCGGCTTCTTGGTTAGTTTGCAAATTCTACAGGAGGTCGCCGCAATCCAGGAAGATGAGCATCAAGCTTTGCAGGAGATGGTTGCGGGTCAGCAGCAAGTCATGAAAGAAGCTTATTCTAATGAGGGGCTGGTACAGCCGTCGATATTGATGAACCCCAGTGATGACCAGGAGACCATTCTCAAGGTTTTTGAATGTATTGCAAGTAGTGGAATGACCCTTCCTCCTGAAACCAGTTCTTACAAAAAACACCTTAGTCGCTGCTAACTAAGTCCCTGCCCAGGCTGTCATGGATTACAAAACTATGTGCCTTCTGGAAGTGAGTGCGCTTTTTCCTGAGAGAGACTGTAAAAAGAAATCTCTGCTATGAGTATGTCAGGAAGCTCTTTGCTTTTGCCCGATCAGTGCTTTATGCTGCATTTCCAGGCTAAGGACTCCCACCAGATAACTGAGCTCATCATCCTGGAACAGTTCACAGTGTCCCTCCTGAAGAGTAAGGCTGACTGGGTACGCTGTACCTATCCTGTGGCACTGACTGGGTCAATTCGTCTGGGAGAGAATACGTGGCAGTCTTAAATCCGCATGTCAGAACAGTTCCGCAGATATAACACCCCAAGCTTCCCGCTCCCCACACTCAATCGACTTACCCGTGAATGACTGATCCCAAGAAAGGAATGCCAACTGCAACTTCCCTTCTGCCTGGCAGCCCCATCTATTGATTCATCCACAAGGAAGTCTTTGGGTTAAGCCATGGGACATGCAGCTTTGGAGCATCTGCTATAAGCTTTGGACTGGCAAGCTTGGACCTACACTTGCAACGTGAGGCCGAGAGAGTTTAAACCAGGAGATAAAGTACTCCTTCTCTTACCGAACTCCCAGTCAAAACTTTTATGGTCATATTGTGTGTTGGTGACATGGACTGAGGTGGTCCACCTCAACAGGGGCAATGCCTATGAACTGCATCGTGTTAATCTCTTGAAGAGATGGCACGAGGACCCTCCTGCTGCTTCCCCACAGACTCTGTACCTGGTGGTGCAGACACCTGACAATGCCAAACTGAATCCAGTAGTCCCTGTCTCGTCTCCCACCCTAGTCCAAGCAGTCAAAGAATGTCTATAAGTGGAAACTATGAAGGTTTACAAAAGCCTGCAGACTGCAGAAAGCACAACAAGACAAATATTGTTTTCTTCTGAGGTTTTTTTGGTAAAGATTTTTAGAGATAAAGTTTAATGTACTAAAATGCGATATCTTGACCAGATGAAAGTATGAATAGATTATGACCTCAGCTTTGGTTTTGTGAAAATTTCTCTACACATAACCCTCAATTTTTAGCTGAGTATTTTCTCCCAGGCTTGGTCGCTTTAAACACCCTTCGGGTGGCACTGTGTATTTCGAAGGGCTTGTTACACCTCTGATCTTTCTAATACTTGTAAGTCACTCTAAAAGTGTCATGCCCTCGGCTTTGCCGACTCTCGCATGTACATTGGTCCTCGTGGGGGGGGGTGCTGCCACACCCTCGGCTTAGCCAATTCTCACGTGCGCAGTCGCCCCACCCTGTCCCTGCAATGATGGGCAGGGCCACTAATTGCAGACTGTTTAAAGGCACCGCCGGTTCTTCGCCTGGCGCTCAGTCTTCCTCTGACCTTTGCTGTGTTCAGTCCTTGCTGGTCTCTGTGTTTTCACCCCTCTCGGCGATTCTGGTTCTCTGTGGTTCCTGTTTCCCGCGGTGCCCCCACAGTGTGCTCTGGTCCTCTGTGCTCTGTTCTCCCTGCGTGTTACCCCGCAGCGGACCCTGGTTCTCTGGTTTTTACGCTTGCGACCTGCGTTCTGTGGTTCTTCTCCCGCCGTGCCCCGGCGACGTGCCCCGCACTTGCATTCCTGTGTTCTCACCCGCCTTGGCGACCCTGTTTCTCTGGTTCCCTGTGCTCTGTGCTCCCCGCGTGTTACCCCGCGGTGGACCCTGGTTTCCTGGTCTCTGTTCCCTGCGGTGCCCCCGCGGCATGCCCTGCTGTGTTCTGCCTGTGTCTCGCAGATGCCTCCTTCCATCCGAACCATGAGAAAAAGCTGCATTTACGTAAATTAAGACCTCTGCACAACTTAAACCTATGATTCTCACTTATATTAAGTTAAAGATTATATTTAAAGGGTTTGCTCTCCCTTAGTCCAGGAACAGCCTTTAGATGTCTCAAAAACTTCAGCAATTGTAGAACACTGGAGCACAAGTTGTTTGCGTTCCCAAGTGTCTCCCTTCCTTGTCTCTTCCTGCTGATGCCTACATAAAGTCCAAGACTCAACAAACAGTCAAAGGTTATCAGCACAATACCTATAGGACCTGATCCATCTCCACATCTCAGCAATAACACTACCTGCCTGCTCATGCCCTTCACAAGGGGCCCAAAATCTAAAGCTCGTTGGTTGTCAATCCTGGCTCCCATGGGGTGAAATGAACTCCTTGTGTTTTCTGTATAGAGGATCTCAGATCTGTTGAGCGGTTTCAAAACTCATCTCTTTTGGTCCAGTTTCCCTCCCAAGCTCCTGAATTTTTGATTTGTTCTTTTCCACGTGTTACACTTTATCTACTTGTTATCCAGTTTGTATAGGCAGCTTCTCGATTTTGTGCCCTATGAAAACAGTGGCGTAAAACAAACAAACTGTGCTTCAAAAATCATGCGAATGTATTCAAGACCTCTGTTGCGGGATGCAGTTTTGTTGTCTTTGGAGAAAATCATCTGCCGAACAGAACAATGTGAATATGATTAAGTGTCTCAGATGAAATTTGTTTGCTTAACAAAAATCTTTTTTTAACTTCTTATTTTTAGGGATCAGGATGGAGCACAGTTTCAGGCTTTCCTTGACAGCTTGGAAGTACACAAGAACTGCCAGTCAGTGACCATAGCATCTCATATGCACAGCAGTGACCAAAGTCTGTCTGGCAGGGGCTGTTGGTGATGTATGTTTGGCACCTTCTGCTTGAACAGGCAGGTCAAGATCCTCTATACAGAAAACCATGTAAGAGAAAGCTCAGATTCCAAACCTGAAGGTGAGTGGTGAGTTCATAAAGCAAGGGAAGCCAAAAACTGTCCTTCATAGTGAACATCCATCATCTCGCACACTCCAGCTGTAGTCCTCACAGCATATCTGCAAATTCTCTACAGCCAGGACCTTGAGCCCACAGCTTTTCTTGACCTTTCTCAACTTCTACTGAAGTTCTCTAATCTCCTCATCTATTCCCTTGCAAAAAGCTTCCATTCAAAATGCATCAGTTCCTGCAATACTGCAGTGTAAACATAGGCAAATCCAATCTCTTTGCTTCAGCTTTTATTCTGCACATATTTTGCAGCAGAACATCCCTCTGCAGTCAGAACTGAAACTGAAAAATACAGGAATTTTCATGTCTTGTCAGCATTGCATGTCACAAAGGTTCAGGCAAACAATGTATTTGACCCTTGCATTTTTTTTGGTCACAGAATGACTGTAATTTTGTTGTGCCTCCTTTGTAACTTCAATGTAAATATTCGCGGTTGTTTCCAGAGATTATTTCGCCTCGGCTCTCCGCCTATTTCTGAACAGGACCACACACAAAAGTGCCCTTTGCTAAGGCATCTGCATTCTGCGAGGCTGTTTACACCGATTCAAAGATCATGCTGCTGTCACCAAACCCACTTAACTTTAACTTAGATTTATGAGGATAATTAAAGATTTTAATATAAATTTTTTTATAGATCGATGCTTCTGTAAATGTGTTAAATGTGTGGCTGTAATACAGGCTCGCAATTATTGATTATTGAATATGCAAGAAAAAATGTTGAATATTAGAAAACAAAAAAGTAGAAAAATGTCAAACACACAATACAATTAAAATACTAAGTATAAAAACCTACTTTCGGCTGCTCCCGTCAGGGGTCGCCACAGCGGATCGGCTCATCCGCATATTTGGTTTGGCAGATTTTTACGCCGGATGCCCTTCAACGCCCAATGTATAAATAATAATATGTAAAAATATATGTAACATGCTCAAAATATTTATGAAACAACTGTGGAAGTGAAACAGTACTTAGAATAATTGAATGCTAGTGGTGACCAGTATTTGTTTTGTCAACCTGGTGGACTAACTTGGTCACACAGCTTTCATATTTCACATTTTTTGTTTCTCATAATGAGAACTGCTTCTTCAATGGCAATCTGTAGTGGCTTCATTGAGTGGACGAGGCAGATCTCCCCTCTGTGCACGTTCTAATAAGTATGTCTGACTCGGTTTGCTGCTTTGCAGATGGCAGAGATGGATTGGGCATTGTTAGGCTCCTTGCTTTGAGCTGGCAGTTGAAAGTGGTAGGGTGGGTCACGGGGTAGACGCTGCCGAAGATTGGTGCCAGTCGCACCCCCCCCCTTCTCCCCACACCCAAGTCTGGCCCCCAACCCACAAGACAAATCAAAAACAATCCCCGTCAAGAGGCCTCTGCGGACACGGGGCCCTCTGTCTCCAGAGAAGATAAACAAGATGAAAGGGATGAGGAAAAGGGCTAAAATCCAGCGTGGAGATAAAACGTCCCCTGTCTCAGTGGGCAGACGGCACCGTCTCCCATGGGGGACATGGAGGGGTCAGACCGGATGCTCAGAGGAGACAGGGCAAAGTGTGCAGTAGCACCACCCCCAGTCCACTGTTTCCTTTTAAAATGAACATCCAGCATCCCTGGATGTTAGTACACAGCAGCACAGTTCAAATATTCATGCCATTTAAGGTAAAATAAATCTGTTTAACACTCTGAACCTTTGTCCTTCAACATACAGTACCATTGTAATTACTGTTCTCCTCTAAAACATCAAAGAACCTGGGCATCAAACAGGTATATCATTTAACCCTGTACACCAGCATGCTACAGCTGTATGTAAATAATGTTCTCCTCCAGGACACCCAAAGGTCCTCCTGCTTTATTTTGCTCTTCCAACCACAGTAACTTTGGCTGCGGGTTTATTATATATCGCATGCTTGTGACTGCTGCTGCTCTTCTATACCTGCCTTTCTGCACGTCCTATCTGACCTCCTCAGCTCAACCAGAATGTAGATGCTGATCTTTTCAGTCTGTCTAAATAAATTCGCTCCTCCTGTCGCCTTCCTCCTCTGGCAGCCAATTACAGCACAACCCCTATCAAGCTCATCTTCATTCTGGCACACTATGTTAAACCAGCTTTGTAGCAGCATGTCCGGGACGTCAGCGGCTGTTTTGCTCAGCCTGAAGGCCCCGGTCAGAATATTTTTACCCGTACCCCTGAATAAAGCTCCCAGCAACCTGTGAATGCGAAAAGCCTGATCATCTCAGAGCGAAGACCTGTTTTGTCTTCGTTTGAGCCACCACGATTAAACATCTACATCAGCTTGCAGTCATTTTCTGAAATTATGCTACCGACCTTGTCAGTGTTGCTTATCCAGTGTCTGCAGTTGTTAAAATAATTTAGCAGAATTGTTTTCCAACCTGGCCAGGCGCTACATGGTCTGTCAAATAGCAGGTATGAGCAGCAGTGAAAAGGGATGGAGAATTTTGAGCTCACACTGAATTTGCCCAGGTTTTGTTAAAGCTGTGTTCAGCTGTGGGCCCAAAGCATGTCTGACACACTGGTTTCAGTCAAAAGAACATTCGAGACCTAAGAAAGACGCTGGCTGGCTATTTTGATTGTATCGGAGAAGTTGTGTCTGATTATCTTAGGTTTTTGCTGCGTCCCAGCAAGTCTGTGGCACCACGCCATTGGGCCGATGGTGCTGATAAGGCCAACACCTGTAAAGCTGGTATTATGAAAATATATTAATTATTTTTACCAGAATTTCAGGATAGGATCTGGTCCATTATAATCTTCACCTGGATAAAGCAGTTAACAGATGTATGTTCCAATTAAAAAGGATCTTTGTAATAGTTATTTGTCATTGTCATAGGCAAATGGTAACTACAGTTTAAAAAAGCATATAAAGTGAAGAAAAAGAGTAAATATATTAATTAACCACTTTATCCCGATCAGTGTTGCGGTGGCCCGATGCCTATCCTGGAATCACTAGGCTACAAAACTACACCCTGGATGGGACACCAGTCCAGCACAGTGTAAAATAAGCAACAGCTTTATTCATTTACTGATACACAGAAAAGAAAATAAGAGGCGTAATAGTTCAAAATTCTTAATAGTTGTTAATAGCAGTAATAATAATGATATTATTACTACTCGTAAATTTTTCTCCACAGTCTCCTATCCTATTGAATCAGAGCACATTTCACTACATGGTATACTCAGTAACCATGTACGTGACAAATAAACTCTTTTGACTCTTTGAATAGTATGTATTTTGCTTTACATACTGAATCAAGGTTTAAGATTACATAGGTATTGGCTAAGTTGCAAAAAAATTATATTAAAAGCAATTATTTAATTAAAATGTTTGGCTATGTACACTACTTCCACAAGTATTCTTAAACAGCTAGGGTCCATCATATTTTTTATTATTTTCCAACGCTTCTGAAAAACATATACATGTGCTGATTATTTTTACTTCTATTTATAGATATCAACCAATTTGCTTTTTAATTATATTTTTTCCAGATAAATTGGGTCCGAAAAATACTTTTTTACTCTTTTCGTGTTCTTCTGATTCTTTTGGCTCAGGTTAAGCAAAAAAATAAACTATTGCTGATAATTAAAGCTGCAGGAGAGTACTTTTACTGCTTCCTTTTCTTCAAGAGGGCTGCTTATCAGCTTTTAGGTAGTTACACCCAATCCTGCAAACAGATTTATAGGGGTGGATGTGTCCCACGGAGAGAGACTTAGAAATGACGACTCCCAAAATCCAGTCCTTGTACAAACTTGAATGGTTTTCTTTTCACTTCAGTCTTTTTCGTGTTCTGCTCATCACCTCTACTCCGACGTGGCTACGGTGGTCTTTTTCAGTCTAAGTGAATTTCATGAACTTTACAAGAACTGGAGTCGGGCTTCGTTT
The DNA here is from genome assembly GCA_018136845.1 of Heterotis niloticus. Taxonomy (NCBI): domain Eukaryota; kingdom Metazoa; phylum Chordata; class Actinopteri; order Osteoglossiformes; family Osteoglossidae; genus Heterotis; species Heterotis niloticus. The sequence continues at coordinate 7,289,715 of CM030890.1, forward strand.
GCAGTTAGTTCTTCTCAAGTTCGCTAAGAGCTTCTGTATATTTTTAGCGCCCATACCAGTGTTCAGGATCAAGGTGTTCTTTGCCTTTCTTCAGTCCAGTTCTTGAACCACTGCATGGCCGTCTAAAAGGGTCTTCTCTTTATGGACAGAATGTTTGATCAGATACTAGAAAAAAAAACACACCCCTTCTTTCCTCGTCAGTATTGTTTTTTCTTGCAAGCAGTTTGTTTTCTCATATAGTAAAGGCAAGGCTAAAGACTGATATACTGAAATCTGTCTAATAAATATCCTGTTTGTAGACATTTCCTGAGGAGATCAAAGGGTTGGAAAAGGAATACCTCCCTCCCCTACGCCTGCTTCAGCCAGTGGAGGAGTGTGGTTGTAATGAAGCATAATGAAGTCAACTTCTAACATCATACCTCCCTGGAGGGAGGCAGGGGAGATTGTATTGGGGGTTGGTTGGGGGGACACAACATAGCAGGTGATCATGGTCAACTGGTAGTCTTGTTTTCTCCCTGAGATGGACAGAAGAAGTATCACAGTTCCAAGACAGGCAGGGTGGATCAGCACAAATGCTGGAAAGTCTACCTTCACTCATGGGAACATTGTGCAGACATACCTGTAAGTATACATATTCAAATCCAGGTGAGCACAATTTATTGTCAAAAATGCTCATCCTTATCATAGACTATTGCTGCACGTGACCTCCAAAATCCCCCTTAGTGTGAAGTGTACAAATCTGTTATTATTACAGCCTCTGAAATCTAATAGAGCTGAAATATGACTTGACTGTTAAAATGCCAAGGTGAAGGGTAACCAAAGTGTGTAACCATGCACTGTACTGCACACACAAGCACTGACGGCCTCAAAGTATAGCAATCCAAGTGCATGTGGCTGAGAACATCTTTGGACTTGGGGAGGAAACCAGAGCACCCCCCCCACAGTGACCCAAAGGGAACAGGCAACCTTCACGTACAATGAGCCGGATTCAAACCCACGCCCATACGGTGTCAGGCAGCAGCGCTACTCAATGCACCATCATGTCACCCTCGCCACTTTCGTCTCAATGGTTGCTTTCCTTCAAGCAAAGTATTCCAGCAGACAGTCCTGATGAAGGCCTGGGCACAGTTTGTCAACAGAGCGCTTTCCTTTCAACCTTCCTCAGATGGGAGGTGGAAGTGTGTCTAGCTTGGCTGCCAAGCAAAACATTGTTTGGATTATCTTGGGGATTTTGTAGGGCTCAAAAACTGCTTTACTCAATGCAGGGTTTCGGCTCTTTCCTTGACTGGACGGTATGAGTTTTGGTGCTGCTCAAGGGTTCATTACGCAGGCAGTTTTTATTCCTTCAGTTCATTTCGGTATGACTGTCACACCGTAGATGTCTGTTTAGATAGAGGAGAGATTTTTAACTTTTTTTTCTTGAAAAACTTACGAAGGTTGCCAGCTCTCTGAGATACAGAAACCCTGGACGTGAAGATATCGGTGAGCAGCGGCATCTTGTATACATAATGATGGCCTGGATTTGCACTGCGTGCTCATCCCACTTGCCTTTGCCCCCTTTTACAGTGACTTCCAGACAGCCTTGTTTTCCAGTAGGAGTGACCCTTGTTTGAACCCTGGGCCAGGCCCGTATTCTATGAGGGCGGATTCTTGTGAAATAACTTCCCACGTATGTCATGTGTTGTCATTTTGGTAAATGACTGTTTGTGCACATTGGGCTGAGTGGGAGAAACGCGATGGCATCAGAATGTGCGCTGCTGTCTTTCACAGAGTGAACACTGTCACATTTTCATTTCGTCCTTTTTCGATGCACACGTGCGCTCACACACATAAACACACACATATTCACACATGCATAATCCACGGACATCCCCACATGCCATTTGGCGAGTGTCCCCTGTTATACAGCAGGGATCAGGCAACTGGAATCAAATTTCAGAGGCTGCTCTGCCTCAACGCCCGCTGCTTTTCGGCATTATTAACTATGATCTTCGACCTCTGATATTTCATCACCATAAAGGAAGAGGCTGCCCCTCTGCTGGTGTCAGGCACGGTTCATCTTGGTTCACGCTGCGCTGGCCAGCGCGGCCTATCAGTGGCGTAAATTTCTCCTTCGGACACCTCCAGCCACACCGGTCTCCACACCTCCCTCAACGCTGCACAAGTCCAGACAAAATGGATGAAGGCGCCAGTTCCACCTTCCTCACCAGGGAACGAATCGCAGTAAAAGGGCTCTTTCCAGCTCCGCATTCTGCAGAAAAGTTGGACAAACTGCATCCCGTTCTCATCTTGCAAATAATAATCAGAACCAATCCATGCCACCATCTCAGCGGATTCTAATTTTCAAAGTACTTTCGCAGTGAACGGTATATAAAGAAAATTTATTTTTGTCCCGGGTTACCGGGTTCACAAGGGAGCATTTGCACTTGGCATGTTAACACCGGTAAAGCACACATTAAATTACCGTGCTCAGAGGTGAAAAAACATGGGCTATTGCAAAGCACTTATTCTGTGACCTTTTAACAGATTTTCATTATAGCTGAAATGTAAGACATATATACACATTTGCCACCAGTTGTACTGCCTAATCTACCCTCCTGATAGCTAACCTGGGTCTGTCCTCATATATCTTCCATTTGCAATGGTCGGTCAGTGATGGTCCACTTTCGGCTGATGGGCGATGCAATTGGGTGGCTGCCCGTATGTCATGGGATGAATTTACTGGCAAAAAGGGCTGCCGAAGGCAGACCGACTCCCCGAATGTTAACACAAAGGGTGACAACGTCCTGGAAACCGGGAAACTTCCGACTGAGGTTGTTGTACCCCCTTTATGTCTCTTTCTGATTGTTAAGACTTTGCATGACTACATGAGCAACGCAGTGCCATAACCATGGACTGCTGGGTTGCTTTGAGCAACCCTTGTATCTGACAGTTAGAGTCCAATTTTCCATCAAGAGATTTGTGGCGGGAACAAAAGTCGGTTAAAGAGCTGAACGAAAATCACCCTGGGAGAAACAAGTGAAATCAATACAAATAAACACTGAGTAGCCCATTCAGTGTAGCAGTTCTATTTAAATGGAGTTTTCTCCTGAACTGAAATAGCGTAAATTAATATTAAACACAGAATGCCAAGTGACCCAGTGCAAGGCAGTACATGTGCGATTCTACATGTCATTTGTTTTAGGGTCCCACCCTTCCTCCCCTTTAGTTTACCTCCATAGAGAGGTATAAGCATGCTTTGGGGAGCTACAGTATATTGTTGAATGTTTGGGGGGGTCATCGTGAGAGGAGAGGTTTTGAAGCTGTGATAAATCACCCCGCCTGTTTACTTTTACTGCTCAAGCCAGTTTCTCCTTCATGCACCCCCCCCCCCCAAGAGTCCCATCCAGACCTGTCCTGGGCTATGCATCTATACAAGCCATCTCCACTTCTGATACCAAATAGAATGACCCCACCTTGACTTCTCTCAGAAGTGTGGTATCTACTGCAAATAGAGCAGCATGGGGGGAAATCACGCCTCCTGCCTCCTCAAAGGCCAAAGAGGTGTAAGTGTTTTCACTTGTCAAATACTCCCCTCCAACCGGCAACACAGACCTGGAAGGTAACTGGTTAAGTGTTTGTCGGCCATGCTCCTACGAGGAAGCACCCACGCACGCGTACATGCTAAGGTGTAAGGCGTGTGCAGAATGTCACACACGTCGCTTATTGTGAGCACTTTTCTTCCTGGGTGCCCACAGCAGGACCTCTCAATAGCCGGGTCCTCTTTTTAATTTTTTTTACTTAGTGGTTTTCTGGAGGGCAGCTGTCCAGTAATTGTAAGCACTGTCAGAGCGAGACAGGGCCCCATGTCTGTCTGTATGGGTCGTCCCCACCCCCGCCTCTCTTAACGGCCCATCTGTCCCAGGGCACGGGGGTCAGCCATCCTAGCTTGCCTCCTCCCATTCATCTAGACAGAGAGTCATCCATATGCCCAATTCCCCCTCCCTCTAAAGTAAAAAAGCCCTCTCATCGATGTCCCTAGTGACTCCAGTCTCTGGGATGAAGAGAGAGGAGTCTGTGTCCATCATTGTCCCCGGTCATCCATCAACGAGAAGCTGGCCCTGGGACACTCCCCCTTTGTCTGAGCATTCAGACCTAGATGAAAAGATGGCTGAAGGCCAGGCACTATAGACGCACGAGCATGCTGACCCGGCGAACCTCACATTCAGGTCTCAGACGCCCTGGTAGGTGTGGCAGATTCCCCAACCTCTTCCCAAGGGGACATGCAATTCGCCCTGCATCTGCTTTTCTATCTGTATGCTAATGGACCCAGGACAAATGAGGCCCACCAATCTGTGTTGCATGTTGTGATTTTCCCTACACACCATTCCTGTTGTAGCACATTGGTTTTACAGTGCTAATATTTCAACATTGTTAAATAAAATGCCCCCATTTAAATTGGTTCCCCATCGTATTCTATCTGGGGGTCATTCTACGTGGTGGATACATTCAATCCCCATCACCATGAAGGAAAGAAGGGTTGCTAGATGCACCCTGGTGACTCCTTGGTGAGAAGATTCCATACATTTTATTTAATAAAAGCAGGGAAAATCAAGCTTATAGGAAATGTGAATCCAGTTTCTCATGAACATGGTTCTCACCCAGTTGATCAAGAGGAGCACCCGAGTAGCTCTCATCCCCATTCTTCGTATCTTGGAGCAGGACACCAGTGTAGAGTAAGACTATTATTCCCATGTACTTCATTATTGCTCGGGACCGTGCAAAGGGGTCAGGGACTGGTACATGTGATCCTTTTATGTCTCTGAGGGTGCAAACTCCACTCAGGTCACCCAAACATCCAACTGTCAGTTCACCTTAAGGCCACTGAGCTGATCTGTTCAAACTGTTTTCTGTTTATTCCACAGCAAACTATCAGTGTTAATCCATATAAGCTTAAATTGTCATTTTTTTGCAAATTGTGAATACAGAATATCCTCTGTGAAGTTCCATATTTAAGGAACACTAAAAAAAGATATATTTGGAATCAAAAGTCCTCAACAGGCTATAAAGCTAAACTGGTGCATCCCTGGTAAAATCCTGACTGATTCAGCAGGGACAGTTATACAGCTCCAGTCCAGAACAGCTGACCTAAAGAGTTTATTCAACATATTCCACTGCATACTAACTTTTAAGTTAAAGAAACATGGATATTTCAATAGATCAATTACAGATGTGGCCAAAACAATTCTTACCGTCTGCTTTTTCCAAAAAAAATCATAATTTTCTCTGAAATAAGTTGAAAATGACAGAAGTGTGCGGTATCAACCATTCTTTATTTTACATTTAACAGAATGGAAACCCTGCTTTTGAGTTAACATTATTTTAAATAATAAAACAAGTGGAAATGGCATTAATATAGGATAGGACTTTATTGATCCCCAGAGGAACATTTGTGGTACAGCAGCTGCATACACACTGCACATCACGCAAGTCACTCATAAGACAGTAAATAACAGTAAATATACAGTATAACAAAGGGAAAAAAACAAAAAAATCTGAAGAAAGAGATGGATTTAAGGTACCAGCAAGGTTAGTTACCGTATGCCTCACCGTTACAGACAGCACTGTCATACATTACAGACATATGAGCCACCAAGAGGGACACTGCTGGACTTTCTGTGGTACTTTGGCACTTTAGGCTTGAAAGCCAAAGCTGAACCATTACTTTGGGGTAGCAGGGAGCACAGCAATAAGAGCTGTAATCGGAAGGTAATACGTGTGAATACAACTTCTGTTTAGTACTGTTGTTCAGGGTAAAGTAAGAGAACCATTGCGTATGAATAAGTAAATTGTAAACTGTGAAGTTGCTTTGTGAATTTCCTGGGCAGGAAAGTTCTATCTCTTTCTATCCCATCCTTATCCAGCAATGTTGTCATAGACAAAGGTGTCAGTTAAATAACTTTTAATGCAGTGATACCATTTGGAAAAGCCACAATAATTTCGGATTTTTTTCTTTCTGACCGCACACAGGACAAGTATAGTTGAAATTCTGGAAAAAATTTGGGAAAAAAACCTTCAAGAACATTTTGTTAGTCAAATGGCCTTTGAAATGATGGTTTACTTCAAAATATAAGTAACCAAGTGTGGCTCTGCCATTATTCCCAGAAAACCTAAAACACGTCGCAGCAAGGAGGAAGATGGTGTGACTTAAAAGCCAGACATGTAGATGCACCTAGGACAGTCGTAGGACAAAAAAGCTGGAAGCTTTGCCGATTTTATGATGTAGCACAAAGCTTTACATTCAAAACCCTGTTGTGAGAAGAAGCAGGTCTCTCCACATCCTCTTATTAGCTGTTAATAAAAAGGGCCACGTGAGGTGATGGGACTGCGGACATCATGCTGGGACACGGGAGTGCATTACTGCAGCTGAGCCCCTGGAAGGGATGGCCCGCTCCTTACATTATGAGGGAATCAGAATCCTGCTGCCACAGAATGGAAGAACTGCACTGAGGCCTGCAAGATGTCCTCTTTGCCCACTTAGTTACAGGAATATGTAGTAGGAGGTGATGCAGGACAGAGCCAGGAGGGTTCCTGAGTAGATTTTATTCACAGTGTGAACTTTGAGTGATGCCTCTGGTCCAAGGACATAGTCACGGCAACAGCTAGCAGAGAAATGTCCAGAATGGGGTTGTTTGGACTCAACACAGCTTAGGTCATGTCATGGTCAAAGTGTCACAGCTAGAACGTTCATGTTTCAATAGCGAAAACAACCAATTCCATCAGGAAAAAGCACGAGCTGGAGCTAAGAAGCTCCTAATCTACTCCATAGAAGATGCACACTGTAGAAAAAGCAGATTCCTTCCTCAGTGCCTGTCGTACTGGTCCAGAGCTGTGGAGTACAGAGGCCATGTATGCATGTGCCGTGGATATCAGGTTGGAGCCAAAATAAGAATCCGCTCCGGTCTTGACACAAAGAAAAGCATTTTACTTTGTTTTGAACGCAGGCCTTACACCCGCACTGAGCAGCGCAGGCGTGTATATGCAAGCAAACTACTTAAAAAAGCTATGAACGTTGCAACTTCTTCGCAAACGCTACCAGAGAAAGATTTGTTTAAGCCAGAAGAGCAAGGAATATGCAGCACATTTTTGGTGTTCAAACTCTGCTCAGAGAATCGCTTTCAAATTTTAAATACTTGTAAAATATGCTAACAGTCTGTTGTTACCAGAGGCTATTCAGAAAAGTAAAAAAAAAACATAATTGAATAACAATTGAATAACAATTCTTTTTTTTTGTTTGGAAGCGGCGCAAATAAAGAAAAAAGGACTTTTTTTTACAAGCCTATAAATTCCACAGTAGAATATAACATTTAGGACAACAACAAATAAAAAGGACATTGTGAAGCTCTTAATGGGTATGGTAAAAATGACTATGCTTAGTTATCAAATGAATTGTTATATTAATATTTTACAAAGAATAAGTTAATAATGCCGTTTATAAGAAACATGCACAAACTTACCCTTTTCACTTACAGTAAGTAATGTTAAACCCCCCCCCCCCCCCTTTTTTGTATTGCACTGACTTTACAGAAGGTAACCTGCACAGTGGTCCACATTGCCATTCTCCATCAGTGACACCAGGCCATCAGGACAGACCCAGATGCCTGGCAATCTAAGCTCCCTGGGTGGCTGGGTGGGAGACGTCGGTGACAGTGAGATGACCGAGGGGGGGTTTGGTCCCGATTCCTCCCCAGCTGCCGTCTGCACAGCGAAGCCAGCCTGTAGGGCACATGAGCTGGCAGACAAAGAGCTGCTGAGACAATATCGAGCCCTTCAGTTTGCACCCTGGAGTGTATTCATCCGGTTGGCGTCACGACAGCCCTCCCAGACAGCCTGATGTGGTCTGGAACACAGGGCTGTGCTTTAACAGCAGGGGCAGCGAGGCAGAGTGTTTGCAAACATCAGACACAGAGTGAAACCCCTCCACCCCCTACCCAAGCTCCCTCCTACAGACCCCATTAACCTTTAGGCACACTCAAAAACATACCCCTCCCTGGGCTTCCTCTGCACTGACATGAGACATGCGCCTTGCCTCCCCTCCCCCTAATGACCCCAGCAATTCACCAAAGACCCTGTAAGCAAGTCTGTTCCAGCCCATCTCTTTCCAAGAGTCTTAGATTGGCTTAATGGGAATAAAAGCAAGTCGGTCAAGTTCACAGCATAGGACATGATCACAGATTAAACCCAGAAAGTTGTCTGAAACAAGAAAGCATTGCAATAAAAGACAAGATGATCATTTTGTTTTGATGCCTGGAGACAAGACACTGTGTTAGTTATCTTTTTGGAAGAGGCCCACGCAGTGAAGCATCACTGCGACTGAGAAACACTCCGCTGCAAATGTGGGGGATTTTGATATTCAGTCTTTATGTGAACAAGTCCAGCTCTCTAAGCGCTACCCCATTGACCTAGGTCTTCCTTGAAGAGCCATTTTCTCTTTTTCCTGCTCTGTTCCACAGTGAGATGTCCACTGCAGCACGGTACTTCTACACCTCTCAGGGTACTCCAGTTTTCATGAGGCTTCCAGCAGTCCCACCACACCACCATCTCCAGTTTTTGATCACTTAGGAGCAGTAAGAAAGTGTGATATGAAAAAAGACACAGTTCCAGCTACGGTAAAACATGATATCTGAAAGGCCACTATGCAGAGTAGCTTGCTTTTCTGAAGGTTTCAAATTCAACCAATCGTTTAAAAAAAATGCAGAGATTTTGTTACTGGCATTAAGGAAACCCACAGCAAGGGACAATTCAGACCTGGTTTATCTCTTCTCAAAGCCAGATTTTCCTGCAGGCTAGAAGGCTTCTTTGTTAATTCATTTCTGCATATATAATGTGCTTTTAACTCAACTTTCAATGAGAAAAACTGATGCCAGCTCCTAGATTTTGACTGTGTATTTTTACAAAGAGTGTCCTCCCAGGTCACAGCTAAACCCAGTCTGTCCTGCCATGTATGTATGTATATCTGCAGAGAGTATTCATAATATTTTTTGGTGCTATTACACTGTTACACCCCTGCCTGTCAACACGTACATTTTCATCCCTGGTCTCATCCAAAGACGTGCAGGTACCTCTACCTTTTTAGGACTGGTGATGCACAGACCTAAGGATGCTCAGAACCCCTCCTGCCCTCATGTGTCCACCTCTGCATCCACACGCAATAAATATTACTCATAATCCTGGCACTGACCAAGAAATGGCTACCAGTTCAAGGCTACAAGCAGAGCAGAGGTGGAAACAACTGTGTGTGAGCAGAACTCAGTGAAGCTGTCATGGATGCAAGTGAGGCAGAGTAACTGCAGCTAACCAGAGCTCTCTTTCATTCCCCTGCAGTTTTACTGGAAAGAAGGCATTCAGGCTTGGTCCAAACTGAACTCATGAACTGCACCACAACTTAAACACCTTCAGTACCTAGTTCATATAGTTTGACCACCTCCAAAATCCCACCATCTTCTGGTCATTTTCCCGTCTCCTCCTCCTTTTGTCCATTGACATCTTGCATATCCAGTTGACCACTGTAATGAAAAAAAATCTCCCTCTCACCTTCCCCTATGGGGGAGTGGTATGTATGTGTGTGTGTATGCCTTCCTCAAGCTCAGGTTCTCTACCAGAGGCCTGGGAGTTTGAGGGTTCTGTGCAGTATCTTAGCTGTTCCTAGAACTGTACTTTTCTGGACAGAGACCTCAGTTGTTGTACCTGGAATCTGTTGGAGCCACTCTTCAAGTTTGGGCGTCACAGCCCCCAGTGTTCCTATGACAGTGACACTGTATACTGTATATATATATATATATATATATATATATATATATACACACACACACACACACACACACACACACACACACACACACAAAACACAGAGGGCATCTCCTTCGATGACTACAGCAAATCCACAAGCACAAAGAAGGAACTTGTTAAATGGAACAGGCTGGGCCAGTAAGTAGCCTAGTGGTGAAGGAACTTGAGAGAAAGTGGTCAAGTTCAAATCCCTGAGGAGACCGTTCACATCTATTCTCAAGCAAATACTGCACCCAGACAGCTGCGTTCTTGCAAATATCCCCATTATGGCGCTAAAAAAAAAGAACAAAAAGAAAAACAAGTGACACTCATCTCACCACTACAATAACATCCTTGGCACCGGTTCCAAAAAAAAAAAGAAGAACGCAGACAAGGGTAAGAATACACAACCTGCGTTCAAAGAGCCGGCAGCGGTCGATCAAATGCTCTCCCATTTCATATTTGCATGAACGTGTTTTTGAAAAATAAAGCGTTGTGTTGTTTCTGCTCCGAGGAGCCAGGCGGTATCAAAGCCGGCGCTGAGGTCTCGCGTGTTTGCACTGCTCCCTCCCTGGGGAGGTGTAGTGGGCAGGAGCACACAGCGGCGGCAGACAGGAAAACCAGGCAGGCCCCGCAACAGGCACCGAAACAGGCATCTCTTTGTTGCCCTGGACATGAAAAAAGTGCAGATGATCAAAGGGACTTTGGGTTGGTCTGGACTCTGTCACTCAGAAATGGCTGGCGATCTAGAGTAGCAACAAACGCAAGAAACCATAAGAGGCTACCACACTACCCGGTCGCAGGTTTTTTTGATCTCTCCCGCTTTTCCTCATTTCGTATTTTTGTAGGCTCCTCTCTCCGTACTAAACCACACATCCGTACTCTCCAACTCCACACATTTGGGAGCCCACAGCGTTTTAACTGGCAGTGAAACAAGCTGCAACTTGAGGTTGGACACTTTTGTTTTGCAAGTGCCTTTGCGATTGTCCAGACGACAGACAACAATGAATTCCAGGTCACAAACAAATAACCCTTTGCTATGGAGGCTGAGGGCAGTATTTCCAGCCAGCAGGCCCTCTGCTGAAACTCTAGGCTCAGAGAGCAGGATGGTTTACATATGGACTCGTCTTGTGCTGAAGCGAGGTGACGGTGCTGGTCTGTTAGTATAGAACGGATATTGATTTTGTCCCACAGCAGAATTTGGGCAGCATGAGAAACGGTGTGGAAAAAGCAGCCCTTTGCTCTGGTGTTGCTAAGGTTCTGGGTGAACCTGGCTGCCACGAAGCAAAACCTCGCCGTCATAAACCGAGGCAATAACATCTAATACGATCAAAGGGAAATAAAACCACAAATCCACAACCTGGCCACCTTGTCGGCCCGAAAAGAACCACATCAGCAGCTTTCATAGCAGCCTCTCTCGCACCACTTAGTTCCTGAAACACACAGCCCTGTAAAGACAGAGAAGGAAACGCACACCGAGCCATAATGTCTGCAAGAACCAAGTGAAACTTCATGTGCAGTTTTGCATTTTTTCCCCGCTTAATGTTTGTTTTGCATTTACCATACATTTTTGAGGCCTCAAATTACAAGCAGAGGAAGCCAGATCATAGGCTGTGTGTAACCAAAGATAGCTTGCGAAACAAAGACAATTGAGTGAAAGTTGAAACTTTAAAACAGAAAGGCACAAAAAAGGCCTTAACACTTCTCGACCTGCTTTTACTTCATCTCGAGCATCGTGCTTTACGACACAAAACACAAATCTCAAAATATGAGTTCAAAATACAAATTTTGCAGATGATTTTGCATGCAGGTTTCACCTTATTTACATGCCTAGCTTCACATTTATAAAACTGGCCCATTACCCTGTACGTATTACATTAGGAACCCAAAATAATTGACTCAGCCTTAGATTCATCTTCATTAAAGCTGCATTTCCGAACTAATAGGAAGAAAAAAGCTTACTAAATTCATGCACAACAGTTTTACTAGAATTAAAAACTGCAGAAACACATACAAAATGGAAAGCCTAGCTAGATTTTTTTTTTTTTTTACTGTAGAATAAAATTTGAAAAAAACAATATTAAAGCAGCAGTTGTGGAAATGCATAGTCTCCTTATACAGCGACGGACAAACATCACACACACCTATAAAACAGCGCGCACACAAACACAGGTGCCCACTTTAGCAATAGATTGAACTCAGAAGCAAAAATGATGTCACTTAAGGTTTCCCCACCAACGCGGTTTCCTGCTGCTGTGACACTGGCGCGATGTTTACGCAACTCGTGGAAACCCATCATGCCTCCTACTTCTTTCTATTCCGAGCGTGTAAGTCTGGAGCGCTTGTGATAGCAGTTTAATAAAGTATCCTGAAGAGAAAGCTCCTTAGTGCGAAACCTGCCAGACTCGCAGATGCAAGAAAAACACTCACCCACACCTTTCTCCCCACTCTAATTTACTCCTCCAGCTTCAACCCATGAGACCATTTACCAAGGAGCCTCCAATGGTCCTTCCTTTTGCCAACCAAAACAAGAAGATAGAAAATAGATGTGTGATTACACATTTTCAGTGAGAGCACCTCTGTTTGGAGGCAGAGGACAGACAGGTGGGGTGTTTTACTCCAGTGCTGCTCCTAGCTTTGCTTACAGTTGTTACTGTAAAGGAGACATTTTCACCCATGAGGTTCAAGCAGTACTTCAGGATCCAGCTCCTAGCTCAGCAGAGAATCTGTTTGCGTGGTGCTCAACAATCCAGCCGACACCTGGTAAGTGGGCTGCGGGAGCTGCTTGACAGGGGATGGAAGAGTTTCTCCGTGAGGGATAGGGATGATGTCAACGGGGGTTTGAGGAGTAACTTGATCGGAGATGTAGAAGATGCCTGACAGGGCCGAAGGACGATAACTGATAACTGGAGGAACTACCTGACAAGGAATGGAAAAGATGTGTGGCAAAGAGCGGGCGAGTTACCTGCCAGGCAATGGAGATGACACGTGTACCGGGGGCTGCCTGACACGCTGCATTTTGTGAGGAAAGCCCCGGTGAGCACACAAGTCTGGGCACAAAGAGGAAAGAGACGGCCAAAATGAATAGCCTCCATCGGCGTAGCGGGCAAGGCTACCACACAATCGCAGACACACAGAGGCACATCTGGCGCCTGGACATCCCGGCAAGGAACTGACGGCGCCAACCGGAGGAGCAGGGCAGACCACGCGCACGCTGGACCTGGGCCATCCCCTGGCACTCCCATGCAGAGAGGAAGCTGAACTGAGTGCAAATAAAACATCTCACATTGTCTGCCAGGCTTGCTTTGTTGACAGTCACAGGTCAGAACAAGACGCCCAAAGCTGTGGCATCACTGGCACTTTGCCCAGTTTAAAGTACTCTCCTTAAAAGCATAGCTATCAAGTCCTTAACTGTCAAAACACACACCTCCATACTCACCTTTTACCGCATTTCTCCGTTTTGCTGTCGACAAACAGGTTTAGCTTTCTTTACTGTTTATTTAAATGTATATAAGCTTGTGTCAGTAGACGTAGATGATGGTCCCAGAGTCTGTCCCTCTCGTTGCTGTGCGAAGCAACAAGGGAAGTCACCCGTTTTCCAGAAGTATCATTGGTGCGCCCGAAATCTCACAAAGCTCTTCCAGAAGCGGAACCCTTGCTGCAGCTTGGCTGCTCACATCACGCCCACGAGAGCAGCACAACCGGACTGTAAAGCCACAATTAGTTAGGTGGAGAATCCTTTCTATTGACATTTAACACTCGTGGGTCAACACCCACACTTTCAAAATCATGGCGTATACGCTGTTATCACACCCAGGAAGATGCAGAAACCCCCTCTAGCTGTATGAAGGGTCAGGATTAGGGTTAAAATATGTATTTTGCTATTATAGGAGGTGAAAGAAAAGGGCAACACATTAATACTCTGCATTATTGCATGGAGGAGGCGCTTTCAAATAGCAGCTGTATTACTTTTGATTTAACTTTTGATTTAACCAAGCACATAGCTTGACACAGCATCTACTCATACAGCTGGATTTCTCCATGAGGATGAGTACCGTAGTACTTGCTGCCCCCTAGGGGGAGGCCCATGTCAGTGGGGGTCCCATCGGAGAGTGCAGACGGGTACGAATCACGGATCTGTAGCCACAGGCTTCCGGGCTTAGTTCCGAGGCTGGGTGCTGATGCCGCACGTGCCTCAGGAGTCCCACCTTGAGCCGCGTTTGTCAATATGGAAAATGTAGGCTGCTTTGAATGCGACTGCAAATAAACACACGAAAGGAGGCAAAGGGAGACTGCGCGCCCGAAGGAAAGGGAGTAGCACTCGCTGCCGAAGCGGATGACGGTGAGGCGGCCATTTAATACGTGCTCTGAAATATATAAACGCATTTTCAAGAGAAAGGCGAAAATGAGCAAATATTGGTTAGATGTTATTCCAAAAGATAAGGAATAATATTTTACTGACATTATTTTGCAGCAGACTAATACCCAGGCCTGACACTATTTCAAAGGAAGCTGAGGACAGTTCCTGCTTGTGAACGGAGCAGCCAGTGTAGGTTCCCAGGTGGTTTTGCACCGCTATAGTAGAATGAATAATGGATTACAGATGCTTTTGGATATGCACAGTCTGGACTGGGCTGAACCGAACCACATCTCTGTCCGCAGGAGATGGCACAATTACGTGTAGCAGTCCCTGTTGTGGCCCACCTTCTCGGAAGGGTGCAGCAGATCCAGCTATCTGAAAGCACCTCACTTTCCTCCCAGAGCTGTGGGTGTAGCATGGCATCAGGAAGGCAGGGGTGGCCGTCTGCCAGCGGGCACAGTGGCGCATCCGCGGGGCCTGGGCGCTTCTCTAATTGGCAGTGAAGCTGGTGAGTGGGCGTCTGTCCTTCTGATCTCATGGCGCAGCTTGAAATTTTCTCCTCGGAGCTTTGGGGGAAAAAAGGGGGAAGCCGTTTTGCTCGCAGACCGGTGCCTGTGATTTAAGCGTGTTTGTACACTGAATGACTACTGTGTGCGCGCGCGCGCCTGCGTGCGTGTGTGTGAATTATGGAGCATGCTTAAAAATTCAAGGCTTCGTGCAACATCATGAAGGAAGTCAAACTTGAGGGAACAAACTTCTGGAAAGGAGACTACCACTGCAATATCCCTAAAATAACTTTTGACCCCACCCCACCCCATCAAATACACAAAATTTCCCGTCAATCAAATGACCTAAGAGCACATTATTTCATCAACCAGGTGTGACTATTCAGCCACAAATATATGTTGATGAAAAATTTGTCTCAAGCCAGCTTACACCCCTGAATCCCATCACCCGTCTTACCTTTCATGCACGTCTTAGCTTTGTTTTCTCACCTGCTACAATTTAGATGGTTTATATCTACAGCCTCTTTCGTTTCCATGGAGACAAATATCCTGACCGCTGCAGTGTAGAGAGTGCTGTCAAACCACCTGCTTACCCAGGACTGATACAGCACTACTACTGTCTTTACAATGTACCTGTGAACCTTGTTTGTTTACCATAATATTGCCAACTGCTACTCTTCTTTTTATGACCGAGATGGTGCAGTTACAATATCTGACATTTTGCTCAGGTTTAAGTTGCTGAACTTATATCCACAGAGGTCTTTTGAGGCCTGGGTGAGAAGAACTCCATGGAAACCAGAAGCAAATGTGTTTCACAGCGATGGAATCTCCTTGATATCCCAGAGGCCTGGTGTCTACTCAAGCAGAAAACCGAGCTCTACGGCAGAGACAAGCGCTTATGCAATGTGCTGTAAAAATATTTAATACTGTATGTACAGGGGACACAAATGTTTGAAAAGGGAAAACCCAAATATGTAGGACAGACAGTACAGACAAGTGCATTACTTGGCTAGGGGGGCTGGGTACCAACTTATGGGGTCGGAAGCAAACGGGCCTTAGCAGCAGTCTAAAATACTCAACGAGTGTGTAGTCAATAAAAACAGAAGCAATAGAAGCCAGTATTTTCACACATGTAAGGGAAATCGCAGCTTTCTATACAAAATTAACAGAATTCTCCCTCATGGTCAGAAAATTCCATTTTTGCCTTTGCAGTATTCAAAGAAATAGCTCAGCAGCGGGTGAGGGTTTCATTTCGCAATGTTCCCACCACAGCATTGCACAAAATGAAGAGACAGCACAAAAAGGAGGCTGACCCATAAAGAAAATATAATACAGCTTTTCCCCATTTTGACATCCCTTAGCTTGTAATTCGACTGTTTTGCGTAAACATGTAGACCTCCTCACCGAGCACCCCAGTCCATGAGAAAAGGATATAAGTCGGAGCTTTCACTTGGTCTGCAGAACGTGTAGCCCTTCTACATGCTTGCAGTCTTTTGAGGCTCAACTTTGTCTGAGCAAGGGAAGGTGCAGCTGCAAATAATAAAGTGATATCGATTTCTGTGTCAAACACAAGGTTTGCGTCGGGTGTTGGCGCAGTTTTGCTCCTGAAGGTCTTTGCAGATTCTCACGCGCTCGAGGATGACGGAGTGCTGCACTGTCATTTTAAAGTGCTCTCCTCGTGTCACTGGCGCCGAACACAAGGCAGATGTTTTACAAGTTTGAATTATGCACTCCAAATACAAAATCATGCTTTTGATCGTATTTTGCGGTTACTTTTGGGGAAACAATAATAATACAAACTAATCCAAGGGGCAGAATACCCAAAAGGGGAAATGTACTGAACTTTACTTCAGCTGCTTTGATAAGAAAGCACCGTGACCCATAACACCTGTCGGATGCCGTGAGGGTTTCCTGTTTTAAATGCTAGAGCTGCCCTGCAGCTGATGGCTGGCCCGCTTTCGGTCTACTGTATTCGTATGTCAATTAAATGGTAAAACAAGAGATTAAAATAATTTAAGTTTTCTACATGCCTGATGTGTTTGGGTTCATTCCAGGGTCTTTGCTCACTTGCTCCCGTGAAGCAATGAATAAACAGTTAGGCAGATCATTGCAACGTCGGGGCTTGGGATTAATCCGAGGCTAAAGGAAGACGGTTTTATTTCGACTGCACAACCACGTGTCTCCGAGAAAAACAATTAATGTTCGAGGGTCTTGTGTAAACTTTAGTGGTGAGGAACAAAGGAAAAAAGATCTGCAATTAAAATGAGATTAAAAAATACAAGTCAACAAGTTGCACAAGATGAGGTCAGGAAGACATTTGTGTTCAGAAACAGAAATGTCACTGGGATTTTTAGCCTTCCCTTGTCTGAATGAGGAAGATTATGTTTCACGGCGCTTATTTCCTAACAACCTGCGTTGAGTAGCTGTGGTGTAAATAAATAACAGATTGTCCTCCACTTATGATGTACTTGACAGACAATAGACTCAAACTTACAGTGGTCAATACTAATAAATAAATGATGAAAGTAAAAAGAGGAAATAGGCAAACATGGTCACAGAAATTAATAGTTAATGATTTCTAGGAGTTCTGGCAACTGACTGAGCATCTTACAAGTGCAACATGTATACGTGAACATCTTGTAATGTACATTGTAGAGCACCCGTGTGACGTAGCGTAAGGATAGCGTCTTCCATACGAAAACATATGCAGCGCTATGAAACAACTGAGCCCTGGTAAGCTTATACTATAGATGAAGAATGTTGCACGCATGTACCTGAACAGCATGTATGTGTGATAAAGCGATTGTGTAACATAAACTCCGTAGGAGGCTGTGTGCTATGATACAATGGCAGTGCCAAGCTCCCACACAGCCAACAGCCATCTTCTTGCATCTCATTCATTGTTAGTTGTTCTCACGACCAGTAACATTTTTCCCCACTGCTCGTTCGACTTGGACTTGAAGATGAAAACCATCGCTTACCAGGAGAACAGCATGACCGTGATGTATTTAAAATTTTATGAACATACTGTACTTTTTATGAAAAGAGACTTTGGTAAAGAATACAGTACTGAAATATTTCGTGATGGTATGGATAATCTACTGTACTATACTTAGTAAAATTAAAATAAGAGTTAAAAAAATGTATAAATGATTGAAAAGAAGTCAATGTTCGGTAGACCACACACTTAATAGAAATAATAGAAACAATTCCTTTGTCATGAGTACAAATCACCTTGAGATGTGATTTATGACCTAGCTGTCGGACAATAAACCGGTTATAAGTCGAGGACAGTGCAAGATGAGTTTAACTAACCGAGTCCATATTCAAATATAATTTTTGGAATATTTCGATCAATATTTTAATAATGTCAGCTGCATTTTTATTTCACTAATCCCTCAGTGAAAATTCTAAGTTTATTAGCAGTGAAACATATCAGGCCAAACTGAGTGTGTGTTGCTACTAAGAACAAGTTAGACATTTACAATGACATTCATTTTCTGTACTTATAATAGAAATAAACAATAAATTGGATCAAAATGCCATTCGTAAAAATTATAATCCATCAAAACTGCCTAGACTAAGCTGAGGATTAACGTTATTGACCGAATCCACAACATGAAGCAAAAGCTGAAACGCTGCCACCAAAACAAATCGAGTGCCACTGTGGAAAAAGAGCACTTGTTTCTTGTTGGGCCTCAGTGGGCTGCTAATTGTGTCTGAATTACTGGATCAGCCGTCTGGGTGGACCTGGACCTACTGTTATTGTCTTGGATTGCCAGGAGGTCACTGCAGTTCAGCCTAAGGGGAGATTTTCTTGGCGGAGGCAGCACTTTAAAGCCGACCATTTGGCCCACCCATTAAGCTCCGTTGGCATATTAGCGTTGCACGTGACTTTTAGGCAACTTTTATTACTGAGAATGTGGTTCCAGTTGCAGTTTAAAGCTCAAATACTTACATTTACACAGCTGACCATCGACATGGAGTTTTTCTGGAAGATTCAGATGTTGTTTCTCATGCCTGCATGTCTCACTGTTCAGTTTCATGGAAGATTTCCAAACACTTTTTGTGCACTATCGATATCAGTTGGATTGGCTTGCAGCAAAGATATTTTCTCTGCTGACAAAAACGCAATGTGTCTATAACCACGAAGGCATGACATCGGGTCTTTTTCTGAATCCCATGCTGCAGCACTGAATGCTGCAGAGCTGATGAAGCCTCTGTTTGTTGGTTTGCTCTTAGGAACACAGACCCTGCCATTACCTGAATGGTTAAGGCTCAGTGTCGCAGGTCTCTCATGCCCGGTGCCCTCTGCGTGGACCTGCATGCAGGTCAGGGTCACAGGGGTCATTCAGGGAGCTACCAATGCGCCTGGTCTGCAGCGGCAGGCCCACGTCCTTCCACCGCCCCTGAGCTTGTCACCGCAGAGACAGCCTGGCTGGAAGAGCTGAGGTCAGGGTGAGGAGCAGTGGAGAGGGAGAGCGAAAAGAAAGAATGCAAATCATGATTACAATGTTTGCTTGTGTGATTTGCGTTTCCATGGAGATGGACTTGTCACAGTGAAGCACTTGGGGCGGATAGTCTGCCGCACTTCCTTTCGCCTTTTTCTATTTTTGCATTTGTATTTTAAGATGTGTTTCTTAAACCTGTAATCAGGCAACACTTAAGTCAAAGCCACAAAAGGTAAATTGTCCATTTCCTGCCATTAAGCGGCAGTAAAATTGGAAAGGATTAAATCAAAATGCATTTAAAGTTATATTGCTAAAAATTGGCTTTTAAAAACCTTAAAATTATACAGGTACAGTGCAAAAATGTAGAATAATGTATTTGTATGGCAAAAAAAATAACAGGGTAGCTGAGGGAGTTCTTACCTGTGATGCTGAGGAGTGGCACGGTTTTCTCCAGATGCTAACACTTCCCATCCAGTGCATCTTATGCGGCCTCAAACTAACGTGACTGAGAAAGTTTGCGTGAATAATAATAAACAAATAACTACGCAGTTCAGCACGCACACCTCACATTGCAAGTCCCATTGGAGGCATCTTGAAGGATAGCAATTCCTGTTCAGCGGTGTTCTGATGTATGAAGGACTATACTGTACTGTATATTTGCCTGTTTTCTCCATATCCCCAAAATACTGAAGGCTCTGAGCTGAAATATATCCATGTTACAACTTCTCATTGCAACAAATAAGTCTGTAACTCTGAGTGCTGTCCTGCTGTCCTTTATTCCAGTTAGGCTTAGGGGAGGATTTAGGACTGCAATATTTTTTTTTAAAAATGTTATAAAACCACGATTATTTTTATTATTATTTTTAAAAATTTTTTTTACATTAGACAAGAAGTTATTAGTACTGAGTGTATGAATGTCTGTATACCTGCAAGGGAACTGCTCTTCATTCAATCCATGGCACTGTGGCTGGGTGAAGCAGTGATTCATTCCCAACCGTTTTCCAGCTAAAGAGCCTGACTGCACCTTTACTGATCTCTACATTTCCTCATTCTTGCCCTCTGACAGTGATTTTCCTACACAATCACCCTCCATTCGCACCACCTTCCCCAAAACTGTTGGTCAACCAGCCATGCAACTAATTTTATGTAATTTATCAGAATCTTATTTATACTAAATTTTGTTGAATTTTAGTAGAACTAAATGGATGCAAGATTCTCAATGTTTATTTTAAAAGCACACAAAAAAAGAAAAATCGATTGTACCTAGTGGTGCAATTCTAATAAAATTGTTGTATTTCCAACAAAGTATTCAAATTTCAAATTGAACTCAAGTATTAAACTGTAGTGAGGGCAGCCCTAGGCTTTAAATGCTTTCACCACAGGACATATGAACATACCAGCACCATTTCTCCTAAAAGTGCTGTCTTATGAGGAGTAATAAAAGATTTAGATTTTGAGTGACAGACTTTGGTTGGCTTCTCTTCATGTTGAAGTGATATTAGAACAAATTCAAATTTTCAACTGTATCGCCGTGTCGAAGAGGAAAGAGGGGGTCCACACTGGACTGGGGGCTTGTTTCTCTGCCCAGTCTCTTCACTTACCCAAATCAGACCTGTAGCCACCCCCTGGGGTTTCCGAAAGTGTTGCTAGTGGCAGTTCTGGTCATAGAGATGGCAGGGGGAGTAACAAGTTGGTCTGGAAGTTTCTGGAGGCTTTTGCCAGCCTTCTGCTGTGGTTATAAAGCATTCTGGGCCTCACCCAGCACATTGCTACCCTTCTGTTGTCTCCTGAAATAAGAGCAGGAAAAGCTTTACCCACCTGGGGTACATTTCAGGAAAGTGAGTAGCAGCACAAGCATTTTATACACTTTGATGTAATTTACTGTATATAATGTTATATATTTAACTGGCCATAATCTATAGCAAATAAGATGGCCTTTCTGCAACAATGAGAATAACTGCAGTCGTAATGACAGTGCACAGAAGGCTGTCATGCTGCCAGTTCTTTGGGGAGGAGGGGATGGCTTCAGGAAGTTGTAAAACCATGAGGACCTTTGAACTCCAGTAGGCCACAACCGTAAAGAGGACCCCTTATTACTGTCTGGAATGAAAAGTTCTGGATGGCCCAGTTAACAAAGAAAAGTGCTTTGCTGAGCTCCAAAGCTCATTGTGGACTCACAAAGGGTCATGCACTGCCCATCGCACCCAAGCTCTACAGCAAATCTGTGCATTTCAACATTAGAATCTTACCACAAAACCAACAGCCGAGGTTGCCATGGGCCACACATCCCTCAGTCCACCCATCCATTATCATGAACCCCTTCGTCCAGGTTGCCAAGGTGTTCATTTTAATGAGAAATTGAAATAACGCGTAATCTGACAAAGCAGCCACCGTCTTCCTGACTTGTTGCTTATTCTCATTCACGCATGCTTACATGAGTGAATGAAACTGCTTCATGCCACATTTCTGAAAGCTGTGGTTTGTGTAAAAATGCATTTGTTGTCTTATTTTCTGTGCTGTGAAGCGCTGAGCAATGGATTCCATTATTAGCTTAGTCACTCAGCCCTACCTAATAGCAACACGTCATCCTGAGTTAGGGAGGGATTTTGACAGGGCTTGCTTTAGCAGAGTCAATGTGTTTCTGTTTAGCTTTGGTTTAGATTTACAACCTCCATGTTTACTAAACTGTTTGCAGGTTGTGAGCATTTGTTCTGGCTGTGCTCCCCTGGCTGTTGTTCCTGACTGCGCACCGCATAAGCTACACATGTACAAGGTTTGATCAAAAACTAAAGCATTATATTTGCTTCTAATAGTTTACACATCTTGTTTACGCGATTCCCCTTTTCAAAGTAATCGCCCCCAGATGACATGCATCTACGCCAATGTTCCTGCCACTTTTAGAGTCAATTCTGGAAGCCTTCAGCTGAGATGTGTCTTCACATTATTAAGGACGAATCTCCTTATCTTCAGATTAATTTAGATTTTTGGGCAAAAGGGAAAAAAAATCATAGGTTGGATGAATAGGTATAGGCAAGGCTGGGTGACTACAGAGGGTGGGGCATCACAATGCTTCTCTCTGCTGCGAGCTGTGGGGAAATGGCTGATGGTGTCTGCACCATGACAATGCTCTTTTTTACACAAAAATAAAATTAAAGCTCCATCGCTTCAACTTTAAGAAATAAACAGAAGCTCGTATGTGTGGTACAGCGGGAGAATGAGGCGGCTTGACTGCAACTGCGGTCAAATTTTTTACCAGGTTTTTCGCATTATTGTTGTAGCTGCTCTCCCAGAGCAGAATCTCAGAGCAAGAAAGTAAAACTGTAATGATGGGGACTTGGCTCCCCACTGCATGTGGTCAAGGACATTTGTATACTTTACACAATACACTGAAGCAGTCCATTTTCATACTAGTGCCAGCGTTTAAGGCCATTTATTTGTTTAACTTTGAATTTCTTTACAAGCTGACTGTTTTAGCCAAAATCAGCACTACCGCAGTACAAAGGCAGCCTGCTGGGGCATCTGCCACATTTCAAAAGCATGTGACGTTGCTACTTCGGTCACAGTGGCGTCCTGCTGAGCCAAGGGCAATTAGATGGTCCCTTGGAGAATCACCTAAATAACTCCCTACTAAATTACTACCCCTCCCTCTCCCTGCCGATGCCCTGCGTCTGCACTGCGCCAAGGCTCCTTCGCTACAAGACAAGAAGGTACCGTTAGAGCACCGACGCATCACAAAGAGTTCAAGGTGTTGCGTTGGCCTCCAAATTCCCCAGACTTCAATCCAGTCGAGCATCTGTGGGATGTGCTGGAAAAGCAAGTGCGATCCATGGAGGCCCCACCTCGCAACTTACAGGACCGAAAGGATCTGCTGCTAACGTCTTGGTGCCAGATACCACAGGACACCTTCAGAGGCCTTGAGAAGTCCATGCCTCGACAGGTCAGAGCTGTTTTGGTGGCACGAAGGGGATCTACACAACATTAGGCAGGTGATTATAATTTTGTGGCTGACCGGTGTGGTTTTCACATCGGCACGGACAGTGACACACGTGTACGCACACACCTGCCGCCTTTCCGACAAGGTACACAGAGACCTGCTCGCCGCAATTAATATGTAAATGCACTCATCTTCAGGCACGGACAGGGAGAGATTACTTTTGGCTACTGGAAGGAGAGCAGATTCCACCGTGCTCAAAAGGTCTGCTGCATTGGGCCTCTGCAGCCTCTCCGTTCAGTGAGGGCGAATATAACCCTAAAAACGGCACTCACCTCATCTTGAGCTTCTGTTCATCAATGTTCCTCTCCCTGTGACACAAAGTAATGAGATTTTTCAAAATGCAACTGAAACGTGAACTTGGTTGCTATGACCTCAGCCTTTGGATGAGGATAGCCTGGATATCAGCCTACAAGCAAAGGGAACATTTTGCTGCACGCAGGCTTAATACAAATTAGCAATGGCACAAGCACGGTGTTCATTGCACACAAACGCGGTCGCAAGTTTAGGTTAGGGCAAATCTAGCATTTTAACTTGTTGCAAATTACTAGAACGGTAAAAATTTGGGAGTGCAAAATACTTCCTGTAGCACTTTAGCACATTGCACGTACACAGACTGCCCCCTTCTTAGCATCAAGGTTTGGCATAAATGTTTTAGATAAATGCCACTACAAACATAAAATCTCCTTTTGATTTATACAGCAAATATGCAGAAAAAAAGTCCCTCTTAAGATAAAAAAAAATTAAAAAGTCTAGGTAGGCAGACAGCTTCAGGCACTTGCATTCAACCTCGACCAAATGTAATCCATTAAAATTCCTTTTAAAAGCCAATATCGGCGCCTCTCTCATCCAGAGGTTTTGGTGTGCTGCATTTGTATATCCTCTGTGTGTGTTTATTCTCTTGACCACTTTGTCCAGAGCTCAAGTACAGGACAGGAGGATTGAGAAGATGGTTACCAGCTGATGCAAAAGAGACCCTGATTATGGAATCGTGTGTATCTAGGATAGACTGTGTGTTTCCTGAGATTTTAAGCACACGCTGTCTCTCCACATTAGACAATGTGGTCTGGTCACAAGGATTCTAGTGAGCATGATGACGTTCCTAGAACCGTTTGGGGCACGGGTGCTTTGGCAAAGAGCATCGCAGTGCCCTTACATCCTGTGCACTGTCACGAACGGACAACTAACTATTGTCCTTATACCCAAACCAGCACTAATAGCTAGCGCTCGGATAAGTTACTTGTATACCTTCATTGTCCTTGCAGCCAGAGCAGCGATGGTCAGCTAGATGCATCCCGTTCACTAAAGCCTTGACAAAAACATTTGCAACATCTTCAGGGCAAGGAGACAGTGGTCTAACCAACCAGACCACAGCAGTCTCTCAGTCAGAAAAGGCCTGAGAGTGGTGGCTGGGTTACCCTTGGCCAAGTGCTTATGGGTAGTGGGGAAACTGCTGTTAGACAATGTGGGTATGGAGGGGAGGGTCACCAAGGCACATTTCTGACCTTGTATATATTTTGTTCAGTGTGGCTACAAAGGGAAACCCTGTACCAGGTTTATTATCTGCAGATAAAACAAACTTTTTAATAAGGCTGTGAATTCTGGTCAGTGTGCACTTTCTCTGCATCTGCTGATGCTCGGGGAGAAGCTCCATCTCCCTTTTGCACTTTTGCTGAGGAGAGTTCCTCCCTCCAGCAAGGGCAAATGACCAGGGATGATTAACGGTATAGCGGGGAGGACTTATCAGGGGAAGCTGGACTTACATTGGGGAGGGGAGGTTAGTGGGACAGAGGACCAGGGGAGTGTAGGAGCCCTTGAAGCAGGGTTTCCTGAAGGGTGCAGTGAGGAGTTGTGCAGAGCTTACCTGGGGGCTTCCTGCAGTCTTGGACAGCACTAAAGATCCCAGTACTCACACGTGAAGGTTAACATACATTTTTCACTGCCTGATACCTCCACTGCACACATCCAGCTGCCATGGCCTTCCCTAGGGAAGGTTGAGGGGCAGCAAATTAATGGGTGTCTCTGTGAACCATGACAGAATGTTGGATAGAAGCTGAAGCAGGACAGTTTACAGCCAATGCTGAGTCTGAGCTCAAAACAAGTCTGGGCCAGGACTGGACTTTCAAATATGATATAGCTTGTAAAAAATGAGATATTTCAGCAATCACTATTCACCTCAACTTTCTTCTGATCATTAAAAAAAACACACATACTTGTGTGTTACTCTGTCTGTTTGGTTGCTGATCTTCATTTTCCTTCCATTGTGCTACAACAGCTATAACCTTTAAGGGAATCTGATGTCGACACGATGGGTCTAAATTGTGATGCCTCCGTCTCATTATTTATGCTTCCAATGAGACTGCTGGCCCAATTTTGTCCAAATTCCAGCAGTTTGATTTCCATGTAGCATAACGCATGGAAAATGATGACTAAACCACCCCTCACCTGAGTCCTAGAGCTGAGGGGAGCTCAGGCAAATGCACAAATAGAAAGACCCCACAGTAGGGAAATAGCCAAATACAGACTTTATTAACATAATAAAATGGACACGTATGCACACACAAAAACACTGCTTGGTTGGAGAAGCTGTATCTTGTCCGCACACAAAAGCCAGAGTACTGAAGAAGGGTTGTTGGAGCTCACACCTGTGACACTCTGCACCACTGACACACTGTGGAGCTGTGCTACAGACTGGGATCACATATAAAAACAGTAATAACATGTGAGCAGGGTTAGAGTCAGGAACAGTAATCTGATGACCATTGCACTGTCCAGGCACTGTGAAGCAGCAGCACTATCCAAAGCACCAGCGTGCCGCACTCTGTATTACTTTGTCCGTGGCATCTGCTATAGCACAAACTTGTGCTCCCACGTTGTGTTCCCAAACTCTGACTGACACTCAAGTGCTGAAAATATCTACACCGGTCTGAGTCCAGCGTGTGGACTCATGATGAAAGGTGTCCCTCTTTTTGAATCCGTCATTCTGTGGCATGTTAACATACATTCTGCATTAAAAACACCTCAGTCGTGGTAACTTTCTCCCATTACTACCTACTGTATGTACAGTAGGTCCTGAGTGTGGATGGATTAACAGATGGAGTCCTTAACTTCTACTTGTGTTAGAGATCACAGAAAGTACCATATCGGTCTGAATATAAGATCGCATTTTTTTCTGGGAATTACATCTAAAAAAATATGGGGTCATCTTATGGTCAAGAACTGGACCTATGAAGGACATACACTGCCCGGCCAAAAAAAAAGTCACCAACTGGATATAACTTAGTGTTATGATCTGGGGTTGCTTCAGTTGGTCAGGTCTAGGTTCAGCAACGTTATGTGCCCAAAAATGAGCTCAGCTGACTACCTGAATATACTGAATGACCAGGTTTTTCCATCAATAGACTTTTCTTCCAAGATGACAATACCAGGATCCGTGGGGTTCAAACTGTGAAAAAGTGCTTCAGAGAGCATGAGAGAGACATCATTTTCACACATGGATTGGGGCCATATAACAGCAGCAGCGATTAAATCATATAATGTTACAAAAACCTTTTTCCAAAAATGAATGTTGAAAAAGAGGGGGTCGTCTTATAATCGGGCCAGTACGCTATTACCTTGGAAAAGCCTTGCACAAGCAGAGCTTTAAGTGCGTGCATCATCAGGGCTGCTTCTAGTAACAAGGACATAATAACACGCACCCCTCATTGCTCAACAGATCTGTCGGGTTCTTTTGAAGGATCAGCGGTTCTGGCATTAATTATATAATATATATTAATTAATACATAGGTACTGGTGTCTTCAAATGGTTGGGTCCAGCATTCAGATGATCCAGTGAAAAGAGATGGAAGAGACCAAAGGACTGAGTCCAACACAAGAAGGAAGTTCATAATTCAGGAGCTTGACCCCTTTAAGTGCCTGTCAGTTGTAGACTTGGATCTGGGTTCAGCACGTTTATCAATGGAGGTCAATGTTGATCGGGTTTGAGCTCAGTGTCAGGCCAAGGCTCATCGGTGAAGGCCTATGCTTTAATGTAGAGATTTCTGCCCATTTATACAGAAAAGCCTCCAGATTCACCTGTTCAGACTCCATTTCGGCAGAGCAGCACCAAACCCATCAGGCCTCAGTCTTGCTATGGAACTCGAGCACTTTAAAATGGAATTCTTCCTGTATTTGTCAGATAAACGTAACATCTTTTCCCCATATCTAGGTTGTTTTCTTTAGTGATTTCGTGTCGCTTTTTCTACCTTGGTGTTCGCTGCAGTTTGCTGCACTGCGTACAAACTTTTTGTTTTTCAATACGCTCCATGGATTGCAGTAAAAGCTCATTTAGGATAAAGCGCATTGATGAACGCAAATGGATACGTAAATAAGAGCAACGAAATCCCCCAAGTTTGTGGCAGCCAACAGCATGCAAACCAGTTTATGTGAGGCTCTGCTCTGTCGTATTCTGAAGATGTTAAACGTATAGCTTCAGCGGAGCGAATTTGGTGATTTTTCCTTGAAGTGCACATGTTTCTATGTAGGGAAAGAAAGACAAAAATGATCTGATTTGGCCTCCATTTCTTTCGGCGATGACATCAGCTGAGCCGCTGCTATATAAATGCAGCCCGATGCAATGTGTAAGCTGCGGGTATGAAAAAAATTCATCCTGCTAAAAATCTGAATGAAGGTGAAACAGTTTAACAGATAAGAAGAATGTTTGGGAAACACCCTGATTTGCTTTTGGCTCCCATGTCAGTAATAAAGTCATAAATGTGCAGCTGTGCTTGGTCATATTTTGAATCAAATGGACAAACTGTCCTAAGCTTAAAGAAGGTGAAAATGAGCCATAATCTCACTTCTCTTGAGGTATGCATGGAAAAATTCCCAGGAAGGAGGTTCTCCGGATACCCCCTGGTCAAACCCTGCTACTAATAAATTTCAAGGACGTTCGCCCCACAATACTGGAAGCCTCTGGTTAAAGACTGGCACCCGAGCGGGAATTCAGCAGGCGGACCCAGTGTGACTCAGGAGCAGCCACAGACAACACATGACTCATTCACTGGGTTTAACACCAGGAGCTCCATCCAGCAGCATCCACCACACGAGCACAGCGGGATGTGATGAGTCATGTTTTTGGGGCCATATAACAGCAGCAGCGATTAAATCACAGCATATGTCAGGTTTGACACGGGTGCCGTGCTATTAAAACAAGTTAATTCTCGAGCAGACGTTGCCGAACAAGTCAAGCGTTTTGATTGACACGCTGCTTCACCAATAGGAAGTATGGTGGCTCCAGCAACCTTTGGACATTTTTCCCGAGTAGAGGGAAAATGCTGGGAATCGGTCTGGTTGCTGTACTTCCCCACATCCACCCCCATAAATGAACAATCTTCAGACGTGCTTTGCCGGAAAGTTCTACTTAATTTATTTCGGTGTAAAAATGACTAGAAATTACTAAGAAATTTGAATGAAGTTATTGGTCAACTGGTCAAACAGCAAAATGAGAAATGTTGCCTTCTGAGTCATCTTCAGTGCAAGGGGAGATGAGGAAAGAGAGAACTGGACAAGTGGAACAAAAGCAGAATGCAGCAAACATTGTCGTGCTCTGCCTGCCTAACCAACTTCGGTACGATGTGAAAATGGATAAATAGCACAGTAGGACCCACGTCTCCAGGGAGGTCAGTCTTGAACAAGGCCTGGCCCAGTGTTTACACCAGCTTGCCAAGCCTACACCATTTTGCCTCCAACCTTGCCTCTAGGGTATAACTGCTAGCGGTTATAAGCTTGATTTTGGCAGTTTGAAAACTGCAATTTTCTGGCAGGGCCAGAAATGTTCAGATTTTCCTGATTCATTTTCTTCCCCAATAGATGTGTTCCTTCCTTTTTTTTATTTAAAACAGAAGTACACCTTTTCACATCTTGGCTCTTTATAACACTTATTTAGGTGTTCCTTTCAACACCTCATTTCTGTTTTTAACTATTTAGCATTTTTCAGATAAAACTGAGTTATAGACACATGCCTAAAAGTAAAAACAGAGACACATAAAGAAGCTGGAGCTGAAACACATCTTACTTTTCTGTATAAGAAAGTACAACTAACAGACTTCTCACAAGTTTTGTTACTTAACTGGAAAGAAAATGCATTCACTTTCAACAAATACACCAGACAGTAAGTAATGGAGAGAATCCACAAGTTGTCCTTTGCGAAGGCTCTTTCATTGGCTCCGCTGCCCTGTATGGTCAAAACATGGCCAGCTTCATGCTTGTTGTGCATCTGATGGTGGGCATGGGACATGCAAGTGGCTGTGTACCCTCAGCAAAATCACTCTAAACTCAGCAAAGCAGACCTGTCCCAGGAGCCCTAGTCCAGCTGGAAATTGAACCGCATAGACTAGAGAACCAGGTACGGGCAAATGGACCACAAGCTAAGAAACTAAGGTGCAATTTATCAACCTTGACTACATTTGTTTATGGCCATCTTCAGACGAATGATATGATCAACTTCATAAAAGCAACAATAATAGATAGATAGATAGATAGATAGATAGATAGATAGATAGATAGATAGATAGATAGATAGATAGATAGTCAAAATTATGTGAACCTCTTTGTCTAATGACTGAGCCATTTCACCTACACCCATTCAACATACAAACACATTCTAGACAATTTTGTGCTTCCAGCTTTGTCGCCACAGTTTGGGGAAGAAGTTCCTTTCCCGCTCCAGCATGACAGCTCCCACCCCGTGCAGAATGTGAGCTCCATAAACACATGGTTTGCCCAGGTTGGTGTGGAAGAACTTCAGTGGCTGCACAAAGCACTGACCTCAAGCCCACTGAACACTTTTGGCATGAACTGGAATGCTGACCACAAGCCAGGCCTTCTCACCCAACCTCACTGATGTTCTTGTGGCCGAATGGGCCAAAAGTATGTGGACACATGACCATCACCCCCATATGTGCTTGTTGAACATCTCATTCAAATGCCTTGGCCATTATTATGGATGTGCTAAGACGAGTGCTGAGAGGCAGTATTTCCTTCAGTCCACTTCTTCCTCATGTGATCACAGACAATTTGTAGACATCCCGTGCAGCACAGGAAATTCAGGAGATGGAAAGGTAATACAAGCTGAAATGGAAAACCAGGCTGGCATCATGCTTGTGCGTTTTCTTGCTTCTTGATTTTTGGACAGATGCATATAATAACAACGAAAAGCTTTTTCAGATGATTCACCCCCAGTAATGGAACAAAAAGTACAGTCCCCGGCTCTTGTTATCTTCATTTCGGACAAATGCGCGCCAGACAGTCAGATGAGACAGTGGGAGAAAGCACCGGAAAGGCAAGTGCACAGACCACTCTCTGTTCACTTCAGCAGTTCCATGAGTTGGTTCTTTCTTGGCCCCCGTTGCTGGTCATTTGATGTAAACATGCAACACCATGTACTTCTTGATCCTATGTCACGTTGCAATTCCAAACACAGGGGAGGGTGATGGGCTTTGCTCACTCACCCCTACTTTTTTTTGAACAGAGGTATGGATATCAAAGAAATTTTAAAAAAGTATAATAAATCGTGCTGAAAGCACACTGGACAGTGAGAGTATCAAAGCTCATCCTTCTCTGCATTTTCACATGGTATTGACAGGTGTGACTTTGATCTTTATGGTTTACCTGCATGCTGCTGTGGCAACGGACCGATGAGCACAGAAGCCCCTTTAGGTTTGTGAGGGATTCCCACCCTCATGCAGGATCTGTGAGGAGAATCAGTGCAAAATAAAGCCAAGTCCATGCTGGATCTGATCCAGGTGAGAGAGGGACACATTTGCACTTTGATGTTAAAAACATACAACAGCAGTGCAAAAAATAAAATTCTAAATATCATCCCACCAATAAAACAAATAAAGTAAACAAATAAAAGCAATATTTGCATAGTTCTGTCGTACATTTGGGTGGAATTCAAGACAAACTCGTGTACAACTCAACAAAATAAGCCAAGAAATATGACCGCAAAAATAGACGGTGCGTTTTACCCGATTTCTCCACTAGGCGGCAGTGTCACAGTTACGCTAATTGAATTGAATTGAATTGAATTGAATTGAATTGAATTGAATTGAATTGAATTGAATTGAATTGAATTGAATTGTGAAGGAGATGCACTGACCGACTGTGAGTTTTTGATACCTTGGTTTAGAGGGGTTTAACAGCATGTCAGGTGTTGGAAGAGGAGGCAGAACCTCAGCAATGAAGTTATATTTATTCCATTATCTGGACGCCCTTAGCAGAGCTGCAAATAGTTGCCGTGCCTTTGTGGCCCTCGTGTGGAGAAGGAGAGAATAGCAGCGTCAGCTATTACACCTGCCAGGGTCAGTAATCTGGCACAGTGTTGTCATTTTAAAAAAAAAATGTTTAAAAACAGTAATATCATCTACAAAAACACTTTTTTTAATAAAGTGGCATTTAAAAGATCACTTCAAACTGTCACGTTGGTGTCCCTCTTTATACAAAAGCTTTGCACTCTGTGTAGTTTGTGTTACAGGTGTTCTCAGTTTTAGGAAAATCGGTCTTATTGATATTTCTTCAACAAATGGAGCACTTGGGTGAGAAAGCTGATTGCTGGAGATTTTGAAGCAGAACTCAGACTTAAGGTGATGCAGCACTGGCTGTACTGTTCTCCTCTGGACACCAACTTTGCCATAACAGTGACAGCATCCAGGCGACAGCAGTCCCTCAGGTGGAATTAATTCACTGCCAGGCTGTTTGGGGCTGATTTTAAATCTCACCAAAACTAATACAGCAATTCCTCGATTTGCGAAATGAATCCATGTCTGAAAACTGCATGTGTGCCAAAAACTTATTTCCAATTATTTTAAATGGGAAACGTAATGATAAGTGCATTCCCAGTTCATCTGAACAACCTCCCCACCAAAAAAATTGCTTTCCAAAATGGCAGTAAAAAATTGTAAAATGCCTTGTAACAGCACAATGTATCCGTGCAGCATGCACACATACACACACACTGCGCATCAACACCTCTTTTCACTGTAGGAAGATCGGACCTGTCCAGAAAGATGAATGAAAGACAGAGAAGGGCCAGGGACTCCATGTTTCACAGCTGTTCATTCAATAACAAAATTCATATTAAGAAATCAGTGAAGACAACAATTTAAAACAAGCATGAAAAGCATATTTATTGTAATGGACTGTTTTTGTACCTCAAGTGAAGAGAACATTTAATTGTGAGTTGTGGTGGGTCTTGGAAAGTGTGAGTAGTCCATGGGGACAAATGCATAGCCAGTCTGCATGGAGACTGGTTATGCATCATTTAGAGAATCTGGTCAATCTTAATTAAGACGTTCACCTCTTTCATATCTTTTAATCGCTTGCCTTTTTTAGCATTCTTATCGTTTTTCAATTGTATCACAGGATTTGCCACCTCTTTTGGCCCCATTTTGCTGGGTTACACCTTATGAGATAAAAATGGAACAACACATCAGATGCATGTAGAACACAACTTGCTGTTTTCTTCACAACTTTATCGCCTTGTTGTTTCACTGAGGAGAAGACAGTTTGAGGCCTGAAGTTGTTCCCTATCTTGGCCACTAGATGGCAACCAACGATTGGCATTACATGACTATATCAGTGCTGTGCCACACAGATTTCTACCCAAATGTTTTACTCTGCCTGATTTATTAGACCGCTTTCTACATCACCACCATCATCTTCATAATCCCTTCCATTCTCTTAAAGAATCATAATTAGCTTTAAGACACCGTAATTAGGCATCTGTTGTCTCACGCGTCTGCGGCCACTCGATGTGCCGGGACACTTGTGCCGACAGCACCAGAATTAGAGCTCCTACAACCTGACAAGTTCAAAGATTTAAAGAGTCTGTTTTAAAATTATTTTAGTTAGACATAGAATAAAAAAAGCGACACATGAACCATGGAAAAGCTAAAATTATGCTTATAAAAAAAGCATCCATTACTTTTCCTTAACTGCTTTATCTTGGATGGAGTTGCAGCAGTATGACACGTATCCCAAAATCACTGGGCCCAAGAATATGACACTACTCCTTGGATAGGACCCCAGTCCACTGCAGGGTGGTCACACACAGCCACACACATGAATTCGCATGCACTGAGTAATCAACCTGAAGCACATATCTTTGGACTGTGGGGGGAAACCCATGCAGACGCAGGGAAAGCATGCAAACTCCACGCAGACTGAACTGGATTTGAAATTGTGTCTGAACATGCAGATAGAGAACAAAACACAGTGAAAACTACACAAAAAAGCCGATGTAGAGTGAAAAGTTTATGGATAAAAACACTTCGATATACGTCTTGGTGGGATGCTCATTATATGCGCTTGTGTATTTCAGTTGCTAGTTCGGTAGCTGAAACAGCTCAGTGGTAGGTTTATCTACAGCACGAAGCCTTCTTCTGCTTTCAGGATGTTTCTTCTCTTCGGTGTGAAATTACATATTTTGGGATCTCATCCTGTGTTTTTCCTTTACTCATGTCCTTAGGTACAGCTGGCAGGAGGATCTCAACATTTTTTCACATTTATTTATTTATTTATCTCATGCTTTTATCCAAGGTGGCTTACACTGCTATGATCTGGTCATTAATACAACTGCTCCGAGGTACTACAGCAGGAGATGAGACTCAAGCCTGGGCCATTCAAGTGCAAGAAGGCATCGCTCTCCACTTCACCACCTGCTGCTGCAGGCTGTTACACTTCATTTAAAAGTCCCAGCTGCCCTGTGAGGTGGCCCAGAGTGCCTGGGTGGCTTCTCCAGGTAGGTGGGAGTCAGTGTGTATGTTGTGCGGATGACAGGTGCATTGGTCGGTTCAGTGCAATCCCAATACCAGCCACACGCAGTAAGAGAAACTTCAGGAAAGAAATAGGAGCGGCATAGAAACACTCCCTCGGGTTTGACCAGAAGCAGGAGGAGCCACCTCCTTGTCGCCTGGCCAGGTTCCTGCCCGCTACACTGCTGCAGCGCCAGGTAATTAAAAAGAAGAACCCAACATCGAAATGAAGCGCATGGGTGTTGGCCCCTGGAGTGGATCCCGCACCGTACGCATTTAGCTCCCATCGACTACACGTAGCATTATGTTGAGTGAGCCGCCCTGAGCTGTGCGTCCCGCTGGTGGACAGCTGTATTTTTAACACTGCCAGGGTTCACAGGAGAGACTCTTCCAGGACACACGGCTGACTCCTCTGTGCATACTGGGGGTGCTGGGCCAAGTGGACAGCAAATAGACTCCCTGCTTTAAATAAAAAATTACCACGGAAAGTAACTTCCAACACAGAAAAATAACCCCAGACTTCAAACTGTGCATTTTCGGAAAGAGGCTTTACTGTGGGTCGGACACCTTGCAGAATTGCCACAGGGATGGGTAGGGCCACCAGTTCACCTGGAGAGTGTGTAGCTGGGAGGGGGAAAGAAAGCAAGGCCGCATAAAATGTGGGGAAAATACACACTCGGCACAGATAGACGGAGGCCTGGTGCAGAGCGGCGACAGTTGTTCCTGCACCAGGTATGCACCTGACTGTCGAGGCTTCAGTCTCAGGCCACCTCCTGCTGTAGAACCCTCACCCTCAACTGATGCAGTAAAAATGGCACAGCTGTACAAAATGAGGTAAATTAATATGGATGTCTAACATAGTAAGCCCGAGTGGCCAAAGGTGTCAGTAAAACGTGTTGCTGATGGTAAAATAACACCAGCTATGTAGATAAATATTTGGTCTGAATAAGTAAAAGAATTTGGTCTTTTTATAAGCCTGTGTGCACATTTTTTGTTGTTGTGCAGCATCGCTGTCCAATGTATAATTTGTCAATGTGTTTTTTTTTTTTACTATTTTCTTGCTTTTATCTGCACTCTGATGCCCAGTCAGATGTGTTCATTTACTGCATTCTGTAGTATTCATGATATCACCTTAGCCAGTGGTGTCCAACCTATTTTGGCCACAGTCATTATTGTGAACTGGATGAAGGGCCATACACATAGACATCACAGTTACATACTGAGTCTAAAATGGAAAAATGATTCAATTTTATTATTACTATTGTTGTGTTATCATGTATCATCATGTGATCCAATAGAATATGTAGTTCACCTATCAGTATTTATGGTAAGTGGCGTAGACATTATTTATTATATTTATTATTTATTATTATGTTCTTGCAAGGCACGTTCGGGAAACGGCTGATATCCCTGATTTAAATTTCAGCTTTGCTGCCTAGCTGACAACTAAAGTTTAATAACCACCACTGAGCATCTGACCGTAACTAGAAGTTAAGTGACATGTTAACACCCTAAGGACCTCTCTTCTCCACGTGTAGTAAGCGTTCCTGATTCCAGCCCCCCCACCAGATGAAACTGCCTCTTTTTTACTCAAGCAAACAAGGTAAAATCAGAAGGTTCAACAGCGCAGTTTGTCTTTGGACTTCAACGATATCTTTGGGGTGTTCATTCCTTAACCACTGTTAACTAGTTGTTATCAAGCAGCCGTTCGGCTCTCCCGGTAACTTTCTTCGCTCAGGTCTTGTACCCAGTCCTGATTCTTTTTTGTTTTGCTTCGCCCGAGCTGTTTCATTTTATTTTTTGTAGTTTTGTCCATATAAAGGCTTGTGGCACCAGATGGCTTGGCATGCTGGGTCGCTGTCATTCTGATTCATTATACAGGTGTGAAGCCCGGTCCTGCAGGCTCCTGCACCCACTGACAGCCTCCACCCCTTACTCCTGCAGCAACCCAAATTATCTGCTGACACCAGGAGGCCCTCCAACCAGGTGCCGCAAAATCGGCACCGTCACAGACCACTTCCAGGGAAAAAATGTCTGTCTTTGGGTCGCTAACTTCTGAAGTGTGTTTATTAATAGATTTTGTGACAATATCAGCAATGGCAGTTCTATTGATAATGTACTGAAAGGGTATCTGCGTCTGCCGAAGTGCAGCAAGGAGCCACTCGCTGATTTATCGCCTCCTCGTGGCCAGAAGGTACGAAACCCGCATCTCTGTCCGCAGGAGATCCTCAAGGCCTTTTTCTATGTTTAAACTTGACCTCAGCATCAGCGCTGGCCTGAGCTTATCCATGCATAAAGTTATAACTGTCTGCTGTGGACAGTCTGTAATTGCAGACAGTCTATTTGATGGAGAGGCTCTTTTCAAAAGGGAGGCTGCCGTGCTTCTCTGCGCTTTGTTATTAAATGCACACACGCGCATAACAGCGGTGTGCATTTCAGGACGACGGAGACTTTTACGGACTAGAGAAGCATTTAGGAGGCTTTGGCGGTGGCGCACTTTCCAGGAGTAAGGAGCTGTCGGGCAGACGCTGTAAGGCCTCAATTAGGTTGGGAAAAAAATGACCCTTCGCTCTGCTTGTGGCCACGCGACGCAAGCCGTAAAAAAGTAAATCCCTAAAAACGGAACAACGCAGCCCAAACTTTTTTATGCTTCCGTTCTTCAACTGTCTGTTCGACCTGAATAAAAGTATGTGTTTTATATAAAAGCTCGGCTGATATCGATACCCAGCTTGGATTGCAAAAACCTGTGTCTTGCAGATGATGTTTTTTATGCTTCTGTGATTTTTCATGACATTGTCAAATAGCACTGCTAACATTCCCAGCTATCATTATGTGCTAGTGAACTTTGTGAGGGACAGATTCTTTTGACCAAACTACTGCATGCCATGGCAAACTAAAAAAACACACATCGGTCTTAAGTGGTCTGGCCGGTGTTTCATTGCGCTGCTGGTTCATCGGGATGGGAATGACTCGGCTCTGCCGTCTTGGGTCACTGTAGTCTGCTTAAGCTAGACATCGACTGTTCTCATTTCGAAAGAGCTCACAGCTAACAGAAGCTCAGTAGTGGCTGAAGTGCAAAAAAAATAAATGCAGATATTTTTCTTATTGTTATGCTGGTATGCATATTGGTTAGCATCAGCAAACGGTTAAGTATTAAACTATGAAGATGTGCAATGAATAAAAGATACAAGGATATATTGCTGATGTTTTCTATGTATTTCTTTAATAAAAGTGGCACAGATGGTGAACGAATAGTAGGAGAGCAGTTCATGAGGTCACTTGCGGCGTAGCTTAGTGCACCCTGGGCAATGAGGACTGTTATGACTACAGCAGACTTGTGGTGGGAGAACAGCTCAGCCAGAGAATCTGGTTGTCAGATACAGTTTATAAAAAGTGCTGGTATCCAAAAAAAGTCCCAGCACTCCAAAGACAAAGTTTACAAGTTCCAGTACTGGACCAGTGAGTATCGCCCCACTCAAACTGACTCCAACTGGATAGTTCTCCATGCGGCTATAGGTGCTTTGGACACAAGACACAAAGCTTTAAGACGGATGATGGTTAGCTGTATTTCATAAAAATACCTAAAGGGTCACTAAAGTTTTGGGTTGCTGTAAGTCTTCCAAGTCCAAAACAGAATTTTTTTGGTGTAAAGCTATAGTTTGGCAGTACGTGAAAACATGACTTGTTAGTTATTTTTGTGTTGCGATAGCAAAGCTCCTTCTCTAAGCACCCCAAGTGTATGCAAGGCACTGTCACGTGTGATAAATATAAACATTTTTATGATATATTTACTCACTAAGCTGATAAAATTAGGCTGAAATGCAGAGTGGTTAAGTGTCCTGAATAATATTCTAATACTAGCAGTTGTAGCTTTTAGAATTAATCTTATTATTAATTTTATGTTTATAAAAACTTATTCTACCACTTCCTCTAAAATTTACATGAGCCTGAGTGAAAAGGAGGGG
This sequence comes from Heterotis niloticus, assembly GCA_018136845.1. NCBI lineage: Eukaryota > Metazoa > Chordata > Actinopteri > Osteoglossiformes > Osteoglossidae > Heterotis > Heterotis niloticus. The sequence goes on from CM030890.1 coordinate 7,327,588, forward strand.
CGTGACCCCATGCTGTTACCAAGCCTGTGACAATGGGGTTGTCCTTTGGGAGGGGGACAGTGGCTCCCTCTCGTGGTCTTGGTATTTTTTCATTCCAGTAACTTCATGTATTTTACTGACATTTTTGTGTGCTTGTTTTAGAATTGCTGTTACTGTCAACAGTTCAGGATAAGATTTAAAGCCCAAGAATGAATTCACAAAGGTCAGTTTTTCTCTATTGTGGAAATAATAAAAGTTTATTCTTTGTATGCATGTATGTATTCTTTGTTCTGGTTACTGCCATCTGTGGCTCCTACCATCTCTTAGTTGCCTAATTAAAAAAATATCGACGTGAAAACTGAAATCTTGGGTGATAGCAGATGCTGATATGAGTGAAAAGTTTAGGTTATTATTTTTACGCATCTTGTAAGAAGAATCTGAAAGGTTCATAGAGTAGATAGAAAGAGATATGGTTGCAGGTGAGAAACAATTAAAAATACAGCTTGTCTGTGGTCTCTTTGATGCGCTAGGCTTCTCTGCCCCTCACTGCTCACGGTGACAGTGACAGTCGGCCAGGTATCTCGCAGGTCGCTGTGGGAATCAGGCAAACAATGCTGTTCCAAAAGTGTTAAATTCTTAGTGAAGAACGTAGCTCGCAGAGTGTCTAGAGAATAAATGTGAGGTCCACAGTATGAACCCTGTAGGACCTAAATGGTAGGATTTAACCCTCCATAGTTTGCCTAAGTGTCTGGCATCAAGGAGGAGGCAAAACAACTGTTAAGGTGTCTATTTAAAAATTGGAGAAAAGGGGTACAAAAAATGTATGGAAAATGCCATCAAGTTATTATTGACTCCTGGGTGACCATTGGCATGGTTTTTAAGGCAGAGAGAAGCAGAAATGGTTTGCCATTGCTTTCTTCCAGCATACTTTTTCCTCAGAGGCGTGCAGACACAAAGGGGGTCATGCAAACTCCACACACGCCCCTGAGCTGGGTTTCAACCCCAGATCAGGCAAGCAGCCCAGCAGCTGTGAGGCACCAGCATACCTTGCTGTACACCACATCCCCCAGCACAATTTGTAGAAATCTTAATGACATTTTAATACGGAAATGGTCTACGGGGTCTGCAGGTTTTCTTCTTGCGCATGGCACACCTGGAATTAATGTGAGGTTAGGGCCTATTGTAAGAAAGATCTATCAGCATCAGCTGAGCTTCTGTGTGAGGCCCAGAATGCATTAAACTACTTGGTTTTGGTTCACTCTGACTTCTGTAAACTAAGGGAAACTTCTATGTGCCAAACTTCAGATTCCTTACACCCGGTAACTTTTGATACTGGCTTCAGGCAGGAATCGCCATTTCTGTCGGATAAGCAAAAAGCAATTCAGTTAATTGAGCTCCATTTTAGTTAAAGGGGAGTGGTTGCTGGGGGTCACTGCGCCTACTGACCTGTGCGGCTGCACGCTGCGGTGTTCCCGGCACTCATTTTACATCCAGAAGGAAACAACCCGGAGAACCGCTGTAACACCGCTCAACAAGGTCCCAAACTCGATTAGGATCTGAAAATATGACATTTAGCTGTCTAGCAGACAAATTTGTCCAAAGAATTACTGTCACAGCCTTTTTTCATATCTGTTATTGCAGTTTCCTATCTATTTATATTAGAATATAAAAAGGCGCCATTATGTGAGCTATAGCAGTATTGACGGCAGTCGGTGCGGCATTTTTTAGTGTTTTGCATGGAAGTGGTTTGAAAGGAAGAGGAAAGAAGTAAGGAAGAGGGAGGAAAAGGAAGAGGTGAGGAGCGCCATTTGCTCTGGTGTTACGAGAGCGGTTAACGCGTACACCCATCTCGCCATAGTACCCATGGGCCGTGTGTTTGTGTTTGGGGCCTGGTGTTTGTGCAGGTCACCACCTAACTACTCACCGCAGGGTGTGACTCCTTGAGGAGCGAGCGGGCCAAGGAGGGGGGTGAGGTCTCAACTGTACCTGAAAGAGCTTGTCAAACCAGTTTCCTCAGAAAAGAAAAAAAAATGCAAACGTAGCACTAAGAAAATTGAGGGAAATTTGGCCTCACCCCTCACCAGAACCTCACCCCTTCCTTCACTGTGACCTAGCTGGTGATCATTTGTCACACGTTTCCTACCTTGCATCTGTCAGCAAATGTTACACCTTTAGCAAATATCTAACTGCAGTTTTTCCCCAATTTATTGATAAACCCCCACCCGTCCTGCCCAAACTGGGACCCACTGAACAAGACAGAGGTGGTGGGAACAGAAGTTAGTGGGCACTTTTATGTGTAACGCAAATGACTGACAGCTGGTTAAGGCCAGGGGTTGGCTTCTCTTCTGAAATCGTACTTTTGCAGCCTCCAGTTAGCAAAGAAAGAATATATTCAACATTCATCTCTTACCATTTTTAGTTTAAATTACTTAAATTACATATTGCCATGATGCAATGCATAGCACAAGGCTGAAATGAATGTTTGGTCAATTTCTACTGATCAATACATTTTCTATTCAGAGTAAAAGTAATGACAAAAATGAAAAAAAAAACAATAGATTTTAGATTATTAATAGAACAGTCTGGTGAACTGATTTCTTTTTCACCCATTGAACAGAAAGTTAAGTCTAAGGTGTTTATTTTAAAATGTTTTAATTTATTTTTTCTATAATATATTTTAACATTTGTCATATTTTAGTTGCATTTTTACATAAGTTTACTAATTTAAACTTTTGCACAATGTTTAATAAAATAGATCATCTTATAGTGGAACCCACAGTGGAAAATACGTGTTCTGGCTACTTTATTATTTCAGTTTGCCCATATAGTGAAGGTTTTTAGAATTAATACCTGTAATTTACATTGTGATCTTTTAACATTATTTTTGGTCTTGCTATCTTCTGGCTGACATTTCTGGACACTGAAAGAAACTTCACCACTGTGGACCGGGCTCCTCTGCTCCCGCAGGCACACCAAGGGGACACGCAGTGATGTTCTCAAAGCAGAAGAGGTGTTGATGACCAAAATACAGATCAAATCAGACGACTGTACATTTTCGAGCCACTTTAGTTCAAGGCATCATTGCGGAAACATAATGGCAATGGTACTGTGGCTTGTACGTGGGTGCAGCATGGTAATAGCAAACGTGACTGGGTACCGGGGCTTTGTTTACACTAGACGGACTTCCTGAACTCTGTGAGGGGACACGTGTGTGTCGACATGGCCTTCTCGCTTGCTTCCCCATGTCAGTCCGCTGCTCTGGATACTGGCAGTGTGTAATTAGTTTCCACATACATGGCTAAGAGCATTCCTGTGAACAAAAACTCCTCTTTTGTGTTCCGCCCTCCATCCTCAGCCCTCCTTGACCCAGCCTTGGTCGTCGCTCCCAACAGGCAGTCTCACTTGCAGCCAAGCATGGGCGTTGTGGTGCTGGGGTGGGCTGCTTCGATCCCATACAGTGCTCAGTCTCGCATGGACGGAGTCACCCAGTTCACTAACCTCCACGCCTGCAACCACCAGGACCTCTGTACTCTAACCTGCCGCCTGTAGGCCGGCTGGGAGCAGATGAATGTCCCTAAAAAAGCTCTGCTGGTCTGAATAGGAGCACTGGTAAAAATGCGAAAAATGGCTGTGCTCCAGCGCATCACCCTGCCCACCCTCTGCTGATCCCTGCTTAGATCTGGAAACCTCCTTGGTTTACTATCAGAAGCCTTGCAGTTATTTATTTACACTGGAATGGGGGCTTAGCCCCATGTTTGCTTCTGTGCAGCGATGTTCCAGATTAACTTCTGAGGTACAAACATAAATCAATGTGAAGCTCAAGTACTGTAATAAGATTCAGGGCTTCTGCATCTTATGTGTCATACAGTATGTAGTCCCAGGTGCTGAAGAGGATCCTTGGAAATAAGCGCTGGAAAAAAGGGAGATTCTATACTTAAAGTGATTTTTGTGCCTTATGTCTCGCTGAAAAATACAGCAGGTAGAAGCAGAAAGTCCGCATTAAATTTCACTCAGCAAAGTGTATGTTTTGATGATCCTGGCCTTGTGGCTGAACGTCAGCATGGTATGGCTTTTCCTCAGAGTCGATGCTATGCATTATTCTGACAGGCTCAGACAGATCACAGATATCTGAAACAATCTGACTTGACATTTTGCTCTGTATGAAATGCATTTTGTCATCCACAGGCTGTTCATGTGATCCCCTTGAAGATAATCCTTCTCGCCACCAGGCAATTAATGTAGGCGATGCACATGTTAATCCCTTAGACAGGAAGACCCTTATTTTGGGAGAAAAACCTGTAAGTTCATAAATAAGTGCGGCTCAGTTTGGCAGCCACCTCAACTCATCACGGAGGCAATCGTTGTACTTATCTAAAAATGTATTGGGATATTCTTATTTACATGAATCTCGGTTTCTCCGACAAGAGTGGGAACTGCATCACATTCGGGGGTCCTGTTGTTGCAGCACCTGGCAGCATCATTTGTACCAAATGCATCTTATTCCTATTTATGTGACTTTGTTATATCCTAATACTAATGAAAATTCAAAATTGTAGATTTACCTTAAATGTAACTATAGGTAGATGGATTTCAGAATTTTTAAACATTACACAAAATGAAAAATCACTTTTCAAAATTGCACAGTCCTGTATGCATTTTTTTCTTTTATTTTTTGAGCTGATAGGTTTTTGCTGTTCGATACTCAGATTTCCATTCTGATATGGCTGAACGAAATGATGAATTGTCTCTCTACCAGATTTAATGTTTGATTCATATAAAATGTCATGAGCTCTTGTTTTGGCCAGTGGATTTAGACCATCGTACTTTTCGCAAAAGTGCTGCAGTTGACGCATTTCTCTGCATTGTTGCCTTTGTTTTGTTTTGCTATGCGGCTATAACCCGGCGTTGCTGTTGTTCTGGTAATACAAATCAGTTTTGACTGAATTCCGTACAGCGAGACAATGTCTGAAACAGCCCCTGTTCACTGAGCAATGTCGTGTATGTATTGTATATAAACATTATTTATTGTTTAACAGAGCAGCTCTGGGTTACAACAACACAGACATAAACTGTAAAATGCATAAATATAAACAAAACAAGAGCAATAGGATATTTCCCTAAATTGTGATCATAATGAAAACACAATATTCCTGAAACAGAAATTCTCAGAAACATCATATTTTCCATATTTTAATGAAATGTGTTAAATTTTGACAGTGTAGTCTTCAGTGGAAAGCACCCATCTGGGTAAGGTGCATATGGCAAGTGAGAGGATATGAGGCCATACAGAGTAGGCTTCCCAAGGTCCTTTGCAACAAATCCATTAAAAACCTTTGAACAGGAAGGCCAGACAAACAGGTCGGGGTTCTACAGCATGAACATCTTAGTTCCCATACTGTCCATTTATGGAGCATTTCCTTCCACACCTGATCCTCACCAGCCAACTGCAGCCAATAGTCCCACGGGTGGGTGTTGCTGCTCTCCTGTGTGCCGCAGTGCATTTTCTTGTACGCAGTTGCTCTTTTGGCTAAAATAATACAATTTAATGCCATCATGCTTACATTTCAGGTGACAGGAATACTCAAAATTTTGTGCCAGTTAGGAATCTGTACTCAGTAACCTGATGTATATCATAATAGCACAGCTTCAGAGTTCTGCGTATGGTTGTTTTGAACCTTTGTGACCTTAGTGTTATAAAAATAGAAATTCTTTAAATAAAATCTCAACATTAACTTGTAGATTCTTTAAATAACATGCATTTTGTATTCATTTATATGTGTTGTTAAATACTGTAAAGCTATGTATAGATGTTACAGAGGGAGGGCACAGTACCATTCCAAACTGCCCCAAAACATCCAGATTAGCTGACAAGGGTACCTCCCTGTACTACCTCCCCCACCGTAGGCTATAGACTGGGCGGTCAGTGAGGGAGACCGCCTCTGGCTGCAGGTCCCGCCGGAGGTGGGGTGGCTGGCAAGTGGGGGAAGCAGGGGAGCTGGCCCCACAATGTGTAGGGAATTGTAGGTTGCAGCGTCGCGCGGAGGCTGAAACTATGATAAATAGTGACGGCGAGTCTTGAAATAGCCACCCCTCCCCTCCCCGCTCTGTGGTCCACGCCTGCGGATCTTGCGTCCAGCCAGGCCTTCCAGGAGAACCCTCACACCGGCCTGCCCCTTTTCGGAGTCCCGGCTAAATCTGTTGTCCTGTTCCTGTAATTAACCTCTAGCCCGAGTTGTTGATGCATACTGGCAGCTACAGCTTGTAGTCACTGCTTTTGGAGTGCATCAAAGGCCCAGTTCAGAGCTTACACAAGCCGAGCTGCTGGATGTAGAAAGTGGCTGTATCAATAAATGCATAAATATAAAGTAGCTCAGAAATAGCCCAGAATGCATAATATTCCTTCTTATTCCTGTGATCTAGAGTGCAGATCACCATGCAGGCGTGGGTCCTCCTACCCTTCCTGCCTACCACCACAAATAATTTGCCAGTTCCATAATGTTTAGTAAATACCAAAATGATATTCACATCCTATAAAAAATATACAGCAGTCGCCAGGGATCCCATCAGAAGCTACAGCAAATTCTACCACTTATTTATGACTAAATAAGTTACCTGCCCCTGCCCTGGCCTGAAAGAGAAAGGTGAAAAGTAATAACTTCAAACTATAATTATTACTGGACTGAATTCCCCTTAAAGTGGTTGAATTTATATATCATTTATGTTGCAGAGAGTGACATGCCAAGCATAGTCAAGCAGAAATTCAGAAAGGAGTCAAAAATAAAAACATATCACACAAATCTTGACAAAACAGCTGGGAACTGCATGGAAGCACACTTCACAAATGTATGTAGTGTGTTTGCGAGTAAAGTGGTCCGTTTGTCTTCATCTTGACAAATAAGCTTGGAACTGTCTGAAAACACAAATCACAAATGTGTGCAGCGCTCCGTGTGTGTGTGAGACTACGCAAAGTCTGTGGGTTAAAAAACCCAAGCTGTATATAAAGAATGAACAAATGGACTGACGGAGATTCGGTTTCAAAGATATACAGGTAGAAGGAAGAGAGATACTGTATCTCTAATGGAAAATTTATACTTTTACTCGTCTTTGCCTTCAGTGTCTTGAACCAGGAAACTGAGCAATTTTCTCTGGGAATCATAACACCTACATTCAATATTTTCTTCATAACTCACTGAGTTCAATACAATAATAATAATAATAATAATAATAACAATAATAATAATAATAATAACAATAACAATAATAACAATAATAACAATAATAATAATTTCTGCCCTTTTTTATGGGTGTAAAATATTATACCTCTATTCCAAGCATCAGCCATGACAAGACAGGAGCGTGCTATTACATTATTATACCTGACAACAAACTAGTAAACGTAATCAGTTTCTCTCACACTCACACACACATACACACAAGTTTAAATATAATAAAGTTTGGTCATATATATTTTATTGCTGTGTGCAGGTCATTATGGTTATCATGCTCATTGCTTTTAGTGCTGCTATATCAGTACACCTGAAACTGTGAAAAATAATAAGAAATTAGACATGCATATACTAGTGAGGTAAGAGTAATAAAGTTTGATGATGTATTTACAGTATATCTTTGACTATCAAGTCTGTCTGCCTGTCTGACAGCACTAAACATACTTGTGTACTAAATGCAGACATTTTAACGGTAAAACAGTTACATTATATTTTTTATTTTGTCAGTTTTTCACGGCTTCACATCATGGTGGATATACAGCAGGTCATCTATGAGAAGTGGCTTATAGCAGATCAGGGCTCCACCAGGACTGGGCCAGCAGCAGTTAATAAGCAGAAGTAGCTCTCTGTCTTTCTATAGCATCATCATGCTTACTTCCTTTGTCTTATTGCACATTGTGGAGTAAATTATGAGCCTTTGAGGAAAAAAAATGAATCATTCCTACCTTGAAGATTACTTTCAGACCTACATGAAGAATAATATGTTTTGTCGTCTTTGTTCAGGATAGGCGTAGCACGGGGAGGGGGACCACTACTTGGGTGTGTTGTTCAAACTGCACTTTTGTTCAGTCAAAGAATGTTGTGCTACTCCTTGCAATGTTCAAGACTGTATGACGCAGAAAACCTGAAATCTGGTTTATCTTGCATCAGAAATATACACCCAAACGTTTAATGGTGTATGAGAGTCATTATTTGGTCAAAATTTTGGTATTATATCACAGTATGACATGTGTACAATTACACCCTTTTGTCATAGGAAACAGGGTTGTGTCCTGGATTAATCCATCCATTTTCATGAACCGATTAATCCTGAGCAGGGTTGCAGTGGTCCAGAGTCTATCCCGGAATTAGTGGGTGCCAGGCTATGAAACAACCCAGGATGGGCTGTCACTCCTTTGCAGGGAAGCCACACATACACACAGCGACACACTATGGACAATTTCGAGTGTTCGATTAACCCAAAACTCAGGGTGTTGGTGAAGGGCCCTTAGTGTGTATACAAATAGAAATACAAAACACAAATACAATATAAATACAAAAGATATAAACAGAATAGCGATGAATACGTTTAAACACAGCAAATCTTTTTCACAACTTATATTAACAACCACAGCTGATCACAAACTCTGTTGTCTTTGATGGCCATGCGTGCTAACAGTCTGAGTGCAGCAAAAAGCTTTATGCTTCACAATGTTAATCCATACTGCCATCTTTACAGCTCTCAGCTCTGCCTTCCAGTGACACCAGCAGACCTTGTTGACCAGGATCAAAGATTCACATCCCATTTCGGTGTTTTATCACCAAAGGAGTCATCCTTCTCCAAAATAAGAAAACACCAGGACTCCATAACTGGCCACAGCTCACAAAAGTGTACCATCTATGTGAACAAATGGATGATTATTTGGATTTTAAAGATCACAAGCAGAGGTCATGGTGATTTTAATTATTTTGGTTATTTTCAGGGACGGGGCGGCACTCACCAGTACACAGTATTAGCAATTCTACGTTTTGCTCTTTGTAGGTCTATGACTTTTTCTTACATATCAACACTTCTCATAAACTCCAGGTGCTCTTTTTTCCCCATGGCCGACCAGATTCTCTGGCTGAGCTGTTCATACAGGCAAACACTGCTGTAACACATGGGCATTTTTCATAACAGCCATCATAGTGACAATTTCATTACCCAGGGTGCATTAAGTTACGCTGCAAGTTGGCTCACACACCTTTCCTATTATTCATTTGAAAAGTGTAGAAAAAAGTATAAAAATACAGCAATATTCGCTATAGAAGTTCAAAGTTTAATGCCTAATAGATTTCTGATTATAATCAAAATGCTAACATGACAATAAAGGCAGTACTGGCACTTTTTTCTACCTCAAGGCTTCAAGCCCTGGTTATTTTAAATTCAGATGTACTGAGAGCACCACTTGTGTTCAACCCCCGTACTACGTAAACGTTATTCAACATAGTCACAGCGAGATTCAAAGTGCAGTACAGAATTTATGCACAGTGAAATAATAGAGACAAATGTCATTCACTAATGTAATTCAATGCAAATTTGGGGACACATGAAGTGGAGGGGTGGGGCAAACCAGAACTCCTTGGCATTCAGGTGCAGAGTAACATGAGCGCTTTCCAGACACACTAAACAACACCCTGGCATATTCTGTTCCAACATGTTTCAGCCGGATTCTTGGCATTTTCTTCAATATCGAGATTGTCCGACACCCTGATTCGGGGTCCTCCGGAGTGAATTAGATAAGGTGCTATTCCTGGCATAGTGACATCAGAGGGTGGAAGCTGTTCTCACAGTGCTGCGGAGAGCCATGAGGAAAGGACCAGACAGAGCAAGGCAGATGTGAGAATGCATATAGAGGGGAAAAGTTGATCATCATCACAACAACACATCTTCAGAACAGAAGACACACCTGGAAAAGCAAGGTTCCTTCTGTGTGAAACTTCACACGCCTTCTCGGCTGGAGAGCGTGACCTTAGCCCTAACCCTCCTACCCTGCCCCTCTGCGCAACAATTACCTACTCTCTGTGGGGGAACACCTCCAGGCCGGGCACCTGGGAGCGCCGCTCTCTCCTGTCAGCGGCACAGGTGGAGGTGCACAGATCACTGCCAAATAGTTTCAGTTTGAAGGGAGGGTGCCGCAGAGTGGGTGGGGGCCCGGCTCTCAAGCCCTTTGGTGTGTGTGTGTGTGTGTGTGTGTGTGTGTGTGTGTGTGTGTGTGTGTGTGTGTGTGTGTGTGCGTGCGCAATTCATTCTTCTGCTGCCGTCTGGGTGGTGGCACTTCTAGCTAGCACCTCTCGGTCTCCTGTCGCACGCCATCGCGCTCCTTGTGCTGTAAAGGATACGACTTCCCTCGAGGAAAAACAGACAACCTGACCCCAAAGTATCAAAAGGTCAGCAAATTCACTTCTTCTTCTTCACTGTTTGCTTAGCTTTACTGAGGTTGTTGCCTCATTAGCATTGTTTTTTTAACTGACTTTGAGTTTTTCTTGTGTGCCCACTGTGCTCATTCTTTGAGTTGGTGGCACATTTTCAGAACTTGCCTTGCTGTACTTTGAAGATCTCTGGTTCATTTCTAGAGGATATAATTGGGTTTGTGAGTGCGGCATCCCTCAGCTTAATGTTTTGCTTTGTTTCTGGTTCCTTCTTCAGGCCCATCCACCATGGTGGGCCTTTGACTTGTAGGCTTCAGCTCAGATTAGGGGCTTTCTAAAGTGACATTTTTTCACGCTTAAATCTGATGCCACCAAAATATGACTGATAAGAATAAGTGCTCATATCAGTCCAGATCGTAATAAAGTTATGAATACAGAAGTAAGTAAATAAATCCATCAGTAGTAAAAAAAAAAACAGTTTTAAAAAGCAATATTTTTTTTCAAATACAAGGGTGTAGCTTCTTGGTTAATAGTGTTACAAATTTTGTGGGAATGTATTAGGTTTGCTTGAATTTTAGGGGAATATACCCCACCTGGTTAACCCTTTGGCAAAATATATGTAGTTTATCACATACACGGTTTCATTTTTTCATTTTTTTCACGTTTCTGTGTTGTTCAGCTGCTGTTGAAGTGGCTCACAACTCTGAGTGAACAGCCAGCTTCAGTTCTCTGCCAGTTGCCAATGGTGCGTCATCCTTAAGACAGCTGAATTTCTCAGTGTTGATCAATATGGCTTATACCTGGCTCTCTTTTCAAGCTGCCACAATGAATCACAACCAGCTCGGGGCCGTGTACTTAGATGCCCAGCATCGGACCTGCTGACAGTCACTCAAGTTTTTGCAATAAGTTTTCTATGTTTTTGGTTGTCTGTAGAGCACCATTTGGGCCTCCTCAGATGAGAAAGGGCTATGTGAGGATAACAGCTGTACCTAACTTTTAAATGGAGTATATAAACACAGTTTATCACTGCAGGACAAGGTTTATCTGAAGACAAACCTTTCCCAAAGAGGTTTCTCAGTTGCAAGGTGCAAACTCCGGGTTAGGCCGTGTAAACAGACTTTTCTCCTGCAGCGCTTCCTCTATTTGTTTTGCTTTTTAATGATGCAGGAATACAGCAAACCGAGATCCTGTTCCTGGTGCAGCTACAGAATTGATTTGAATTCTCTATGAATGGGGGCTCCCGGAGATTTCAATTTGTATTTTCAACTGTGGAAAAAACTGAATAGATAAGTGAAGCGAGTTCCCAAAGTCAGTCTTCTGGAAGAAAAAGAGTGCAGGGTCGCATACAGTAAAATAAGTTTTTTTTTTTGTTTTCAGTTTTGTCAGATAACAGCACTGGTGAAAGCTACGTTCCAGGGTGTTGAGGATGCAGTGATATTGCCACATGGCCTCAGCCCTGGACTAACATCATTACCTTTTTGCCGAGTGTCTCATAAGCATGCCTAATAGTCATAAGATTGCAATTCCTCATTCGCCACACTTATTGTTATCTTCACGCCTCTGTACCTTGCAGCTACTTCCTATGTTTCATTCCCTTAAATTTAGCAATGATTTATAATTATAGCTTCAATAGAAAAGACTGGAGAGTAATAAAGTACTTGCAGTATTTGTGTACAATAATAACTTGTTTCTCCAAGGATGCACAAGTATGTATTCGAATGGTATGTTTAAATTGTGAAAAGAAAAAAAAAAAACGTGTGGGTTGAAACAAGTACGATTCAATAATCCCATGTAAATACACGCAGATAATTTACGACGGCAGCATAAATGTTAAACATTTGATAGCTCATGCATTTCTTTGAGTGACTTTTTTTTTTTTTTTTTTTTGTGATTTCCCCTCAAGAGGCTTGTAGGTTATCTGTGAGCTGCTCTTTGGACTTTTTGTCCCCGCAGCAAAAGCCTGTACAGAATCGAATAGTGGCATCACTGACTACAGCTAGGAGAGAACGTCAGGTACATCCAGGTACATCCGAGACAAGCTGAGATGTCACTCGAAAACGATTACCTTCGCTGGTTATGGACTGCCAGGCTGGGGACCTGACAGCTATAACCTTAGGGTCTGATTATACCAACATGCACAAAGCAAACTGAGTAACGCTCTCCTCGAGATAACTTCTGAGTTTGTCTCTTCCGCACACCAAAGGAACGCTGCAATTAAAAGATAAAAAATATGAAAACAAGGCAGAGGAGGGATCATCGCTGGTCACATTAATATCCTCCTTGTTCTCTCCTCAGGTAAAGCATAGACACAGTTGATGGGAACTCTACCAGTCAGGTTGTGGTGGCACAGCATGTAGCATTGGCGCAAATCCTAGGCTGTCTCTGCAGAGCCTGTACACCTCATGCTTACAAGATATTTTTTTCAGTTGAATTGGTGACTCTAGATGGTTTTTTTGTGTACGTATCTGCTTAATGTGCTATTAGTTTGCAACAGTCTGAATGGGGTATGCTGTGGCCTTCCTGAGATAGACCACCACAACCCTAACTGAGAATGGATGGATGAAGTGTTTCAGGTTAAAAGGAAGCTATCGCGTGAAATGTAAAAATCCATAGAGGGAAGCTGAAGAACATTGCAGCATAGCATCTATTAAGTAGGAGCATGCATTCAAGCTCGTTCCTCATTGTTGGTCTGTCAGGGATCTTCTGAGAGGCCCGGTTGCCAACTGTGGCCAAGATCCTACATACATACAGAATGGCTCAGAGCTGGGATGTCACCTGGGTCCACCCCTGATGAGTCCGTAGGTTGCTGGACAGCAAGAGGTGGTTGTGTGTTAGTCACGTGGTGCTGGATTACTGTTTGGATGATGGTATAGTTGACAGCATGTGTGTTGCATCTTGCTTGGCAAGATTTATTCCTCGTTGGAACAGCAAGTTTTGTTCCTGATCAGCCCCTCAACCAATACATTCTTCATGAAAGAAATAAGAAAGAAAAATTTGACAGAAAGGTATATTTAAACAAGCACTAATGGTGTCACAACTGTGTGAGACTCACTTTCCTTTTCTGGGAAATGAATGAATGTGTTAATCCAGCATGAGGCTATCAGGCTGTTTTCTGGAATGTTCCTATCCTGCTGTCCCTACACACACAGGATCAGGCACCCACAGACTCCCAGCCGCACACTCTCACAAAGTCGGCACAATAAATCGTGACTGTCCCTCCCACATCCTTTTCAATGTATTCTGATATTCGGTGATGATTCTCCTGCAAGCTGCAGGAAGGGCGTTGGGGGAGTAGAAGTTCCATGTGGGCTACACCTTTGAACTATCTGCAAAAGCAGAGGAGTGAGCTTACTATGGTGAGGGAAAAATAGTGATAAACACATCCTAAGAATTATTAAAAAGACAATCTTTATAAATGCCATTTATATCAGAGCAATGCTGGGTTTTTTACAAGCTGGATGATTACCATTGTTTTTCACGATGCTCTGCTTTTGTCCAGAAATGAACTGGTGCTCCTCTGCCCTTTAGTCTCAGAGAATGTCAAGAAATCACAACACAGAGCGACAGAAATCAGCTTTTCAAATTTGTTTTGTTCCTCAGAGCTGTACAAACAGAAGATTGAACGATTTGTGATTTTAAACCTGAAAAAGTGAGATGGGCAAAACTGTGCTGTGAGGTTGTGCCTGGTCTCTAAGGTTCAAACCTGTGCGGCTCCCATTTGGTGCCCGCCTCTACACCCAGAGAGACAGATCAGTGTCGATCCATGACAGAGCTGAACGCCCACTGCAAACTGTTGGGTCTGTTTCCCTGGAATATGAACAAGAGTCTTTGCTCCCACGTACAGTAAGTCTCCCTCATTTGACTAACAAGATTTTCTGATACTCCCTTCCCTCCAGTGTGTTAGCTGTACACACATAATGTCATCAGCGCATTCCAGATCTTCAGAACTAGACTGTAGCATCTCTTATGCTGAAACCGAAGCTCCCACCACAAGCTGTCCTCATGGCGAAAGAGTAAAGTTGACCATCAGATTTCTTTTAGTACCTGGAAGCACCTGCTGTAATCTTGTTTCTGTACTGTCAGCTGTACCCTCTGTCTCACTAATCTTGCTTGTCTTGTTGGTAAAGTCCTTTGTTCTTTTTTCCATTTGCTGGGATCATCCGGGTATGTGCACCTGACAGGAAGAGCCATCAACATCCATAGTGTCGGCCTGTATATCCCTGCGAAACATGCTTCATGCATATGAACATTGATGTTTTGACCTTATTTGTACTTTGCCTGTCGTATCTTCTGCACTTTCAAAACTATTAATCCTCTAAAAATAGCAGCTACACTCATTTATGCTGAAGTTTAGGTTGAACCTTCTCCCTGAAGAGTCAGAAATATTGTAGATCATTGAAATAAATGATTAACATAAATTAGGGACCCTTGTAGTTTTAGTTATTGCATCTGAGAGCGGTCCAATATGCAGTATATTAACTATTCAGATGGTTTCTATGACAACCAGCAGGACTGGAGAGGTCCAATAGCCAATCCAGTGAGGCAGTCATATGATTTATTGCATGACCTGGTGGGCCATCAGTGGGCTGTTCAATCATTTGTCATTCATCAATAAAATAGAATAAAATAAAATGTACTCACTGGAAGCCAAAAGCCATGTAAAACTTTATATAATAAATCCTTTTTTTTAAATTTAGACCAATATATTTTATTATAATGTGGCACATTGTAATTTTTGAATATAAGCATGAGGTTATTTTTTCCATAATGAAATGCACCTGTTCAGAAGTCATTCTGGTAAAAAAAAATTCTAACTTTAAAATGGAGCTGCGCCTTGAAAAGAGTACGTGTGTGTCAGTAACACGGGAGCCTGCTTACTAGATGGCAACTGGGTGCCGCTCTGAGCCCGCAGCACAGTTGTGTTGTTGTTCAGTGGTTGTGTTGAATGCACTGACACTGCAGACACCTTCAGTGCAGAGCAAAAAGCTGCACGGAGCCCAGCCATCCCGCCATCAGACCAGCCCAGTGCCGCTCAGACGCAAGCCATAGTTGGGAAGCCCCAGTTTGTGTCTGACCGCTGCCTTTAATCACCAGTCACACTGGGCGTAATGAGGGGGTTCTGGTTCTGAGGGGGCCGGGCGGGACGGGTCTGGAAAAGGGACTTCTGAGGGGACGCTTTTGGCCTTCACCGGGCTGACATGATCGCTAGAACATGGCAAGGTGATGATCCATAAACAGGCTTCTTGTTATTGTTGATGTTTTGGAATAAATTTGTTTAATAAATGGTTTAGCATGCCTGTTAGGAACTGGACCCAGACAAAGCATCCAGCTTTGGAGTCTGTGGTTGCTACCCGCTCTGCAAGTGGCAGCAGAAAAGTCAAAACATTCCCCCAGTCGATAGAAGTTAGAAGAACAGTGATCATAACTACAAGCAATATTTTCTTCACTTTGGAGACACCCATTGGCACATAGACGAAGAGCTATTCTAGTCATACAGCGCTCACCTCAACTCTCTCATTTTATACTGAGATTATCCCTCAACGGCATTTCAGTTGGTCAAGTTGTAAAACATTGTTGTTGTAGATATAGACTGAATGCTTCTCAAAAGTGGGGCTAAAAGTCTGCTATTTTAAACGTATTTTAAACAGATAGATAGATAGATAGATAGATAGATAGATAGATAGATAGATCTGGTCTGGCCAGTCAAACACAGTTGTGTTTACATGCTCTGGTTCATGTAGTCATGCAGTGACCTGTTGTTTTACAAAACAGTGCAAATCTACCCCTCATACTTCAGCATTACGCTGCCCCCTCCGTTCCCACCCTCCACAAGACACAACATGCTCTCCCCAAGCCCCGCTTCAGGCAGACTGTCAGAGCTCAGTGTGGGTCTTATCCCATGGGACTGAGATGGCTAACTGAAGAAGCTCTCTGACTTCTTCAGTTTTCTCCGTGCTAAATTATCACGTTTATTCCTCTCCTTTCTCCCCCCCACCACCCTCCCACCAAACACCCCCCCCCCCCCGTTGCATTGAAAGTAATTTTAACAGAGCAGAAAACTAAAAATTCATTTTGTCTGACCTAAATCAAAGGGTTTGAACCATGAGCTTATTACACACTGTGCTTAACTTGTGTTGTGGAGGAGGATGGGGTATGATTATCCTCCAGCTACCCACCCTGCTATAAAAACTAGCGGTGCGGCATCTGGAGGCAGAGCTACATCGCTGCTCTCCCTCCCATCTGCAGCTCTGACACGCCAGCCTCTGCTTCCTCTCCACAAGCCTGCACCAGCCCGCCTGCACCAGCCCACCAGCACCAGCCTGTCAGCAAGCTGCGCAGGGGAGACGGGGCTCCGTGCAGCACCTGCGCTGGCCTGCCTGCCTGGCTGCCTGCATGCGTTGGCACTCAGGGACACCTCTGCGAATGGCCAGCACGTGAGCGGGGACCCCAGTTAGGAAGCAGAAAGTGGTCCTCTCTCTGCAGAGCGAGGTGGAGACGAGAAAGGGTCACCTTGCAACCCTTGGGGGGGAAGCGACAGAGTGAAGCACCATAAGGTGGGTTGTGACTGCTTCTGCCAGACTCATTAGACCAAGAATGAGTGGAGGGAACATGGACATCTCCAGCTGCGTGTGTGTGCATGTGTACAAGCGTACGTGTCTGTGTTTGTGTAGAAGCAAATAACCTGGAACCCCGTGTTTTGTTTCTTTAGTTCGGTCATGAATTTCTGTGCAGGTACAACAATTAGATGAGTAATACCCAGCTCTTGTTTTGAAGGTATTGTCATGTGTGGTGACACGTGATGGTTATGTACTTTTGACTAAAATGCAGTAGTCAAATCCTCTTCGTTGGAAAGAGATTTCATGGTTCATGTGCATCATGTAACCAATGTGTGTATCACAGCTACAGAAAAGTTTTGGTCATTTGTGTAGATGCAGTGTAAAATAAAATTAGAGAAAATATTTACAATCATTTAATATTGAACATCAGAAAACAACTGATATTCCCTGAAAAAATAATCAAAAAGAACAATATTTACTTAACCTTATACTTATGTTTATAAGACTAACCATATAAAAATAAGATATTTGAAGACATCCACAGTTCTCTAGTAGTAGTAGCAGCAGGTACACCAATTTTAACATGCAACACAGTGCAGAGTAGTGTGTTTACTCCAATGTATGCAGTGTGATGTGTCAGTGTGTTTTCACTGATATAATAACATAATTATATAACACAAGGTTGTTGGCTTCCCAGGTAAATCACGTGAGCTTACAGTTTTCATTTAAAGCCAGTGACATGTCAAAAGGTGTGCAAATAACTGGGAAAAAAATGGCAAAACATTCTGAAACCTTCAAGCAGCCTGCAAAGAAACATATGTTTCCCTGGGTTGACAGTAAAGCTGTGTGCCAAATAACATTGCATTGTAGTTTTTTTAATGGCCCTTATTACATGTGTTTTTCTACAAACCCTGCATATATACAGTAAGTATGTACAATGCTTGTACTTGCTAATAAATAGCCTTTTTTTAAAAAATAATCCAATTGAATGTTTCCCCAAAATTTTAACTAGTGTGCATTGTGTCGATAAGCTTACATGGAAGGTTTAGCTTTGTGTCTGATCTAGACAAGAATAGGAAGGGGAAATAAGTAAAAGAATAACAGGTTGTCTGTTTTAAAACACAGTTAACAACAAAATGCAACTAAAAACAGAAGAGTTACAAACATGGACGGTTTCTGCTTCAGAGGCAGCTTTGTTATCATATCCTGAGTTCAGTACTTAACCTGTGTTGCGCTCATCACATATTTGCCTGAATACATAGGTTAAAAGTGAGCTGCTTTCTATGAAATTCTTCAGTCAGGGCCTTTTGGCTCTTCTACATCCCTGAATCATTTGCAGAGACTGCGTTTCTTCACTGCTTATTTCTGCGTTTGTTGTGCATTGATGTTTAGTGGCGGATTTTTTTGACAGAGTCAAGGGCTTAAAGTTAGGCAAACGTCTTTCAACACAGTGATGAGTACAAAAAGCACAGAGCTGTGGCTTCACTGTGTAAATCTGCTGCATCTTGAAAGTGATCTACAGTAGAAACTGTGTTCAAGATCACTGGAGCCGAGGTGGGTAGTGGCTGAAATGCTGGGTCACATTAGCTGGCTTCTGTTGTACAAGAATCTCTTCTATTCGAAGCAAGTGTAATTTTGTGTTCCTGGTGCATAAGGATTTCTGGAGTAAATGTTTAAGCATAACTGCTTTTGTATTGTGTCTGATTCATTTATTTGCTTTAAAATTAGTAACAGTGGCCACAGAGATGAGATTATACACTACCCGGCCAAAAAAAAGTCTCACACTTTAATATTTCGTTGGACTGCCTTCAACTTTGATTACGGCATGCGTTCGCCGTGGCATCGTTTCTATAAGTTTATGCGATGTCACAACATTTATTTCCATTCAGAGTTGCATTCATTTTTCACCAAGATCTTTTATTGATGATGGGAGAGTCGGACCGTAAAGTCTGCGTAGTCTTCTCCAGCACATCCCAAAGATTCTCAATGGGATTAAGGTCTGGACTCTGTGGTGGCCAATCCATGTGTGAAAATGATGTCTCGTGCTCCCTGAAGCACTCTTTCACAATTTGAGCGCCATGAATCCTGGCATTGTGATCTTGGAAGAAAAAATCCATTGATGGAAAAACCTGGTCATTCAGTTTATTCAGGTAGTCAGCTGAGCTCATTTTTTGGGCACATAACATTGCTGAACCTAGACCTAGCAACTGAAGCAACCCCACATCATAACACCAAGTTAAATCCAGGTGGTGACTTTTCTTTGGCCGGGCGGTGTAGCTCAGCTGTGTGATGTCTATCATTATAGTGATGCATTAAATGAATTTTTCACTTCTCAATACAATAAAGATAGGTGTATGTTTAGTTTTGTTTTACAGTTGTGAATATGTTTTTAAAAAGTGGAAAACGGTTTTGTGACTTTTTGGGCAACAATGAGGAGTATCAGTAGAAAGTGGCTGCAGTCTGGTTGTTGTTGGTTTGAATCCTGATGCTACTGTAGGACACTTTATCAAGGTATTTCACTTGAGATGTTGTATAAAACAAAAAAATTATTACAAAGCTGGTGATACCACATTGTAAGTTACCTGTGACGTGTAACAGAATATTTTGGTCGCTATGGTAACTCAATGTAACTCAAGTGCGGGTGAGCCTTTTCCTGGTAGACTTAAATACAGTCCAATTTTAAAAAAATGCATTGATATATTTTACATATGTTACAAATATTAAAGCCAACCTTTGGTTCCTAGAGAGACCAAATGTTCAGAGCATCCTCATGCTTAGTCATGAATGCTAACAACTAAACAGAACAACCTGTAAAAAGTACTGTTACGTTTAACTAACTATTTTTCAACATTTATCAATGTTTGCCAGACCCAAAATGCTGTATTTTTCAAATGCCACTTCATACATTTAAACAGAAATATTATGAAAACATCAGTGACAACAAAGATGGAAGAATTACCTGTTACATGCAGATGTAAAATGTATGCACAAAATGAAGCGATGAACGTAAATTTTGACTATGTCTAGTAAGTAGAGCACAGGAAGTCATACAGCAATTCCTGGAATATTTCTTGTTAATCTGAGGTGCAGATATCCCATTGCTGAAGGGTGTGAGATGTACAAACTGTAGCCTATTTTTTGCTGGTTGAAATGAAGCTTTTGCGCTGGTTTATGACTGCATGTGCATGTTTTCAGCAGAATCCTTCTCACTGATTTGGAGAAATAAATAAATGAGGTTGCTTTGGCTCACTCCAAAGAGTAACCTGTAGGGTTATGTGTAATCTGTAGGGTTACTGCCAGTATAATTAATAGTTAACCTTCCTGCTTTTTCCATATTAAAGCTGCTGCGATTCATTTATGCACAGGATGAGTAATTTAGCTAAACCTGCCCTCGTACTTCTGACAATTTTGTTTAGAAGGTCTCAGTTAAGGGGTGTAGTAATGCGGTGTGACAGTAAAGGCTGTAGGGGTGGGTGAATGGGGTGGGTTTGAGTGGGTGGGCAGTGAGTTAAGCCCCTGGATGGAGAAAAAGTGGGGGTGTGGACCAGACATGTGACGGAACACTTGCGTGTTCAAACAGAGGGGACCGAAGTCTGAACCTTTGGCACAGGGTACAGTGCATGGGTACAGTAAACTCCAGGTGTAACTGAATCTGCTAAGAAAACAATAAATTTGGGAACACATTTAATGAGTAAAAATAAACACTATTCACATATAAACAGAAAGCAATGACTTAGTTTATAAATCAGTTTCCCTTCCACTTTTTTTACATGACAGCTAAGACATTGTCTAAACATCACTGCTTTGCACAAACTGCACCTGGTGACCCGGGACAAAGTTAGCAGATGGCATAATATGTGACCACCTGGTATCCACGAAAGAAAACCTAACCAGTTTATAGTTTTGGACCTAAGGGGGCCTTGCTGACTGGTGGCAATGCTGTTCCTGTGGAGAACTTCATTGAGAACCACCCGTTCTCATGAGTGCAGGATATGAAAAGTCAAAGCAAGCACAGTATGTCATGATCCAGGACTCTTCGATAGGAAACTAATCCCTCCACCTCCCAAACCTTGCCCATGTGTCACATCCTATTTCAGCCCCCTCTGCATTATCCTGTAGCACAAACTGATGTCCATACCAGCACTGTTGCTCCTGTTCCCAGAGGGTGGGAAAGCACAGTGCGGATGGCCCCCTGCCCCCAAACTGGCTGCTTTCTTGCCTTGCAGCTGTTTAACTTGGCTGGGTGTTCCCAATTCTGCGTCGGGCTTGGGAGCAGCTTGCTGGCCTTGTGTTTACCCAACCTGTTTGAGGAAAGAGAATTTGAGGGGATGTCCTACCCCACCCCTGGGAACTCTGAATCTTGTCTTCCATGGGACATCTGTTTCTTTCCATGGTGGCATCACGGAAAGCCTTCCTTTCACTTCCAAGCTGATTGGTGTCCTCTTGTAGACCAACAGTATGTGAGAGAGGCTTCTTCTAAAGCAGGAAGTCTTTCAAGAAGTCCTGATCAAATATACACATAAAAATTTAGATTTTACTTGAACACACATAAATATAAGTCTCAGATGACTGTAAATGTTAAATATAATTTTTGTCAAGCTGGAGGTTGACTTGCTAATGATATTATCAGCTTAAAAGTAACTCTTGAACCAATTTATGCAGCAAAGCTTTTAAGCCATACATTACGATACGACCAAAGAGAACAAACCTGAGCCTTAGTCAATGGAACTTATCTGTCATAAATCACGAATGGCCTCACTGACGTCAGGCGTTAGGCAATTCAGTTGGCAGAATTCAGGTGTTGCACCACTTTATATCCTGTAAGCGATTTTCTCCATTTCTAACCAGTGCATTTCATTTCTCGTACTACAAGTAATATTTTATGGACTTATATTAGATTATATGTAATGCTGACTAGAATGACTGAAATACATTATAGTCATTTCAAAGCCCATTACAATCATTCACAAAGCTTCTGAAATGGTTACAGCACCTGTGTACAATATTGTGACACTGGATTTGGAAATTTTAAATGCGCAATCTTGGTTTGTTTTTTTTTTTAAACAAGAACAATGTGTTTTATTAAGCAAAAATAAATGTATTTATACTTACCAATGGTAACATTGTGGGGAAAAAAATGAATAACATATTCATTGTTGAATCACAAATGTAACAAAAGATGTAAAGGTTACATTTGGTTTAAGATTTGAATTTATGAAAATATAAGCTGAAAATTGTGCACTCTGTAGTAATGGATTGTTTATTTCAACAAAGCTACAATACATGAACAATACTAGAAATCAGAGGAAGTAAATATGAGGCTGATGATCACCAATGTGATTAAACTTTCCTGTTTTTATACCTTAATCGCCCATCGGATGTCTGACTATTGCTGCCTTCTTCCTCACTGACAGAACTGCTGGTGAGAGGATGGTCAGCAGTGAGGCGGACCGCATCGGGATTCCCTTCCCCGATCACAGCGTTGAGGTCCTCTGTGCCCTGAATAAGCAGAGACAGAAGGGCACGCTGTGTGACGTGGTACTTGCTGTCGGCGAACACGAGTACCGAGCTCACCGAGCCATCCTGGCTGCCTGCAGCCAGTACTTCAAGAAGCTCTTCACCACAGAGTCTGGTGACAGCTGGCACAATGTATATGAGATCGACTTTGTGGATGCTGAGCCACTGGCTGCCATTCTGGAATTCGTCTACACCTCCACACTCACAGTCACCACTTGCAGCATTAGGGAAGTCCTAAGTGCTGCTAAGATGCTGGACATCCCCTGCATCGTGAGTGTGTGCCTGGAGATCATGGACTCCACAGCAGAACAGGTTGAGGAAGAGGATATCCAGAGTGAAGAGGGCCAAGGAGCTGAGGATGGAGGGGTTGAAGAGGAGGAATCCAGAGAGGACGGAGAGTACTCCAGTGAGAAGTCAATGCCGGTTGCCGAAGAACAGGCCTGTGATGATGTGGGGCAGGCCCAGGACAGTCCTCCAAGTACCACACCTAGTGAGGGTTTGTCTGATGATTCCCAAGAACCTGCTTCCACAGTGATGGTGGGAGATGAAAATATGGACCCTAAAGGCCCAGAAGTTCATGGAATTAGAGATTTCTCCATTGAAGCCTTGTTGCAGGAGGGGCTATACCCCAAACTGTCTGCCTCTGAGAGAACACCACTTTTTCCTGGGTTCTTCCCCCACTTGTGGAATCCAGAGTTTCCTGGATTTCCACAGATCATGGACCATAGCCCCCACCTACCCCCATACCCCCTAGAGACTGAATGCCCACCACTGGACTTGGCAGTAAAGAAGGAGGCAGTTAAAGAGGAGATGCAGGAGGACATCCACCCTAATCTTTTCCACAATGACTTTCTGAAGCACTTTATGGGAGCTGGGCTTAACATGGCTGACAGCAACCACTTAGGCTCCATTAAGGATGAGGCAGACCTGAGCTCATACCTGAGTTTCCTCAGTGCTTGCCACCTGGGGCCTTTCCTCCCTCCATGGCAGTTGGTGGAGGATAGGAAGATGAAGCCCAAAGCCTCCCAGCAGTGCCCCATCTGCAACAAGGTGATCCAGGGGGCGGGCAAGCTGCCACGGCATATGAGGACTCACACTGGAGAGAAACCCTACGTTTGCACCATCTGTGAGGTTCGCTTTACCAGGTGGGTGAGACCCTCAATCAGAGGCTGATGTTTTTGGACTGTGGGCAGAAACACATTTGAACCCATGCCTAAAAAGTTGCTTTCTGTTATTTATGTAAGCATTTATTTATGTTATTTGTCCAGGCAAGACAAACTGAAGATCCACATGCGCAAGCACACTGGTGAGCGGCCATACATCTGCCTCCACTGCAACTCCAAGTTTGTGCACAACTATGACCTGAAGAACCACCTGCGCATCCACACGGGGGTGCGGCCATACCAGTGTGAACACTGCACAAAGAGCTTCACCCGCTCTGACCACCTGCACCGCCACGTGAAACGACAGAGCTGCCGCTTGGCACGCCCTCGCAGAGGCCGAAGGCCTGCATCCCGTCAGTCCTCCCACCCACTCTACCTCCCCAACACCCTTCACAAGGAGAGCAGCCGTCTCACCACGAGTGACAGTTTCTTTCCCAGCAGCCATGACATCACCAGCTCTGGTTTCGTTGGCCCTCGGCACCTCATTAGTAGAGGGAACATGGCCTTGGAGAAGTTGGACAGCACCGAGACACGAAGCCTGGAACCTAGACTGTGGGACAGGAACCAAGATGGGGGGGACCAAAGGAGGAGGGGGGTGTTTTCTTTCACTGTGGCCCACGAAGATGCACTCTCCAGCCAGGCTCTCTATCCCTCATGGGCCATGAGGCTGGATCACAGCCGCCCACCTCCACAGGTCACCACTTAAACTTCATCCCAAAGGACACAAGCTTGCACTGCCATGGTCAGCTCTGAGAAATACTAACAACAGTCTTTTACCACAGCTAGCAATGACATCTTCATGGACTACGGTGCAGTCAATAGGGGTTAAACATTTTTTCAAATAAACCACTTTATGAGGTTGGGAATTCAAATAAAAATATTGCAGTTTAACAGTGTGATGATTTGTAAACCTGTTGTTAATGACAGCCATAATAACAAGCCAGTTTCAGCTGAACAGCATTGTTTTTTACACCAGCCAAAGTTTATGGAAAAAGTAGGTAAAATACATACTTATCACAAATGTCAGGCTGCAGAACTTCTCAAGTATGGTAGGAAAATTACAAAAATGTTTACTAAATTATATCACAGGGTGACATCCCAGAAAAAAACACTGCCTTATTTACAGTTGACTTAACTTCATGCAAGGATGAAAGTGACACCAGTCTTGTCTTTGCAGGGGTTGCTCCTGAAACCGCAACAAACTATGCTTTTCTTCTCTGAACACAAGCTGCTTTAAACTCTGGAGTGGAATGCAGTGCTCGAGTTCTCTCTAAAATTAAGTTTTCTGTAACGTTAAATACAAATCATATAAAATCTTACAGTGACCCCTACTGGCTGTATATAGGCAGACAGGGTATGTCAGCATTGAACACGCTTGCTGAAGTTTTAAATAAGTAATAATAAAATAATTATTTATATAAATACGTAAAATCATTACTAGTATAAGCAGCATTTCGAATTACTGTCGCTACTTAACTTTATTGTTGGCTTAAGATCATCACATTACAGGAAATTAACATTACAACTGACAAATTTAGTTTACAGAAATTACAATGCAAATATGACCATACATTTGGGGCAGAAATTTTGTACAAGTTTAAAACTTTACCTTATCACCTGATTTCTGAACTATTTTTCAGTGATATTGGTAGCGTTAAATACTATATAAAATTTTAATCAGTTTTCAGCAGCACGACCAGAACAATGTTCTACATGATGTGGCATCCTGTCCCTAGTTTTCAGGAAAGACTGTTTACCATATTTAATTTTTTGACTATTTATTGCAAAGATCTTGCAATAGCACATTTTAACAGGAAAAATAAAACAATTTACAGCACTTAATAAAGGGAAATAAGTATAGAAAATCTGTTGAAATTAAATGATTTTCTACTTACTGTTGGAAGCAGACAATAATTTAAACCTTATTTAATACTTTTTTAATCTTTGAAAGTTTTATTTTGAATTTATCACAGTGAGTTTTTGCAGTTTATATACATGCTGTTTTCTTGATGAAAAAGTGGATATTTTGCTTACTTTTTAAATATTTTTGTCTTGATCATTGATTCACTGATGAAAACTGATTCTTCTTTTGATTCACATAAGTCAAAAATCATGTTTGAGACTTTAAAGATTTTCTAGCTATTTATCCATATTTAAATTGTTTTGGCTGTATTTTGGTACAAGATTTTGTTAAGAAATTCATGTACTTAATGTAAGATATTTTTAAAATGTTAATACAAGGGTCTGAGACCCGACAAAAATTAAACTGTTTTTTATTTGCTATAATATTTTGCAAAACTTTTACTAGAAATTTTAGAAAATATTTTTATCAATGAAGTCTCTGAGTACTACAGGGTATATTTATTTCTGTTTTATAGTCATGGCCTGAACAATAACACATTATCAAAAGGTGAAAATGTGGTTTAATCCAGTTCTGATGTTTAAAGTTTAACACAACAGGGAACAATACATGTATAAAATTGCCATCTGTTTAAAATACCATTTTCACTTTGAACAACCACAGCAGTTTTAAAGAATTGTACACAGAACCATATAGAAAACATTTTGGTGTTTAGGGCAATATTGTGATATTCCTGGGACACTTATAATCTTTAAACATGTTTGTGCTGTCTTGTTTCCTAAATCAGCATAATGATTATAAAAATATGCTTTAAAAAGCTGCTGGTTAAACTTGAAAGTCTGATCTGGCTCCGATTCATTAAAACTTACATATATTCTTACTTCCACCAAACCTCAGCAAACCCCCAAACCTCCAAAACAAAAGTATCACACATGGAAGCAATTCCTTTAATATACTGTATTGTATATTGCCCACACTGTAAAGTCAAAAGTCAAAAAAAAAAAGTCAAAAGAGTTTATTTGTCACGCACATGGTTACTGAGTATACCATGTAGTGAAATGTGCCCAGATTCAGGATAGGAGAATCTGTATAAGCAATCTTTAGATTTGTATTTGGATTTCTCGTACCTTTGGACTGGATTATCAGTCTGCTTAGTCTCTTGGGTGGGTCTGTTGTAAAGGAAGTTTGGTGAACCTGCTTGCCTAGGACACCAATGGACAAAAGAGATGGTGAAGGTGGGATGGTGGTGAGTCAGCAGAAAAGGTGGGATGATGTTGGGCTTACAGAGGTGGATGCTAGTTTGTGTGTATATGTGCTCTGCATAATAAATGGTTGGGTGTGGAAAGGGGTTTGATGTAAAACTTCTCTTCTAAATTTTTACAAACTCCAGTTCAGGACTTGGACGTATCATGTTGTGTGGTACTTGGGTACACAGAAAACACCCATGGACTTCTCTTCACTTCAGTTCATATACAAGACATTTCAAATTCCATTGTACACAACTAGTGCTGGTTACGCCTACTGGACACCATGACAACTCCTAACACTTATGGAGCAGAATAATGGAATATAGACATAAGCAATGCGATTACAGAAAACCCCAGGCATTTTTGTGAACGGCCTATCCTGGAATCATGGGGTGCTTTTGGCTAGGAATGCTAGTCAATCGCAGGGTGGCCACACACATCATTCATGCACTATGGACAATTTAGAGTGACCAATAAACCCAAAACATCTTTGGACTGTGAGAGGAAACCAAAGCACCTGCAGAAAATCCACACAGACATGAGGAGAACACGCAAGCCTCCACAAGGACTGAACCAGATTCAAACTCAATTCCAATCAGCTCAGGTGCTGTGAGAAAGCAGCACTACTCACTGAGCCACTGTGCCAACCATACGTACAGAAACAGAGCTGCCATATTGTTTAAGGATGCCAGTGAAGGAGATGAAAACCAAAAACTGTCTCTCAGAATGAAGAGGAGAAGAATAAATCTCTGGGGGAACATGTATCAGTGGTAGCCCACTCCTCCTGGGCAATTTGCTTCCTGGTGTCTTTAAGACTAGCAATTCGGAAAGAAATAAGCTGTACTTTGAATGCACTCTGTTAACACTGGAAGGTAATGTGTAGCAGGATCTGTGCTTCAAATTGGTGTAGGAAATCTGGCAATACTAGCATAGAGGCATTTTTTTGGATGTTGATAATGGCGCTACCGCCTAGCAAGATTGAAACGAAATACTTAAAGCATAGGAATCATAGGGAAATGAGGAAGACAGTAGCATTAGGGCAACAGACAGGAAGTTTAAAATGTGTGAAAATGACTGCACTGCAAAACTGGCACCTACCGTGGTGAAGTCACAACTTCATGAATTGCCAGTAAAGCTGACATGAGTTAGATTTTTTTTATGTTTTCGCACAGCACAGTGCACAACTACAGGAAGACTGGCCACCTTCCCTCTTGCACCATATTGAACAACTCGTAATTCTCAAGGAAATAAAAAGTTACTGCATTCTTGTGGGAGACAGCACGCTATCGTCAGTGAATTTGAGCAGTTTACCATATTTGTGAAACACTATAAGCAAATTAATTGAGGGTCGGGGTTCATTATATTGTTATTCAGACTGCTGCACGGTAGTGCGCCGCCATCTTGGATCCTTAAAAAAAATTGGTGTCGCCATTCGTTAGTCGGAGTACACGATTCTGTTTTTAAAGCAATAACCATCTTCAAAAAAGGAGGCCCTCGGCTGACAAACCTGCTTATACGTCAGTTGTTAAACGAAATGGTTGGCACCGTTCTTACCGTGTTGCTCACATAGATACGTGCACTCAGCCAGGTGACTCGAAGCACAGAAGCTCAAATGCTGCGAAAACTGTAGATGTAGAAAGTGTTCACCAAGTGGAAGGAGTGGGCATCTGTTCAATCGATATGAATCAACATCATAGTATAAGGCAATTGACTGAAGCTAAAATGGGAGTTAAAGGGATAAAATAAGATTAAGTTGAAGTTATGAAAACACATCGTAATGAAAATCAAAGAATTCAAAGCGCAGTCGGATTTCCCTGCTCTTGTACGCCACTATCTGTTATTTCACTCAGCAAAACATTCAACAGCATATTTTTTATTAACAAAATCACGTTTTCGGACTTTCGTGGACAAACAGAGCTTACGCTTGAGCCTGGCTAGAGAACCATTTTCTAATTGGTAACTCAGAAGCGCCTCTGCGATTGGTGGAAATGGGCGACCAATGAGGAGCGGCGAGATCGCGACCTTGGTTTAAGCTCCTGTTTAAAAATGTGTCGGTTAGAGTGCAAGGCGTGAGCTGTGTGGACGACGGTCGTTGGGCGACTTTAGTAGTGACAACTTTTTAACGGCTGCTTTGCGATATGGCACACAAGCAGATCTACTATTCTGACAAATATAACGATGAGCATTATGAATATCGGTAAGATTGAAGTTTTAGCGTAGTCAGTTTATATCTTTTGAATTAGCTAGTTGGTATGGTTAACGGTTTATTTTTATACAGTACATATTTCCCTTAGTAATGTTAACTCTCAGGATGTCAGTTGCTCTTCTCTTTAATGAATAAAAATGTTGGTAGTAGCATTTTGAAACTCAGTTTTTGTAACTGTCGGCGGTGCTGCTTCCGGTTTCGCTTGTCTTTATGCTTTGGTGCTTATGAGCGTCGTATTGAAGAGTTTGCTTAACAGTCTGACTGCTAGTTATGTAATCTGCATTTTATTTTTAGCGAACCATGAAAATTGTCGGTTGAGACTTTGGGAGGGGTGGTGCCGACAGTTATGAAAGTTTTCCATCATGGCTGGTTGCTTCAGTTTAAGAAATACTCGGGCTAACATGGTTTTTCTAGAGATTTGTACATTTTTTTGCCGAAATGTGGTATTTCCTGCCTCGGTACGAGCAATGTCAGCGTTTACCGAATGTCATGAATTTGTTTCACTGTCCAAGTGTATAAATATTTTTGCTTTACCTCTCCCTTAACCCATGACATGTTGCTGACCGCATGGTCAACCTGACAGGCACGTGGTGTTGCCGCGGGAGTTGGCCAAACAAGTGCCCAAATCGCACCTGATGTCCGAAGAGGAGTGGAGAAGGCTGGGAGTGCAGCAGAGCCTTGGATGGGTCCATTATATGATCCATGATCCTGGTTTGTATCCAAAGAACTTCCCCCTGCGTCAGTTTCCTCTGTTTGTTTACTAGTTAGCAGTTACTCCCTGGTCTCTCCACATCTGGCACATCTTTTGGTGTATTTATGCAGCTGCTGTTAAAGGTGATGGGACATAGCCTGCTTTAGTGTTATCCCTCCCCCAGTGTTTTTTTGCATCCTTGTATAAGTAAGAAAGTTGTATATTTTAACTGTTCTGACCTTAAGCAAAATTCAGTGTATGGCACACTGTTGAAGAAGTTGTAAAGCACAGAACAATTTTGGGTTGCGGTAGTTAATAATGCTTATTTTTTTTTTATTATTATTTTTTTCTCCTCCCCCCCAGAGCCACACATCCTTTTGTTTAGAAGACCTCTTCCAAAGAACTAATATGAACTTCTGGAATCTTCTGGGATATTCATGTTTGTTAATCTGGTATTCAGTGAATACTTGTAAGCCTGCAAATCACCATCTCTATCTGAGCTGTATTCTTCACAGCAGCAAGTTCAGCCAAATTACACAGAAGATTTGGAAGTTCTTACTAGGGATACTGACTGATCTTGTGTATGAAAACTACATGTTTTTTTTTTTTTTTTTTTGGGGGGGGGGGGGGTCACAAGTGCCTAGTTAATGTTGTCTGATCGATAGTAGCTTTCTAATAAAGTAGTTGGACATTTTGATATGTTTAGATGTTTACAGCACGTGATAAATGCATATTTAAAACACGACTGCAATTTCTTTTAACAGTGATCAGTATGCAGTGCTGTTGTGTACTCGTGTTAGTTTCCATAGTATATATGACCACTTTTTGCAGCTCTACTATCATGTTCAGTGCTGTATTGAAATATCATGTAAATAAAAGGTATTACTGGAATACCCAACTGTTTTGGTGTTTTTGTTATTGAAACTGGATTATTCTTCATAAGCTGAAAAAAGTATGTAGAAAAGCTTTAGTATTTGGTATGTTTTATGATTTGCAGTACATTGTCACAGGTGACCTTGTTGGGGTTCTCCCCCATGTTGGCTGCAGATGTGTTGTACATGTTTTAAAAACTGCCTTTTGTTGCAGATATAGTGTTTTGGAAGTGCAGGGTGCAGTTTGAATGGGACACTGGTTGACTGCAGGACTGTGTGTGTGTGTGTGTGTGTATACTACAGCCAACTGAGTCAACAATTGACTTGAAATGTACATCTTCAGGAGGAATCTCATGAGCAGGAGAAACGTATAAATTCCGCACAGACTGGGAAGAATTTGAACCTATTCTGAAAACCCAAGAGTAAGGGTTCTGAGGAGGTTCGGCAGGGACAACAGGATATTTAACAGGATACAGATTGACCATTGAAAGTATCCTGACTGGCTGTTTCACGGCCTGGTATGGCAGCTGCAGTGCATCAGACTGAAAAGTTCTACAAAGAGTGGTCAAGACAGCACAGAGCATTACCAGGACTAATCTGCCAGCCCTGCAGGACCACCACACCCAGCGCTGCAAGAAGAAGGCACATAACATCCAGAGGGACAGCAGTCACCCCAGTCACAAACTATTCTTGCTCCCATCTGGAAGACGCTTTAGAAGTGTTCGGACAAGGACAAAATGGTTCCGGGACAGTTTTTTCCCCCACACCGTAAGAAATAAGCCCACCGTAAGCTAAATCACTGACCCCTCCCTCAGACAGCGGGAACAGTCAATCGGGGTCTGTCTGTATGCCTGCCCCCCCCCCCCCCATTGTGTAAGATCACCGGTGTTGTGTTGTTGGTTTGGCTGCTGTGTCTTCTCCCTCCCCCCCCCCATGTATATTTTCATACCCTATTCTTATTTATTTACTCTTTATTTTTTTTCCTTTTCATGATTAAAGTATTTATTTAACTTTCCTGTACCTTATTTATACATTTACATATTTTATGTACATATATTACTGAGGATGCCCGGAAACAAAAACTTTTCATGGTGACAACACTGCAATGCTGTGTTGTCCACCCATGACAAATAAACCTTGACTTGACTGATCTGCCAGCCCTGCAGGACCTCTACACTCAATGGTGTAAGAAGAAGGCCCATAACATCCCGAGGGACCACAATCACCTCAACCACAAACTATTCTCCTTGCTCCCGTCCGGAAAATGCTTTAGAAGCATTCGGACGAGAACAAGCAGGTTCTGGGACAGTTCCCCCCCCCCCCACATAATAAGACTGTTAAACCACTGAACCCTCCCTTGGACAGTGAAAAAAAAGTCAATCGGAGTCTGTCTGTATGTGTTTTTTTTTGTTTGTTTTTGCCTTGTATGCCCTTATCGGTTGTGTGGTTATTGGTTTGGCTGCTACTTGTTTTGTTTGCTATTTCTCTTTACTAACTCTAACCTCTATGTATATATTTCTAACCTCCATGTATAGTATATCTTATTCCTTATTTATTTTTCTTTTTCTTAATTTCATTATTTTATTTTCCTATACCTTATTTACATATTTATTTGCTGAGATGCCTGGAAGCAACACTTTTCATGGTGACAACACTGCTAAGCTGCTGTTAGTGCATCCATGGCGAATAAACCTTGAAACTTGCTGTGCTTTCATGCTAGGTATTTCTAAAGCACTTCATTGTTATTTAAACGGTTCAGTAACTTTCAGGACTTTCACTGCAGGTCAAATTTGCACAGTCCTTGTAAGCTGCATTACACAACACATTGAAGATCATGTTTTGTCCTAAATATGCAGCCAATACTGTCTTGCCATATCATTGCTTCCACTGATTCAGGAATCTGACCCATGATGGAAGAAACCAGGGTGAGGAGGAAGCTACAGGCCATCATGGACAATTTGGGACTCACGTCTTGTAAATCGTGAGCTCTTAGCCACTGGCTCCTTCAGCTTAGAAGTACTTCTGGGGGACCTTACCAACAGTGGTCCACCTTCATAATCGCACAAAAGGACTTAATTGTTGGTTTCTACCTCGGGGTTTTAAACTACTCCACTCTGGACTCTTTTTGTATCCTCTGTTTTTAACTGCTACAAGAGTAGACTTCCCTGCAGGGAAGAGTGACCTTTTATCCTCCACTATTGTCTCCTCTTCCATTTTTACTCGCTCTATAAAGTAAAGCAACCCTTCCAATTTGTAAGCATTGTGAGAGTATTTTGCATCTAAAGCGCAATAATGTTTGAACAAAGTTTCAGTTCATGTGAAAGCGCCTTTGCCTTACCAGCCCTTCGGAAACCACGAGTATCGCCACCGCGAAACGAACCGTATGTATTGGGCCCTGCGACTTTCCGTAGTCACGTGGGTAAACTTGCGTTTTCACGGTGACGCTGCTGGTTGTGATGGCGAACGGCGTTACGATCGTAGTAGAAGGACTCGAAAGCGCACTGTGGGAATGACGAAGGGCTGAGCGTGGAGCGGCTGTAGCAATGAAGCCCCAAGTGAACAAGGTACTGAATTTTAAATTCAGAAGCATGCAGTCCTTTCCGCAACGTTTGCGCGACTTTTGTTTAGCTTTCCGGACTCATGTGAGATACTTCACATCTAGTCGATCATTAGTCCTCAGGACTGATCACCCCTCCACTTAAAGTGGCGCCCATAGAAGTTGCCTCCACTGGCATTAAATTTAACTTGCATGGTTGAAACGTAATGATTCCTGCACTTTTATGTGGGTAATGTTGGCACTAGCAAGATATTTGGCTGAAGCTGAAGTGTCTCAGCGTTTTATCTCGCTGTTTCGTAATCAGTGTGTTTGTTACGACGTAAAGCCTCTCATGGCCACTTTACAGCAGTGCAACACCGTAAAATAGGGCATTTTCATAGTCAAGAAGCAATCTGTGTTTATTCTCCAGAGCAAAACTTCACAGGATGACTGGATGGTATTAAGTACCAGATGTATGAGTTTTAAACATACTATGGTGGCAGATAGAAACAGCCTGTCAGCTGACCCTGAACTTCCTCACATGTCAACTACAGTACAGTACAGTATGCGCAGTTTGGAGTTGGGAAACTGGATTATATTAATTTGGCCAAAAAGTCTGACGATCAAATGTCATATTTTCGCAAACAATGTTAGTGTGATGGACCGATCTGTAAATGATTTTCCATTCTCTGAAGTTCCTGGCTGGCTGATTTTTTTTTTTTTTTTTTTTTTTTAAATTTAAATTATTATTATTATTTTTTTTTAAGTTTAAAAAAAAATCCTCAGAACTTTGGCAATTGCCCCAGCTGAGGTGACAAAAAATGGAATTAAATTGTGATATTTCTACAGTAAAGGAATGCATGTTGCATCACATATTACTGAAGCTTTACTATCATGCTGAAGAGATGGGCTTATTTCGATGTATGAATTTGATTGTAGTTAAGTGGTATAATTTGTTTTTATCTAAAGACTTTTTTGAGAAGTGTTTGCAACTTCCATGCTGCTCACAGGAGCTGAACGATTTATACATCCTTGCTATTTTCACCTACATGACATTTTTTTTAAAACATAAATTAAGTAATTGGTTGGAGTTTGTAGCAGTGGCTGCCAGGCTTTGGACTGTGCAATCGGGGAGAGTTTAGAGGTGTTTTGCAGGTTCATGTGACTTTGAATGACACCTTTCAGCTGCATATAATAGACTACAGCAGACTGTATGAAACAGATTTTTTTCATTTCAATATAGGGACTTAATTTTTTTTTTTTTTTTTTAATCTCTGGGTCATCAGGAAAGCAAACTGTCACCTGAGGTTGAGCCCTTTGTACCGAAGCAGAGGAAGGAGCAGCAGGTTGTGGAGATGAACTGCCCTCCTGGTGTCGTTCCAGCAGAAGCTGACCAGCACAATGCAGAGTGGGTGTAGCTCACAGTACTGTAGCATAAGATGAAGAGTTCCACAGGGGACTTGCACTTTTTCAGGGTGGCACAAAAAGACATATGCAAATAATGTTTACCACTGCTTCTTATGCACACTGTAAATGTTTCCCCTTGTAATCCCAGAAAATATATTATGGGTAATACAGTATTAACAATCAGTTGAGTTTTGTAATTGTTTAATTATCAAAATAATTTTGAGGAAATGAACTTGGAGCAGTAATCTCCTTGTATCAACTGGAATGGGCAAGGAAGGGTTTCTTTACAGCACCCTGTCCAAGGGTCAATTGCCTGAGTGCAGTCAGGAGAGCCCTCCGCCCTTGGGCCCCAGGCAGAAAGACCCCTCGTGGGACAGCCAGAAGAGTGGTGGCAGCAAACATGGGTACAGCAACTCCCGTCGGGCAAGAAGGGTACCACAGAGGCAAGACACGGCATTGGCGCACACTCTTTCAGAGTCACCTAGAAAGGTACCCCTCTGAGCTCACTTCTAACTCTTATCCAACATACTGTCACATGTACACTCACACTGACCAAAAGTACATCCACTCAACAAAGGGGTTTCCTTTTATTACATCAGTGTTATGTGGTTGGAATACACACTATATGGCCAAAAGTACATTGGCCCCCAATTCTAATCATTAAGTCAAGCTGATTCAGCCACACCCATACAGCATGCAAACACATTCTAGACAATTGTGCGCTTCCAACTTTGTGTCCGATTTGGGGATGCTCATTTCCTGTTCCAGCATCATGTCCCCCCCCATGCACGAAGCGAGCTCCATAAATGCATGGTTTGCCCTGGCTGATGTGGAAGAACTTGAGTGGCTGCAAAAACCCCTGACCTTAACCCTACTGAACACTTTGCCGAATGCAAGCCAGGCCATCTTGCCCAACATTTGTACCCAACCTCCCTGATGCCCTTATGTCTGAATGGGCACAAATTCCAAAAATCTGGTGGAAAGCCTTCCCAAAAGAGTGGGGGCTGTTATAGCAGCAAAGGGGAAAAACTCCATGAAAACCCCCATGGATTTGGAATGGGAGGTTCAACAAGCACATATAGATATGATGCTGAGGTGTCCACATACTTTTGGCTGTATACTGTAGATATCAAGAACAAGTATTACAATTTGTCTTGTACCTGAATGTAATATGAGTGGCTGCTTTTATGTCATTCATTTTGCACCAGGTGTCAAATTCAAAAGCAAAGTTTTTAAAGTTATTAATTACAATAAAATCTGTAGAAAAAGGTCATCATACACATCAATGGCTGGTAATGACACAGTACCTTTAAATTACCCGTGTCTTTATTATCTCCATTTGCTAAATGCACGTTACAGACATTGCGGCTCAGCCCAGATCTCTCCTCTCTGGAAAAGAAAGCCACCACAGAACCAGTGCAGAAGAGAGAAGGAAGTGTAAAAGAGGCAGGTAATTAAGAATAAATGTATAATTAACGTATTTTCAATCTAAAAACACTTGTTTACATAAAGCTGGTCATTTTGTTGTGTGCTACCTGACTGTCCTTTGTAGATGACTGCGGATAGACCATCACATCTGTACTGGAGACATTTTTTCCCCATTTTTATTTTCAGATAGAAGAGGACCCAAGTCAACTCCTCACTATGCAAAGAATCGCAGGAACCAGAGGACTGAAGCAGATCCTTTTGAAGTCAATCTGTCTGATTTTCCAGAGCTAAGTGTTTCCACATCTGCGACCAAGCCTTGGAGAGCCTCCTCCCTGTCTCCTGCAGCATCAGCTTCAGCTTCGCCTAGCAAGGCTAGTTCCTGTGCATTCCCATAACTGTGTGCAGAACCATGACTGTCCAGTGTGCTTTCCCTACCTGATCTAGGGTTTTTAAGGTTTGAACAAATCAATCATTTATATGGGACCCACAGAGATGTGAAAAATGACAGAGACTAAAATGCTGCTCCTCCCCTGGTTATGTTCAGAGCACTTCAAGAAAAGAACCCTCGACAGATTGCGGTCTAAACCTTCAGGCTCCTCAGAGCAGGGAAATGAAGGCACAGCCTGCCCAAGGTATTGTTGGTGGTTGCATCTTGTGATGCTGTATATGTAGCACAGAGTTCTGAAATGAGCACAGTGGAGGCTCACTGTGTGGCTTGCCTAACCAGGCTGTATCCTGGAGCCCACCACAGCCAGCCCTGCTTCATCAGCCACCTCCTGGGCTGCTGTGGCCTGCCAGCCCCCCAGGAGGCTTCAGCTGAAGACACCTCCCTTGCAGGTACAGTGCTTGTTTCTTCATAAGAGTAAACTTTTGCATTGGGAGGCATGACCACACAAAGATCTGTTCTGTACAGTGTCAACAGCCATATTGTAATGCAAAGCTATAACCAAACCATTTTGAGTTAAAAGGATATTCACAGAGCAAAGCAGTTTTACCTCTCTAATGAATTACTTCATTAATGATATCATTCATTGCTATATGTGAGTATAACTTTTTATGGGTCTGCAGTATTTTTAACCCTCAATGGTACTTTAGTCAGGTTGACCTGTTGATTTGCTACATTAGAACAAATACCTGAGTAGACGGAAAACATGCTTAAGCACTGGCCATCAAGGATCATGGGTGGGTACTCTCCATTTACACTAAGTTTTTACAACTTCCACATCCAGGAGGAGGACAAAGCTCAGGTGAAGTCGGAACAAGCCTTTGAGGTGAAAAAAAAGAACAATAAGAAGAAGAGAAAATCTAAACAAACAGACGATAATACTGAGGCAGAACCCACAGTCCCTAAGCAAGAGTTACCAAAGTTTGAGGTAAAATCAGTGTTTTGCAGTTCTGAAGTTTTTGTAGAATCAGAACTTGTTCAATTTTGGTAATGTCATCTTTAGAATACCTTTGATTTGCATTTTGAGTGCATTTTACGGTAAGCTTTTTTTTTTTATTTTGTTGCCTTATTGGTGGAAATAATGCTTAAAATTATGTAAAAATCTAAGCAATAATTCTGAAGTTTGGACATTTTGCACTATTCTGAGAGTATTATCTGAGGATGGTTATATAGTTCTGTCGCATGTCTACCAGAGTAGACCAACAACAACTGTGTGTGCTGAGCTAGTGTATTTTCTATAATAAATATTGTTTGCTTCCAACAAGGCAAATGATTAACTTGCACCTGAAGAACTGGCCTCGGTGACTTTGTACTGTATTTGTAATACTCTTATGGCAGACTGCATTATGTTTATTTTTCTTTTCGTGAATGCTCAAAGGTAGGTTAAGTACGAAGCTAAGAATTTAGCATTTTTTTAACCATGTAATTACGTATTTTAAAAGATACCCGGAATTGTGTACCTAAACGTGCACTATAGCCAACTGTCCACTGACTTTCCCTGAGAGAACTTTTTGCCAAAATGAGGAGAGGCTGACAGGGTTGTGCTGTCCACAGGACGAAGAGGAGTTCCCTGACTTGGCCCACGCAGTTTCTGGTCCTGACAAAGGCCAAGGCCCTATGCAGTCCACCATCCCCTCCACCAATGTAGCCAAGAATCTAAAAGAGGTACAGTGAGGGTTTTGCAAGCATCAGTATAAATGTTTCTCATTTAAAAGTCATTGCTCGTGTATGTGTGCGTGTATGCAGTGCAAATAATTTTTTTTCTTTTGGTAATTTGTTGAACTGTATAGCTATTATTTTAGAACAGTTTTAGAACAAAACTGCTTCATTGAGAGGAAGTTCACGTTTCAAAATGTTGATACCTTGTTCTTTTCCTGTCACTTGCTGCAATTTTTAATTTTTTTAAATAAAGAAAATGCTTTTATGCATGGACCTACAATACACTTGAAGCTACATACATTTTCCTTTAACTATACATATATGTGTGAGGATTTATAATTGTAAATTGCCATGACAGTTTTAGTGCTGAATTTAATTATCATATCCGTGAAGTCACTGTGAACATATCTGTGAAAGCAGCCCAGGGTTTTCCCCATATCTATAGTATTTTTTTTACTTCTTTACTCTTGTTTATTAAAAGCCCTGAACTGCTAGTTTTCACTTCTTTGAAGCAGGTGCATCTGTGTGCAAATTCCTATTTAAAATGAAAATCATTTCTTGCTGTTCCAGTGGTGTGCCAGGAAGAGTGTTTGCTATACACTGGCTCCTCAGCTCATGAACAAAATAGGACAAAATCAATAAATTTGAATATTATGGAGGACCCTAGATCTTTTTCATCATTTTGGTTTTGTAAATGCTTAGTTATAAATACATATCGATACAGCTATATCAAATAAACCCTCTACATGCAGCTAAGCCCAGAGTTGAAGCCAATAAGGAAATGAAGATCTTTTGCCAATTTATTAATTGCTATTAATTAATTATTCTGCTTGGCATGCCCTTTTGGAACAGGACAGAGACACCCCTGCTGAGACCCATGGCAGAGACAAGCGTCTGTCTGTCAAGCCCCAAACATCTGGCCCTCCTGCTGATACCAAGAAGGGACAGGTACATGGGAGATGATGTGAAATGTGTTATTTTTCCAAGAATATTCATCATCTGTTTAAGGTCATATGCGGTCCTGATCGAACTTGTCGACCAAATGCTTCATGAATAATTTCCAGCAACTGTACACAAACTAGACTGGCTTTGTAGGGTACTTTTAGGTACCA
This sequence comes from Heterotis niloticus, assembly GCA_018136845.1. Classification (NCBI taxonomy): domain Eukaryota; kingdom Metazoa; phylum Chordata; class Actinopteri; order Osteoglossiformes; family Osteoglossidae; genus Heterotis; species Heterotis niloticus. Next base: position 7,366,665 of record CM030890.1, read on the forward strand.
GGTGAAGTCATTTCCATGTGTCTTTGGAAATATGTTATGCTGATAGTTGAAAAATGAATGGTTGATGGCCAGGGTCTGTCTTCTGCAGAAGACTGAGAAGCCAAGTGGCAAGAAGAGCAAGGTCCCTGTGCAGCTTGACCTGGGGAACATGCTGGCTGCACTGGAGCAGAAGCAGGTGTCCCAGAAGTCTAAGCAGGACCACAAACCTATTGTTTTCTCTGGTGATTTTTTTTTTTTTTTGCTTATTTTTATTGTTTTTATTACTGATAAATTTCCAAGGTCAGTTTACCAATGTCCTTTAAATGCAGTGAAGTTTCTGACAAATAATTTTGCTTTATTTTTGATGTTTGTGTTTTCTTTTTCCTGCTGTGTTGATACAGTTGGTGGTGGGCTACCAGTCTTGCAGAAGGATTCGTCCACTCCAAAAAAACATCCAAAGCAAGTGGAGAAGGTGGCACACAACCCACTGGACTCTACCAGCCCCCTGGTGAAGAAGGGCAAGCAGAGGGAGGTCCCTAAAGCTAAGAAGCTCACGCCTCTGAAACGCGTGAGAATCAGACAGCATCTGACCCCCTTTCAGCTGACACCTATTTGTCTTCATTCCTCAATGACCGCTATCTGCACCTTCTCGCTGTGTAGATCATCCTAAAGGAGCGAGAGGAAAGGAAGCAGAACCGTCTGCTGGAAGAGCAGGGACTTCTCCCTGTGGCTGCCGATTCAGATCCCTGTAGCAATGAGGTGGTGGTGCAGCTTGAAAGCCTGAACGTGGATGAGAACCAGCACAGTTCCACGGGTGAGGCCAGGTTGGCCTGTTGACTTCCAGTCTTTCATAAAGCTTCTCATTTAATATGCCTGTTTCTCTCATGCCACCCATTGTCCTCAGTTCCCTTTAAAGGTAGAGGTGTGTTTGTGACTAAAATGCTTTTCCATAGATATGACAGAGGACCATGTGGGTCTAGAGGTGGATCTTCACACAGAAGAGAACCCTAAGGAGTTTGAAATCAGCAATCCACTCAACAAAGATGACAGCCCTTTAGAAACCAAATTTGTCCAGCAGCCCAAAATCCACAGCAGGAAGTTCAGAGAGTAAGAACCATCCATCTTTGGCTCATTGGTTTTCCTTAGTTGGCTCATAGAAACTGAAAATGTATAAAAGCAAAAATATCTGTTTAAATTTTATTGTCAAATTTACTAAGCAAATAGATTCTAGTTTTCTGTGGATGCTTCATAATTATAGTATGCGATTAGTGATTGGGTCCCATCCTCCTGTTTCCTTTCCATTCCCCAACATCTTTGAGTGACAAATGTTGGAAGTTTGATGAAGTTTTTGTTAGATTAATTAATTGATTTTCACAAGGGGGGACCCAAGAGTAGAACTACAGAAATACAACGTGATGTGCAGGGGAGATCAAAAAATCAACAGGTTTGTAGAAGGATATCCCCCAACCACAAAAGAAATGTTAAAACCCCAGAAAAGAAGGCGACTGCAAAAAAGACATAGGTGGGCAGATACTGATTCACTGAACAAAAGACAACAAATTTCCATGTATTACATATGTAACAAATTATGCTAGTCCTGAAGATGCTGTGTTTTGATCTATGTCAAGGTCAGTTTTCTGCACAATTTTAATTTCCAGAGAATTGACCTTGGGTGGTTTTGAAATAAGGGAGATGAAGGTGAGATGAGGTTCAGTGAGTATGCCAGGGAATACTTTCGTTACAGACAAACCAGTTGTTGAAAAGTACAGGAAGAATATTTCTTAATGACTGGAAACCAAACAGACTCATTTGAAATTGATTTACCTGGAAAGCATTCAAGATCTCAAGACTCCCAAACACAATAGAACAACTGGTCAAAGGTGGTGAGGAAGTAACTGTCCTGAGAGTTTTTTCTCTCCAAAAAACATGTATGTTTTAGAGAGCTTTTATAGGTGGATGCAGGAACAGTACAACAACTATAATATTAGTATTGTAGTTTGACAGCTTTGAAGCAGGTGGATTGTTGTGTGCTGGTGTTAGGTGCTGTAAAGAATGTTTTGGTTGTTATATTGCAGTCTTCTGAGTCCTCTATGTGTATCCCTGCCAACAGTATGGTCAAAATGGACTATTACTGAACCGTGTACATTTGTCACGTGCATGTTTGTAATATTCTCTTTTTTCTACGTCTAAAAAAAAATAGAAAATGCACATATTTTCACACAGTAAATGGAAGACTGACAAAAATATTGTTTTTTGTTAATCTTGCAATAAGGAAACACTGCAATGAGACGGAACTTTTTGGACCACACTTGTGTTACGGCATGGTTTTACTGTATCTTCAGGGAAACAAATATCTTAGCAAATCAAAGTTCATAGCTATAAACATTGCCTCCAGAGGGAGCTTTTGCACAGCTAACAAATTTAAGCAATGTTCCCTGCGGGTATTTTACTTGTACATATACGCTGTTATTTAGGTGGTTCAGGGAAACTTGTGACTTCCTCACGTACCCTTTTCTTCTCAGCTACTGTAACCAGGTGCTGAGCCAAGAGGTGGATGACTGTGTGACTGGACTGCTGAAGGAACTTGTGCGCTTCCAGGACCGCCTCTACCAGAAGGACCCCATGAAGGCTCGCATGAAACGCCGCTTAGTCATGGGTCTTAGGGAGGTCCTCAAGCACCTCAAGCTGAGAAAGATCAAGTGTGTCATCATCTCCCCCAACTGTGAACGCATCCAGTCCAAAGGTACCCATGCAAGGTCCATACACTGTATTGTTTTTAGAAGCTGGCACTTTTCTCATTAAAGGAACTATGAATCAATCCACAAACTGAAGCCTAATTGGGTCATGTAGAAAGATGAATTTAGTATGTATAACTTTAGAAAGACTTGAAAAAATAAAAAAGACCTTCTCAAAGTCCTGACCTAAGACCTGAGACCCGTCCACGCTTGAAAATCTGCAAATGTTGTTGAGCTAGGAAGTGTTTAGGTACAGTCAAGAAATTAAACACAATACAGTCATACGCAGGTTTACAACCTTTTTATTTACATCCTCCCAATAGAATATCTTTTGGTTTTTAAATACCAAAAATTGGTTTTAATTTCTGAGCTCCCCATATATCTTTTTCTTTTCTTTTTTGCCAAACCATGTACAAAAAAATTACATTGAAATGTTTAATATTTTCCAACTAAACTGCAATTAAAAAGTCATCAATGTACTGTTTTGAAACACAAGTGATTGTATCATGCCTGTGATGTCTCTGCTGGATGTCCATAGCATCTGGTCTGAGGGAAGTCTTAATTTGTGTCTGCCAGTATTTTTATCACATAATGTATTACGCAATGTTGTTAAGATTTGCATTGGGTGTGACGAGGATGGACAGGATTAGGCATGAGTATATTAGAGGGTCAGCACAGGTTAGACGGTTTGGAGACAAAGTCAGAGAGGCGAGATTGCGTTGGTTTGGACATGTGGAGAGGAGAGATGCCGGACATATCGGGAGAAGGATGCTAGGCATGGAGCTGCCAGGCAAGAGGAAGGCCTAAGAGGAGATTTATGGATGTAGTGAAAGAGGACATGCAGGTGGTTGGTGTGACGGAGAAAGATGCAGGGGACAGGAAGAAGTGGAAATGGTTGATCCGCTGTGGTGACCCCTAACGGGAGCAGCCGAAAGAAGAAGAAGAATGTATTGCACAATGTACTTTCTCTTCATAATGTCTAAACTGCAAGAGGGAAAATTTTGAGTAGTCTGCTGAGTGTGAGTGAGTGCGATCTGCTGCTGCTTTTCTCCGGTCAGGTGCACATTTTGATCTGTGTTGTAATATGTGAGCATTGCCAAATGTCTGCTGATGTACAAGGAGAAGAGAATATGAGTGATGGGGATTGTCTGGTTACATAGTAGGCATTTTATTTTAGCGATATTTAGGGAAATTGCTTTTTTAGGGGTGAGGTTTGAAATGGATTATATATATTTTTTTCTTCCTTTCCCATTTAAATAGTAGAAAATAAGTTATTTATGTTTTTTTAGTTCAATTCAGGAATTAAGACCATAATTTGTGGTGTGATTGTATTGGTAATTGGTATAACTTTTTTCTCTCTCAGGCTTCATTTGTAGCATTAACAAAAAATGATCAAATTTAATATCTAAAGCCTAATAAAAACCCAAAATGGGAGAAAATAATTTTACACAGCATTATATGTTGTATATCTAACATGACTTGTAATGGAAGTAATTATACATCCGTTGGTGTCCATGTCAGTATTTTCTACTGATGAGACCCTGTCATTGTGTTCATAGGTGGCCTGGATGAAGCCCTCCATACAATTATTGAAACGTGCCGTGAGCAAGGAGTGCCCTTTGTCTTTGCCCTGTCGCGAAAGGCACTTGGCCGTTGTGTCAACAAGGCTGTGCCCGTCAGCCTGGTGGGCATCTTCAACTACGATGGTGCACAGGTGGGGGTGTGTTGGGGTTCATGGTGGGGGGAAGGTCTCCAAGAGCACTGCAAGTATTTGCCCGTAATCATGTTATTTACATCATTGCCTTGTTCGTATTATGCATGAGTCTTTTATTGTGCAATGTCAGTGTGAAAGGGAACTGTTCGGTAAGAATCTAAAGGAGAAAATGGTGTGTAATTGAGCACAGCCTTGTTTGTGAAGGAATAATGGCTGCTATGGCTGGAAAGGTAGTTTTGCTTTTACTCACATATTGGTTTAACATTACTACATTATGTCTTTTACATTCGGCAAATCTGTTTACAGGATCTTTACCATAGAATGATTGAGCTGTCATCAGAAGCCCGGAAGGCTTATGAAGTAATGATTGCCAACTTGGAAAAACCATTCACCGAGTCACTGCAAGTTCCTCTTGAGCAACATGATGTTGACTCATCTCTGGACCACTCAGAAGTAGAGGAACCAGAATACAGTAAGTTGTCAAATTCCCCATTGCAATGCCTAATCTCCTGTTCTGGGTTTGTTTCTGAGCAGGATTTCCATTGTTCCATTTTGGTGTAGGTCCATACCTGGATCTCTAACTAAAAACCCAAATACCCTAATGAAACCCTGTACACTTGATGCAACATTGACTTTATTGCTTCTCAACATCATCTTTTTGTTTGGAAATGGTAAATTATGCAGACCTAAAGGGGGGAAATATGTTTTGGCAGTAAAAGTCTGGAAGAAGATGCTGGAGAAAGACTCCAACCATCGGTTTTTATACTTTGAGGAGCCACTGCCCACAGAGGACATCTTTGATGATCCAGGACTGCAGATTGAAGCAAAAAAATAGTTTAATATGAAGAATTACTGGCTGTGTTGTAATTTTCAAGTTGAATGTGCTGCAGAAATAAATCAGGAATGTCGGAGCCTGTGGTGAAGCCCATGAGTTTGAACCAGCAGCCAAGGTCAACACCAAAGTTAACAAACTCGACCCGACTTGTTTCTATGGTTTTCTTACTTTTATCTGCACAAGGTAATCAAACAGGTTGAGATGTTCCCTTCTCAGAAGAAATTTCTACATTAGATTTTAAGATGAAAAAAATCAAACAGAATTAAAATCTTAAATGTAATTTAAAAATCTTACATTTTTATCCGTGTACAAAATTGGTTTAGGGAAGGCAATTCATACCTCAAACATTGTTTGTAATATTGAGTATACAGTCACGCTGCACTCAACCTAAGCTACTAATATGAATAATAGATGGATACCCCTTGTGCGAGAGTAGGGGTGGAAGATGACTCACAGGCAGATCCCATGGTTATGGACCCTGGAATGGGGCTGGTACTTTAAGGAGGGTTAGAGGAGTACAGGAGGGTAAAAAGCTGCAGATTTGTTGTGGGTGGCAGAGGATAACTACAGCTCAGGGCCTCAGGATACATCAAGGTAAGAAAAAGTGGTTGCGTGATGGAGTGCAGGGGCGTCGCATTGGACAATACTTTTTGAGAAGAAAGTCGACTGAAGTACAGTGGCCAATAGAAAGCCACAGTTCGCAGGATATCAGCAGTACCCTGGTCACTGAGGATTAAGGGGCAAGCACTGGAGAGGGTGATGTAGGTGGGGCCCAGATGTACAAGAAAAAGAGCTGTGAGTTGAACCCGAGAGCTAGGTGGCCTAGGGCAGGTGGGCATGTAAATTAAATATAAGCATGAAAGGCAAACTGAGGTAAAAGAGCATCGCAGGAGAATGGGGAAAATTGTCATTGGTGACAACTGACAGCAGTTTTTGTAAAAATTGTATTTTTTTTAAACAGTTCATCCACTGGCCTTTGTCTTACTGGATGTATATGCTGAAAACAGTTGGTTTTGGTTAAACTCAAATGCTGTACTCTTACATTTTTATTTCACACTTTTCCACTTATTTTCATATTTTTGTTGGATTAAAAACACTGGCATCATTATTCCTGGGGGGAGGGGGGCACGTACACGACAAAATGGTTGATGGCAGGTTGTATTCATAAGCAGGTTGTATTATTGCCAGTTTTAGACAGGAGGAGAACCATGGAAGCTGGGCTTACTTTCATTCTGATGCCTTTTTTTTTTTTTTAATTTAAACTATTTTTGACCCTGGTGGAGACACTTCTGTTCTCTGCTGCTGTTTTCAGTTAATAATTTTAAAACGTGACCACCTGAATGTCTTAATGTTTTCTTGTCGACTTCCGCAAATGTGAATGTTTCACAAAACGCATTTAAGCAGTTAATAAGAAACATGTTTTCTTTCCAGTGTTCTGGTTATATCTGTGGTGACTCTATCCATCATACGCAACTTCCTCCACATAAAATTGTGCAGAGTTTGAATTTAAAGAAATCTAACCAATATATTTTAGTGAAATTAATATCCTAGTTTTTGTTTAAAAAAAAAAATTTTTAAAAGATGAATAAATAGTTTTTAAATTCACACTTGTTTTCTTCTTGCAAAGGCTTACTGTCATGGTGGACTTTTGACTGTCTTGAGTGTATGTTACAGGTTAGCAGATGTCTGATGTCATTTTAGACGTTGGTCCATGCAGAAACCTTTAAATCCGCCACTATGTAGAAGACAGCTATGCCAAGTGGGGTTTAATGCAATTTATGCTCAGTGATATTCAAAACGTGGCAGAATTAAAAACATTTCCTTTGCGAATGATCAGCTGACGTATTCGTATATGCAGAAGATGAGATGTTGGGTGTTAACAGGAAGATGACACCAAAGCCAGTTGACATATTTAGATTGAACAGAATCCACGATACCACCTTGGAAAATCTCATCTGAGCGTGGTGCGTTCACCAGGCCAAGCACGTAATAGATGATAAAATCAAAAATAGAGTTCATCGGCTCTTACGTTATCACACCCACGCAGCCGCTCTGTCCCTCAACTTTCTAAAGACACTTAAGCCTTCAAGGAACAGGACCACAAACATAATTTGTACAGATAACCACAGTTGAAGAAGCAGAAGTTATTACACACAGATGGAAAAAATGGCCCTGGGATCCACATCACAGGAAGGAAATGATCCACCCGTTCAGCAAAAGGAGGTCTGGAGCTTGGTGCTTTATGTACGGCCTGCATTAACATTAATGTAGCCTTGCCTTTCAGCCTTGGCCAAGGGTTCGTTGAGCAATGACTTCATGGGGAAATGCCGAAAATCTTCCAGCTAAACAGGAAGATTTACTGAGTCTAACTTAACTTGGCTTGTTTCACAGCTCTCAATTGGCTGTCTTGAAAGTTTTTTCTTATCAGTGTTTTATTGGATGCTCTAAAGGAAACTCCTACTCAAGTAACCAAGCCAGATGTTTATGCACTGGAAGGAAACTTGCAAAATGTCAGTTATCAGCTCCTGAAACGTTCGGTAACCGGGGATCAAAGATCCAACCAGTAGACAAATGATCAAGATGACCTTCATAGGTTAGAACAGCACAGCATAGAGGCCTTTAAGATGTAGATGAGAGCCACTTCAAATGCACTGTGGGGAAAAGTAAATATTGTTTGGGAATGGGAGGAACAATTTTTTTGGCGTAAGGAAATAATATACAGCCAGTTATGGAATTAACGCGTTCAGCTTTTGACAAGTTTTTCCAAATTTTTTTTCCATTTAGCATTGGCTTTGTTGAAAGCCCCTCCAGACCATCTGGCTAATGGACCACAGTTGATGAAAATGTACTGATAAATGAGTGTGATTGTACTGTTTGTAGGAAATCAAGCCAGAACTCTCGTTGGAAGCCCATTTGGAGATACGATGGATGGGATCTCTTGAGGGAACTGTAATGCTTGGGAAAGGTGAAGGAAAAAAATTACAACCAGCTGGATGGACTCAGCCGCATTGCCAACAGACTCACCCCTTTCTAAGGACATAAATGGCAGAGAAAAGATTGTGATATTACTGCATATGAACACCGAATGCGCTCGGTGGCAAAATTTGTAGAAATCTGTAGGCTTCACCAAGCGGCCGCTGGAATGCTCTCCAGGCAGTCTCAAAAAATGCCTGAAGGAGTGAACCAGTCCCTATAAACAACAAACAAGGCTGCAAAAGAACTGAGTCCCTCACCTGAACAAACAGGCTTTAGCAGCTAAATACAGTATAAAAGGTACCGCAATTTAACATTAAAACGTTTTCAAAAATTAATAAAAACCATCGCGCTTACTGATGGTCCAAATTGTGTCTTATGGAGTTCATAAGAAGTACACATAACCATGAAGTGCACCACATGTCACAGAAAAAGATGGTCAGTTACACTGGTAAGTCCTCTATTGGACCTTGAATTTAACTGCCTGGCTGTTCGTAATTCTCCATTTACCCCAATTTACCCCAGGGCCGGAGCTGCAGAAGTGATTATCTGAATTTCACACCCAACAGGACACCCAGGGTTTAGTCTCACAAAACTGTATTTATTCAAAAACCAACCAAGTTGAGGAACTTACTAGAAAAGCATAAAGGAAAGAGACACTGTTACAGCCACATAACCATGCATGTTAATAACTCCATCCATTTTCTTTGAAAAATTTTATTTTCCTCGGGTTCAATACGATACCCCTGTATCACTATGGCAACATGAAGCACTTACAAAGAGCACCTATGGAGGCCCACAGCACAACACAGTGAAAGAGGAGGTGGCGACCCCCTTCCCTGAGGACATGTAAGGGACAGAAACCTTCCAACTCTGTACAGGATCATTCAACAGGAGATTCACATTTTTTGTAACTCATATTTAACAAAAAAGAGTAACATACTCTGCCCTGCTAACTTATCAATTTGATAAATTATGTTTCCGCTTCGCGAGGGGAAAAAGCTTTTGGAGAAGAAAAAAGTCAGAGTGTACAGTATGTTTCACAGCTGTAAGAGTGTGTGAGCTCCCCACAGATTTGCAGTCTTTCTTGTTTATAGAGATGTGTGTGCAGGAATGATGAGGTATCAGCATTTATGGCTGAAATTTGCTGTCTGCAGTCATATTTCACTTCACAGAGAGGAAATAACAAAGCAAAGGAGGTCCCTGTCAAGGCACCTCGCCATCTGCATCTGCATACTCAATGGGCTGAACCTCAGAGTCGATGTCAAAAGGCTTCTCCGATGGTGGACTCGGACATGCGGCACCTGAAGAAGGGGCTCTAGCTTTCTCCTGCTCGACAGCTTTTTCACTCCCACCCTTCTGGACCCCATTGGTACCTTTAGAGTGACCCTGATCCACCAGGCCTGCCTCACAGGAGTGGTACTCAGTCTGTGGTGACTTCTTGGCCCCCAGTAGGGTGGCTCTCACCTGCAGACAGGGGCCAGGGAGGTATTGCATGTAGCAGTTGTAACTCAGAATAGCCAAAAACAGGAGTAAGAAGATGAGGGTAAGAGAGAGCAGTAAGGTAACACTGCTATTGGACTCCAGGTACTGCGGGGGCATGGGCTCCTGGTTTTGTGTGGGGTGTGGCACCGAGGAGGTCAAAAGCAGGGTGGTGGGCTCAAATGTGGGCATCGGGAAGGCAGTGGAGCTACCTTTCTTTCCTGTAGTAAGCTTGTGATGCTTAGTTGTGGTGGGGTAGAGGTGGCCTGAGTCCAAGCCCAGGGCAAAGCGCTGGAGCAGCCAAGTGAAGTTCCTGTGGTCCACCTCTTCCAGAGCCCAGCACTCGTAGACGCCCTGAACCTCAGGGCCTGCGCTGTAGATGAGCAGGCCTGCCGGAGTTCGCTGATATGGCAGAGATCTCTCCTGCAATACACTCCCATTGATCATCCACACAACCTGCGCCACATTGGACTCTACTTGGCACCGAAGCTCCACAGCGCCCCCTGGTTTCACCCAGACCTGCTGGTACTTTTCTCTGGAACGGCTCTGCCCTGCAGGGTGAGAGAAAAATTCCATAGGTCCATCAAGAGTTCACCTGGTCTTACTGTTTACACCTGGTAAGTGCTTTATGTACATATGTACTTGCGTTGCATACCTTTGGGACACTTATCTGCACTGCCCTGCAGATTCTGCATCAATTCCCTGGAACCAAAACAATTACAAGGATGTTGTTATACACAGAGTGCTAAGGGCTTTTCAGAATAAAATGACTGAGCCTCACAGTGCAAGTGAAGGACCTCAGAGTTCAAAGTCATGCTGGTCTGAGTTCATTAAGCAGAACTACAGCACGCGGACAAATGGTTGGAGGGTTACAACATTCACCAGCAGAAGCAGACGTGACTCGTTCTGCTGTGGTGATGAACAGCTTTGAATGCAGTACCCGCGTGAGTGGCCCTCCTGCAGGATGTTGACACATTCACTTGCACCAGGGTCCCATGCGCAGTAGGGGTCTCGTGCCAGCAAGCAGTCGTTGCACTTGGAATACTTCTCACAGAAGGCCGTGGGGGACTGCACAACCCTGCTGTCAGACCCCACATACAGGAACCGGGACTGGAAGAAAAAGTGGAACACAGCCCTGTCCTCAGTGGTTTTGTTTCTGAGGAAAAAGCCCAGAAGAAGGCAGGAACTAGACCCCGTGTCGTACTGGAAAGGACGCATCGAGGAGCATGTGGTATCTGCAAAGGAAATCCCTAACATGGAAGGAAAGACCATATTCAAAGTATCAACATGAGCCCCTTACAGGTGGCTGCAGGCTCTGTCCCATCATCTGTTGTGGTACCCTTGAGCAAGGTCATTCGCTCAATTTGCATTTGCTGAAGTATTCACTCAATTAATAAATGAAACGGAACCCTAAATACTTTAAACACAATATTTCCATCATAACAACTCTGTCCTGTACTAAACCAGACAACCATTCAGATCCTTTACTTACCCCTTGAGAGGGAAGAACCAAGGTCTTTATAGGTTCACTGTTAGGGAAGAGCTGCACTTCCTCTACTATGTGGACTTCTTTCTCATAGACAACAGACTTGTGCAGGTTTCCTTTGTCTACAAAAAGGAAAACCATCTTTCAACTGTTGGAACGATTCAAACCTTTGGCATGTTTTTGCTTTTTAATAATTGTTTGATTTACATTCATTTATAGAACACCTGCTAAAATACCTTTTCACAGTCAACCATTTCTTACCAGTTCCTGTGAATATGACATCATAATGTTGTCCATCCAGGGCTGGGACTCTCTCCACAGCAATCTGTGTGTAGCGGACATCCTTGGTGACAAGCCTGGGACCGTCCCCCATAGGGAGGACAGGATCCTCGAGCAGGGGGTGGTCCCTGACAAACTGCAGCGTTTTATCTGGCAGCAGCAGGGAGCTGGTGATCTTCTGATCTCGGAGCTGATTGTTGATGCACTGTGAGGAAAAGCAGCACTGAGTGAAATGGCAATCTTTATTTCCATTTAAAAATATTTCATTCCATGATCATTTTGAAAGCACAGTAAACTTTCACAATGCCTTGCATGATGGAGGGACTTAGAAATGTCTTTGGTCCCTTTGTGTACCGTCAAAATAATTTTGTCTGCTAGAGAAACGTACCGCTCCAGGACGCGGACTGGGAGGTATGCCGTTGTACCTCACCCACTTTGTATGGGACTGCTCCACGGTCGACTTCTGCATGTACTTGCCCCTAGAGAAGACCTCCTCTACCACAGACATGTTGTAGGCGCACACGGCCGAAGACCCCACGTTATCCCTAAGCAACGAGGGAATGAACATCCTCATCAAACTGGACCTCCAAACACCTTGTCCTGGCAACATGCCTTCTACACCAGAGTCCTGCCAGCCAAGACTCACCACTGTGAAGTGAAGATCCCGTAAATGACCGACTCCCTCCAATCTGTTCTCTTCAGAATAAACACATCGTGGACCACATTAAAGATAAAGTTGGTCTCGGGCACAGAACACACCAGTTTGGCCTTCAGAAAGGAGGTCCACTTCTTCTGAAGTGTCCTCTCTCCTCCAAGGTCACCCTGTATGAGAAGCAATGGCATAATTTAACAAATTTACTTTAATTAATTTGGCTGATGCAACTTGAAATAATTTACCAATTTTTAAAGCTAGGCAGTCTGTGCTGGAGCAATTTAGGGTTGGTACCTTTCTCATGGGTACTACATCAGGAGATGGAATTCAAACCTGCCTCCTCCACATCAGCAGCTCTAACTACTGTGTCACCTGCTGCCCCATCTAACACACCTTTCTGATAACTTTCTGCATGCCAGCAAATGGGTTTTCTTGGCAATCAATGAAGTACAATTGCATACTTCTTAATCCTCAGGTTTTGGAAGAAAAACACATTTTACAGCTTTTTTCTGACAAAATGGGAGCCAATTTTTATACCAACACACCAGTCGAGTTTTTAGTTAACAAATGTTATCCTCTTAGCACATGCAAAGTCCTTGTACCAAAACCTCCCACCTAGTTTCTGACATCATAATCTCTTACAGATTATACCCTTTGAAGCCAAAGCAACATTTTCCATATCCCCATGCATTAAAAACATTACGAATGCCAAGCGTGATAAAACAGAACGCAGCACGCAGCAGGCAACTGCCTGGCGTTTGAAGTCGCATTTACTGCTGAAAATGCTTTGAAGCAGAGGACTGAAGTACAGTTTTTTCACCTCTTGCATGTTTCTGAGCTCTAGCTTCCTGCTAGTTCCTCCATCTCCGTTCTCTAAGACTGACCTTGCAGATTCGCGCCACCCTCGGGATGAGCAGCTCGCCAAAGAAGTCATACTCCACTGATGCCTCCGTAAAGAAGAAGTAAATCTTGTCATCCTCGCCGTTGGCGCTGCCCTCACTCTCTCTCACCACATCAGCAAACACGAAGCTGGGTTCTGGGTGGACAAAGGTGTGAGACAACCTGCTCAGAGCCAGTTGTCACATTGATCCATGCTGTCCTCTGACCTGAAAACAACTGCTTTTATATCAAGTACATAACACACAATGTATAGTTTTTTTTTTTAACCAGACATGTTTTAGGTGCCACATTTGAATAAATACCCTGTTATACAGTTATTAGCTGAGGTACCCACCACTGCCCAGGTCAGAAAGTGAAAAGGTAAACAGTAAAAACATATTATATAATCACCAAACTGTACTACCCTTAAAGTAATATTTAGAACATGCGTTGTTAGCGCTGTTGAACAGGAAGACACCACAGAGAATGACATTGACCACAGCCCAGTGGAAAGGTGGCAAAGACAAAACCAATAAAATATGTCACTAAACTTTACTACCCTAACGTTAATAAAGTGTCCACTGCTGTGCATGTGTTATGTATAACCCCCTGTTGTCAGTTTGGGTGCTTCCTCCAACCTCACCCCTCCGTGGTGTGTGCATGTGCGTGTCTGCCTGTGTAGATGGTCTGTTTGTCCTCATCATGAAGAAAAAAGTGTGGTCTGCCTGGAGACACACATCACTAATGTGTACAGAGGAGAATGCGTGTGTGTCTGACAATGCAAAAACCTCATAGGGTGAGAAGTACCTGCATAACTGCATGCCAAATTTATAAGTATGGCCTTGAAAAACAAAGAAGTGCGAAAAGAATAAACAAAGACTGAGTGCTTTTTAATACATACATAGAGATCCACTTGTTTTGCAGATATGAACCTACCCAGACTTCAACAATTTGTACCACGCACCCATACAAAGCCTCTGTTCTCTGTTATTTTGGCTTTTCAGTTGTTCAGTCATGTTGTTCGGTCAGTGCAAACAGGCTAAGGATGCTGGGAACAGACACTACTTCAGCTTGCGTTTCGAAGAAAAGCTGCACTGTGTTCTTGCCTGCATATCCTTAGTTCTACTGGATTTGGTGATGTTCTTCCGTTAACTGTGATTCCAGAACGATCCCAAAAGAAGTAAAAAAGTTTTAGACAATACTGGCAAAAACTGAAACTCAGATTAAATAATAAAAAAAAAAGAGAGAGACCTGCACCTGGTAGTGTGATGGTTAGGGCTATTTTCTTGCAACCAGTAGGTTTCAGGTCAAATCCTCTTTCTGCTAATGAATACAAGGTACTTTAAATGGCACAAAATATAAATACCCTGTTGTATAAAGAGGTAGGATGATATACAGCACAAAAATACCAACACAACCTGCTCTGAGTAACAGTGTATTTTTTACCTAATAAAAAAATTGGAAATTGTGGTTTTGCTTTGTTTTCCCTTTTTACTCACACAGTTCAAGTTATGTGCAGTACACACACACACACACACACACACACTCCCTCAACAGCTGACTAATAAGCTGATTAAAAACTATTTCAAAGGGCAACCAGTTTAAAAAAAGGATTTCTTTGTAAAATGATATTTGTGTTATTAATGGTTGTGTTATTAATAGATGGAAGTCATCTTGTCTCAGTTAAAGGGCCAATTAAGTATAACTGAGATACCTTCTTTATCTAGACTGCTTTGCAGACAGCTTTTCAGGTTGAAGTCCATATTAGGTGTGGATACCAGGGGACGCATGTACCTTTCATTTAAAATGTCCTTTCAGCTTTAACCATCCTCACATAAATATGTCCAGATAGCGCACTGTGCAAAATGCCACCGGAAGAGTCGTCACAGGTCCAGCAGCGCTACAGCCGTGTTACTCTCCATTTCCTCATGAGAGACGACAGCCAGACCTACCATTCAACCAGGATGTAGAGTACTCAGTCCTCAGCATGCTCTGTGCAGCACTGTTCCTCGAGATAATAGGCTCACTTCCCAGGAAGTTGTACGCAGTGCCAGAGTACAGGTCTCCATCTGGGGAACGAGACTCAGTTTCATTTATGATTCTTTAGCACAAAATATCAAATGTCAGTCAAATGGCCTCTGCATGCAATGGATTTGATTATAACCCAATCCTGCATTAATGAGCCCTGACATATTTGTGTTCCATCCTTTGTCAATTTCTTCTTCCAGTAACACAACTGGCTCCTTTGAAGTATTCCCATGTGCCACCTAGACAATAGCCAGCTGTGTTACACACACGTAACTTTGGATTGTGGGCTTTGGGATGTTCATGACACTCAGCACTGATGAGCCAAATCTCCATTTCTCTAATAATTCAAACTCATCTGTAAAACTGTCTATTTCACTTTTTGAGGTATGTTTTTTAGCCTGCTCTTCCCCCTTAAATGAAGTCTACTGTAACAGTTGACAGCAGGTTGGTGACTACAACCATACACATTTTTCACAGTTCTATAGGAAGTCCACTTACCCACCATGACCGTGGTAAAACTCTGTGCAGGGTCAAAGGAGCATTTTCCTCTGCCATCCTCTTGGATACCTTCCAGTTTAAAATCCTCAAGAGACTGAAAGGGGGGTGGGAGGTTAGAGAGAGAAACCACCCTGTCCTGTCAGGCTGAAGCTGGAACACATGCTACCTCAAACCAAGTATCCATGGCCTCGAAGGGCTGCCTGCTCACCAAGTAATCACAAAGAGGCTGGAAGGCATGAGTCCCACAGACATAGAGGCGGTCGTCATTCAAAAGTTCAAGAACCCGGATGTAGTTCAAGCAATCTGTCTAAAACGCATAAACAAAAATATATGATGTCAAATAAAATAACTATTTCGGAGTCACAGTGTGATGGGTGGAAACATACAGATTATCTTGCAGAACTTAATATCATACCATACTATTATCTTAAGCTACAACCGCATATTACACATGCCATGTGGTACAATGACAATACAGAAGCAATAATTTGTGCTTAAAATCAGAACTACCACAACAAAACTGCACCTGTTGATGACCAAGTTCTGTGTTAATTGTTATATTTATTCCAAACTTACTTCCTCAGATTTTCCTTTAGAGGTACATATGCTTGTGTCAGGAACCTTCCACACTACCTGGAATATCAAACAATGAACAATAAAAGGGTAGCAGATAAAATGGGTTACTGTGGTAATTTACACTGTTAAACCTTCAGGAATGTAGCTAACTATTATGAGAAAGCACATTGTACCTTATTGTTCTTGACTGAAATGTCAGTCAAGTTCAGCTCAAAGATGGCCTCCCTCGCGCCAACATACAGCACTCCCCTTTGCTCGTGGAGCAACAGGGTTGTGTAGTTGAAGATCCCCGGCTCAAAAAATTCATACAAGTTAACATCTGTGTTTCAAAAAACAAAAGCAGAAACATTTAAGGAACTGGGCAAGTGGTCAAAAGATTACGGGTTAAAAACTGATGGGAAACTATGTTTGTGGTGGTTTCACACAAAGGTCTTGAACTCCTGAAAAACACATACATATAAATGAGAAGCTGAAAATCATCCAGCTCATTCTGAAAAACAAGGATTTCCAAGCCAATAAATGACTCTGAATCAGTTGACAAGGACCATGTGCAGTTCCCCATATCCCCTCAGTCAAACCGTGATAAAAAAGAAAACTTAATGAAAACACTTGTGCACAGCACATTTGGGAATGGAATCTCCAACAAAGCCAAAAGAGTTCAACAGCCAGCATAGAGTGATTTACGACTAAGTTAAAGTTTGTGGTTTACACAAAGTAGTCAGTGACTTGATGGTGGTGTTAAATGCAAAAATGGGTACTGCTACTTGAGTCAGTGCAACTTGATCACTACTGTGAATTCTCGCAACCTTTTGCCCCTGCGCTGCATTACGTACGCAAACTTACTTGCAGTCTCTTTGGTGTACTATTTCGTCTCAGTATTGCTGTGACCCAATGTTATTCTGTTGTTGTTAAGCAATTTCAAAAAAGGTAAAAAAAATATGTTTGATTTCCCATCACACTGACATTAAACTGTATGTCATGCTGACAAAGAAGTGGAAATTCTCTTTATGAGGCCTTAACAACAGCTGCTGCTGCAAAAACCGCACATTGATCCAAAAATACTACTGATAGACATCACATATTTTGCTCTAAATTTAAGTATTTAAAACAGTGGCTGAAACTGAAAGTGGGCTGTGCACTATTACAACTAGACAGTCCTCGAGACGAAATGCAGCAAAAAGCTAAAGTGCTTTTATTATGCTCCAGGACTCCATCATCTGACCTTCATAAGGATAAGCAGATTAGAAAATTAATGGTCAGATGGATGGATATAATACTGGAAGAAAATGGTATGAAATGTAAGTAGTATTTTTTAGCGCAACTAAAAGCAAAAAACTATTTTAAGTACAATAATACCTTGCATAACTGAATAGAAAAATGTATTTCATCCATACATTTCCTTAGGAACATGACAGTGTAGTGAAATGATTAGAGCTTTTAAGTCAAATTCATTGACCTTCATTCTTCACTGGTAACAAAATCACATTTAAAAGGAAATGAGAACTATCAAGAAGGTCAAACAACTCATTTTACTCTGTCATAAAACTTTTGCAATTCATTTTTTTACATTTTGTTTACATATTGCCTAACTGGACAAAAGGGTTACAGCATTTAAAAGTGCACAATTCATCAACTTTGTTAAATTGAATTAATTTAACAGAGACATAATAAAATGCCCAAAAAACATTCCTGGGACTGAGTGACACTTTTACCTTGATGTTTCCACGAAGTGCGGGGAACTTTGGCTGGGCTGTGCTCCGAGGACCCGACCGTCAGAAGCAGGATCGGGCACAGGACGAAGACACCCCATGTCATGCTGGTCTCTTGGGTGTGATAAGGACTCCTGTCTGTCATACACAGCAGAGCATCCATTATGATTTTACAGTATCTCAGGGCAGCAGGAACAGCTACGCAAAGACTGAAGATGTAAGGATGCCATCACTTCCTCTGCAAAATGCTACAGCCGCTTCACTCATTTCTCTCTCTTTTTAAAGTAACAACACGCAGCCCAAGCTGAGTGAGACAAGCAGGCAACACACAAAGGAAGTATTTTGTACCCTGGTGTTACCAGTTAGTGCTCCTCAGCATCTAGAAGAACACCAACCAAAGTTGTGCGGGCAGTCCAGAGTGGCCAACCACCTCTGCGCGCACAGATGTGTTTATTTCATGAAAGCAAACAGTTGCCGGTTTAAATCCAGGGCCCCAGAGACCCAGGTCACTGCGAGCACTGAGAACCATGTGACCTAAAGGCCTCATCTGTGGCTAAGGAGAGGCAGGCTGTCCCTGCAGGCAAAAGCTCCCAAGAAGGCAGCAGCAAAAACCGAGCCAAGTTATTTCCTTCAGACACATTCTTCCTCTTCACCCACTCTCAAGTCCCACCATTCACAACCCCTATTATCATGAAAATCGCAAACGAAACAGTTAACAGTGACTGCTGATGGCTAACAAATGCCATCAATGTGCATACCCTGGACACGCCATCTGCCAATGGACCAAGATCACAGAGAAACTCCGCAAAGCATTGCCAGAACAGCCCCACATGCAGAGGTGCTCTCCAGCGACTGGAGCGCCACACCTCGTAACAAGCTGTTTTGTTTTTATCCACCATCTGATAGCTAGATGGAAATTCATCTCAGTATGGTGCAATGAGAAATTTGCAGTTGTCCACGCCGGATAGCTTCCTTGGGCACAATTACTGAAAACAAACGTTTCTTGTACTCTAACACAAACCTTTCCTATTGTCTTTCTTTCTATGGCCTTTGTTCTGTAAGGCCTGAAACATCCTCCTGTAATCCTCTTCTTCTGAGACGGACGTCTTGCACGCTGTGGCAGACGTGAATCATATCTATGGTAACTGCAATGTACAGACTGCAGGACCCAGACAAGCTCATCATTGTGTTGACTCAATGGACGATTACACGCCCTGTCGGTTGCTCTGCGGCCCCCGCCCCCTGCCACACCCCTGCAGGGCTTCCTCAAAATGCCTGAGGTCTCCAACGGTGGTGAAGGGGGGCGGGGTGAAGGTCAGCATGGATGACCGGGCAGGTTCGGCTGATGTGAAGCGACTGGGTCTCTTGGCGTTCACACTTCACTGGGTGACGGAGATGAGTACATGACACGCAACCTCCGCCACAATCAACCACTCAAACTGGGGACCGACGGAGCACACTTTGTGCAACCACTCCCAGCACGGCCCATTGTGTCAGACGCTGAAGAGTCCATCCTGCGAACTGCTCTCGTACAAAGGCATCAATAAGAAACCTCATAATGCACGAGGTTGCTCTTTGTTAAACTGGTGCATAAACATCTCAGAGCATCCTGGCAACGCACAACAGAATAACTGCTGCAGGGTGAATACGGTCCCGGTAGAAGCTGTATGCACACCTCTGGCACACGGCACCCCTGGCAACTGGGGGAGACAGAGCACCCCAGGCTGCTTGGCATGCTGGGCAATTTGCTACAACCTTTGTACACAAAGGAACCTAATTTCATTGCTATGGAGACCCCCCGCCATGGCAACATTTCACAACGCTGACTGATAATTCAGACTCAGAACATTCCCAATACAAAGGGAGGCTGTCAGAACTTCCTCCACGCACAATCTGGTTCCAGCAGGTGATAAACCAGCTGAAGGCAAATGGAGCAATTCAGACCAACACAGATTCCCAACAAGTTGTTAAACTCCCTCTACAGAAGCTGTGGGAAACAGCCTCTTCTTCCCTCCCGTCCACATGTCAGAGACCAACATGGAGGAACTCTCAGGGATCTAGAGAAGCATAAGTGCAATGCTATGGTTTTTTTGGAGCTTGGGTATACTGTACAAAACCTTCATGTTTCAGACAAACGGAGTGCAAACATATGACGATCAAACAGAACGACCATCATGGAAACGGATGTTAAGATAAAATAAACTGTGGTGGACCTACAATTGGTTTGACAGTGTAGTGTGTAACCTCATGAGAAAGGAGATTTCCTCAAATGTGCAGTAAACATTATACAGAAGACAAAGGAAAAAAACACAGTTGATGCCAATTCTGCTTGACAAACCACAGTTTCTACACACACAAATAATAATTACAGAAAAACCCTGTTTCACCCACTTCATTCCTCCCTAAAAATGTTGTGCGAATCAAAATTGCAAGGTAGCATGATATAGGCGTCAGGCGAAGCTGCATTACGGCTCTGCATTATTGAGGGGCGTCTACTGCACAAACCAGGAGCTTAGCTGTGTTACACCCGTGTGTGCATATACCAGGGCTGCACATATTGAATTCACCTGTACATGCTTTTTGCTGAACTCCATCCATCCCGTTAATACTTTCCTTTGGAATCACGCCATTTTATTGAGTACGAATGTTAACTAATCCAAAACATAAGATGAAGTGAATGGAAATCGTTTTACATTTAAATTTCTACTGTATTTGTTACATATGACTTTAGCTTATTATATTTATATGTTATAATATTTTGACTGCAGAAAACTTTCATATATGCAAGTGGAATGGTTACGGTGATCACTGCTCTACCCACTATGCTACTTTCAGAGAACCTTTGTGCAATTAAACAAGAAACCATGCGGGGAAAACTGAGCATTAGGAACCCAGTATCCAAATATGAATGCTACTAAATCCAAAAATGTCCCAAATATTTCAACGGCTACACTTTGTCAAAGACAGTCTCATGCCCTACACTGATTATAAAGTCTTCATAAACAACTTTGAGTATTTACATTCGACTACATCTGAAAACAAAAATCAATATCAGGACCTGCACTATGCCACAGCCCATTTGACATGTACATTCCCTCATGAATTATTTGCCAAGTAAATTAAAAGTATGACATTCGAGAAGTTGCATCTCAAGATGACTGCCAGCAACAGTACAGTCCACAGCTACATTAAAAACACATTATTCATTTTCCCCAGATTTTTTATTCATCACACACAAAAAATCCCATTATACCAAAAACCCAATACATCTGGCATTTTTCTATTTTCCTACTCAAAAAGCACAGAGAAGAAAATCAGGTTCTGTGTTTCCTTCAAATTAAAATGAAATACAAAGCCCTAAGGAGGCAAATGTTCTCAGCATAAGTGCACCATGTTCTCCATGGAAGGCAAAAGAAGCAGAGTCACACTGCCAAACAACAAGAAGGATGTGTTGAAACACAGTTTTCTGCAGCCTCTGTCAGAACAGACCGCAAAATCAAAACATCTTTAAGAAGGAGAGGGCATGTCCCTGCACTTAAGCATGGTTAATTTGCCTGCTATTGTCCTACAGAACCACACTGTACAAACTCATGCTGCTGAATTGAGGGTTGTGACCACCTTCTACGCTAAAACAAAACTCCACCTCAATTTATGTGATTAAAGAGATCTGCTGTGTGAAATGTTCTGAGGTCCAAATTTTTACTTCATTTCCCCAGGCTGGAGGTCAAGATGGAGGAAACCAGTGGAAGGCAAAGCCGCTTCAGAGCCACGGCAAACCGAGAACGCACCCCGCCCTTGTTAGAAAGCAAATGGGATGGTACAGGCATTCGAACCTCTAGCCACCTGAGTACTATCCTCCAGATCAACAAGCCCTAAGTCTGGTTTAGAAAGCAGAAACAGACATGTTTGCGCAGCATCCCCACCGACAACCCTCCGTGTGTCCAAGGAGGCGACAGTCTTACCAAGTGCTGCAACCCCTCCCCAGAGCTCTGTCAATTCATGCAGTCCTCACGCCACGTTCCGTAGCTCCACTTCAGTGTCCAGTGGCACCACCAAAGGGGCACCAGCAATAACAAAAGCAAAGCAGCCTGTACTGCAGACGGTCCCCTCCCTGATGCTGCTCCCCTCGGTGACCTGAGCCACACGCTCAATTATTAAATACGGACTGCGTGTGGAGAAGAGGGATGCAAAGGAAAACAGAGGAGAAGCGCAGCGTTGGAGTCTAAGAGATCCCTGGTTGGCTCTTTGCTTACATTGATGCGACGGGCCGACCGATAAACGAGGAGTGCCTAAGTTCTGGTTTCCCTTTTTTAAACGTGCTTGCCAGAAGGAAGGAGGAGGGGCACAGAAGGACCCCCAGGGCCACTTCCCAAGAAACAGGACACATGCCACCCAAGAAGTGGCAAGGGCTACCCATCAGAGAACACCAATTCCATAAAAAAATCCTAAGCGGTGGGCCAGAATCAAGGATGCGATCATGAACTTCGAAACCAGAGAGAACAATAAAAAGCTAAACACATACTTTCGATGGCTCCTGGACTCGTGAAGTGTTCCAGCTCCAAAAGAGCACTAACCTTCACTAAACAATTACTTACTAAACACAGCAAACTATTTGTCCACGTTGTCCTGGGAGCAGCTAACAATTAATAAAAACATCCATAATGACAGCATAAAAATAAGGAACATCAGTGTATTTTGGGCAGTTTTTTAAGTCTGTCATTTCTCACATGTATTTGCAAATCAAGTACTTCTTTTGGAATGAATATTATTAAACTTGTCAGTAATTGTTTGTGCTGTGATGTGGCATTTTTCTTCTGTCTCCATCTTTTCCTAAGTTTCCTGTTCACAGATTTCACCCTCTGTTGCACTGGGTGTAGACCACTTAAAGATGGCTTCAATTTAAAATAATAGCCTCTTTTTTTCTTGCCAGTTGTTCTGGATGAGTGAGCAGAGACTCAGAGATGATGCACAGTATGTGGACATTTGCAGTGGTTCTGGACTGTGTGCAGGCTAAAGACCTATACCATTGTTTACAGCAAACAACTAACAGTTCCCTTTACGCTGTTTTAACCCGTCACTCTTGCTCACGTCATTTTTGTCACACTGTCTACACTTTCGATGAGCAGCGAACTTCATATGTTACCGAGTAATATTCTCAGAAAACAAAAATGGATGAAGAGCTAAGAAACAACAAAAATCATCGCATTATTCTCCACCGTAAATTTAGAAGGGACAATCTTAATACTATAGGGTATGTGCAAAAAATGGTGGTCTTTACACTATAAAGGCTTTTTTCAAAAGGCTTTTTACTGCTTAACAATTACAGATTGTTTCCGCTGCATTGTCCATTAATGTGCACGCTGCAGAAACGCAGATAACCATAAAATGTTAAACGCTTCACTTGACCTTTGTCAGATGACAGTTAAACAAGTTAACACTAAGACTGACCCACTTGCATTTGGGATTAATGAGCACGCGATAATAATGACTACCACATGAGTGTGATCCAAAATGCAGGACAAGCCGGTGTCTGACTGTTTATGACCGAAGGTGCAATTGTCTAAAACCCATGTGTAGTCAACCAACAGGAATTTCCCCCCAATTATTTCTCTCTTCCCACCAACTGTACGACTCTAAACTAAACTAATAGACTAATAACAACCTTTATTTATCAATTAATTTGAAAGTAAATGAAAAGCAAGTCATCAAAATTGTTTTTAGTGTATTTTTATACGGGAGGAGTTACTGTTAACTGTAAGCAGTGCGTCTTGTCAGAGGAGGAACACCATCAAGAGTCAGCCAAACACTCAAATACCTGATAAGTATAAAAATGCTAAGAAAACCTTCAAAGGTACAAGGACACAGAAACAGGGACATATGGTGTAATGTCCTGCCAAAACAATTTTGGTTAGAATTTTTTTTTACCAAAAAATGAGCAAATTAAAAATGTGACATATTGGGTGCAGCTCCTGAAATACCCAAATATAACACCCAAAAAATAAATGCCTAGGGGTCCAAATGCAGAGAGCAAAAATCTGTGTAGATTTGGCCAGTTCAGGAAAGCCTGCGCAACTGTTAGGATTTAGTCTCTGCTAAACTGAGCATCCAAGTATCCGGTTGCTGATCCACCCGTCATGGCATGCATCCATCATGTTCTATGTTACTTAAATCTGTCGCATTGCAACCCGAACAAGACAATGTAGAATAAAGGGAAAACCTTTTTGAATTCTGAAGCAAAACCCAAAAAACTAGTCAGCAAGAACTGTCACACCACCGTTTCACACCACTCAAATGACAGACAGATAGCCTTTATACGCTGTGACCCAGGTTTTATAAATGCCTTGAAGAGCAATGTGTTTGCACAAACAAATTTACCCAACTAGTGTATTCTTTTAAAGGAATGACTAACAGTAATTATTGTAAGGTACCTACTGGTAATATTTTCATTCTCTGCCACCTATCGTGTTAAAATATTTTTAATACATAATAGTTCTTTATACTGTCAGGCAACATTTGCATGTCCAGGTCATGCACTAGAGAGACTGATGTGAAGAATGCATTCTGCTGGCTGTGGTCCAGGATTCTGTTCTGCATTCTCTCTCAAGTAGAACATCCCAACTTGACCTCATGGATTTCTATGAAGACTACACACATCGACATAATACGCTTTTTTCACAGTTCTGCTGGAATGTAACACGGTATTTTAATATATCTAAGTGGCAAAAGTCCCCACATTTGCCTGAGCGACAATGGATGTATTCAGAGGACTGTGCTGCATGGATGTTTATAATGGTGACTTTAATAATTCAGAATGTGGCTTTCCCTTAACATAGAGCACTCATGCATTCCTAGACATGATATCTATGCTGTCCTTTGAACATGTACTGCTGCTATATTCATTTCCATTAAGTTTTCAGTTCTTCTTTATATAGATTTTTCTTTATCCAGTGTCCTATATGTCTTTAAACGTCAGAGCTTCACTGCCCTCTGGATGTTTTAAATTTGCATTCCTAATAAACATAAAGCTAAGCAGACTAAAGCAGTAAAAGCTGAAATTTGGGAGCAGCTGCAGACTCTTGGTGCCAGAGAATGTTGAAAGTTGCACGATTGTGCAAGTGGAAATCACTTGGCCAAAGCCATTAAAACAGACTCACTGTCTGTATCTTATTGTCAGAGGTGTGCATGGGCTGTGTTCACCTTCTGCACACCTACTCAATTCTTACGCTCGATCTAAATCCATGAATCTGAAATAAATGGACGAGATCCAACAAACTGTGGACACCCCGTCATATTTCTGGTACCACATCCATATGTCAAAACAGCTTGTGTAGAATCACACTCGGCCCCCCTTCGAGGACCCAGCAGAGGAGCACGAGATGCTTCCTGGAGTCTGGCAATGGAAACGTTTGTGGAGGAGGAGGTTTTGTCCTCAGTGCTGCTCAGACTGCTACTCCAAGCCTCCTAAAAATGAGCTTCAGAAATATGGGCAACTCAGCACTGCTGCCAGAAAACAACTTTTGGCATTTCTTTACATCTTCGCCATCTGCTCCAGAGTCCCTTTCCAGGTTCAAAGGGGAATTTGGCAAGTAATGCAGGGACACAGCAGTCACCATTGTCACTGGTTCAGTAAATCTACACGAGCGGCGTTTCAGAAATGCAACAAAACCAAGGCAGCAAGGGAAGAACAAACCGCTTTTAGACACATTATATCGCAGTGCTGCCAAACCAACTTTGGACAACAAGGCTACTGTGGTGTGACCTGGATACTGCAGAGTCACAGGTGACATGTGACCCAACGGTCAACATCGTGTCATTTTCCATTCCTCTGCCAAACACTGAATTTAAAGCTTTTCAAACGCTTTATAACACAGCTCGTACTTAATAGCAAAAACGCACGTTTAAATATTCGTGCTTTACATGCATCTGTGAATCGCGCACATTTTGCACGCATATGAAATGTCAGATACGCTCGCTGTGCACATCGACGCTAACGTTTGATATCTTTCCTTTCACGTGTGACAAAGTTTAAACAATTTTACCTGCAGTCGTAATATAAATGTGCCGCGCTTAGTGAAGTGCATTTCTGGGTTTGCACCGAGTTTCCGTAACAGGTCAACATCAGGTTATTTCGTGCGGGAAAACGGCTGTTATCCCTGACAGCGGTTTCGTTTTCAACAATAACCGACAACCGAACCGAACCTGACGAGGGAGATAAAAGCGGCGGACCGGCGACCTGACGACCGCAGCAATAATAACTACGCAGCGGCACTAACAATGGACTCCGGCGCGAATGGAGCAGAACCACGAAGCAGCGCCATCCTCAAATCCCCAGAGCGCCCGCCATCGTCCGACTTACCCGGGGGCGCGCGCCTGTGCCGCGTCTCGCTCGCGGCAGCTGCAGCCAACAAGTGTGTCTCGTGCAGCATGGCGGCCGCGCGGCGCCTCGCTCCGGCTGTCCCTCCCTCCTCCTCCTCCCCCCCCGCTCCTCCATCGCGCAAAAACACGTTTACCTCACATTTTCACCACCACGAAAGAATAGTTGCAACTTTTCCTGTGTCTAACGCCTCCACGACGCGACTCGGAACGCTGTTAATTGTTGCAAAAGTGTTCAAAAAGGTGTGCCTCAGCTGTGGGGTTGAATCCGGTTCGAACCGATTGAGGGTGCATGTCCTCCCGGTGCTCAGGTGGGGTCCCCCGCACACACAGTCCAAAGACTTGTGTTTCAGGTGAGTTGGCGACTCTAAAATGTCCTTATTGTGTAAACGTGTGTTTGACTGCCTTGTGATGGACTGTCTTCCTGTAAAGATTGTCAAACCCTGTGCTTGAAGGACAGACTCCAGACCCCCCCCCCCCCCAAACCTTGTACTGAACTAGCAGTTTGTGAAAATGGAACAAAAAATGTGTAAAAGTTGAAATTCAGCATGAAATTCGGTTTTGAAAGGAAATACAGTGCAGTCTGTGTCATGGCTGAAAAAACAGTGCAAGACACAGAACGTGAAGAGAGAGACAGTCTTGTTTTGCCCTGGACAGGAGAAACAAAGACTCTTTGGAGGGCCTA
The DNA here is from genome assembly GCA_018136845.1 of Heterotis niloticus. Taxonomy (NCBI): domain Eukaryota; kingdom Metazoa; phylum Chordata; class Actinopteri; order Osteoglossiformes; family Osteoglossidae; genus Heterotis; species Heterotis niloticus. The sequence continues at coordinate 7,393,548 of CM030890.1, forward strand.
AATTCTCAGCGTGTTTTTATTCTGCTTTATTTCAGATGACTGAGGACACAAAAGTAGCAGGTACGTAATTTGTAAATCCACAATGAGTTTACAGTACATGCTGATGGCTGTTATAGTAAAGCTAATAGTTTTAGCTTTCCTTTATCTGCTCACCTTTGTACCACAACATACTGTTAAACTGTCACTGTCATTTTTAATAAAATTTAAATGTAATTTAAATTTAGTAAAATTCATGCGATTTTTGTCTGCTGGATAATTTTTGATATGCTTTGGAACAACATTGTAATATGAATGTGTGGGAGATACCTGCAATTTTGCACATCCACTCGTTTTGCTGCAAGAACTTTGGCCCCGAACAACACGGGTTCTCAGGACAGATGAATATATAAATGTAAGTTATGCTGGAGGGATGTAACTGATTCACAAACTAAAGCACCTTTAGTTACTTATAGGTATAAACATTGATACCTATATCACAATTTTAACATCCCAATTCTAAAAATTTTGAAGCTCACACTGAAGCTGAAATCTGTGGAGCAGAAAGGAGTCCACCTCCAGTTCTGAGTCCTGCTGTTGTACCCTTAGTCATGGGAAGTACCCACTGTTCCTGTTAGCATTACCAGCTGTGCAAATTGGTAAATTCCAATTTAGATGAACATACCAACTTAATACTGGAAATATCTTTGGAGGCAAATGTCAGCAAAAAATACATTTAAAACAAAATCTTTCTGTGGTGTACTTTTTAGCCTGCTCACATTGAGCTGCTGTGTATTTCTTGGCTTTTAAATGTGAAAAGGTTTCACTCATACGAATATCACTACTGCATATTCATGCAAAAATGCAGTTCTTTCTCCTTTTAAACGGTTTCAGCTAAAACCAGATATATTCACAGAATGATATTGTTCATTTTAAAAATTAGAGTGGTAATTCCCTTCTAGCTTTTGGTAATGTAAGCCTTAGAACAAGTTTGTTTCATAAGTAAAATATGAATTTTTATTTCTATTTTACATGAATGTTTATTATAGCACAAGTGTACATGATGGAATGTGTAAAAAAAAAAAAATTATATCTTACCTTGGAGGTATATATGACTCTAGGAGCTTGACTGAGCAGAGGCACAGAGTATGTGAGAAACTTCTGCTTTTCTTCAAGGTATTTACGGAAACTGTGATGGGTGAGGGGTGATAATGCTGAGGCACTTGAGACAGAGAAGGTCAGGCAGACATAGGCTCTTTGGTTTTCTTGGGGGGAATAAATAAAGGTTTAGCGATGAGGACATTGTACGTAGGTGTGTTTTGATTGTTTTTCCTTCCTTATTGTTCTAGTCATGTGCAAACATGGTTCAGCCTAATGGTAGCACAGGTCTTCATCTTTCAGCTGCTTCTGTTAGGAGTCGCTTCAGCGGATCAGTTGTTTCTACTTCTTCCTGTCCCCTGCATCTTTCTCCATGATTACCTGTGCTACCATTATGATGAACAATTCAGAAACTGCAGGTTCATTATTTTGATTTTGTTTTTGCTCCAGTGGGGATCCTGCCTTCATTTCAGAATCTGCAGGTGTGAAGCATGTGCCTCTTTGATGGCAGTTTTCGGGCTCCAGGCTTGAAAACAAACCATAAATGAGTTCCATCACAGGAAATGTGAAATGCTGTTGTTTATTGAGACATTTATGGGCTTGTTTTTTTTTTGTTTGTTTGTTTTTTTTTTTTTAACCCAGATGTCACCTGATATATGTAAAATTGTAACTAAAAATAGCTGCTTGACACCATTTGCTGTTCCACATACAGCCTTGTGTATTTAATGTGTCTTTTAAATTATTGCAACTCAATATTGCCACATCTTTAAAAAAAAAAAATCTAGTTTTCATGTTTGCAACACCTACAGTACATGCAAAAAGCACAACAGTTATGCAACTTATCAGCTTCCTCTTCTCACAGTCAATAGTCTCCGGTCTCTTAAGCTCACGATGTGATCAGCAGCAGCATAGGAAGAACCTGACTATGGTTCAAAGTTTCTCATGCTCTGCAGTATAGCTTTGGTTTCCCCCTCCCCCTTCTCAACTTGCTAGAATGTGGTTGTTTGCCCTTCGTACACAGAGGCGCTGAACCCCATGCTGCTATGGTTTTCCTATACATCAGATTTCTGTGCAGATATGGATGGGCTTCGTCTGTTTTCTCAAACAAAAAAAAAAAAAAAAGAACTGAGGTGATATTTATTTGCCTTTTGGGGACCCAGGGATGAGACAAACACATCACTCATGTAGAATGTGCTCTAAAGGAGTTGTAGCCAAGCCCCTCCACATGTTTTTGTCTCCCAACCCAGTGGCGGAGTTGTACAGATCTCACTGTCATTTTGTACAAACATCTGACCTTTGCCTATGGATTTACATTTCTAATCTACTTTTCCAGTTCTTCTTCCAGGGGTGGCGGAGCACAATGGTGCACCATGAAAGGGTTCCACAGACTTGCTTACATTATTGTTTTCATTGACTTGTGTGTTATTGTGCTTGTTGCCAGGTAACCTACACCGTTTGTCAGGTTATGTAGGTGTGGTCAGGTGAGCTGTACATAATAACAGACTGTGAATCCACACATCCATTGCGTAGCTGGGGGGGCGGGAGTGGATACATGTGTTTAAGGACAACTTCTATAGCCAGCCTCAGCTGAGGAAATGAACTTTTCAATATATCATTTGTCTCATACTGTATTTCCTTGTTTAAAATTTTGCCAGGTTGACTGGTGCATGTCAGCACCCCCGGCAGCACGTCTGCTCATGGCATGGTGTGGGCTTTCAGATGTGCTCGGCCTGGTGTACATGTGCTCAGAAAACAGTTGCGATGGTGTTGACATAGAATGTATGTGCTAGACAAAAGGCAACAGATCCCAATGTCACCTCACTGAATCTGAGTGCAGACTTACCCTGAGCCATTCATGGGGGGGTGATTTTTACAGGCGCACTGCATGCTGGGAGTATAATGGCTTCCATTACCTCACTTTTACTTTCCTCTCATCCAGAACAGTGAATTGCAAACAGGTTGAGGAAATGACCCGCCTTAAATTTCTTTTAAAAAAGCTAAAGCGAGTGTCGCCATCTAGTGATAAATTGTTAAAATAGCTGCTCCTGGTTTCATTGTATAATGATTATGTAGTTTATAATCTATAAAAGATTACATTTTAACTTTTGGTTCATTATAAATGACTGTGCCTGCTGTACAATATTTTTCTTAAAACTAAATTTAGGTCCAGTTCCAGAAATGTGTTGCCCCTTGCAATTCTAAAACAGCCTCTAGCACTAATAAATAATGAAAATATTACATCCAGTAACCTTGAGTCGTTCAGTTTGGGAATCAGAACCTTTTTAAAGGTGCTTGAAACAAAGTACAGCAACATCTTGCATGTTTTAAAAGTCTTTATGGCTTACAGCTAGCCATACATATTGTCAGCAACATGTCTAAATTTGGGTGGATGGCTGTGGGTGTACAGAGAAAATCTTATGATACAGACATAAGTAATCTTTTCCAAATTTAGTGCAACAGCCAAAATCATTTACTACACACATCTTACAAGTAGACCTTAAGATATCTTGGCCGCTGTTTTCAGTTCACATTACATATACAGTACAGTATATGCCATACTTAGAATAGTGCTGTAGATTGTTACATGAACTATAATACATTTTTATTTTTTTGTCACTCTATTACAAATAATTGCATTCTTATACTTTGACTGGCTGACTTTTTCAGAATGTGTTTTTTTTTTTTTTTTTTTTTTTTTTTAATTTGTATTTGCTAAAGGGATGGATGGAGCCACTTAGTTTGCTGTAGTGCCTTTTTAAATGCATACATTGTTTCAGTGGTGTGAGTCCTGTGGCTTATTGAAAAATGAAATTGCAGTTTAGAAATGTGCAAATCAGCAATGCCTCAAATGTTCTGAATTTGAGCATCGCAATAATGGAAATGTTATTCAAACAGATTTAAGCAGAAGTCAAGACTCATTTAACTTTCAGAAAACCTTTTGAAGAGATGAAGAGAAAATAGATTGCCCTGAATTATTCACAGCACACAACAGCATTCTAAAATGTGTTTTTGTTTTGTAGTCACTTGAAATGATTGACACAACCCAAGTAGAACCACACTGATTTATTGTTCTTAGCTGCAAAAATATCATAGTCCTCAGTTGTTGAGCTAAACTGTTCCATTGTGAATGACAGTATAAACAGCTTGAATGCATTTTAATAGTGAATTACAAAGCAGAATTAAAAATTAACTTTTTTTTCCACAGCACTTTAGTGTGATGGCAGAGTATGGCCAGGCTGCAAATACCATGTCCACTGGTAGGCCAGCTTGATCCTTGACCCTGTGCTGCATCATCTCACAATTTTTAATATAAGACTGAACTATTAACATGAAAAATCTAAACATCCAAAGCAATAATGTGACTGCTAATGTGAAAATCCAGTCTATTCTGCAGTACTACAGCATAATGCTGGGAATTTCATGTTGATGTTTTGCATGGTGCTTATTTAATCTTAGAACCCTCTTTGTACCGTTCATAAGTGCTGAGTGTTTCCTGAACTGTGCTGCTCCAACTTTCACGTGACCTAACCAGTGGTGCTAAAAGCATTCTGTGGTTTACCATTCTCACATCCACACTTCTTACACAGCTCTCCAGGAAGTGAGTTGTGGATTTTCCCAAAACAGGACAGCTACATTCCCAGAAAACATCAGTTACAGAAATATTATTTTAACACATTTGCCCTGAGTTTCCCTTTCCCTTCCCTCTCTGTGTGCTCTCAAAATGCAAGTTTTCCGTTATGGTGATATCACTAACTCAACTTCTGAAATCTTGAAAACCATCTTCCTCTTATGGTAATAATTTAATTCACAGTGAAGAGCTTGTCATAGCAAGGTTAAGTTAAAAGCTCATTTAGATACTTGTGACAGTAGTTATGGTGCTGTAGGGTAATCATCGTTCCTGCTGGCAAAAAATTCAATCCAATGTTTTATCAAAAAGCTACAAATAAATTCGGCACCAAAAATCATTTTAAAACAGGCGATCATCCATGTGATGGATTTTGTCCCTGTGAAGTGGGTCTGATATCAGCTGTTAACCCCAAGTGTTGTAACTGTAGTCTGTCCACAAATTCGCAGTACTTTGACCATTTAGAGAACACTGCAAATGACCACCCAGAGACCAGCAATTCTTAAGTCAAATACTTTTGGTTACTTATTCTTTGACTCCCAGCTCACACTGTTAATCTCCCAAATGTAATTGAGTAGGAAAATACCAACTCTTTATCTATGTGACCTACAGGAAGTTCACTGAAGGCCTGTCAGTTAACCAGGGGGCCAGGTCTTTCGGGCTGTAATCGCTCTTGAGCAGAACGGTAGCTGTTCACCCGGGATGAACACAGAACCAAGTGCGGTATCAGCTTAGCTCTTTCAGCAGAAAATATCGCAACTATATATTACATACTTACTCATTTATTCAATTATACATATGTATCATATTCATACTATTAGCTTATAAATGACCAGGTTTTTGAGCACAAAACCAAATTTGCTAGATATTACTTTACTTAAATTTGGAGGTTTGGAAATTTTTCAGTAGCTTTCTCCAAATCTCCAAAGACAACCAATTAAGAAAGTTTCATTGTATGTTAGATACCACATTGCGGGCTATTTTTCAAAATGTGTCCACTTGGAAGAATATTAACAAAGTTTGAAACTTTTATGTTATCTATACAGAAGTTGCTTACACTTGCCCCCATGAAGCAAAGTAAAAGCAGTCAGGTCTAGGACAGGGTGGTAGTACAGCAATACTCTGTACAGTATGTCTGGCATTCTCTCTGTTTTGTCTCTTAGACACTGTTTGGCAGTAGAATGGTTTTTATAGCCTACAAATGAGAGCAAAACAACCAAGTCATATTTTACTATCACTTACATGTCTCTGCCTGTTTTTGAGTGCATGTTAATAACTTTAATCATACTTACAGGAATTTAACTTTCTCTTCAAAACGTCTATAAATGCTTGTACTTTTCTCAAAACCGTGGTATATGTTGTGTAACAATGGTATTAAACAGCAAAGGTTATGTTGCTTGTAGGACAGCATTTGACACGTATATGGAAGTGTAAGTACCTTACAAGAAATTCAGTGAGGATGGCTGGTTACAATAATTTAACTAATCAAGCAAATAATTGGTAATATACAGGCTGTTAATACATTGTATGTTGCTTCACTTTCAGAGATCTCCAGGAATAATGCAGGAACACATGACAAATTCAAGGCAGCAAGTTACAAACAAGTCAGAACATGCTGGCCCTGAAGTAAGACTCCAGAAATGTTACACTGGGATACAGGAGATATTCTGAATGTTTACCAAATACCTGATTATGGGTTCACTGGCTGCAAGCTGCACTTTACAAATGGACTCAAATAATGTTGAGGTGAAGAGTCGCTTACATTTCCAAATACATATGAGAGCTGTTAATGGTGACGTAGTGAGTTAAAAAGGAATAATAGTGCAAAGAATGATCTCGAAGCTGAGCAGTAATCCACAAGCTTTCACATGCAGGCTACCGTCAACATGGCCGAGAAAAGATTGATGTACACAGCTCACATTAACTCCTTAGCAAACTTGTGTTTTTCGGGAGCGATGCAGAAGCACAGCTCCACAGTGTAGCCTGCACAGCTGAATATGTGTGGAGGGCAGCGCAGGCTGCTAGAGAGAATTGTCTCTGCCTCTTCTGATCTAAGTAATATGGCCCCAGAAGACCTCAAAGAAAGCACAAATGTACCAGAATAAGGCCAGTCTTGAAAATACACATATAACAGTCGTACAGATACACTGTCGTAGCACCCTCTTCCAAAATGGAATATAATGTACAGCGGGTAGCTTTTCCTGTGCTGTTTAACTGTCCAGTTCTGAATGACACAGCAGGTCCGCACAGAGATGATGGAAGCAGTCAGCAGGAGGGCTGCGTGGTGAACGTTTCCACATAACCATTCTGTAACTGGTGGAAGGTTGGCTTTGCTGGCTGCTGCGCCGGGCCCCTGGGAGTAGCCAACCCCCTATTCAACAGGAGGATGTGGTCATTGACAAGTTCGCTGACCTTGCTGTAGTCCGGTCCTCTAAGACCAAGCTGCAGGAGGTCCTCTGTTTCCTCCTCAGCTTTGGGCTTCAGTATCAGTGTGTTCTCCTGGTTCACCTTCTGAACCTCCACGTACTCACTGGGCTTCACAACTGGAAAAGGGCCCTGCCATTTCTCCGAAACATATTCGCTGCTGAAATCCGACTTGGTTTGGGCCGGTTCTTCACTATGACAGCTAGGAAGTCGATCATCTTCCCAGGTGACAGGGGTGGGGCCCTGTGTAGATTCCTCTGGAATATGGTAAGGAGGGTCCTCAACACAGGGCTGATGGTTACTGCTCTTCAGTAGAAGTCCAGCCCTCGTAGTGATGCCCACAGCTTGTAGACAGCCCTGCGATTCCACTTCTTCAGTGGATTTCTCTACCACCATAGCTGGGACATCACAGAGATCCCCGACAGAATGGTTACCAACAGCATCCTTCACCTGGTCCTTTGGATCCAGCAAGGGAGTGTGGCCAGACTCCGACTGAGGGCTGTCTGATACTTCCAGGTAGTCTACCAGCAGGTCCTCGCTGTCCAATGGCAGCTGGAACCCTTGGCTGATTAGAACATTGAAAATCTCTTCCGATTTCCCCATCTGTTGAGTTTAAATATGGAGTGTCAGTAAAAGTAAGCTAGGTTTCTACATTTCTGTTTTTATTTGCTGTTTAGTGCTAAAATAATAGAAAGATTCCAGGAATTCCTCATTAGAATGACATCACTGAATTTTTATTAATCTATGAGTCAAAACAGAAAAGAATCCTGCCAAAACATCAGGAATATAAATGTGTTGTCTAAACACATTCCTTTGTATTTTTTTCAATATACACAGTGTTTTGGGTTGGAATAAGTGCTGGTGCTCCCCTTACTTCCATATTGGCATCAGATAGTAACAGCAAATTAGGTGTTCGATTTTGAATTTTTGTAGTGAATTAAAGGCAAAAAGAGACCTGTGATGTTCACAATATATCGCTTTAACAAGGAAACACAAATTTCAAAAGGTAGAAAAGCAGCATGCAAACCAACTTACAGCATAACTTAGTGCATCCTGGCCATTTATTATAGCAGTGTTTTGCAGGGAGAGTGGTTCAGTTTATAAGAAGTACTAGTAAAAAAGAGAAAGTCCCAGTTCTCCAGAGAGCAGAACACAGAAATAGTGGTAGTTACTGCAGACTGCTGAGTACTGACCCACCTCAAGCACTATATAGCAGGAACTAACTGTTACCTTGAGAAGATGGCTGTCGAAACCTTTAATTTTTGGTCCAGGGACAGGAGGCAGAAGCCAGTGTTTCACGCTTGAAAACCGAAGAAGTTGATTGTTATTGAATCAATTATTTCAACATTCAGAGTAGCATTTCATCAGCAAAAAATAGAAATGTCATGTGGGAAAAGAAACACTTCTGTCTTTATACCGCTTTCTACTATTTTGCCAAAAATGGTAGAGATGCTCTGATAAGTAAAAAGGTTTTCTTTAGAACAGACACGCACACGTTACATCTTTTTGAAATGTGGTGTGTAAACAGGCCATACCTGTTCTTCTTAAGAGCCAGCACCCACATGAGGATCAGGAAGACAAAGGCCAAGAAGACGGTGAGGAGCATCCACATCGACCGCTCCCGAGGGATATCTTCAAAACAGCAACACACGGTGTTTGCACACCAAATAAACCAACATTACAGAACAGTTTTGGGCCAAACATTACATAACTTAAGGGAAACCAAAAAAAAAAGAACTATGGGAGAAAACCTGGCTTGTGGTCAAGACTAACTAGCTTTCCTAGGCTTTATATATACAACAATCAGTAATTATTTGTACATATTGTAAAAACGGAATATCAATTATCAATTATTATTAATTTAGGGAGTTTCTTCACCTTATCGTCTGTAAGATATTGTGCAAAAAATTAGTACAGTACAGAGTACAATTCTTAGCTAGAGACACCGCAATAATGGTACTGTAGGCTAGATCATTCCAGTCCAATGCAGGACCACTAAAACCAATGCTTGAAGTGGGCCAGTACACCCCCCCACACACACACTTTTTTATGTACCCGCAATTCTCATAAACTCCCAGCTGTCTTTTCTGCAACAAGACAAGCAGGCACTGTGGCTGAGCTGCTCTCCTAGCAAACCACCTCTAGTTCAAGGTTATTATTCATAACAGCCCTTATACTGTAGCTGCGTTCCACAATTCTGGATCCAGATGCGTCTTGTTCTTTAGATGAGGCTGGAACTTAGCATCACTTGCCGTGCAGTACTTGAGAAGAACCACGTGCAAACAAGTTCTACAGCAGGAGCCTTCTGCCAGGAACTCTGGTAAAACTAGAATTGTGCATGATCTGCCAAGCTGCACCTACAGTATTTTTCAGTGATCTCTCAGGGTTCATATCCTGCTCATTTTATGTGAAGACCAGAGCTTGAGGTGGGCTGGTGCTCAGTGCAGCCACTTTAATATTTGGCTCTATGCACTGACATTTCCTTACAGCATTTCTCATAAGCTCCCGGGTTCTTTTCTGCCTCCATTCTAAGGTGTTCTTACATCAAGCAGCCGTGGTAGTAGATAATCATTCATAATCCCTACATTTCAGAACCCAGGGCGCACTTAGTTAAGTTCCAAGTGGGCTCATGAACTGCTTCAGTAAAGTTTGTTTGTGACCCCTTTCATTAAAGAGATTTATACTGTGATGAGCAATGTCTCCTATAATCTTTTTCTCACTACAGAAATTCAACTTTTAATACTTAACAGTTTGCTGACACCAACCCTAAACTACCAGAACCTCCACTCTTTCCAGAGGAGAGGAACGCTGCTCCACATAAGGCTTAAGGTGTTCTGTTCTTTTCCTTGTAGCTAAGCTCTTTATTACTCCACCCTCATTAGGATTTAGGATAGCTGGGAACTCTCAATCCTCCGTCATTTGTGAATACCCTGTCTCCTCAAAAGCAGTTTTTGCATGTTTTAATGTCGGTTTGTAAAAATTATTATAATCCCTGAGCAATTCTGAACTCTTAAAAATTGTAAAATGAAATAATTGATAAATCTTATCAAAGTAAAATGCAAATTTATTCCACTGCTTTAATCTAGCAGGTAAAGAGAAGCAGTTTTGTTGGGGGGCGTGGGGTGTGGTGGTCCACTGAGGTAAGCTGGGGTGTCACAGCTATTGGGCTGCTTGCGTGGTCCAGAAAAGAGGAGTGTGTGGGGTTTGAATGCTCTCCTCTGCATGTGCACCCCTCCGAGGAGAAAAAATATGCTGGAGCAAAGCGATGGTAAATCATTTTCATCCCTCTTTGCCTTGAAAAACATGCCGGGGGTCATACATAACTCATTGGCACTCGCCTTTCCGTTCCATTTTGTTAGCACAAATGTAAGTGTACATAACACTTCATTTATCACGACTAAAAACCAAAAGTGAACTTTTAGCAACTGCACTCAAGTTCCTGTCATTTGCTTGAACCGTACGACGTGTTCAGTGCTTAGCTGGATGGTAATCCGGTGTCTTGCACTGCCAAGTCCAGTTTTCCATTTCAAAGGGGAGTCATGGCCAAGCTCCTGAATTGTCCCTCCTTGCTCCTCACCTCCACTGCAACCTCAGTTTTACCCCACCTGCCCCACCTTCTCCTGCTATGACCACAGCTAATCCCTGTCCCACTTCAGCAAAGGGCAGTGGGCTCATCTCAGAGGGCGACAGGCTTACAATCTGGCACATCCACGTAGGCTGTGGTGCTCCATTCGCTCCAGTGGCCATGATCCGGCTTGCAGCGCACCTTCACCATGTACGTCTCCCCAGGGTGGAGGCCGAAGAGCTGGTACTGTTTCTGCTGCCCTGCAAAGTGTTCCTGTGTTGGGGAAGTCAGAGACACTTGTTTGACTGCACCGTGGCGTTAATCCTGTTAATGTCCAGTTTAAGTATGACAGACAGGCCATTGACAGCAGAATAATGTAACACACACTGGCACACTATAGAGTAGATCTGTCTAAGCTCCCACTTAATGCTATCACTACCTCCCGCTCATTCCTTAAGCTCAAGCAGCCAGTGGCTGGAAGGTCCTATCTTTAGAAAATCCTGATGTGCACACCCAAGACAAGCAACACACACCTCCCACTTGCTGTCCTTTTCTCTCTGAACCAGTAGCTCGTAGCTGAGGGTGATCCAGCCAGAGCGGGTGTCCGCCATGTGCGGGGGCTCCCATTTCACCTGCAGGTGTGGAGTCTCTCCCTGCGCAAGGGTCGCAGTCACGTTCTCCGGGGGATGAGGCTGAACTGTAGAAAGAAGGGGACAGGGACTTCCACAATAAGTGCAGGACCTCAACATTGTTTGTAGTGGTGCATAGTACATACAGCATCTGCCCACAGTCAATTCCATTCTTTGTTTCTATACTTAGAGGATGTACTTGTTTCTTAAACTGGTGTGCATCTTTCTGTAATGGAAACAGCTCCTTCCCTTTTCAAAAATGTATAATTCCAACATTTTAAGAAATCATCATTACGGTCACATTTTTTCTCGCTTCGCCTGTGGTCACACAGAACAACCGATTACTGTTTCTTGAGCATTTAAGGAATTCAGCTTAATTTCACAGAGCGCTCTCCTTCAAAAGTGATGTACCATGCCACTCATATGAAGATCCACCAAATGGCAACCGATTTACACCAGCCATCAAAAACTGGTCCTATTTTTTTCTATCCTGCTTATGCAGGTATTTATATATGGCTTTGGACCAATATCTGCACTCCTGAACCACATGGTGCTCAGGTCCCACTTGTAAGGTACTTCACCTGAACCGCTTCAGGTAAATTCTCAGCCGACTTTATGGTTAGAGAGTGAAAATGAAAGCTGTGGCCACACACACTAACCACCTACCCGCCAAACACAACATTAACTTATTCAGGGCACATTCTTAAGAGATCTTTTTTATCTACAGAAACAGGAAACCGTACATGGGCAAAGGAAAGTTTTCACGAGAAACATTTAATTGGGAACATTTATAATTTCCAAGGATGTTTTGTCTACGAGAGGCAAAGAGTTAAAGCTCAAAGATGACTGCTTCACACATTCTGAAAATCTACAGCAGTGCTCAAGGATGCAGTTCATTTCCAAGCACAAAAAATACCCGAACACAGACACAGAACTGAGAGATGGCTGCCATTTGAACAAGTCAAAAGGTATGTCAGTAATGCCACCTGGCAGCCAAACAAGTTTAGACATTTTCCAGCTTACAATAACAACGAAACGTGGGACATCAGATGGGAAATCTTTGGAGAAGATGGTGGTAAAAATGTCTCAAATTGAACTCGGTGTTGGTATCTTGTTGCAACACCTGAGAGCAGGCTAAGGTGTGCCTCCTTGCTGTACTCTTAGGGATACAGCCATCCCAAATCTTCTTAGAACACAGCTGAGCCCATCCTCTAACCTGAATTTCACGGGACTTCTTTCTTTTTCATACCAGTGCTGAAATGGCCACCTCTCAAAATGGCGTTGAGGTGAAAATACGTGGAACAGAGGAAGATGCTGTCAGAGATGTCCGACGCTCAGTTTAGGTTGCATTAGAAGCACCAAACATGCCAGTGGAACCAAATGCTTTCATTCTGTACTCCTTCATATCATTGTGCCCAATAATTTACAAAACAGTAAAAGATGAAGCCTTTCAAACTCTGTCTACTACTGAGCTTCTTACTCAGGGTCACAACAGATGGCACCAGCATCACCATTGACCACCCTGAGGTGTGCGTTCTTAGAGAAGTCAGGGTTGAGATATATGGGTTCTCCTATTTTAATGTAACTTGTGATTGCATAAATGATCCTGAAATTGTAATTATTTGGAGTATTTGTGCAAACATTACTTTGAATCAATGAAATGTGAACACCTGGCTTTTATAGGGCAATGCTTTATCAATCCAAGTTTGTTAAATCTTCCTAAGAAACAAATGCTAATGGACAATGTGGCCTCTTTGGGGACATTGTGAAAAAGAATAGATTTTAAGATTTACGTTCCATGTTCACAGCAGAAGCCCTTCGCTATGAGGTTAGCAGCAGTTTAACTAACCAAAAGTGACAGAACAAGTCACTATCTATGGTCCTGGAACTGGCCACTCATCCCTCACCATTTTCTGAACATTTTCTTATCTTCTACATGGACATTGGTTATGTCAGCCTGGTATAACCACGAGCATCTTGCTTATAAAGGTGATGCCCTTTCCAAACATTAGTCCAGAATGGAGCGCAAGCTGTACACATGCCCAGAAAAACCCATCACACGTTCAGCGCTCTTATGTCATGTTATTTTGACAAGAAAATTTTGTTCCTGCAGGTCAGTCACAGACGTCCTATGGACAATTTAAAATCATCTTTGGACGGTAGAAAACATGGGGACAACATGTTCACTCCTAAAAGACTGAGATTTGAATCAACACCCAAACCCACAGCCAAGGAGCACCACCATGCACCACCATGCCTCCCTGCTGAAAAATTCAATAAAAATCAGTCAAAATGCTCAGAAGGCATAAAATGTTTTAGAGATTTTTATCAGTCAGGCACGGAGCAGCTAAAAACACTGAATAAATGCAAGGGCAAAATCACTATTAGATTTGTTTAAATTCAGTTAACTTTGCTACACACCCTACCCAACTTGAATGCCCCAGAGTATTAATGATATTTTGTCATAAGACGGTGCACTATTGCCTGCAGCTCAAACCAAGAAGGCTTGTAATCTGATCCAGGGCTCATGGTCTCTACACTAGAAACCAAACCAGTTCATCCTCATTCTGCTGTTTCGCTTTAGTGACTGCCCCTCTGTATTCTAGTACACACTAAGACTCAGATCAGGTTGTATGGAGCAGCCTTCAGAGACACATGGGGCTGATCTGTGGCAACCAAATTCCAGCATGTGTAAAGCTGGAGGTATTCAACATAAATGATCCATATTATTGCCCATATCTTAGACTACCATGCTGTTGAAATATAATTAAAACAAACACACATACTAGCACACACCCAATGAGGAAACTCAAACAGAAACACTGCGCTTTACATATAAGATGCACACCATGGAAGCACGAATAAAAATCCCAAACTTCCTTAAAAGTAACAAAATTTGCACTAAATATTGGTGATAGCTTAACAAAAGCTTAATAAAATTATGACAACAGATGGACAAACATGACAAATAATTTGTTTGAAATGACTAAAGATTTATTACAATCTAAATTTTGTATAATGCAAAAAGTTGTGTGAATAGAAAAATGTTGGAAAATAACACGGCTCAGTGTGGATTCGGGTAGACCTCTGAGTTTCAAAAAACTGCATTTTAAACTGCCACTAGGTTAGGTGTCCAATCTACAAGTAGGGAGAAGCTCACCAATATACATAACATCCACGTCCACAGAGTCCGATGAGGTGCTCCCCAATGCATTCTGGGCCACAACTGTGATGTTGTAGTTCACCCAGATGGATGTATGGTTCTTGTTGAAAAAGCAGGAGTTTTCACCTGCCGTGTGGTAGTCTGGACACTCGCAGACCACATCTGAGCTGGTGGGGGAAAGCAGGAGGCGTTTAGTATGAGGTCAGCTGTTGTTAAGTGCTGTCGAGTCCATGTCAACTCACAGCGGCTCTATAGTTAGCTGTCCTGAAAAGCATCCGGTCTTCAGCAAGTCGGCTAAGTCAGTAACAATGAGATTTCGGGTTCAATTCCCTGAAATTCCACACAGCATCCTTAACAGAATGGTTTAATCTGAATCATAAAGATATGAATGTCGTTCACCCTGTGTACCAGTTTAGGAAGCAGGAAAACGGAATAAAACTCAGGTTCAGGACAAGATACGAGCTGCAAAAGCGGAGCCCGTGAGACAATTTCAGATTGCCATGGTGTGCAGAAAATAAGATTATTTAGTCTCACAGTAACAAAGTAAATTTCAGTTCTCAACAGCAGTCCAATTACAGGATTAATAGATTAACTGCAATTCGTAACTGCTGACATTATCAACACAGACGCCACATGGGGGTAATAAAAAACATATTGAGTAAATAAAGTAACACTATTCCCAGTATGGAGGTGTAAAAGGGTACCGTACATGACTCATCTGATACAGAAAACAGACTTCCCATAACACCTGGCAAATTCTGATAACTCCAGGGGACCATATGGGTGACTACTGAGTCACTGAGCTTAATGTCGGCGTGGGCATCAGCTCTTGCGTGGGTGTGTCCATGTCTGCTTGTTTATACAAATCCTAATCTCACACAAGAGTTTTGACATGGAGTGTAAGCAAGTGACCGATGCTGTATTCCTGGTTTTTTATGTAATTTTGATTTGTGAGATTTGTTAGAGGCTAATAAATACATCGCTTAGGATCTCGCTCGGGTGTCTAAGCTAAAAATGAAATTTATGTCAGAGTGGAATTCTGCCGTCGTGGACAGGCTTGTTTGCACGTGTCGCTTCAGGGCCTCAAGGATGCTGTGAAGGCCTGGCAGCCACAGACTGGGCTTTCCCGAGTGCATACAGGCCCCCAAAACGAAAAGCAAGAGAAGGTCAAAGTTCTGGTGAAACCAGTTCTATATCTAACAAGGGACAAGTCAAGCGTAGCAACTTCATATAAAGTGATTCACATTTAACTGCAAACATACAATTGCTGTAAAAAAACAATGCCAATGAAATTTACCCAAAGTGCATTAGATGCAACTGGAAAGGTTAGCACTTGTCAAGAAGCCCTCAAAGCATTGTTTCGATCAAAGCAACTATTCGTGATGGTCTGTACTGAGCCGTGGTTCAGTTTCGGTGAGACGATTAGAAATCATTTACCTCTGCCGACATTTGCAACAGTAGACAAACATTAAGGGAGCAGAAGGATTAAGAAGCAAACAGCAAGAGAACAGCAAATACTATAAAGTACAGAAGGGAAAAACATTTTTGAGGATACACTTATAAATTCTGTGAATTTCAAACTAAAACACGAAAAGACTGAGTGCAAACATGAAAAGAGCTTGAGGTGAGAACATCGGTCTCTGTAACACTACAATGTGAAGCCATATAAAGCCAGTGTCAATATGTATAAAGCAATAATGTCTTTTTATGTCAATTAGAGTCTAAATACGTACTATAAAACATGAATTGCTAGAATAGCTGAAGATAAAGCTCCAATGGGTCTGTTAGAAGGTACCACACAGTGGGAAGTCTGCATAGGTGTGTGAGAAGTTAGAGGGTCAGTTTTTTCTTAAGTGTTGTGTAGTGTGACGCGGCATCCAGAATGGATGTACAGTATCACATGTATGCTGTATTTAACAGATGCGTGTATAAAATGTATATGGATATGTGTGAAACATGCCTGGGGACACTACTTACTTTTCCTTGCGATAAAAAAGTGAGTAGCTGGTGGGCAGACCACCGCTGGAGCCAGGTTCCCACCAGCAGGTGAAGGTTTCCTTCTCAGGTGACCGACAGGTTATGATTTTGGGTTTCCCAGGAGGGGCAGCACCTGTGGGGCAAGGAACAGCGGAGATGGGACACTCAGGAACATTTACAATACATTTAAGATTTTGGCAGGTTAAAGGTAGAATTATAAAAGGCTGTGCTCCAGGTGAGGCTTGAACTCACAACCTTGGCATCACTCTGCAGGGCACTGCTGTATAAGTACCATGCGCTAACCACTTGCGCCACAGGAGCTCCTACAGTTAAAAATGACCGTGACCATCTCAGCTACAACCCCACACTACTAAGTTTTGGTCACATGAGTACACTGACTTTATCTTGTATACCAGCACTTCTCAAAAGCACCCGTTCCTCCCCTTGCCCGGCCAGATTCTCCGCAAAACACTGCTGTAGCTTCATAACAGACCTCATATCCACGTTTACATAGCCCAGAGTGCACTAAGTTACACACAGCAAGTCGGCTCACACGCTGCTTCCCTGAAGTTCATTTGGGTCCCCTTTATTAAAGAAATGTGCAGTGAAAGCCAACAAAATCTCAGTGTATTTAACTTTTTAGGGATTTGGTGGTGCAGCGGGGTAAGCTGGTGCCTGATGTGCATAAAGTCCAGCTCAGGGGTGTGTGTGAAACCGCAGGTTCTCCTCTGTTTGGACCTCTCTGAGGAAAAATATGGCGGAAGAAGGCAATGGCGAACCATGTTGGTTCCTCTTTGCCTTCAAAACCATATCAATGGTCACCTAGGAGTCAGACATTACTCAATGGCACTTCTTTTTCCATCTTTAATTCACCAAAGAAGTTGAAAATTTAACATGTTTAAACTTTAGGATGTTTAAACTTTAATAAGTTTGATGGCACAGACCTGTACACTCATCAACGTGACAAAAAGCAAAGGACCGGCACTTATTTTTTCCAGTTTAAAAGCTGCTAAAGAAAAAGGGACACTTTGTAAGTTAGCCTTGTACATACATGCAGTTAGTGAAGCTACAATGGGCAACAGAGCATAACATTCTAAAATTTCTTTATATTAGTGCTGGAGTTTATTTTTCCTTTGAGGTGGTTACATGCAATTTCAAAACCAGATCAGTCTTAGAAAAACCAAAATGATGCCACACTGTGCACTGGAATTCATTCTCAGGCTTTCGTGAATACTTACATTCGCCGCTCATCGGCCCAACTAGCAGCAGGAGGAGATGGAAGAGCATCAGCCTGGTGCCTGCCTCCCTCCACGCCCTCGCAAAGCCCTGCTTCATGCCGACGGGGCTCTGGGAAAAAAAAGCAATGTCACCATGAGGGGTCACAGGACACAGGGGTTCTGTGACCCACCAGGCTGGCTAGCCTGCCCTCCTGTTTTTAATGGAAATAAAAGGTTCAAGGGAAAACAGTGGTGTGACGTGTGTAAACATGGGCCGCTCCCACGTACCATGGTAAAAGGGTGTTAAATAACCCTCAGGGAATGTGGATGAATGAAGACGCACAAAAGTATGTACAGCACCAGCAGTATGTTTATTCCTCGTTCCTTCGTGTTTACGATCTTTATCTTTCTGTTCTTTTTATTCTTGCCTACGTTTTTGTGTTTTGTTTCATGCTTTTCAGTTTGTTTTATTTACTTTGGTTGGAAATTACTGCGCTTTTGCATGCTGCCCTGGTGGATGGACCTGCATTCTGGATACAATGCTGGCTCTGTGTGTGTGTGTGTGTGTGTGTGTGTGTGTGTGTGTGTGTGTGTGTGTGTGTGTGACTCATGGCCATCGCCACACCATCATGCCGCCTGAGCAGAGCTGGAGCGTGATGCCACCTACGCTGCCCTTGCAATGTGTATGGAGAAATGCATTCTATTGCGTCTGGAAGACCTTCTCATTAAGGATCTGGTTCAGTACAACTCTCAGAACTGCTTTTATTTCTTTAGCTTTATTTTTCCTCAGCAGATCTGCTGCCAATTTGTACATTTCTATGTGTGTGTTATTGCGAGTCTTCTATCATTAGTGCTGTTGTACACTACTGTAACCCAAAGTAGTTTCCATTCTGGATAAATGAAGTATTTTCAGTTCAGTTCAATTCAGTCACTGCTCTACAGTTTGAGAAAAATTTGACAACCATAATTTCACAAAAGTCACACTCCATAACAGCACACATATTAGTGAATTTAACAACAAAAAAAAAACACATTCTTCCAGATGTTTCTGCTGTATTATTACCTGCTTACAATATACTATATGTACATGTGTATTTGCTCGTGGGGCCAAAAATAGGGAAACTGCTTTATGAAATGAGAGGGAACAAAACAAAAGAAGTAAATGAAGCTCACTGAACCCCTAATGGAAATATGTGCTGCTAACCCCTCATGTCAGAAACGTCAGTATTTTTATCATTGTTTCTTCTTGATTTTCTGTGTTGAGCAGGTGTAGCATTTGCTAATATAGCCAATTTTTTTTTTTTTTTAACTTCACTGCTGTCACTGCGGTCAAAATGACAAACAGAGGAAAACCTCCTAACTGCAAGCGCACACTTGAGCTGGGCAAGCGCAAACATCAGAACAAAGCTTTCTGGGTATTCAGCCGGGATGAGGCAGGTTTGGATGGAGGGAGGTACTAATTATGGGAGTGATCCTGAACGTCTTATGAAAGAGATCTGCTATCCCAGAGGAGTAATCTGGTTTTAAAGCCACAGCCAGTTTTCCACTGTGGCTCACCCTCTGGAGAGCTGCTCTACCCTGCCACTGTCAACAGCTCTCAAGTTGCTTGGCCTCCTCTCAGGCACTTTTGGGTTTTCCATCGCACTTTGATGCCAGACCCTTTAAACATTTAATCACAGCAAGCCAGCCATGTCTGCTTGCCCTCCGCTTCCGTCAAATGTGAATGTTGAACCTAAACTGAGCAGCTCCATCAGATCCCTCAAATGACAACATTGGTCTCGGTCCAGAAGAGCACAATTCTAGTAACAGCAAAAATACTGCACCGTGCCCTCAAACTCCCAGGCCTTTGGTAGGCAGCCCTAGTCTGCAGAAAGTTACTGCACAGGGGAAAACTGGGCAAAAACAGATTTTATATATAACATATAGACATATTCACACAATTAAAACTTCTTGGTTTCTCAGCATTCCATTCGTACGTGAGCACTCCTCACCAGGGCCAGCCATAGCAATTGCAAGGCCCAATTTGTGCCATTTTGGCAGGAACTCCTGAATTTAAGATTTCAGGTTCAGTTTTGGGAATATGTGCTCTTTATATTACAGTATACTTTAACATAAAACATACTAAAAGAGATCTGGATCCATGACAAAATCTTTCTTGGGGTTAGAAGGAACAAGCGAAGAAGAGACGTTTGAGTCTATTAATGCAGATGTTCACCATCTTCACGGGACAGATGTGACAATGATGAACGGGCCCCTTAAACAAAGTGACAGATGCGACGGACCGCCTACGCAGCCCCCGGAAATTGCTTTTCTGAACAAAATCGCATGTTTTGCTAACACGCATTATGCGGCGCAAACCTTCGCAACTTTGAACAAAACGTTGCAGTTGGTTTACCGTCAGCCCCGATCTACTCGGACCGACACAAGAGGTGACTATCACAGCTTGGTGGTCCCACTCTGTAGGAGATTGAAACATTCAAAGCGGTTATTATAAAAAAAGCCCATCTGTTCATTTTCCTGGCTAATGCAATTCCTGGAAGCAGCTGAACATTACCTGCCATTCTGCTTAAAGGGCATTTAAACTACTGAAATTGCAAGGGTATAATTACCCACTGTTTGCACAGGAACCCAAATACAATTCTTCCTGTTTAGGTACACGGGCAGATGAAAAGGTCAAAAATTAATTTGCAATTCTGCACTCCATCACAATTCCATTTTAAAAAGCGGTAAAACGGAGTCAAGCAAAGCGCCGTTGGAAAGGTGGACTTCCGAGCAGCGCTAAAACAACCTTCGGAACACCCCATTTGTACTAAACGCTGGAGTACAAGGATTTTAAAAAAATCACCCTTCAAATGTAATGTGTTACTTTCACCTACTTTATTCATCTTTTCTTTTTTGAAATGTACGAAATGCATGATGTAGAATTCAGTGTGTTGCTATCAAAACCAACAGAGCAGACAAGGCGTGGGCCAGAAAGGCGCTGTTAACATTTGTGGGCAATTTCAAGGGTTGCGGTCGGACTGACACGAACATTCACTGACGGAGATGCAGAGAACGTGGCCACGAGATGCTCGAGATCCGCAGACGTTCTTTAACTCTGTCAGATCTAATGACAGGCCTTGCGTTCATTCTTCCTCCCCATGCCTTTCTCCTCTGACTCCTCACCGCAAGGTGCCAGCTCTGGGATCTGAGCTTATTGCAGTCTGGTGTGAAGTGAACTTGTCCTGAGGTTCTGCCCTACCGCTCTGTTCTGGAAGGTTTACAACATAAACCAATTAAGCTCTTTCAGGTGATCAGTAACCGATGAGAGGAAAGGCTTTCTTCAGACTCCTAAAAGCAGTGATACAGTATTTTCGCAAGACAGTAAATAAATGTTTGAGTCTTTACTTTACAGCCAGTTCAAGTATTTATTTACTTATCTTTTTGGTCTTAGCAACATTACATTATTTTGGACTCATGCTTCAAGGAGATCATTATTGACACCTGCCCTTATATTTGTATTTACTTTTTTTATCCTGGTTAAGGTGGTCTGGAGCCTATTTTGGAGTCATAGGGTGCCAGGCTATGCAACAACCCCTGGAAGAGATGCAGGTCCATCATAAGGCCACACACACAAAAACATACAGAAACACACACAGCCACACACATTCAAATTCTATGGGCAATTTAGAGTGACAAATTATCCTCAAACACATGTCTTCGGACTGTGAGAGGAAACCAGAGCACCGGCAGAAAACCCATGCCGACACAAACCTCACACAAACTGTTGTGGATTTCAGACCATACCCGAACAGCCTAGGTGCTGTGACGTGGCAAAGATACTCACTTCTCCACCATGTTGCCCCTTTAAATTTAAAATGAACACAAACATGAAAGGCAGTAAAATTAGCCTTCTGCAAGGAAGCATATCCCTTAGTAAAGCACTGTAGCATGCTAGTTGCTCCTCACAGGGATAAGGGCCTTAAGCAGAAATCTTTTCATCTGATCTTCGGTACCAGAGCTTGTAAAGGCTCAGAAAGGAAAAGGACCTCATCGAGAAGAAACACACTGCCAACTTCCGGAGGCCTCCTGGTGACAAAAAGCCATACACGCCACCCTTCTGCCATGCCAAACACTACTCCACTGGCCTCCCCACTCTCTACCCCATGAGCTCCAGCCTCTCGCTCCCTGGCCCTTTCACTCCATTTAGAATCTAACAGTGAAAGACTCACAAACATGTTCTGACCGGCTCACCCTCAAGCTATAAAATATGCCGGCCCATTCTGTCGAACATGAAGCAAGCAGCCCTTCTGACACCTTCCCAGCCTACTACGAAATGCCAGACTTTGCCCTCAACGAAGTCTACAGCAGATAACAACTCAACTGAGAAATAGCTTTCGTTGGGCAAGCACATTATGGTAGCATTTTAAACACTCAAGTTTAAATGGTTCGCGAAATCAGCTCTCCCGGTCAGGTATGAACTGCATAAACTACCTGATGGTCGATAACTTAGGCACTCTCAAGGTCAAGGGAGGGCAAGGCTTAACCTTGTCTTGTGTGGTCAACCATGGGTGAGCAAGTTGCTAGGAGCTGAAGCGGGGATGTTTGGGATCTTGGTTATAGGCAAAGCCTCTTTGTAGCTCAGCAGGGGAAAAAGAGAAAAGCTATAACCAGGAGTCAACAACCCAGAGCATATAGCTGGCTTGAGGCAGTCACACAAACAATATTAGTGTCTGTGTTAATATACAACAGGAGGGTGTTATTTATTGCTCACAATGGAAACACAAGAGACCGTCGACTACCATCACAGATGTGGGCTGAAAAGGGAGGGCCGAATCAATGGAAAGTTACTAAATAAACACATAAGGGGCGGAGGAATGCAATAAGCAGCAAAGACATAAGGCTGGGGAAAAGGGAGAGGGAAGTTAAGAACAATCCCTCCCCAGGTCAGCCCAGAGGCTCTGTGGTTTGCATCAGTGGTGGCGGAAGATGACAGTTTTCCATTCTGGTTGGTAAGACAAGATAATCCCACTCTCCGCATCACAGAGATGGATGCAGGAAGCGATGCATCGATACACACAGTCTGCGTTCAACCTTAACGTCAAGAAATATTCCACAGTTAATAAAATTAAAAAAAATCAAACCAGAAAAATAGATCCAAATGAACCGAAAGAGAGAAATGCCTGAGAGGTGGCAGATGTTACTGAGTGCAGCAGCTTTAAAAAATGTTCCCTACAGACCTTTCCCCTACACTGTATTCACTCCCACTACAGGACAAAAGTGTGTGCTTGACTAAGGTACGGTCCACCGTGGATGAGACCCCAGTTCTTCGCCGGGTTACCGAACAAAGTCACACACTTTTGGCCAATTTAGACTCACCCGAAGCACACGTTTTTGAACTGTGGGAGTAAACCAACCGCTTCTTGACCTTTTGGCTAAGATGAAAGTGTAGTGGGAGAAAAACAACGGGACCACAGGCGGATGTGCAGACTCCACATGGACTGAAAAAGGAATTGAACCTACATTCTATCCAACAGCCCAGACACTGAGACGCTCATGTCACCCACTGTACCAACCCCCTACAACTTAGATGAGTGCTTTGTTTTTAGAGTTGCCGATGCTGCCACTCCAAGATGAACTGATGTGCCATCCAGGGAGCGCTCTATAGCCTGGTTGTTAATGATCAGGTCTGGATGGCAGCAACCCTGCTTAGGAATAAGCAGATGATGAAGGATGGATAGATAGATGGAAGGACAGTGCTGAAGCTTAAAGCACCACAGAACAGACCACAGCAGCAGTGGCACATGGTGAAAAAGGCTATTAGGCTTGGAGTCACAGCATCACTGTAGCGGAGGTCCCTTCCATTGGTCACCTGCTTCTCCCGGGTCACAAGCCTAACACCATGCACACCACACCACCTGCTGCTCTGTCTCCTCAACTGCTATGCTCCTTGGTGCTCTGGAGACCATTGTAGACTTCTGATTCACAGGTGGAGGCTTTGAGAAGCTCCACAGAGGCACGCACTAACACCGACCGATTTATTCAAGGTCATCGTACAAAAACGCAGACCGTAAAAACAATTTTTATTACTACCAATTCTACTTCTATCTTCAGCAGTTCACCAGAACGGATAAACATACAAACGTATATTTTTGCACGGGTTTTTCTTTGTCTGTAGCCTGCCCTATTCTGATTCTTTAAATATGCTTTTAAACCGTCATAACGTCAAAAGTAAAGATATTGTTTTTCTTGAGTTATTGAGTTTCTGCAAGTAAGAGCCACAAAAACACATAGAAATACTTACTTTCGGCTTAAATTAAGTTCTCTTCCAAGTTTGATTTTCCTCACTTCTGGCAAGATTCTTCTTAACTCCAGCAATGCAAAGGTCACGGGGCAAAGTACACGAAAATTTTTGCTGCCAAGGTTTTAGAGGCAGGCTGTTTATGGCTCCATTGTTGGCAAACCAAACACAGGCCTGCCACTGCTAGTGAGCAGTCAACCTAAGAGCACAACACAATCATTAACCACCTTGATGAACATCACATGGGCACAGGCCTTGGGCAGGCATGATGCCTGGCCACAGCGAATAACTAAATGGGATTATTGCATATTAAATCCGAGAGCATCTTAAAGGAAACTGTCTATTGGCTTTTTTTGATGTCAGGTGCTTCTGCATTTACTGCCATCTTTGCGGATGAGCTTTGGTGCAGCCTCTCTGACCTTTGAGCATCTCCATGTGCTGCTGCTGCGAACCTGTACAGCAGTGACTTATGGACTGCCTACTGGCTAGATCTATACAGGTGGAGGAGAAAATAGAGTAACACAGAGTGTCAAAGTATATGCTGCACTGTTGAAGTCCTTCACAATTTCAAACTACCTGTATGGTGGTAACCTGCCTTAGTTGTTAAGGAATTTTGGCAATTTGAGTTCAGAAAGAGGTCAAACAACAAAGGCAGATTAGAAAAAGAAAACTAAACCTTAAAATTCGGACAGATTCCAACAAAAAGTGAAAAAAGAAATTGCATTTATTATCAATTATTAGCGTATTATAAACTTATTGCTGTTAATTCTATTTTTCACTTTTGATTTTTTGTTACTGCGGTTCCTGCTCATTAACTAATGGATAAGAACTGTGTTATTACATAACTCTTACAGCTACATTTGTACACTCTTATAGATGGAAAACAAAGTCAAACGCATAAAATAAAGGTAGAAAGAACTTGGGAGTGAGAGTATTTTTAAAGATTGGTAGACCATCGCTCTACTGGGCTTCTTCTTGGGCAGATACAGAAGACAAAGACCGTCTTCTTCTATAAATCCGCTTTGGAACTTGATCAGAGGAGCAGCACAACCACAAAAGAAATCTCTATTTTGTTTATTTATAACTGTGTTGTTGTATGGTTTGTGTCATGTGACCAAACACTGAGACAAATTCCTAATACATGCATATATACATGGCAAACAACTTGATTCTCTTTCTGATTTTGCCCAAGATTCCCTGATATCCAAAAATGATGGCAAGAGCTTCGGTCTCAATCAAACTGCATCTTAGTAGACGCTTGCACTTAAACAAACATATTATACATACGTAAATAATTTGTAGTACTTGGCTAAAAAATAACTTTTTAAAAGAGTTCAAAAGCATATCCATTCCCAAGAATAAAACATGCCGGCCTACAACCCTTTAGGGACCTTCGCATCATCACAAAACGTGATGACGTTCGGCTCCAACGCAGATATTTACAGACATTAATTCAGTACACATCCGTAATTTCATAGGTTTGTAATAATGTTTCTGATACAAAATTTTGCCTCCCTGATTAATATTTCCTCATTTGTGAGTGGGCTTCTCCCCAAAGTGTCTCAAGTTTGTGAAACTGTCAACATGCTTTTACACCACGGGTTACCTTCCACACTATAACGCTTACTAAAGCATCACAGAAATAGATGGGATTTAAACCTACAACATCCACACCGAGTCAGAATGTCACCTGCCACACAGGGCTTGGATTTCTCTGAACTGCATATCGCGTTTGAGAAAAAATATTGCTTCTCTGCATGAGTTTCACCAAAAGCACCACCACAGAAAGACAGTGAATATCTAACTAGCAAAATATTTTCCATCTCAGTTTCCAAAGAAAAATGCCCAATTTTGCTGTTTATTTGACAGCCCAGCAATGAAACTGCCCACCTCAACTGCAGCTTGCACAGCTACTGCATGTCTGTACTTCCCAACATGAAGACCAACGGCACTGTGAAACCTCTTCTTAAAAATATTTCCAAGCATATTTAGAAGCATATTTAGAAGTTTAAAGCCACTTTTTCCACTGTTTGCTGGACGTGATGGTAGACCTTTTCACAAGCGGCTCCATGGCAAATCCTTGTTTGGGACTTGAACGTACAACGTCCTGGTTGAAAGGACAAGCCTCAGAAAGTCTCTGCATTCAACTTCTGCCTGCCAAAATGTAAGTGACAGTGATTTTTCCATCTGCTTTGTGGATGATGGCTTCCTGCTCACCACAGGACACAGCCAGAAGTGGACTAGGGCTCACAAAGCAATAAGAGTTAAAGGTCTGAACAGAAAAATAAAGCTTCGCTAACGCTTCCCACCAAATACTAACCATGAATTACACTTCAGAGCGTCGGAGATAAAGTCTTTATCTTAAGAACTGCTCAAATACATTCTTATCACTACTGCTCAATAAAAGTGGCTGAAGTCCCTTTTGCAAGCGGTGCTGCGCTTTGAAAGCCGGTGCAGGGAATCAGAGGACTGGCGGGAGTGAAAGAAAAAACAACTACAGATCCATATTGAGGAGTTAAAATGTTTATGTGTGGAACCTCCTTTAAGGGGATTTTATGGCGATTCGGAAAGAACTGTAATGTTCTGACTTGCAGGTGTCTATGGGAAATATTAATATGCATTTAGTTTAAAATATGAACACAGCACTTTGTGGTATGCCTACTGCCAGTAATTTTTCAGGGCATTTCATAGCCATGACTTCAACAACAGCGCTCAACTTGAAAATCCACATTCCTCCCAGATCCTGGCAGGTTCTTCGATGAAAAAACAGTGTAAAATCAGAGGTAAAATCTGAGTGTCGGGAACCAACAGCACAACAGTGAACACACCAAGCAGTGCTGAACCTTTGGTGCTGTCTGTCAACGCAAGAGGTGCCCTGTGCCACGATTTTGTGAAATGAGTAAAAACAAAGGTGCGTATTTGTTTTGAAAAGAAATGCAGTAAAAATATATAACAAAACATAAGGAGGGATATTTTTTATTTAACTTGTTGACAGGTAGCAGTGTGCAGTGATTTTAACGTGGAAAAAATGAACAGAAAAATAGGTTAAAGTAACATTCCTCCTTAAAAGACAAACTATTATTTGCACTTTTGGCCGTGTCCTCTGTAAGCTGCACAAACCTGTAATTGTATAATTATTTTATAATTTTTACAGTTGTATATTTTTTATGCATATCACACCACAGTAATGGGATGTGTCCTGATCTTTTGGTCAAAAGGAAAATGGAATAAACCTTATAGGCTTTGTTCTGAAATCCATATTTAAAAAATAAAATTTGTGTTTATCCAAGCTTCATGTAAAAGAGTCAAGAGCCCCAGAAATAAATAAAGGTTTATTATTGATAATTAATAGTACAAGTTGGGCATAAATGACAACTTATTTCAAAGTCATTTTCCAGTCTCCTATCGACGTCCTGCACAATAGCAAATCTGCTTTTTGGACGGGGTGTAGATTCATTTCACTTTAAAACTGTTTTTGAAAAAACAACTGCAACAGCAACAAAACGCGACGCCACTACGCACCTTTTAGGTGGATCGATTTAAAATCGAACTGTTATTATTTATTTGAGGTTTTTGAGATATTTGAGGTTTTACAATTATACATGACATTATTGATCCTGCTGGCCAGGCTAAAGCGGTTACGGCATCGATGGATTATTGGTTTCGCTCATGGACATTTAATACTTTTAATAACTGTAATCATTTTTTCATTCTTTAAGAAAAACCGCAGAACTTCCAGCACCGTCAGACCAGCTCGGCGCAAGAAAAGTCTTGGTTTTTATTACGTCCATCTTATTTCTTTTACATCTTTTACTAAAGGAGAGATACTAATACAAACCGTACATATTTACATATAGAATAAATAAATGGCATGAATTGCTGGGCTTTGAATGCCTTTTTTTTAATCTTAACTAAGAAATGGGCAATTTCAAAAAATAAAGGTGTGTACCGAGAAACAGGCTGACAGCCTCACCTGTTTTTCATGTGCTGTCGTCAGAGTCCCTCTTCGTACAAGTGTTTAAACTCGTTTCACCGCGCGGACTCCATTCGTGCAGGTAAAAGCGCGCTGTCTCCCCGGCTCTACCCTACTGTACTCTACTGTACTCTACTGTACTGCCCCCCCCCCCCACCCCTCACACAGCGTCCGACACCGCGGCGGCTACAGGAGCACCCGCGAGTCCCGATGGACGGGTCGGGTCCTGACAGCTCCCTGCGCGGCTTCTCCCTCCCCTCCCACTCGGTCCCCGCCCCCCCGGAGGGGACCTGAGGGGCCACCTCTTCTCACCTGCACGCCGCACGCACGCACGCACGCACGTACGTACGTACGTACCTCACGGGAGGGGCCGCGATGTGGGGTGGGTCACGTGGGTCGGAACAAATCGCGGCTGCGTCGTGACGCAATGGGGGCGAGGCGCATTTCGGGAACCCGAAAGGTGAAGAAGCGATTTCGCTTCAATGAAATGGGCCAACTTTCGACGTCTCTCTGCGAACGAACTGTGTTAACTTTACAGGCTTTGCAGTTTATTAATGCAAAACTTTACAGGTTATTCGATGTTAAGCTGCACTCTGATTTACCCATTTATTCGACAAGGTTCACTAGTTTTATCTGTTCAGTTTAATTTTCTTCTATTTTACAGACTACAAGGGGTTGGAGGTTGTCCGGATATAGCGAACACCCGGAATATTGAAAGTGCATTATAATATATATTTTATCTTTGTCGCTCCGTAGTAGCGCATTGTGTATTTTAGTAACTTTTATAGCTTTATATGTACTGAGCATGTAATGTGCCGCATAAAATGAAATGGCTTTAGTACCGCAATTGAAACATCGCAAGGTGGCCACACAAATTTATGTGCAGAAAAGAGTGAATGAGGCGCTAATACGGCTCGATCAGAAATCCTCTACGAGGGCACTAGGGGGCGCTCGATTTCATGGAACTAACAGTGGATATGGTGGGATTAAATTTAAACATTGTTTTATTCATTAAGTTTTTCTCTCCCAAAAGATAGGAATTAGTCAAATATTTTCCTTATGCTTAACAACTATATTTTTACTTTTTTCTGTAGCATTTGTGCAGCAATCCGTAAAAATAGTAAAATTGAAGTCCGGAAAATTGAGGGTGTCTTAAGGGAACTACAGCCAAAAGAGAGAAGGAAACTCTGCTGCCCCAAAACATAAATATTTGGGGGTCAGACTGATGTTCTGCAGCTACACAGCAATGCTGCTCAGCTCCTCAGAAGCCACACCAGTTCTCCCTTTGCTTGACCTTGCACATACTGGGCGGCTGAGGATTTGGATGGGTAACCAGAAGGTGCAGCAGCAGGTTTAGATGTTTTGAGATGTATGGCTTTTGCGCTTTTTCAGAAATGCATGCTGGTCTTTTAAACTGAACTGAGTGTTCAGGGAAAAAAAAAAAACTTTTGTACAAATAGTGTGCATTTTTGTTGTTTTTTATTTAGCTGACACTTTTGTCCAAGGTAGCTTACAGAGTTCAATGAGCAACTTTATAATTATGATTGGAATTTTATCTAATAATTCTAAATGAATTTTACTACTAATACTTTTATTTATTACTATGCAATAAATGTTGTGTTTCACAGATCTGTTTGAAATGACTTCATCATTTTTGCTATTGCTTCTCTTTATATTAACAAAAAAGGGGTTAATTGGTATTTTGTAAAAGTCAAGTATTTTATGTTTTCCATTTCACTTTCATATTGTTCATTTTATGTTTATACATCATTAGGATACAGATCTGTTTTGTATTTTCTTTTTCAAACATTAAGCAGAAAATGAAAGCATAAGTCCAAAAAAATTGAATTTTATATGCAAATATTAACATTTCTGCCTGTGAAGATGTGATTTCAGTGTAAACATTTGCTATACATTTTAAAATCACCTGAGATGGAAAGACTTTACTGACCAATGGCTCAATTATTTCAGTGAGTAAGGAAAAAACAACGCTATGAGGACTAAAACATTGTTAATAATTACAGAGTTTACCATTCCTGGTCACTGTTCTACTCAGCCTCTGAGTTTCACCGGGCTGTGCCTGAATTCTTGTTAAGATCTCAGATTTATTAGCAGACAAGTAACTTTTAAGTTGTCCCTCTTTGGTATTATGTTCAGATTTAATCTTAACTGTTTTTAAATGTGGAAAAATATCAGACTATAAATTTCAGAACAGAGGAAATACTGCATTAAACAGTTTAACTTGCTTGGTCATGAATTTTATTAAAAAATTTTAACCAAACACCAGGACATGGAGTGGGTAATGAGAATAAATGTTCAGAAACACTTTAAAATGACCCAGGTCGATCATCTACGCATTTGAAAGTAACCAAGGAATGTTTGCTCTACATGTAATAGAGAATTTACTCATAATGGGTCATTTATTCTGCTTATACTTTGAGATGGTGTTAAGCAGAAAATGATTTCTTTGTACTTATCTTTTAACCAACATCCTTTTTCTATCTTACACCTCTTGTGCATTTTAGAATTGCACGGATTTTTGGTTGCACCAGTATGTCTTTCTTTACTTTTTGAATCAATTTTTTCCATATTCTGTATTTGAAAAATATAATTATAGCAGCCTTGGGTTTATGTTTGTAAAATTTCTGTTTTAAATTCACCATTCAAGGTGCCCTGTGACCGTTCAGAAACTTCCTGTAAAAGTCCACAGCTAAAATGAAAGTTTGTTGTTTAAAGCAAAGGTTCCACAAGAAGCTCTGCTGTAGTATTTTTCAACATTTTCCCTGCATTTTACCTTATAAAATAAAGAAATCTTCATTTTTAAAAAAGTATGTAATCAAGCAAATAAATTGATGTACTATATCATTTTTAAAAATGTTTTCTATATCAGGGAAGATAGTTTCTTGCCTACAGTGGCAACTGCCAATGGTTCAGTTGTAACTGGAAATGAGATAGCAGAAAATATAGCAGCAAAAATTCTGATGCATCCTCAAATCAATTCAGTTTTTTTTATTTTATTGTACAAAGCATTTGCATCAAGAAGGGACAAACCACAGAGCATCTGGCATTAAATATGACAGTCGAGCTGCAAATACCAAAAAACATGAAAGAAGCCAAATACTGAAGATGCTTTGGAGTGCAAAATTAAAGTCAGTTTTTGAATTTATTTATATGCAGTAGTGCACCATGATAAATGTATTTATATACAATGATATATTCTGATTTAAGAAAAGACTTATGAGGGAAAAACTGTTACATGTTTTCTGCAAATATTCTGGTGTGTATTAAATTGTGACCCTAAATACCGCAATGCTTTGGTGATGGACTGAAATCATTACTTGGATTATTAATAAGTCACCTCATTTAGAGTTTTAGGCATGATTCTATTACTAAGAGAAAGGTCACAAATATTTTTTCCAGCGCCTGCCTGCTTGGCATGTTCTGACCTCCTTGTTTCCTAGATGAACTAGTCAGCAAATTCAAACTTGCATTAATGCACAGACAGGTACAGGTATGTGTATTGGTCAGAAAGAATACTCAAGTAAAAGTACTGTTGGTCAAAAAAAATGAAGTAAAAGTACTTCACAAAAAATTTGAGTTACAGAAAAAAGCGTTAACACTAATATCAAGTTATCTTGATTCAAATTATGCTTTTAAATGCTAAAATACCCAGCCAATTGCTCACACACACGAAAAAAGCATTCTCTCAGTATCCAAACTTTCTCTGAATTTTCACTATAACGATTCTTGAAAATTAATACTTATATATCTGTGTCTGAATGAAAACTTTTGCTGTAACAAATTTTTATCCAAAGCTTATCCATAATTAAAAAACTGACATGCAAATAAAAATAAAGACAAAAAATAAATATTGTATTGTACCATACAGTATAGTGCAATAAAATAGTACTGTATGTATTGTAATAAGCTGTATTGTGTATACTGATACAAATTTATCCTGTTCAAAACATATACAGTTGTGCTGTTTTGTGAATTCCTCTCCAGGCTTTGCTCGCTTTGTCTGACCACGCTTGTACAGTATCACTACATTACTGTGATTTAAGCTGGGTAAACACAGGTGCTCAGAGGAAGGATTTTCACTCAACCCAAAATCCTTCCAGTGCCACACAAGAAACCTTTAAAAGAAATTTTAGAGCTGCCAACACAGTGATCTCATTGATAGTGGAACACGATAGTGACGGAAACAGCAGCCTCAATTTCAACAACACGACTCAAGATGCTGTCAGGTTATGAAGACGTTTACATAAGAAAATTGCCGTGAAGGCAGAAAAGGTCTTTTTGGCCCCACCTCCTCTCCTCTGATGCAGATGCCTACCTCCACACAGCAAACCTCACAAGCTTCCCTTCTTCACTTTATTACCCAGTTCCCAGTAAACATTGTTAACCTTGTTTTTTTTAAATTGTTTTCTGCAATGTTCTTAACTAAATTTAATTTTTTCTAATTTATATGAATGCCAGTATTGGCAATACCAAGCAAAAGGTCCCCATCATGTTATAAACATGCAAATGCATGTCAGTATTAAGTGTTTTCAATTTTGGTAGTTGGTGTTTAAACTGTTCATAATGTTGAAGTTATAGTTACAATATATACAGTAGGTGTTTTCAGATGGGTTGGGAATGCTTTTTTTCATGTAAAATAATTGAAAATAGGCATGTGGTATCCGAAAAATTCAGTATCCAGCATGTTTTCAGGGATATGGGGTCTTAAAATATATTCTTCAAAGATAGATATATTTTTACAAAGGAGCTGATTCTGTTCAAATAATGAAATATGCAGTGTCAGCACAATTATTGTCAATTAGATTAATAAAAAAAACAAACCAAAGACTACAGTCTAGTAGATGTTATTGACTATTAGTTGTCTGACACCTTTTTGCAAGGCAAAAAAAAATTATACTAAGGTAGTTATAGTTATTTACCCCTTCAAAGAGGTGGGTCATTTTATAGAGTAATTCAGAATTATTTCCTTGATCATGGGTACCACAGCAAGAATGGAAAATCATGCCAAAAATTTTCCATAACACTACCCCATCTGCAACCTTTGTAAATACAGGAAAAGATTAAATTTGGCAAAATTAATAAAATTACCCCCCTAAAAGATTCTTTGTTCCGCCATTGCTATCCATTATTGTTTTTTTTTTGTTTTTTTTACAAGGCATGCACAATTTTCTGCACCTTATTTTTGTTTGTAGACCTCTTTCAAAACCTTCATATTGTAGGAAGCAAGTTAGGAACATGTTAGCATAATCTGTACGCCAAAAGTAAATGAAATAGAAAGACAAAACAATGCAAAGATGTGAACGTTCTTGTTGCACAGAGAGGATCCGCTCGTGTTATGTTGGTCGCTCATATGCGATTGCTAAAGGTCCCTAAAACTGAATATGAAAACTGTCAAGGAAATTTACAGATGACTTTGTCTAACAGTGTGGAGGCATCACAACTCTTTCACAGTACAATGATCCAAAGCTCATGTACCAAGATGAATATAAATGTCCTTTCATTTTTTTGTCACTAGATGGCAGAGTAGTGAAAACATTAAAGCTGTACAGTATGTAAGGTAGGTAAGGTTTACCAGACATGATATCAAAAAGCATTCAGCACATGCTGACCTCAGTAGCAGCAGTCCTAGTTTTATTCCATGGTTATTCCCCCCCAAACTCTCCCCTGACAAAGACTACATGTATTTTTGGCTTTTTCTCCAAAAGGAGATGATTCACAAACACAACCGGCAGCCTGACATGGTTCTCTGTCTCTTGACGGATGTAATTCCGAACAAAACCTGTCCTGAAGATGCACACCCCCAGGAAAAAGAAGTGCAAAATGTTTCTTCCTAAACTGAAGAATGAATTTTCAAAGAATGTCACTTCATGTGGTTAGCTAGCAACACCATCTGATTTGACCCTAACTGATGCTAACACCACTGGGCTCCAGAACCTCACCACCACCACCCTTCAGGGTTTTTTGTTCACAAGGGAGGTAAAAGTCTTCTTTGGCTTAGGGTCATTTGCTGTCCTCATGGGTTTGGGCTGCTCAGCTCTAAGAGACCGAAGACCCAGAAGAAGACAAAATCGGTTGCACTGGTGCAGGGCTCTGAACTGGTCAATGAACGAAGTGGCACAGTTACCTCTGAACCCCCTGTATCTGAAAACAAAAACAAATGAAAAACAATCAAAGCAGAGACCAACGTTCAAGGTGTAAGGAAGACGATTTTGTTCCCCTGTCACATTCATTTCACATCTTACCCTTTCCTGCATGTTGCTATTCCAACATCAGTTAATTTCATTCCAACTCCTAAAACAAAAATGAGAAATGGCAAAAAAAAAAAGGATTTTAAAGATTTCAGTGCTTCTAGTGGAAGAAGAATGCAAACTGAAGATAAGTTCAGAGGTTGGAAGCAAAAATGAAAATTAAATTTTTTTTGGCTTCTTTCCACAGATACTAGCATACCTGCAGGTTCTGCAGGTGGAACTACAGAATACCTTGCATGTCAGTAACCAGTAGATTGCCCTCTGTCTTGTGATAAACCCAATGCTGGAAGGCACAGCACTTCTGCCCAGCCTCAGATTCCCGCCTTGTCAAGCTGACCTCCCGTCCATCCCGTACCGAGTACTTCACAAAGTCACCTATCAGCTCCTCCTCCAGCGTGGCATACGGGATGTCATTTGAGGGTCGGTGCACCAGGTAGATGGGAATGATCCTGTTGTAGGGAAGGGGATGATAAGGAGGTGACGATTAGCAAAAGAAGAAGCAGTTTCACCTGAAAGGCGATGTGGTTGCCATACTCACTCTGGTACCTCCCCAAAAGTCTCTGCTGCCTTGGCTATGTCCCTGTAGGCTTTGATGTATTCCCTAGCTATGTTCTGGATGTAACACTCCTAAAAAAAGAAAAAAAAAATTAAAACCATAGAAATTTATGTATTTTAAATAATAATTGTTTTATATGGCGTTTCCTTCATTTACGTTGTATGTCTGTGTTGGACGACCTAATTCCAAGGCCTTTGTTTTTGGCAAGAAACTCAAATGCTGGGTTTTCCTTTGAGGTAAACAAACAAACGCCAAGTCTGGACTTTTTCAGTGAAGTCATTCATCACTCCGGCATGACAGCTCTTACCTCTGCAGCCAAGTTGTAGTTCCTGCAGATCAGCTCCTCATTATTCCTGGTCCCATAGCTGACAGAGTTGTGCACCTTTAGTACACAGGGCTGGCCAGGCCTGAAATCGGTCACGGTGCCTCCCACCAACCGGGTTCGAAAGGCCCGTCGGTGCATGCCCTCCCCAAAATGGACCCCCTCAGTGATGATGCTGGCTGCCTTGTGCTCACTAAAATACTGCTCACGTAGGAAATCCTCTTTAAACAAAAGCTGGGCACACTTCACATCCTCCTTGATTTCCTTGATCTCCTCTGTTGAGGGTCATACACAGGAACCCATTTTCAATTTCCTTATCATCTAAACATTTGAGACATTCATGTGTCTGAATTTCTGAATACATTTTATTACGGATTTGCTTGACTTAAGGGTAGTTTATGTGGAAGAGGGTAATCAGTTTTTCACCCTAATCTGCTATGTAAAAAAACACAGACAGTTGTACCTTCATTTTGCTGCAACTCTGGAATCAGTTCCTTCAGCACTGTGGGAGAGAAGAAAGTGTCCAGATAAAAACAATGCTGAATGACAGTCCCTGCTGACAAAATAAGTCATTGGACTTTACCTTCTGCTGTCAGGTGATACTCGGAGCAGGTCTGGCCATGGGGGCTACTGAGAAGACACTGGTATGTCCCCAGGTCTAACTTGGAAGCCTTGGCTATGCCGAGGGAGATCTGTCGAACATCACCTGTACTGTGTGGAGCAAAGCTCTCCTTAGTTTTGATGTTCAGAACCATTCTTGTGGCATTCCAGAGCGCCCGGTGCAATTTAAATAACTGAGCAATCTGTGATTTTTAACCTTGTAAATAAAATTACACAACCTTTGACTCCCTGCATATCCTACAAGAAATGCACCATGAACACTGCATCACTGATGTTCTTGTAAACAACACCTTCTTTACAAGTTAACTCGGGCTACCAATTGGGCAGTGGTTGCATTGGCATTTACACCGATCAGCCACACATTAAAACTACCTGCATAATATTGTGTAGGTCCCCCTCATGTTGCCAAAACAGCTCTGATCTGTCAAGGCATGGACTCCTCAAGACCTCTAAAGATGTCCTATGATATCTGGCACCAAGACGTTAGCAGCAGATCCAGAGGGGCTAACCTTTGCTCCCCACAATCAATGAGCCTTGGGCACCCCTGACCCAGTTCATCAGTTGTCCTTCCTTGGATGACTTTTGGTAGGTACTAACCACTGCATACTGGGAACATCCCACTACAAGACCTGCTGTTTTGGAGATGCGCTGACCCAGTTGTCTAGCCATCACAATTTGGCCCTTCTCAAATGTTATGCTTACCCATTTTTCCTAGTTCCAATACATAAACTTCAACAATTGACTGTTCACTTGCTGCCTAATATCTCCCCCCACCCCTTGACAGGTGCCACTGTCATGAGATAATCAATGTTATTCACTTCACCTGTCAGTTGTTTTAAGGTTGTGGCCGATAGGTATATTTTTGGCCGTATAGCGTATTTCACATTTACTCTAATTACTGCCAGCCAACTAACCGAATGTCTGCCATGTTTTGCTTTAAATCCAGTCTCAAATACATCCTACCTCCTCTTCTCTTCAGCCAGCACAGCACCATCTTTAGACCACACTATGGTGCAGTCTTCAGTAATCTGTCCCAGCAAGAACTGCAGCCTGAGCCCCATAGATTCACTTCTGTCCCTTTCCGCCCAGATGTCCTGCAGCATTCTAGGAGCTGAAGGCATAAAGCAGTTCAGAACTTCCCACCTGCACAGATCACCAAACTAAACATATGCCTTAAAAGCACCAGTGGTCACTAACAAGTCTGAGCCCTCCAGTTCAGCTGCATGTCAGATTGCCAATGTTTACCTGTTAGCATAGCTACATGTATGGATTTAAATCATTAGAAATTAATTATAATAATTTGTTTAATTAATTAATTACAAAATACTAATAATAAGAAATAGGGAAAACTTATAAATTTGCACCCTTGGGTCTAGTGTACAGCACTATTTTGTTCCAGCTGGGTACTCCACAAACTCCATTCACTAGAACTAGATCTTATCTGCTTTAAAACATACAGTGAAACAGTTGACTGAGTTTCCAGCTACCTTTCTTTGTGCAAAGCTGATCTTCTCCCACATCACTGTAGGGCTTCTTGGAGACCACAGCACCGGAGACTTTGTCTCCCTTATTTCTCACTGGAAAGCCATTGAGCAGTTTGTTCTGTCGGCTGCTTATCTGTAGGCGGGGTTGGGAAGTATTGAGCAGCATTTAGTACATTTCTGTACTAAATCCTCACCATCTGCGGACATCTTTGGTATTATCAGTTACTTGCCAGAAAAGCAAAACATTAAAAGTCTAAGTTGAATCAAAGTAAAGTGATATATGAACAGTGTTTGGATGTAAATTTTTGTATGAGTGCCTCACTTGAATATTGTTTTTGAGTATTGTACCTACCTCTGACTGTAATCTTTCTTTATTGTGCCAGAATTTTAGCAAGTTTTCTTTGGCCATGCCAGGATGGACATTCTTTTCATGGCTTGAGGAACATTTTATTTTGTCTTCCTTACATGATTTGGTGACATTATGCCCCACTGCAGCAGTCTTTGTCACTGTGAGAGACTGCTTTTCCTTTCCTGTGTTTGTGGTCAGCAAGGAAGACACCAGGGGAAGTTCACAACTTGCATTATTTCCCTGTTTGGTGGTTCTTGTTTCAGCTTCCCAGATCTCCATAACACAGTTATCAAAGTCAGCCCCAGGCTGCTGTCCTAGGACCAATTCACAATCCAAATATGTGTCTGATTTGCAGAGAGGAATGCCAGGCCTCTTCTTGTCTTCAGTTTCATTAACATCATCAGTCTTCTCCAGAGACATTTGACAGTTTACATCCAAAACACAGAGTGAAGCTGTGGAATCTGACATAAAATCAAGGTCAAGTGTGAAGTAGGCAATGTGGCTTTCTTTAGAGAGCAGCAGCCTGTCACTTGTCAGTATGATCATACTTGAGAGCTCTTGACTAAGTTCTCTGATTTCACAAACAGGCTCATTCTGCTCAGAATTAAAGGTCAGCTCTTGTGCTAGACCTCCAAAAGATGTCGACTCAAAAGATTCTTTGTCTAAAATCAAACTTGAGTCGATCCCAAAGCATTTGTTTTTCATTTTGTGAGAATCACTCAGCAAATGCTTGTCAGATTGTTGTTCATCTCCTAATGAGAGATCTTTGGGTGTTGCTCCTTCCCACCAGCATGGGTCTGGGATCTCACTGTTCTCCTCTCTGTTGGGAAATATTGAGTAGAGACCAGGGGGCTTGCTGGAGTAACCTGAGAGCTTTGTTGCTCCATAGTCTTCTCCTTCCAGGAACTTTGTGTGTTTTGTCACTGCTGTATGAAGAGTGTTATTTACCTGAGAAGAGATCATTTCAGACAGTTTCAGGATCATCATGCACTACTCAGTAGCATTAATAGAATAGAAATATTGGGTTGATTATGCCATACACAAGTATTAGCATTGATTTCAGAAAAGTAACTCAACAAAAAGAGTTATATAATATGCTTTAGTCATTTCTTTAAATTTTTTACTGCTTTTTACCTTTTTGTTGATTGAAGATGTGTTGTTTTTGCATGTTTCTAACTGTTAATGTTTTAATCACTTTTATTAAAGTCAGTCATATCCAAATGATACAATTAGACTTATTATTCTTGGTTCTGGTAAATCTTTAGTGATGGATAGGCACTAATGTTAAATTCTTGTTAAATCTGGTGACAGATTTGGCTCAGCTGTTACAGTGCATAAATATTTCAAGTTGCCAGGAACAAAGAATTTGGATAAATAAAGCATAATAATAATCTGAATTTCATTTTGTAACCTCTAATATACTGTAAAAGCAGGATGGCGCTCAGTCACAACCAAAATCAAAACACTCCCAACACCCCTTGCTCACCTTTAAGGGCTGTGATGTCTGCCCTGCATCAAGGTATTCGGGTATTCTGAAGATTTCATCGATTATACACACAGTCACCTTTCTGTGATCATCACATTTCACAACCATCTCCCAGAGAGATGTGTCAGCCATTCCTGGAATAGCACTGGCTACTGCAACATCCCCACTGGCCAGGACAAAGCCAGCACTTCTTGACTCTGGGAGCTCCTGACTGAGGCACATTTCATTCTCTGCAATCTTTATCCTATCCTCACCCACCTGAGGGGTCCACCACTGTTCAACTAAATTGTATGAGCTGATTTCTACACAGGCTTGGTTTTTGTCCTTTAGCTTTCCAGCATAGTCCTCAGTGTGCAGAGCCACACACATCCCATCTCCTGGTTTAGGGCTTTCCTGGCTCCGACACAACTTCACACTATTTTCTGGGTTGGGGGCTCCTGTGGCAACCACATCTGAGTTCGTTTTCATCCAGCTGTCCACAGTGACCTTCCTTTCATCCGATGCGCCACATAACTCTGAGTCATTGCCTCTCCATCCAGTGGCGTCCTTCATTTCTATGTAAACTGACAGGGGTGCTTTCATACTTCCTCTGCCATTCGGCTCCTCCGACACATTTTCATCTGCTGACGACACACTCCCCTGTGATCTGCCCACACAAGTGGCAGGTGTGTGGACAGAGCTAAACTGTTCATTCACAGTCAGGTCACCCACACCTACTGCCACTTGGCGATTCCTGAGCCACAGCTCGTTCACAGAATCAGGCCACAATGAGGCTTCTGCTTGTATTCTGGGGCCACATGTGTTTGTGTCGTCCACCACCACATTCCCTACAAACTGTGGGCGAGTAAAGCTTGTTTCCACATCCTGAGACTTGGAGCAGGTAGATATGGTACCTGTGTCATGGGCACAGTTACACCTGCAGCCATCCGTGAGGCAGCCCGGTACATGTGCCATGACAGATAGCAGCAGTATTGAATACAAAGCTCTCCAAGCTCTCAGCTCTTTGGAACCAGATGCCTAGAGAGGGTGCCAGAGAATTGTTGCTCAGCAGACATCTCCACGGTGGGAACTACTGGCTTGACCACAACGAACACTTAGTACTCTCAACAGGAGACAGAGCAGCTGGCATCAACAAAACACCACAGCTTGAACTTCATCCTGGGTATCTGTAACCCTGCTGTTTACACCGTACGCCTGCCAAAATAAAAAACAGGAAAGTTGAAAGAAACAAAAAAAATTGGTGGATTTTTTTTTTTTTTATTAAAACATTGACATTTCTAAAGTAAATTCTGCAGTTACACATTCCATATGTATTTTGCATACTTTTTAAAAATTGTAACTAAATGCCACACAATAAAAAAAGGTAGTTCAGCTCTCACTTTAAGATTTTGATCTGAACGATTATTTTTAAAGCTACTCTAATTGTACTATAATTGTACTTTATCAGATCTTTTGTTTGAGCTGTGGTACACCCTCAATGAAGGGAACCATGTAAACTGCTCTCAGAGACTCAAAAAATGTTTTATTTAGTTGTTTGTAGTCAGCCGTTTTTATTGTTTGCAACATGTGACCAGTTTAATTGTTTCATTTGTCCTTATAATATGAGAAACATTAAAAAATGTAAGCTTGGGCACTTGATGTGTGTCAAATAGGTCTATACTGGGCATTACATCAGACATACTGTCCTTGCAAACATATGCCTCCTCAAATTTATGATAGACAATCTTGTGGCTTTTGTGTACATCCTACTTCTTCATTACTTGCATGCAAAAGATAAAATGAAAATACTTTAAATACTTTAAAATTCTGATAATATTACAGCAACATATATTAAAAACATTATGAATGAACAAGGCCTCCTAATGCCAAGGGACACTAATATAGTATCTAAAGCACAAAAAATAAAACTCTCATTCCTCTCTTCAAAATATTATAACATCATGAAATATTATAAGTATAAAGTAGGTTCGCTGATCTTTTATAAGACTGCAATAGTTCAGTGCACAATAAATGGAAAATACGAACATTTAAAGCGGCAAGAGGTATTGAAATCCAGAATTCATATATGAAGTTGTCAGATAATTTATTTAATTATCCCGGAGATGTTAGTCCTCAGGCGACTCCTGTAAGGAACCTACAGAACAATTTCTTGCAATGGGATGAACACAGTTTGGTTGACACATCAATCACTGCTGCAAGGAGGTGTTTTCAGGGAGTTATACATACCTTTTTTATGTCAAAGGACTGGTCATTCTGGCACTCTTGTATGAGCCGGCAAACTTGCTCCAGGACTCTGACGGACTGGGGCTATTTTTACAGAGGCCCCAAACACCTCCTCCCCTTCAACCCCCATCCACAGCTACCTGATAGTCTAGACATGTGCTGCTTCTCAACCCTTCATACCATACGTCTATATTTGTGTTTCTGTATACTTACGAACATTCTGGCATCGAGAATGAGAGACCATGGTCTACGATCATCTTTGAGTGATGTGTCAGTTAAACCTTGAATGCTCTGAGACCACAGCATGTGCTCTGTATAATGCAGCCGCTACTCTAGTTATACATGATCGCTACATATTGGTACATGCACATTTTTATGGAAACTTTAAGTATAATGAAAACTGATTTTTTTGGTCGCCAATTAACCAATTACATCCATTTGAAACATCTTGTATTTGTCTTAATAATGTCACAGTATATTTTTTCATCCCTAATATGCTTCTTGTTGCTTGAACTGTTCTCTCACATGGGACTTTGCACACTTCCATGATGTACGCTGTATCGACAAAAGTACGTGGATAGCTTTTTGAACATCTCATCCCAGACCCATGGGCATTAACATGGAGCTGTTTCAGCCACACCCGTACAGCATGCAAACTTATTCTAGACAATTGGATGCTTCCAACTTTGTGGCCACAGTTTGGGGAAGTTCCTTTCCTGGTCTAGCATGACTGTGCCTCCCCCTGTACACAAAGCTCCATAAACACATGGTTTGCCCAGGTTGGTGTGGAAGAACTCGAGTGGCTGCATAGAGCCATGACCTCAATCCCACCGAACACCTTTGGGATGAACTGGAACGCAGACTGCAAGCCAGGCCTTCTCATCCAACGTCATTGATGCGCTTGTGGCCGAATGGGCACAAATTTCCAAAATCTGGTGGAAAGCCTTCCCAAAAGAGTGGGGGCTATTATAGCAGCAAAGGGGGTCAACTCCATATTAACGCCCATGGGTTTGGATTGGGAGATTCAACAAGCACACAACTGAACTGCCTGATGCTCAGGTGTCCACATACTTTTGGCCAGGTCATGCATTCTCCATGAAATTAAAGGTGTGGGCAGCTTTAGCGGCTTCGTTTATACAATATTGAACGTCTGCCTATAATAATTCCTGTATACTTTTTAAAAGTGCGCGACAGATGGTTCTTGTCTCCGTGTGTGAGGCGCAGAACAGACGACCTCAAACCTCCATTGTGCTTCAGGAAGTTATTGCTTCTCAACACACGGCTGGATTTTCCCCGTATCGCCTCCACACACACACACACACACATATACACACACACACACACATATACACACACATACACACACAATTTCCTGGCTCCCGGCAGCGCGGAAACGATCGAGCGGGGCGAGAAGTGAACTTAACTGAGGCGAACACTTGAAATTTCGGTAAGCGGCGTTCCGTTTTCACTCACATCCCCAGGTCTTTACATAACACGTATGCATGTATTTAGAAACCAAATTTCAAGTAAAGTGTAATAAATGAGCGACTTGGTCGTGCTAAATCGAGTGTTGAATAAATGCGCCGCTGCGACGAGGTTTCGGGTGTTTTAAAGATGTCAGAACGGATGTTTGCGCTGAGGTGATGCTCGCGGCGCTGCTTATTTGTGTGCTTTTCTCGTTTATTTCGAACAAGTCGAGCTTATTTGTTCGGCACAGTTTGTAGTCAAATATGAATTAGGCTGCATAAGACAAAACGGGAAGCCCACTTCATGAAAATGCGAGGTGCGGTGGGTCGTGTGTGTGGATTGCGAAGGGCTGTGTCAGTTAGAACGATCCACATGCGACAAAACTGTCAGTTCTGGTAGTGAACAGTTAAAGGCCTTTAAGTAATGCTTTAAAGTATATGGTGTTTACACGGGTTCTCATGGATCCTGTTAAACGAGAATTAAAATAAAAGTTCCTTTCCTTGCAGCAACTTGGTTTATGAAAAGCCACATAAGAAATCAATATAACTGCAGACAATGGAAATCACAGCAGCAAAAGTTTAATAAATCCAATAATAACATATTGGCCAGACTGAAGCAGAACTCCTATGTTGCTTGTGTTCTTTGGTAGCGGCTTCCGTTCTGAGTTGAAAATTGGAAAGTAAGTACAGATGCACATTTAAGTAATTTTTAAATTTTTTTTCAAAATGAATTCTTTCCTTTCCTCATCTCATTTTGCCTTCATCTAACCAGTTTGGATGAAGTTGGACAAAGGTTCCACTTCGCGGAGGACGCACGCACGTTTACAA
Organism: Heterotis niloticus; assembly: GCA_018136845.1. Taxonomy (NCBI): domain Eukaryota; kingdom Metazoa; phylum Chordata; class Actinopteri; order Osteoglossiformes; family Osteoglossidae; genus Heterotis; species Heterotis niloticus. Next base: position 7,437,079 of record CM030890.1, read on the forward strand.
GATGTCCGACTCCTCTGACTGCTGTTCTTTGAACATAAACCTGCTGCGAGAACCTGTTCTGAAAAGGCTTTGTGAGCTTCTGGACAAAACCAACAACAAAGGGTGGCGTAAGCTAGGAGAGGTGGTCAGTAATGACCGGCGTTTCAGAGTGAGGTAAGGGCCAGGGCACGGGGACGGTCATGCATATGTCCTTTACTGAAGACCCTGTTTTTATAGCATACATTTTTAAACCAGCTGTATTTAAAACCATGTTTATCAAAGACCTCTTGCATAATTCATATCTCAGAGCTAATTGGTCCTATCCACAGAATTTTGCATTTTTCAAAGAAAGAGATCTGCCAGAACAGTACCTGTTTTTATGATAATCGGAAACTGTAAATTTTCTTCTGTTCCTTATGGGTGTTTGAACTGCATGTCATGGCATTTGCTGCACTCCAAAGCTCAGATGAGATGGAACGGTGCTCACTGAAAGTCCTGGAGCTGGATGGAAGCCCTACCCGAAGCTTGCTGAGGCTCATGGGAGAGCGTGGCTGTGTGCTGAAGGACTTAGTTGACTTCCTGCAAACCATGGGCCACACTGAGGCTCTTCAGTGCATAAAAGCAACAGGTATCTTCCTAGTCAGGTTACATTATGATATTGTGGATTTTCCATGTTGCGTGTTGTGAAACATACTGAGGTTTACTGGCTAAAGAAATGTTGGCAATGGTCAAAATCCAAACTTTAAAATTCAGACTAATATTGATGGGTTATATTTGAGACAGCGAACATGGGGAGTCACTTGAGCAGAATGTGGAAAGAGAGCTGAATCTATGCCACTTTTTTGACTATATGTAAGGTTTTGGAACTAACGATGACTTTGTTCCGATTGTCAGCAGGGATTAAGATAGTCATCCAGCCACAGTCCATGGCTGTTGTTTCTGGACAGACTGTTAGACTCTATTGTCACGCTGTGGGGAATCCTGGTGTTCAGTACCAGTGGTTCAAATCTAAGGAAGAGGTGAGTACTGCTTGAGAGTCTTATTATAATGTCCATTCTGGAAATTTCAGTGTCTTTTTAGTTGAAGAAGTTAGATAGTTTGGTTGAAACCGACATAAAATATATTACATGTTAATTAAATGTAGATGTTTTGTTGGGAAAAAAATAAATCATGCTCCATAAATCTACATAGGTAATGTATTCTCCCAGACCATGTATATGTTTTACTACTTGGGTTTTTATGATTCATTTTGATTGGCTTTATTGTTTAAATGTGAAGACAGGATGTATTCTCCATACTGTACTGGAAAATCCCAGCCACAGATTAGTAACTGTCTTTGGCTCTTTGTAGGATGAGCGTGTAAAAAGAAGGCTTTTATGTTTGCAATCCTTGTACATCTCTATCTGAGCTCCCCCATACCTGTTCTTGCTAAATTTTCTGAAAAACTTTCAAACATTTCAAATAGCCATTCCATATAGTCCATTGCATGCATACTATAATGAGAAGCATTAAAACACCTGGGTTGTATGGAGCAGTAATAAACCTGCAAAATCTACTGTAGTCATTTCAGATATTTTGATTTTGCATTCTATATAACATCCTGGTGTGTCCCTGTGGTTGTTATCAAATCTCTGAATTGCTTCTTCTGTGCTCCAGCTTGAGTTGAGTGATGACTTTGGTGAAGAGTGTGTCCACAGGTTTTCTGTATAGATAGAATCTCAGGCCTTGGTTGGGTCTCACACCATGCTTCTCCATCTACTGCGCGCATAACAGAGCCCACAAAGTATGTGAGGAAGCAGTAGTAGAGTAATCCAAAAAATTCTGGGAAACAAACTAATATCTAAATTTATTGTATAGTTCAACAAGAGCAAATATTGACTTTTATCATTTGACTTGTACTCTAATTGTGTTGTGTTGAAGGGGTCGCATGGTGATTCAGCATATAGTGCTGATGCCTGGGCTGCTTGGGAGTAAATTCGAATCCAACTCAGTCTGTGTGGCGTTTACGTGTTCTCCTCACGTCTGTGTGGGTTTTTCCCCACAGTCCAAAGTCATTTGCCTCAACTTAATTAATCATGTTTAGTTGCCCGTAGGGTGTCTAGGCCCACTCTGTGATGTCCTATTCAGTGGCTGTTTCATAGCCTAGCATCCACTGCTTCTGAGGTAGGCTCTGGATTACTGCAGCCCTGCTCAGGAATGTCAATGAGGATGGATGGATGGATGGATGGATGGATGGATGGATGGGTCTTGCATTGCAACCAAATACATGCTGTTTCTGAGATATGGCACCTGAGTGATACTGTTGCTTGATGATTTCAGGTTCCTAATGGTACGTCCTCAGAACTAATGCTCAGTCCAGTCCAAGTAAGGGATTCAGGATTCTACATCTGCAGAGTGAACTGCGGCAGCACCTTTGAGTTCAGCAGCTGGGCCCAACTAGAGGTTCTGGATGTTGCAGGAACATGTGGTGAGCCACATTTCTTAGGTTCTGTATAGATCAGCAAAGCACAAATTTCTCCCATTTTTTCCTTCCTCAAAAGTAACAAGCTTGGTTGTGCCTGAATGTGATTCAGTGGCTTGTACCCATTATTGTGTGCACCAGTGGGTAAACTCCAGTGGTTTTATGATCCAGTATCTTCTCAACTCAGGTATGACATGTCAGTCCTTGGATGGTCGGGTGAAGGTTCTACTGCAGCCCAGAGACCAGAGGCTACATGAAGGAGCTGTATTGGAGCTGGAGTGTGGGGCAGTGGGGAAGCCCATCCCCCAGTACCAATGGTACAGGAATGGGGTCCCCCTTCAGAATGCTAGTAAGAGGAAGTACACGGTGAGGAGAGCAGAGCCCTGTGGGAGTAGACCTCTTTCTGCACAGCCTACTGGTCACTTCTGCTAGCGCAGTCCACGCAGAAGATAAGCTGGGTTGTATCCCGCTCACAGCATGGTGTTTATTCCCTAAACAGGTCCATTTAGTTAGCCGAGAAGACAAGGGGAAGTATCGCTGCATGGTGTCCTGCAGGGATGAGTGGACATGGTCACGGGAGGTGGAAGTCATCGTAGGTTAGTAAGTCCTGCCCCAACTGTCTCAGAAACACCCAGGTGGATAAAATGTTTACGTTTAATCTTAGAATCCTCCCATTTCCACTTCAGTCAGGTCATGGTGCTAGCCTTTCTCATCATGTCCTTGTACAACCACATGTGTTTTGCACTGATGCTACCATTCCTTCATATGTCAGTCCTGAAACCTGTCCATATCCCTGACCAGGACCCTGATAACCTCAGGAGTTGCAGTGCTTAAGGAAGCACACATCTAGTAGATCAATTAAAAGATACAAATTGGGGCTTTGAGAAGAGATCTTCCTGTTGTACCTTTGATTACAAACCAACGAACAGACCAATGGTCTGATAATTGAGGAATTCTGGTTTCACTCTGAAGCACAGTTGACTTCAAACTGTTTGCCTGGAAATAAATCATTTCCGCTATATTATTCCACTTTCTGAATGAGCACCACTTTCTTCCAGATTATAGAATTCTCTTCCATGTCACTTTCATTTAAAGATATTATTAAAAAGAAATGTCAGGAATTTAACCTATGTCAAAAATGTATTTTCCCCAGACGTCAGCAAATGTATTCATTCTCACTTCCTTTAAGTTTGATTCAGTAAGACTCTTATCACTTAACTACTTTGTCCCTCAGCTTTAAATGTTGTTTTATTACATGTAAAACAATAAATGTGATGGCCACTGTTGCTTTTGATACTTTTTAAGGTTTTGTTAGTATTTAATTACTTACTTTTTACACTTTGGTAGTTCTTTTGGTGATTATATATTTATTTCACATTGATGTAGAGATAATGAAGTCGTGATAACCATTATACATAATAATGTACAAATTGTCCTATTTTTCCTCCAGACAGTTACGAATCCATCTGGCATCAAGGTCCAGAGAAGCCCTATGGTGAGTAAATAAGCTGTAGAGTGTTCTAACAAGGGAAATAAGAAGTTTGGCACAGGACCCATCTTTTTTATGAATCAACTAGCTTTGCAGGAGTATTAGGTGGACATGCAGTGTTTATTTTGACCTGTAATTTTCCAAATCAGTTCAGCAAAAATTTGTAACGTTATCAAAAAGCTATACAGAACAGAACACCTGTCTGCTGAAATACTGGAAAATGCTAAGAAAGCAAAAGCACCACTAAAACATAAAAAAGCCCCAAAAAATCTAAAAGCCAAAACAACCAGCAAACAACACTTCTGGCAAAATCACATGTTTTCATAGTATAACAGTCTGTTTTCAAAGGGATTCTCTGTAAAGGTTAACTGCAGTGCCTTGTGCCTGTTTCTTCCTGTGAAGCAGGTATGACCATCTGTCTAGATGTATATGGCCTTATGTACAGTTTGCTGCATAACAAGGAAAATGCTGCACACACTTTATTCCGATCAACGGATATTGTGTAGCCCTAACCTGTCTACTAGTACTATAGTTTCTACACTGATACCAACCTGTAAAGACAATTTCAGCTATATGCAGGGCTGCTGTTAACAATAGAGCAAGCTCTAGTTTCAACCCTTGGGATTTTCAGAACTTTTTCTTCCCTAAAGCTTCTGTTCTTGTGCTGCTTGAATTTAACAAGACTAGGCCTCCCCATAGCTTCTCCACAACTTAAGGTTAGGCATAGTGATTGCTTAACATTGTTTTAGTACAAAATATATACAACAGAACAGTTCTGAAACTGCAAGGAGATATGTGCAGTTTATTTGTATTATTTTTAGTATATCGAGTGTCATATACAGTATACTTTGTGGTGTAGTGATTTGCCTTTATGTTCACAGTATGAATAGTCTCATTATTCCATGAGAATTTTCTGAAATTCTGGTTTTACATTACAAAAAAAATGGTTAATTACCTGTGTACAGGATTGGTTCTTTCTTCAGTTGTTATTATTATTGTTATAAGAAAAGTTTATTTCTGATGGAATAATAAGAAAAACACATGGGTTACTGCAGTGAGAAAGTGATACTATCAAAACCAAAGTTGAACTGGCAGAACAAATAGCCGTAAGCTGAGGTTCTTCTCTGCTTCCACAGCAACGGACAAAGTGGCACTGCTTATTGGGAACCTTTCGTACCAGAACCACCCACAGCTACGGGCACCTATGGTGGATGTGTACGACCTCACTAACCTATTGCGCCAGCTCAACTTTAAAGTGGTGTCGCTGCTAGACCTCACTGAGTCAGAAATGCGCAATGCTGTGGATGAGTTCTTGTTACTCCTGCATAAGGGTGTTTACGGTACGTACTTGTACGCGGTACATGTTCATGGGACCGTGTGCTGTATTCAGTATGTTTTTTTTTCTGACATTCAGAATGGAATTAAGTAACATGTATGCATCTGTGCATTGTCAGTTACCACTTGTCCAAAGCTATACTGCAGTGATCTAGAGCCTGTCTTGGAAGCTTAGGACATGAAGCAGGATACATCCTGTAGGACACCAGTCCATGATAGAGCAATCTCTCACACATGTAAACACACACACACACACACACACACACACACACACACACACACACACACACACAGTATGCACACATACCACACAACAGGCAGTTTAAAGTTACTACATCTGAATCATCACACTGAACTGAAGATATGAAGCACCAGTGCTACCAAGCCACACAAAATGAAATAATATTTAAATTATTAAATACTAAATATTACTAGTAAATTATTAGATGTAAATGATATTTTATGAAATAACAGAGGTTAAAGGCTCCCTTGTTCATGACCAACTAGAGGAGATAATTTAATGATAACTAAGAACTTGTTCTTAAAAAAGCATCTTGGTAGTCTTCAGTGTGACACCCTTGCCTCTAGTTGCCTCTAGTTCTTCAAGCATTGGAGGGGGAAGGTTTGGGGGACCTGAAAATCAAATGAATGCTTGTTTTTGAGCACAGTGAAAATACCTAATGGAAAGATTCAGAGAAGTGGGCTGGTTGAGGTTTGCAGCAGCTCACTGCAGGTTTGCATGCAGCTTCCTGTGGAAGACCTCATGTTAATTTCTCCTAACACAAGCAAGAGCATGGTATTCGGAGGAGTCCCTTTCATAGTTGAGCCTCTCTTGTGGAAAAGTTGTTTCCAGTTTTAAACTCCACAGACCTAAACAGTAGATTTGAAGTGGAAATCTGCATACACTTCTGTCATGACCCATTTGACTTACCAGAGTACTAAGTGCTTGTTTGTGTAATTCAAGCCGTTATATTCACATGTGACTTATGATTGATGTCAACAAGGTTGAGCAAGGCTTGTCCCTTATCCTGTTACGTGACAGCACAGCAGCATAAATTACTTTTTAAAGATTTTCACTTATTATGTATTGTTTTGCCACGCATTCTGGTATTTGCATTTCAGGTTTTGCTGCACTATGTTGGACCTTGATAAAGTAGTCTATGATAGAATGATGTTAAAAATAGTATGACAATTCTGTGCCTAGTGGTAAAATGAAACTTGTGTTCAAGAACACACTGTGGTCACGATTTCCTACTGCCTTGAGGTGCACTGTGCTAGGATGTGTCAAAATAGTCTACAATAAAAGCTGTATACATACCCCACACAGTCTTTGACTGAGAAAGTTGGCAGTGTACCAGCAGCTATCCTGGCTGGAAGGTAATTGACACCATAGGGCAAGTGAAGAAGTGGAGAGCACACTGTGGCACACTGCTGGCTCCACTTGCCAAACAGCTTCACATATGACTCGTGATGGTGTTAGAAGATGCCTCAGTGCTTTATACTGCAACCTCAAGGCAGGGATCAGCAGATGGTAGCTTCATTTACATCATTTCAGGTACGTCACTGGAGTTCCTGATATCCCAGAAGGAGGTTGTTTACCTTCTGACTGACACATTTTCTTTTCTGTCCAGCTGAAAGAGAAACAGGTGGCAAAGCTGATATTCTTTTGCCCAACCAAGTAGTGTTCCACAGTGAAAAACACATTATTCAACATACAGTAGCTACCCCGAAGGCACCGTGTGTGATTTAAAAACATGCAGTTATTTTACCACCTTAATATCTAAACACCTGACAAATTAAAATACTCAAATTTAGCCCTTGAAATTTATGGATGAGTGTTTCAGAGGTGAGTGCTTCAAGTGAAATTGTCTAAGCTGCCAGTTTTTTTTTTTTTTTTTTTTAATGAATCTGTTACGCGTATCCTTAGATCAATATTTATATAAGTCTGTTGTCCTACACCTAAGTTTTGATGATGATTTTGCAGGGTGACGGGCTGGAAGCGAAATGTGCAAGGAAGGTCTCATCAGCTGGAGATTCTCTGTACTATATGCTAGCCCATGCAAGAACCTCAACTTGTAGCTTCACCATGTTCCCGTGGATGCTCCTATCTTACTAGCTCTACCAACTGCCTGTCACATTTGAGCATTTCCTGACTAATGCAGGGAGAAGGAGAGCAGACACTCCAAGTATTCCTGCTGAGACATGGGAAAGGTGAGCTTTACATTGTTGGTTTTGCTGTTCCTGTCACACAGTACTTCTACGTATTCTTTGTTATGGTTTCTTATCAATCTCAAGTGTTCTGAGATTGCTCAACAGATATTTGTAAAAATATTTAACAAGTAAGCTTCTTGTGTAAGCCACTATGTCACATAATACATGAGTGACACCTTTAAAAACATTTCAACAATTATACTAAGTAATTTCCACATAATTTTTTTTTTTTTTCTGCAGGAATGTTCATGATGATGCCACCCCCAATGTGGTGTTGAGAGTTACAGCTAACATTGTGCTTTGGATGTACAGCATGTAGTCCAACAAGTCTTCAACAAATGAAATCTATAATGTACATGAGAGAGAATACCGGCTGGGTAGAATTTTCGCCAAAAACCTTACTGATCATGTATCAGCATTGAAATATTATATTCAAGTAAATTTTACTTCCTACAGGCCTATGAAACTTCCCACCATAACTGTAATGTTCTTATTCGCAGAATGCCATTTCAAAATACAACCTGCATTTCAATTTGCTGTGTATTCCAGGTTCGCAACACTTTTTGTACTGTGTCTGCAGGATGTTTTTTCAGCGATCACACACATATAACAACTATTGTGACTGCTTTTTGAGATATCTTCAACCGCCGAAGAATCTGGTCTCCTTTTTACCCTGATCATGCCTGCGGTAACCTTCTTCCCGTAAAATGAACAACAACATATGGTGCCCAGATGCAGAAGCGTTTGAGCTGAACTCAAGTGGATTCACCAATGGTGTCTTCATCAAGTTCTTGAAGAAGCGTCTTCTAGAAGACTGAAAGATCTATTTGGACAGTGTGAAGAATTCGATGAAGGAGAGAATGGGTCGGGTGTCATGCTGCTGACCTTGTACTTGTAATCTCTATGCTAACAATAGCCAGCAGAATTTCCAGTGAATGTCACAGATGATTTAATGGTACAGAATTTCCCCTGGAAAGGTAGAATATAGGATGGTTGCCTTGGCATTTACATTAGCTATCTGCTGAAATTACCTGCATCCACAATGCTCTGTATCACAAGCATTTTTAACCATTACCTGATTTGTGTGCTCTTATGTCTCGATCAACCTCTCTCATGTGGCTTTCATAACATTGCAGCATCTCGAAGTGCATTTACACAGTTTATGGGTGTACCAGGTCAAAGTGCATATTAAACATCATTTAACACATCATCATTTCTTGGAATTTCTTTCCTTGTATCTACTTCAGACGCCTGGGCCAATTGACCCCCACCAAAAGGCAAAACAAGCGTTGGAGATTACAGCAACCTGTCAGAGGCGGGAGGCACTGGAACCCTGGCATCCTGCACCTGATGGCTGCTGGGACAGGGCTGAATACAGCAACCTGCAATTAGACCCACGCGCATGGTGCAGCCCTTCTGAAGAAGCAAACACACAGAAAGACACATTACAGCTTCCCACCCTACTTTTATTTGGAGCTGTCAGTGCTCTGGAGGTGATTTATCACGCACACTTTCATGATGCTCAGAAAAATTAGACTTTTGAGACTCACCAGCACTTTGTAACAAGATGATTTACTTGCATCTTTGAACAAAATAATGTTTTTCAGCTGTGCTACCACAATTACAAAGATTTCTGTAATTCAGTTCTTTCAAAAAGCAAAGACATTTTTTAGTGATTCCAAACTTGAACTCAACTGTACACTGTGTTTTCAGTTGTATGATCCTCTTACTTGTGATGATAAAGAAGTTCATGCAAAAAGTGAGATTACAAACGTAATTCATTGTTATAATTTGTGTTGTCTTGCTATCTGCGAACTCATTTGTCTTTAGAGCTGCCTGAGAGCATGTCCCTAAATTTTGAGTGCGGAGTACAGATCAAGCTGAGCACTGGGAGTTCTCCCTTTATCTTGGTCATCTGCTGTGTGACAGATGATATGTCCTCCTGTGAGCCTGTGTCACGACACTCAGTGAACCCTTTGCCTTGTGCTCAGCTTTCAGGTGATCACATGAATTCTTTTTTGCTGACATAATCCTGTGTACTTTACCGTCAAAAAGTCTTTCCTTTTCTCAGAACTCAGTGTGGACCCTAAGGGATGAACAAATGACCCTACGAGACAGGGCTACCTGTTGTCTAAAAAATCCTGCCCAACTGCCTTGCACTTCCTGTTTGACTCTCTCTGAAACTCCGGGTAAGATGGCTTTCTCATCAACATGAAGTTTGCATGTTGCTCCCATCTGATAGCTTCTTACTGGTAACTCGTTTGTCAGGAGAAACCGTGCACCGCCAGCCTGCAGATGATGATCCTGAATTGCTCAGGCAGCCACTCGTTTTTGGGGAAAAGTTTTGGAACCTTATCTTATCTTGAAGAACAATCATGTTATTCTGCCTGCCGTGTTGCATTTTTGAAAAAATTCTTTTTTGGAAACCTCCATCTGAACATGACATTCTGTGACTTTATATTTCTTGGTTGCTTGAGCTGTTTTGACATCTCTGCCTCATTGGTCACCAATATCTTAAAGTTGGCATCGCAACTCCTCCTCAGTCTGGCAGTTAATTTGAAAACCTTTAGCTCCTGTTTTTAGACCATCTCAAGGTTTTGCCGTTTTTCATACTCGCTTGTTCTAGATGATCATTTCTGTGGAAAACTTGCACCAGTGGATATGTGATGCCACCTATTCTGTTATATATAGGCTTTCATAGTTCAAATTCTCTACAAATCTGAGACAGCTTCATCTTTTTCAGTCTTATATTCCAAGAAAAAAACGTTATATATTTGGGGCAATATGGTAATAAGTTTATACATTTAAAAAAAAAAACTCCGGTAACAAGCTTTTCACCAATGCAAACTTTTTTGAGAAATATTTAGTCTGAAATACTAGTTCAAACAATGTGCTATAAATTTTGCTTCTCTCCATCTCTCATTTAACTGAGTATTTAACAAATCGATTCTTAGAACCCAATTCTTTTCACAGTTGAGGGACCAATTATATATGTTACTTGAATAATGTTGCTTCAAAGGGGACCTTCTCTAAAGTGACAAAATGTAACCTCCATCACATAGCTGTACAGAAACAGCAAATGCCCACAGTGTGCCTGCAGGAGCACATATACTACCCATGGAAGGTTGGTCAGCTGGACCATAGGAAATTGAACATTGAAACACTGATTGCTGAACTGGACCTAAAAGTCTACCCGGCAAGCAGCTACTACCAGACATGCCTTATACCCCATAGCCATCTGACAGTCCTACCACAGCCCTGGGCTGAACTGAATCCGGCGTGCCTACTCTCTTCCTTGGCTGGCATGCCTGGAGGTAGGGTCATACGAGCCTTCCCATGGTTCCCCCTCCACCTTCTACGGGTGTTCCTCACACAGCGATGGACCCTTCTACCGCCACTACAGTGAAGCCGATGCTGACGAGGACCTAAATTTTTTGGCATCATCCAGCAGAGTCAACATTCCCATTGAGGCCTCGGATATGACATTTTGATCCAGCTTTATTCAGAGCCTGCAGGTGCACAACCATATGCCCAATGGTAGAACACCCAATCCCCATCATTAAAGGTTTGCTCAGTCTGGGTTACTCACTGCTAAAATAAACCTTGATACACATTTGTTTTCTGGCCTTTTATGTTTTATGATAACGAGACTTCCAGGTTCGACCATCTGGGGACGTCGCGTTGAAACAATTTTAAGTACCTTTCTGAATGAACATGTGTTTTCCGGTTGTGTATGCAGAAAATTAATAACAAATAAGGATAGAATATTTATACAATGAGGATATTTGTCTTTTCTGTAACAAACTAGGATTTAGTCATTTCTGTAATCACCATTATATTACATTTTTTTCATCTAAAATATTGTGTCTTTTTTGTTATACTGTAAGCATTGCATACAATATATCTGATAAAATTCTGTTATTCTTTGCAACTGGTGGTAGATATTTATCAGACCAATGTACATTTGTTTTATCATTCAGTTTCTAAAACTTCTTACCCTGTGTAAAATTGGCAATATGATTTTCAATCCAAAAGTCATATTTTGTTTGCAGAACTAATGTCATGTCCTTTAGAGCCTTGACAGACTTGGCATGCTACCTATTGTGATTCTTGAGAAGCCAGCTACCACTTCTCTATGGCTTAAAGTGGTTGTTAATGTAAATCAATCTGATGAAATAAGAAGAAGAAATAACTATATATATATTCTTCTATATTTTTCTGTAACCATTAAAAGTTTTTGACTTCCCAATATGGTTTAGTTGAGCAGGGTCTACTCATAAAAAAGGCCTCTAATATTGGTGCAACTTGTAATCTCTGCGCTTGAAAATGTGTCTAGAAAGATCAGAATTGAAAGTGGCGAGTTCAAGTCAACTTATTTTTGTTGCTTTTCAATTATGAAATACTTTTTAAGTGTGCTTTTTCATGGCGTGTGAGCACAACCACCAGCACCTAACAGCCTATGGCATCTCTCTTCAGCAACAGTGTCATCTCACGAATACTTACCTTTGAGACAAATGTTTGCATCCTTTGGTGCAACGAATAGCATATTACACTCTGAAATTTGACTCTGTAGCTGACGCATTTATATCAGATATTCTTCTGTTTTTGGCTGTCCTTGCTATGTTCTTGGTAGTTTTCTTGGATGATGATGCCACCTATAGGTTTTGATGAGAACTGATTATCATTATGGTGGTCAGAACGCAAGCTCTTCACCTTAGGACTACTCAGATGGGACTTGCAATGTATTAGCATCAACCTAAAGTCACGTTTCCACTAAATCTAACAAGAAAAAGCTTCACAATACATCCTCATTTATTCGCTGCGGGTTCCTGCAAAACCTTACACTACTCCAACCTTTCTACTGTTATAGACAATTGTTTGTCCAGTGCAGGATCATAGTGCATAGACAGGGTACACCTAGACCCATTGTCAACCTCTATCCAGTATAGCACTTACTATTTTTATTAATATTGAACTACATTAAAATTTAAACTCATAAAATGAGCAAAAAAGAGATACCTCCACCATATTCAGGCGTGATGACCGACGTTACTCAAACATATCCAGTGTTTGCCAGCTGACCCTCAATTGCTGGGGAGTAGATTAGGTGGGATACCAGTCCATTGCAGAGGAGGTACAACATATTTACTCAAACATGCAATTTTGTGTCACCGATTAATCCAAAAGCTTGTTTTTAATCATGAGAGGAAACCAGAGCATCTAGAGGAAACCCACACAGATAGGACCATGCAGACTCCTTAAAAAACAGAATCAGATCTGGACACCATCACACCACCCCAGCCAGGCTGTCTCTGGTCTGCGCACCAGATGTTTTTGATAATACAACTGCAAAGATGGCCTTGATCAGGAAACAGCAAGACGCAGGTCTTGCATTTTAAGCACAAAGAACCTGCTTGCACTCATTTTACAGCAGCTGAAAGCCTAACAATGTTAAACACAAACTGGGAATGCGCAACTGTAATTTAAGAAGGTATGATGGTCCTTGCTCTACCGCAATTCAGGCCTCAGCAATTGTTTGCAAGGGTGGCTTTCATGAAGGTGAATAGTGTGACTCAGGGACTTGCAGGTACAGAAACTCTTTGAATTGTCCTCTACTGCCTAGATGTAGGGCAAAGAAAACATATCATTAATCAGCTGAGTGAGATATGGGTGATATAATGGGCATGTGGATGTCCAAATCCAGAATTGGATGTCTAAGCATAAACCTGAACCTTCACACCTTCCTTCTCTTTGCTTGAAGAGAAACTCACAGTTTCAGGAGCAGTATGGACAAAACTCATCATTCCAAACTCAGCCCTAAGTCATCTTGTACTAACTTTGATTGAATGTCCTTTTAGCACACTTATGTGGTTGCTTTAGAAAACTTTTCAGAAAAATCAGTCCTTTCGCTGTATTTATAAACTTATACAAATTAGCGACAACATTTAGTGCTTTCTACTTAGAAAACTGTTGTTTACAGTGCTTTATGATGCTGAAATAGTGGGTTGATGGTTGAAAAGGTGTTTTTAGGTAGGCTGGGAGCGCATTTATTGTCGTTTTTCCCCATTAAATTACTTTATTGGCCCTTTTTCTACACTTTTTTCTTTAGAAAGATACTACCATATTTGCGTATTTTTGGGTTTGCCGTCTTCAGTCATTCTGTAACTATATACTCCTTGGATGCTTGAGGTTTGGCCACCACTCCATTGATCACCATTACGCTAGGTGGCATCATAGCTTCCTCAGCTTTGGTTAGTGACCGAGGTCTGGCTCCTTTTTCAGATCATGTCGAGGTTTAGTCTTCCTTCCTCAGTAGCTCCAGCAGTCATTTGCAGCTAATGGACACAGGATGATAGCATCCTTGCTGGGTGTTATACAGTATGTGACTTTATAGGACCAATATGGGTACACAGGAAATATTCATTCAAATCGAACAATTTGCTGTCGGTGACTATGTTTTCAGCGACTGTTGATTTGAACCGAGGGATTACTGTATATCAAACCTCATATGATTTGATTCTTGATCTAATTCAGATGAAAAAAAATAAATGAAAAGTCAACACTCATCTCCAGAAAATACAAACTAGCTTTTAAACAATTGGCATTTCCTTTCTGCATTGCTTGCTTTATTTGGTTTCCTGCTTATAAGCACATCAAGTCGGCCTCCTGCATGTAAAAACTGGTGAGGGTATCTCTCCAGCTTGCATTTCCTTGGCTACCATGCGCATCACATGCTTCACCATGTTGCCAATGCCATCGAAGATGTAGTGGTAGTGATAATCTGTCTCCCACATGAAGGTGGGAGTGCTGATCACCTTGTTCTTCTCATCCACAAAGGCTTCGTGGAGACTCACCGTTGAGAAACAGCCATCATTTTTAGAACTCAAAAATTTCTGAGCGTGGGGAATTCACTAATGGCAACAACACATCTTTTAAAATGCAGATCGTAAATACAAAAAAATATTATCATAGCAACCATTAATCATAAATTATAAAGTAACACAATTATTTGCATATACTGTATATAAAGAAAAAGAGATAACTCATGAATCAAGTCTATCTTGTGCATATTGCTATACATTATTATTGACCACATCATACAGGATGTCCGCAACAACCGAATTTCGGCTGCTCCAGTTAGGGGTCGCCACAGCAGATTGGCTCATCACTTGTATTTGGTTTGGCGTTTTTTCATGGAAGCCTTCTATGTGTAACCCTGCATTTTGTCCGAAGACTTGGAGAACCGCCACAGGGTGCACCCCTTGGCAACAGATTTGCATCGAGGATGTCCGCAACAACAAGGTAATAAAAACTTTTTGGTATACTTTCACAATAAAGAGCCAAGGATCTGTGATTTAGTATACATAACATATTATCAATGTTTGTTTCCTCATTTTGGTTCTTGCCGTGGTTCAAGTCAAGCTGGTTATGTTAAACTTCAATGTGTTTCATGGCTCAAAACACAAAATTATGGAGGATGCTATATTACCTCCACCTTCTGGTTCACACAAAAATATGGGCAAGAGACTAAGTGAAATCTTTACAGAAAGCGTAATACCATATTGACCCGAATATAAGACAATCATGATTATAAGATGACCCCCTTCTTTTCAACAGATTTTTGGAAAAAGGTTTTTGGAACATTATTTCTTATCTTTAGAAAGAAAAATCATATTTATTCATATTACAGTATCATTATACGATGCCATATGACCTTCCCTTAGGTCAGTCACTCAAAAATGGAAAGCAGCCTCATCCTATTTTAGATGTTATCAAAAGAAAAAAATTGTCTTATATTCTGAAAAATTTGGTATATAGTTCTAAACCATGATTCATCTGCACTGAAATCCAGAATTAACCATAACCCTACAGTGATTAAGGATGGTACATTAGAAGTGTGCTGCTGGAAACATGGAAAAGGATATGTAAGGCTCACGGATGTTGTGGCGTGCTTATGTTGCAATGACCTGTACCATGCTTTAGTGTTTGGCCAGCCCGGCTAGCTACTTTCATCTAGCTCATAATATAGTGACCTCAGGAGGCTGGGCAGGACACAGCTTCTTAATAGCAGGCGACATGCTGGACAGGCTATGGGAATGAAAAAACAAGAAGGACATTTTTAAGATGTAAAAGGTAAATTGGTTTGGATACTGAAATCTGGAGGCATCTACTCTTAAGCCTTCGTGAAGGGTGCTCACTATAGTTGCATAACGCAAATAAAAGACCTCTAGATCTGAAAGTAAGCAGCAGAAGAGTCTAAAACATAAAATTATAAGTAACCCCTACTTATGTTTAATGAAATTGTAGAAATCGACTTGCAATCTCGGAAATGGTAACTTTACTTCTAAAACTGCCCCACAGTCAAAACCTCATAAGTCATAAACGTTTGACTACAGAGATCTCAATAACTGGTTTTTGCATTTCTTATGTTGCACGCTGCACAGCTAAAATTTACATGGTATTAGCCTTATACTTGCAGTTAACAGGCATTTATTCTGAAGTTTATCTAAACTATAAAGCTCATATAAATGAAGCATGAATAAAATCACTATACGCAACATTATCTGCAAAAAACACAAAAGCAACTAAAAGGTTAATTTTGAAATGGGAGAGATTATGCCTATTCTGAACATGTGCATTGCACTACTTAACGTTATTGCTAACTTGAACATAATTTCCAGGAAATGCATTAAAGTAATAATTTTGGAAGTTCTGGAAACAATGCAAAATATTAAACCCAGTACAATGCATCAGAACCACATACCCAATTGGCTTGCGAGAGCGATGGAAATCCTTCAGGATCCTCTCCACATCACTGTGGAGCTTACAGTCCTTGCCATCTTTGTTGAAGCTGGACCTGCAGGTGTGCAGAACTGTCAGTAGTCTGACAGAAGTTTTATCTGGCTCACAATCATTCAAGGCTTCCAAATCACACGCAAAATATCTTCCTGCAATTCAGTTCAGTTTGTTCACTATCATTGTGCACTTTTCTTTCATATGATGACATGGTGCTATGAAAAGCCATCAGAACAGATATAATAGATGTAAAGTAAGATAATGATTAGCTATGATGTTTAATGAAAAGGGAAACTACGCTAGCTAAAAAAAGCAAAAAAGTAGGCCTGCTGGCAGGTGAGGAAAGCGAAAACAAAAAGTACCAGCAAAAGAAAGGAATAAACTTCTAGGGTTCAAGTGCCGGTGTTTTTGTATACACAAATAGTCCGTATTTAACACAGAAAAGAATATACTATATGGGATGTTGTTATAGAAGCAAAATAAAGTGTAATAAAGTACTAAAGAGTTCCTCTGATAATACATTTTTATGCCAGATATTCAAGCAGCTGACTTTTTTGATCTTATTAACATTTTTTGCTTGTATGTTCAACAATACCTGTCAACTTAATTATCCCATTCACACTCACACACACCCATCCCAGGCTGCCCCTGTCCACAAAATGCATCAATTTCTGCTCCTCTCACAGGTTTTTGGTCACTCCGTGGCCACCAGGAAAGATGACAGCATCGAGTTGTTCACATCAGCTTAGAGATCGACCATCTGCATCATGCCTTGTGCATGGCTGGGCAGGCAGCTACAACCATGTGTTCCTGACCTGACACAAAAGCACATGTAATAAGATTTCCCTTGACAAATATCAATTTTAAAAAAAATGAAGAAATTCAAATGAACTGTAAGCAAAACGAATGCTTAATTTCACAAAATAATTTGGGTGCAGATAATTTAACCACCGTATATATTTAAAATATTTACACTTTTTAATGGCTCTGAACAAGATATCAGTTACTGAAATCTCTGTAAAATTTCATCTTATTTATATAAGATAGAAATGTCACCATAAATGTTAGCCATGTCTATATGTTTAATGTCTTGTAGTCAAACTACAGGTCTGTCATTTTATTTCATTATAAAATATAAATGTGTGCTCTTATCTCATATACTTGTTCCTGCATTGTAAACTGCAAAAATGTTTGATATGAACCTGTTCTCTCCAGATGAGGGCTGCACTTTGCAGTGGTCTACAATATGCATCTGCTGCTGGTTTGGGGCAAAGATCTGAAGCGAGCACTGCATTCGTCGGGTAATTTTTATGGTGCGCCGTCAAAAGAGGCAACAAGTAAAGTGACAGATTAGCAAGAATATAAACAGACAGCTTTATTTTTAAAAAGCCATACTAACCCATAAATAAGCAATTCCATTTATCAAACGCATTGTTAAAGCTTACTCACAGTAATTCCTAAATAACTACAGCATTAGGCTCATTTTGGAAAAGAGCTGTCTGAAACCCCACTGGAGCGACTCACTATGCAGCCTCGTGGACATCAGTTCCGTCCCACCAGCCACATCCAGAGAAGACCTGGTCCAAGAAAGGATGCGTGTGCTGGGCACTATTGCTTTTTTTGCAGCCTGAGGCTTACCATAACAGCACATACAGTGGCTTACTAATTTATAAAGCCAGGCTATTCTTTGAATAAATTCACAGTAGAGCATTGTGCTCCAAGACTACAACCGCAAGAACCTTCCTGTTACAACAAAATAGCTCTAATCGATACAGGACCTCCTGGACTGTACGGTTAATTGCTTTGATTTACTGTTTATTAATATAAAATGATGATATTAAACTTTTGAAGATAGATAATTGACTTCAATGACTTGGCCATTATATACATAACCACAGTAAATGTTGTTAATGATGTTAAAGGCGATTTAGAGGGTAATGCTTGGATTAGGGTCTAAGGAGCACCATTCTCCATGGGGGGCTTCAAGGTAACCGGCCTCAAACTGCTTTCCAAAAATTGCCTGTGCTCAACATGATTAATTGCATTACAACCATCCAGCCACTCAAAACATTGGCCTTTGCTCAACAGACTTCTCAAAAGTCAGTGAGTTTGATCAAATCTGCCAAAGGGATAGTTTACTTTGAGCACCTCTCAATTCCTCTTAACATCAGTGCATTTTTATGTCAATACTTATGCTTGCAAATGTAAACATTATGGAAAATTTCATTTAAAAATGTATCTAAGCAGACAGGAAAAACAGGTAGTCTAATGTTTAAGGTTGCCTTAAAATCTGGAGGTTGCTAGTTCAAACCCTGCCCCTGCAGTACATTTGATAAAGGATCCAGCAAGGTACCCTGCAGCATCAGCAGCTACATCAATGTACAGTTTATTACCCAATACATCTTGGCACACAAATGCGTAGACATAGAAAGACATAAGCAAAACAAAGGTTAATGAAGAGTGATGTTAATGGTGTGAGCAGACCACGTGGCGGGTGCACTCACCACGGCGATGTTGCTGTTGCCCCAGTTGCCCCAGTCTCCACCTTGGTGCATCAGGGCGTAAACCGGAGAAAGCTGCCTGACGAAACACTGCAGCCTGGCACTGCGAGCATAAAAGCCCTGGAGCTGTCGGCATGGTTTTAACAGTCTGCAAGGAGACCAGCGGTAAGCCAGGCGTAAAACTCCACGGTGATCGGCGACCAACAAAAGTGCCAAAGTATACAACCACCAGCGTACATATATATATATTTATGCGCACATACATGGCAGCGCTGGCCACCTGACGTCACTCTATAATCTTAATTCCCGAGGAGATCCTAAACTTCTTGGTCTAGAGCAGCTTTTTCTTTTCATTGTCAACTTTCTAAGTATACCTCATTACTTTATCTAATTAACTTATTTGGTCTCGTTGGGGTTTGTATTCAAAACCCGAGTCCAATCCTGCCTCCTGCTATTCTGACCCGTCCGTAACACACGCTTCTTGCCTTTTTTTTAACCTGCGTTCCTGCCCGGATAAATTCCAACGGATTACTGTCACCCTTCTCCATCATCGTCTTACGTTCTTTCTTCACCCTCAATGCACACTTGATATCTTCATTTAGGCATCTTCTTCTGAATGTTTGCTTTTGGTGCTTCTATCATAAGCTAAAACGTATCACTAAATAACCCTTATGGTAGTTTAATACCTAAAATTTGATGGCGCTCTATATAAAAATAAGTACAAAAGGGGAATTTCCGGACTATGGCAATGTGAGCGGTATTAGTGGCAAAGGAAATAAGTTTGATGTTACAATGCAGTGCAGATCACAGGATCATGCATTTGGCAAAGTTCGGGAGAGAATGTATGGCTCCTGACTGTCTGTCTAGGCCAGGATGCTGTCATCTAAAGCCCATTACTTCATAAGGCTCTTACAAATGCAGTAATAAGATATGTATCTTACAAGCTTTTAAGAATGCAGTCTAAATGTTCTTCATAGACTGTGGGGTCAAAGACCATCTGACTTTACCTCGTCTGACAACTAATGTAGTATTTCTGGTGCCAGGGTAGCAACTATGATTTTTAGATACGCATTTGTGTGGCTATTTACATATACAAATTATGAATGCAATTTTACACTGTCACCTTATTGCGGGATGTCTTTAAGCTATTCAGCACCACCATGTGAAGCAGGTTAACGGCAGAAAACTACGCAGATGGTATGATCTCCATGTCACAATGAGCTACTGCCACCTTTGCCAGTATCCATTCTGGGTCTGTACAAACATATACAGACAATTTGCAGAATAAGGGTGACCGTGACTAACCATGCAGGATAAGGGTAGGTGTTTAGCACACAAATAATGTATATAATATTTTTAAAACTTTAATGTGCATGAACAATTGCATGCATAGAACCTGTATGCATCTTATTAAATATTTATACAAAGATGAAAGATTGAATTGCATACAAAGATGATGTTAACTAATAAAGGAAATGTCAGTTATCCCATTTTTAACATACTTATTAGTGCCATGTCAGAATTTATAATGCATCTGAAATATTTTATTTAATGCTGTTTCTTGCATGTGAAGTAAAATATTAAAATGCCTGACTACTCTTCCCTCTTTTTTTGCAGATTATGAATCAGAAAGGTTGCGGTATTTTGAGTTTTCAAAAGATGCAGCAGGGGTCTAAAAAGCTGGAACAGAGGGCCAGTGTGTGTGTATGTGTGTGTGTTGGAGGGATGTTCTCACCTGGAGGCACCAAGGTGCTCCAAGCCACGGTCATTGTGGCATTACGGGCTTTACAAGCTTTTCTCAGTCTGAGAGATTACTGGTGAAGAGCGGAACTCCTGATCATCTTGAATATCAGGAATGGCAACACAGGAGAGCTTGTATAAGCCAGTTCTGATAGTCTTTTAAACCAGGCCATGGAAAGCATATTACACTGCACACTGCGCTCAGACCACTCTAGATGGAATATATGGAGGAAAACCAAGAAATGTGTGATAATAACAATCCTCTGTTGTATAATTATTTTCTAAACAGGATGTAACACAAGCTATTCAGCACTACCCATAATGAGCACATGCAGCTGACAATAAGCCATTCAGTCAGAATGCATAAATCCTCTGGTCAGGACTGTTTTGAATACTTATGAACATACAGGCTAAGAACCTATTGACATGTAGGAACTATTTACACAGACTCATAGCAGTGTTTCTCTTCATCCATTACTCCTGCTGTAAATGTAATGTAAATGTAAAAAAAAAAAAAATCACTAATTTTAATACTGCACTTCGTTTATAAGGTTTTCTGCTGTAGACAGCTTTTCATAGGTGAAAAAGGAATAATAAACTTATATTTTTGTCGCACACTCTATCCAGCCAAAAGACTTGGTATAATTATACTTCTTTCTTAAAAGCGTCCTTAAAACACAAGGGGTAACCGCTTGCCAAAAGTACCGGGGGAACAAAACAAATCACAAAACGATGCAGCACAATTACTGGTGCAGCCAGACATGAATTTCAGAAATACAGTAAGCACAATACAACACAGATTACAGGACTTAGGAGCTGGACATCAGTTCAGAAGGACACACTGGCTTGGATGCCAAGTGGTAGGACGCATCCCACCTATTATGTATATTTAAATACAAAATGCGATGTTAAGTAATAGCTTGTGGGAACGTTACTGTGCCTTCCTTAAAAACAACACAGGCCGATTCTACAGTTAAAAACCTAACGCCCCAAGTGTAGTGACGGATACATCGTGACTACTTTCTACTCGGTGCAGGCCGTTTGGTCATAAACATGAAAATGTCGCTATTTTTAAAGCACAACTACGTCATTATCTCGAAGCCTGCTCCATAACCACATAACGAAAACTACTCATACAAACTTTCCATAACAGAACTTCCATTTAATTATTAAACTGGAAACGTTAACGAAACCAATACCGGGCCTTTATGTGCTGACGTATTAAAATATTGTCCTGATCTGCATATTAGATGGCCCAATAGTAACGTCAAGCATATATTTCGATTTGAGGATAATATTACTGGAAATACACCATCAACTTACTCAACAACTAACAATTCTGCAGATTTTTAACCAACTATTTTATTTTATCCTGAAAGCAAGAGCAGTAACTGTTTATTTAAGCTTGATGCAGCAGCGTTTCCACAACAAAAATGCCGGAAATTCGCAGCAAGTACACTTCGCTCCGATGATCACAAAATTCGACCAACATGACGCGTGCGGGATGGTTTGTTGGCGCGAAGTTTTTTCGCCGACTCCTGAAGTGAATGGCGCCTTGCTAAAGATCTCTGTCGATGTTTTGAAGAACTCTCTGAAGCGGGCATTTCATTTGTGAATTTCTGCATAGCACTGTGTTGTTTCGCTGATGCAGTGCGAAGCATTGCGTTACGTAGTGTCTCGGTGCATCGGTTGATAGGGATTCGCATCTTGTGCGATCTGCACCTGAGCTGGTTTGGCGCCTCGAAAACTTCCGAGATGTGTTCAGTTGTGCGATGTCGGAAGCAGCAGGCGCAACGCGAGGACGAAACTAACCTGGCCGGGCTGATCCTTGAACTGGAGGAGGTAGGAATATGGTTCTTCACTTTTTCGGAAGACACAACCTGCTCGAGTGTTTATGAAGCAAACATAATGTTATTAATGGAACTCAGTGGAATTATGCTGGGGCAACACTTTAAACCCACGACTCCCCGTTACCCCTGCAAAGTCTATTATTGTAAAAATAAGATCAAAAAATTATTAAAGGTTTCTTCAAGTGCTAATGATTGATGCACACAGGAGGCTACAAGCTGACTTTGAGGTCACACAAATGTGGCAGTATTTCCGTTCTGTGTGTACAGTTGGCATTTTGTTGTGTTTTTACTAAAATTTGTTCTGTATGGCAGTAAATTAATCCTTTCAAGAATAGTATTGTACACCAAAGGCAGTACATAAGAGCTTCTTTCTTAAAGTGCAAAGGGGTAACAGCTTGCCAGGTACTGGTGGAACAAAACACATCACAGGAATTGATGCAGCCATAGTACCGAAATTTTGCAACAGAACATAAATGCTGATAGCTGATACAACACAATTACGCGGGACTTGAGGCTGGACATGGTGGAAGGGACACACTCGCTTGGATGCAGAAATGCTGGGTGGGGCCATGCCCACCTATTATGTATATTTAATACAAAATACAAAGCATGAAATGGAATAATAAACTTATATTACCTCCTTAGGCCCCAGACTTGGTATGGTGGTACACAAATTAGCTTCTTTCTTAAACGTCTTAAACACAAGGGGTAACACACACTGCCAAGGTACCGGGGAACAAAACACGTCACAGTGCAGCACAGTGCACAAGGGTTTCAGCAGATATAGTGCAAATGCAATGGCTGATATAACAGTGCAGGACTTAGGGCTGGACATCAGTTCAGAGGACACACAGGCTTGGATGCAAATTGGTGGGACATCCCACCTACTGTATTTAAATACAAAATGCAGCGTGTTAAGTAATATTAAGCAGCAGAAGGCGTTTATATGCCTTCCTTTAAAACAACAGACGTTCACGGTTAAAACCTGTTTGCCCCAGGAGTGTGAACGACGGATTAAGCATCTGGCTACTTTTCGGTTCTGAGCCTGGGTTTAGAGTCATAAACATGAAAAATGTCGCTTATTTTAAGCACAACTAAATCTCTGTTATAAAACCTGTAGGTAAACACATCGCTTTAAAAGATAAACTACTGTTACATACAGTGTTGTATAAATAAACACACACATTAGTAGAAACATGCACTGGCTAGAATGTCTTTGAACCAATACACTTGTTGCCGCTGTGATGCACCATAGCCGGAGTGCACATGTCTTTGTGACAGCGCTGTAACAAAGGACCCACTGCTGCATGGCTGAAAAAGCACTGTTGTTAATTGTGAAAACGCTAAAAGTTTTTAAACCTGTTCAGTCCTGAACATTGAAGAGTCTGACATCTGTGCAGCGGTATCTCCTAAAAAGAATACTCTCTCAGAATGTATATTAAATAAAGAGGCTTGCTCTTCTGCGGAGTATCAAAGCCCTGCTCAGAGTAAATTTCTTGCCAATGAACAAGCCTCCTGCAGTTTACAAGAAAATACTTCTTGTATGCTAACACGACTACTGATGTAACAACAAAATAAAATCTAATTGTTGGCCCCAAAGCATGTTAACATATGAAAGAGAGTAAATGCATTCTATGTATCCTTGCTGCACATTTATTTATTATATATATAAATAATAAATAAAATATATATATATATATATATATATACACACACCTACCCATTATGTGTGTGTATGCCCTTATATTGTGTGTTTTGGGTTTTATATGTTCTGCAGATATTTATCTTCATCAGTTTTGAACTAGAAAACTAATCCATACGTTTTTTTTTTTTTTTTTTTTGACCTTGTGTTCTGGTACAAAGTACACTGCTGATTGATTAATGTGAGTTATTCAGTTTCTGGATTCACAAAAGAAAGTATATTTGGTTGAAAATTTTACTCAGGTAATGTTATGGTTCACAAATGTGGCAAAAGTGTGTGTGAGCCCTCAAGTATAAACAAAATTTCCCCCAAGATACATTTATTGTAACTCCTCTCTCTGAATACTGTATGGTTTCCCTCAGCATCTTATTTGTTACTGGATGGATTTAACTTCTTCTGAGCTCTGTGTGTGTGTGTGTGTTTTGTTTGTTTGTTTGTTGTTTCTCTTCTCACTGTGTTTGGCTTTTTAACCTATTGAAACACTGTGAACTTGTTTTGTTAGCAAGGCATGGATGAATGATTTCTCACGAACTTTCTGCTGACAGTCTGAAGATGGTGGAATGTGCTTGATGGAGCAACTCACTCCATGGTGAGACAATGCTATTAGAGAGGTGGGGGCTGGGGGAGCGACATAGGAACAAGTTTGACCTGCTGGGCATCTGTACCTCTGTGGGCAGGAAGAGACCACAACGGGTGAAGAAGGAATGTAAAGCTAGCATCCACCGCATAGAGATAGACAGGATCTTGCGCTTTGTCCTGGGCGCTACCTCAGCAGATCTTCAGAAGGTACCTGGCTAACCCATCTGGCTTTGCTTCAAATGGATTTTAACTGCTGGTAGAACAACACATTTTTCTGTAAGGGTGATACAGCAGCACCTTCAGACTTTAGGACCCACCATCCTGCCACACCTGGCTAGCCTCACCAAAGATTAATACAGTTTTATTTCATTGAAGGCATTTAACAGTGGACATCATCTCTCTGAAATGTGAGTTCAAACAACATTACAAGGAAACTTTCATAAGTTCAGGATTGTAGCGGTTTGGTGCATATCTGTGCTGAGCTTCATTGTGTAATCATCTTCCCCCCATGTATTTAGAGAAAGGAGAAATTACACGTGCTGATAAAAGCGACCGTCGTTTTCTCTCTGAAGAATTTGCATTTGCCAAGAAGTGGTTTGAATGGGAACAGATTTGAGTTTTAGTTTCTTTCTACCGGGGTGAAGAGATTTGCTTGTGTTGGCCCAAAAAGTTTGCAGTGCTTCTCACCCCTAACCTGCCTGTCATCTGGTTTAATGCATCTGTTTAAGGGAATCTACTGTGCTTTTCTGGTTTTCTTATTGCTCTTCCTGAGAGGGATTCTTAATAATTTGTGTTTTGCTATAATTTTCAGACACTAAGTAGTTTCCTGTCTGTTAGAATTCAGATCTTCTTGTTCCTGAGTTTCAAAATAATTTGTGTAGCACCCTGGTTTTGGTTGGCAACGGAAATTTTTTATGGCGTTGTCTGCTCTGTAGCAGCACATTAAAATGTATAACTCTGTCATTTAGTCAAAAGCCTAAATATGTTTTAAAATGAAGAGGATTAACAGTAAAACTATATTTGAAATGCATACAATGAAAATGTGAAAGCAGCTTAGGTTCATTGTAGTAAATAGGGTCAATGAACCCAAGTGTTCCCTTACATTTGTTCCGCACATTACGCTTTAGGTGTACTATGTCGATAACATCTTTCTCCTTGATCAGGTATCTTGCAAACACAGAAACATATCTGAAGGCTGTGGCTCTAAGACACATGCCTCCCAATCTGCAGACTGTGGACATGTTGAAAGCAGGTAAATCCTGTACACCATGCTCAGACTCCAAGAGTCTTCAGGTTCACATGTCATGTATGGAATTTTTAGTGATTAATATGAAAGATCTTTTCTTTGTGAGATACGGTTAGTTTAAACATTCAGCTATACAGTTATGTAGTTTATAACTTTATTATATTTTCTTTTAAAATATTGTGGATTGGAGCTGAGCTATGAAGCAAGATAACTGCTACTTTAGGGGGTGGAATGCTAATGAATTGAACTGTTGGGAAAAATTATTCCAACTGTTTTCAATTCACTGTGCATGCACACAGTGGAGCTGACAGCGTGTTATGTCCCTGTTCCTGGTCGTTACCAGTGCCTGAGCCCTGCTCGACTCTCGTTAAGTGTTCCTGAAAGTCCCTTGAGCGACAGGAGGCATTCTGATAGAACCCAGGGCAGATGAGCAGAGGTGCAGTGCAATACTGCTCTGCCAGCATTAAACCCCTGCATCAGCTCACTTTTCTCTCTTTGGGTTACATCATAAATGTCTGGTTCTTTTTTGTTACCAAGCACGCTTGGCAGGATACAGGTCGGCCGAGGAAACGTATTTTTTTACATGAGGGATATCCTGGTGTACAGTTGGAAAGGAAAATAAGAATTAAACAAATAGCTATTTAGGGAAAGATTAGCAGATTAGTGTAGTTGGTTTATGGAATTTAGCCAAGATGCCGAGGTTGTGGCCTTCGTTGTAGGAGAAGATTGCTCTTTGTCTCCTTAGAGACTGAGCCACAGTGTAGTAGTTTTTCCCAGGCGTTGGAAGTTTAATTGTTCTTACTGGGTGGTAAATTAGTATAGAATAATAGCACAATACAATTCACATTATATTTAGCTTGTACTGTATGTCAGTTTTCCCAGGCACAAACCAACTGATGTTGATATCAATTTGTATTATTTTTAATGAATCTTTGAGTTGGAACTGTTTGTTGCTAGGAAGCTCCAACAGGGCACTAACACAACCTATGCATTTTTTACTGGACTTCAGTGTCCTCTGTATCCAGTGAGCATAAATAAAAATGAGGTTTCAGTATGTGTGGCATTTTAGCTGTAACAGGTTGTAACATTTTTCTTTGTTCTTCCATTTTTATTTATAATATTTTCTGTTGTTCAGCACATATCTTTGTTTAGCGTTTCCAAAAAGATGACTTGGTTGGCTCGTAGTGTTTCCAGGTAAATTACAATTGCTGATGTCTCTTTAAATGTGGTTACTCTCTACCGGTACGTCGCCGACATGGAGAAACAGCACCTGATGAGATGCTACGTACCTTTCATTAGTAGCCGATTGGTGCAGTGACACTTATAGTAACAGAGGTACTGCGCTACCTAGACTTTTAGTAATTCTCTCTTTTTGTGCATTTATTCACCACAAGAAAAGCATAGAGTCCGATTGACTTGTGCTTTGCTGATCTTGGTGTGCCTGTGAACATGCACTTTACTTTTAAGCCCCAGCACTCTAGGGGTGTGTTATTTTTTTATCAATGTAGACAAAATTATGTACTTTAAATCTCAGGATGATGGGCATAAGTTTCTTTCATTTAAGGTCAGCGCCACATTTCAGCCAAGCATAACTTAATATGCTGATTGAGAGCAATGTTTTAAGTAAGAGAAAAGTCAAATAGTGAAGCTGCAGCATAGATAACACTATGTCAACAGTAAACCAGTGAAATATTTCTATGTATGTTTTTAGGGTTGCCCTTTGTAGTGGTTAGAATTCAGTGGTCTTTACAGAACCTTTTCTGTGTCCACAATAGATTGTCATTTGTCTAAATGCTGCATTGCCACAAATATCAAAGGAAAATCATATTTATTCAGGTTTACCATATTTTGTTCTTTTTTTAAGGCTTGCCATCACCAAACACAAAAGTCTGTAACTTTTTATATTTCTTGGCTTCTTGATAGTTGTATGGTTCTGCCTCATTGATCACCTTTATCTTAAAATTAGCATCATAACTCCTCAGTCCTTGGTTAATTTGCCCAAACTTTAAACTCCTTTTTTCCAGACCATCTCAAAGTTTTACCATCTTTCACATTTGTTTGCTCCAGTTGATCATTTCTGTGAATAATTGGCACCAGGAGATAAGTGACACCATCTGCTGGTGTTATACAGTTTACAACCTTTATGGGTCTAGACCTTGAATGCTGGAATAAATGTCTTTTTAGATGTAATTGGCAAAAAAAAAAAAAATGCTATCTTGTATTCGGACAATATGGTATCGTAGCCTACTGCGCTTCACCCTGAAGAGATGTTTTCCACAACAGTGGTTTGCTCTGTCATTCTGATTTCAGAGACTGCAGAAACATTACAGCAACAGGAAAATAAGTTTCTTGTCCTCTTTCTTGCATTCTTTAGAGGAGGTGTTGGGTGGAAGAGACAACCTCCTGAAAGGGTTAAAAATCCAAAGTGTAAATTGTTGATCATACTTTAATAAAATTGCACATTTTTTATATGTTATGTTACTTGTGGACCAAAATTAATCTGTTTCCTGTCAAAGCACCACACTTCAGCCAATCTGGGGAAAATGACTACTGTCATCCTCCTTTTTAATGTGCACAGTCTTTAGATTTTTGGAGCAGAGCACTATAATAAGTTGCACCCACATCTCTGTAGATGCCTGGGTCTCTGTATATTCCCACCCAGCTCATTCTCTGTAAGGGACACGGTGTGGATCAATAGTTCTGCTGTGAGAAGAATTGGGGAAACCCAATTAACGGTGATTTTAAGCAAATTTCATTCTGTTCTGTCCTTTCAGCTGCTGGAGGACATCTCGTGTTATGAGACCAGCTGATGTTGAATGGGAGGTTCCAGCTGTGGTCCTTCTCCTCCAACTGCCAAATGCTGCACCTCTCACTGAAGGACTTGGTGGCTCCTCATTAGGAAACACTGTTGGACTTGGCATTTGTATCATTTTCAGTTGAAGATTTCTTTGAATATTCAGCCAGTTTGGACTTGGTTGCATGTCTTCAGACAACTGCCATAAGCTGACAGAGTCACAGCATTGCTCAAGACTACATTCTAAATACCAGAGTTGCTAAAGGTGCGTTTCAGCCAATGTGGAATCATCGATTTGGAATTTATGGGAAAAAACAGATAGTGACACACCTCTGTAATTCATGCCTTGCCAAGTAAATAAATTGTAGCTAAGCAGGCGATGGTGAATGACTCTTGTCACGTACACCATCTGCTGACCCATATTTTGCTGTAGGTTAGGGTGCCTCTACTAGGCAGTCTGCTGAACGCTGGGGCTTGCAGTCGACAATAGTTCAAATCCCTGCGTTAAGACCACTGCTTCAGTTCATTTTGAGCAATGCCCACAACTCCATTTGCAGAAGCAAACTAAAGCTACGTGACATTGTCCACCTCTGATGACTCTGGACTCTTTCTTGAATTGAAAAGTTTGTTTTTGTTGAGACTTGAGCATGAAATGCTTCATATGATTATTCTGTCTGTCCAAATGGATAAAACATTTTATTTAACCATATTTTCTTTAAGGTTACTGTTTTGTTGCATGATTCCAACACCAAGACAAGTCATACTCAATGAACACCTGCAATTTTTTCAACTTGTACAAACTTGTCTGGCTGATCTAGACATTACAAACTGAAAGTAATACTAAAAAGGAAAAAATATAAAACATTTACTGTTTTGCTATATATATACTTATCATATAATAAGGAAAAACATGGATATGGTGTTGCTTGCACAATAAACTGCACCTATGGCTTAAGCCCACTGCCAACAACCTGATGTATATATACAGTCGTGTTATAAAAGACATCTACATGTAGTATTTTGTGTGACACAATTCATCTCTTCAGTGTGCTTCCATTATTATTATTTTTTTGTGCAGAAGCAGATGTAATGTGCGCAGTACTTCCTAAATAATTATGATCAGAATGCAAATATTAATATACCATGTATGAAAATGCGTGTGTGTGTGTTGGCAGAGTTTCATCACTTTGATGGGACTGAATTCAACATGACCAATACCACAGCAAATGTTTTCACAACATCCTTTAAGAATGAAGTTGGTCCAGATCCAGGCTTTCTGATTCTAGATAAAATAAGATGTTGTGTGACATTATTACAGCATTCATTTTTGTTGTATGCTGTGCTTTATCCAAATATTGCTCGATTTATACTATATACATTTATGCTTGGTGGGTTGCTGGAGAGTTGAGGGTGCTTCTCTCATTTCTGCATGTTAGTTATTTGTGTGCACCCTTCTTGTTTTTTGGTCATGTTCTGCCCCTTCATTGTTTTCCAGGATCACAGTGACTTGTGGTGCCTTTATGTGCGACAGAGCTCATTTGTAGGAAAAAACAGTAGGCAGGTTAAAGACAAGACACATCGAAAAGGTAACATTCTGGTCCCCAGAGCACAGGCGGGGGGGGCATCTGATGTTATACCCTCAAACGAACCATGTCGTGAATTGAATAAAGCTGAATTAGCTCTAGGTGTAAAGATATGCAAAAAAACCTACTTGGCGTCTGCTCAAGCATCATTAGCCGGCAACAACTTGCGGGATAGGCACCACTTCAGAGTGGGGTTTCCATCGAATACATTTTGTCATGGGTTTACTCTATCTTCTTAATTGGAGCCCTTTGTGAAAGCCTTACACTACTGATAGCTCGAAGGCATACCAGAAAGGATATCTTGAGGTGCGAAGAAAGCATACCCTTTTGTCTGGGATGAGATTACCAGGAATCGGACTGGATTCAGCCTACAGTCAACAGGGCCTATTCAAGAGTCTAATGAGAATTCTAAAATAATAAGCCATGGCTTTATAACATGAATGCTCGGGCATATGATTTTTTGGTTCAAGAGGCACTCGTGCCTCTGGAAAGCAGCTTAAAGCCTCACTTGAAAATATAACAAAAAGGATTAAAACAAAAGGAGCTTCAGAATGGAGGATAATGAATGACTCACAGTGAACCTTATAGTTGCACATGTCTTATTTCCCAAAATGTAGTAATACACAGTAAAATATCAGTACCACAGGGGTAATGTATAAATAAACACACAGTAATATATTTATCATTAATGACAATAGTGAGAGGTGAGGAATTATTAATACTGAGATGTTAAAAGCACTGTCTCACTGCTCTCGAGTGCCAGGGCCATGTATACTGGAGGCAGTGATAATAGTTGTGATGTACAATGATAAATGGCACTGTGGCGAATCTGCACTTGATCTTGACTCCGTCTTCATGCAGAGAAGGATGCGGCGTGCCCCGCCGATGTAAAGGTGCTGGAACAATGACTCGCTAGCAAGTACGGCAGGGGAGTTTGGCTGTATTCTCCTCAAATAGTGCACTGTCATGTACTCTTGTCTGAAGGAGCTGTTTACTACGATACAGTGCATTGCCATCAAGGGGGGGATCATATTTGTTTGTTTGTTTCAATACAATTAAAAGGCAACAACAACATCATAGGTGAACAACGGACATTACTGGAAGATAATCAGGCCTTTCTCCTACATAAAGAAATAACATTGGACTAAGCATATTATTGCATTTTCAGTTGATCACCAGACAGGTGTTTCCAAGATCTCATGTGTATAGTAGGAATCTCATGTCTAAGTGCATATTGCCGTATAATAATTTATAGATTTACTATGGCCTCTGGTTATAGTACTGTTTCATATTTCTTTTGTCTTAGTTTCTGTGCGTTCACAGGATATTGCTCCAGATATATAGGAGATTACAGACCTGTGTAAGGAACTCAAATGCTGTCATATTTATACCAGCAAACAAAGTTTTCGATATTTTAAATTGATAATTAAGCACATTTACTACCTCTTTGCGTTCCCGGTTGTCTGGACAACAATTTATTTTGACAAAAATTAACTGTCATTGTTGCAGGTGCTGAAGCTGTGGGGATGATCCACTTTCCTAGGGAGATACTGATCACCACTCTTATTGCCTGAGCTCAAAACCATCTCTCAGCCGGTTATTTTTGGTGTAATTGACAGATTTCTAGTTAAGCGATAGCAAAGTATAATCGTGAACTGAAATAGATGGGATGCTTAACCTCTGCAGCGAACTGTAGACTGTTGTGCCTTGGCAACCTCATCGACTAATATGAGTCCTGAAAAACTAACTTTTCTGAATTTCATGCAATTGACATTGGAATGTTTTGTCTACAGCCAGTTTATATTATGGCGCGCCGTCGAAGGCTCTGATCAACGCTGCTCGTTTCAGTTTCCTGGATTATTGTTGTTACAGCCTCTGGATATATTTTTACAACCAAATCAGGGAGGACTCATTTGCTACTGGTAACCAAGTTCAACGCAGGACTACCCTGCATATCAGTAAATTTGACTGCACTGCGGTTCACCTATTGAACTCATGCCTCCTCCAGCCATGTTATACACTCCACTTTGTTGCAAGAAAGTAAGAGGGATATTGACCAAGAATTATAATATGATACATCAGTGAATTAATATTGCAGTATTACAATATAAATTGGGAAAATCTTTAAAATCATTAGAAAAGGTTCTTAATGTCTTTAGAGATAATATTTCTCTTGACATGTTTGTTGTTTGTTGCAACACAGTTTAAGACAAGCAGTTATGGAAAGAGTGAGTGAGAAAGAGTGAGAGATTTGCTTATCTGGATTTATTTAGCGCTACATTTACTTCTACATATTCATGGAGTTTTCTCAAATTACTGACTCAAATAGTAAATAAAAAAAAGGTAAAACAGAGCCAAAACATAAAAGCCTTTGGTTATAGTGATTGACTGAAGGTATTGGTCAGTAAGGGGCTTTCGGGTCTGTGAAACCATAGTAAGATAATAGTGTAACAGATTGGAATGAATAGGTCAACATCATTAAGTAGTACTTACAACAGCAATAATAATAATAATAATAATATAATAATAATAATAATTAGTTATTGATATATAATTGTGATAAATTCATCCATAATGCATTAATAATACGTTATTCATACATAAAAATTATAATATGAATAAATCACTTCTTTATTCTGTACACTTCTTTACTTCTTCATGTATGCTTTTCATGTTTCTTTGGCTTCTGATGCAAGAATGACTTCCTGGTGTTTTAACATTGCCACATAAAGCTCTTTTTTTCAGTTTTGTATATTTTCCACATTTTCTGAAAGAGATATAAGTGTGAATTAAGCTCCAGGACTACTCGCTCAATTATTTATTTTGTGCGTTAACGATGCATGTGTGACGGGGGACTAAAATTTATAGCCCATACAATTTTCGCGATAAAAACGCGTGTCGAAACGCTTCCGGATGTTGACGGGAAACTCCGGTCATGTTGCCGCTTCGCGCTTTCAATGGCTGAAACATTTTGCTGCCTGCCAGCTGATTGGCTGCGCCGAACATGCGCCCCCGATATCTTAAGAGCTGCGGACGCGAACCTGCGCACGATTTTAGGCGAATGCGGTTTAGGATGAGTCGAGTAATTCTGAGTATTAAATATTAACGCAACATTTCTTGTACCCACCACAGTTGTAGGAATTAGTTTGACACAGAAACGTAAGTTTTCTCAAAATTCATTTTACACCTGTCAATGGTTTATAATATTTTAAAGTAGATTTTGTGAACTATACAAAGAATTTCTGTCTTCTTTTTTCTCTGTTATTAAACCAGAGTAACTTTTTGTCTTACTTTGCAAATGAAAAACAATACAATAACTTTGATTACAAAAACTTTTTATTTTATGGTTGCTCTAGTCAGGTGTATGGCGGGGACTGTTAAACCTGTCCAATAATGGAAGAAGCAATTTTTTTTTTACATAACATTTTGTTGTCATTTCTCTTTTTCTTTCTTTTTTTAAACAAACTTGGACATCTCTCCAGATTAAATACCTTGCTTCTAAAATTTTAGAATTTCAAAACCGCTTGAGGATGCCCTGCACTAAGTGAGTGGGAGCACACAGCACCCCAGCTGTCATAGCAGACACTGTCTGTATGCTGTGTTTGCTGACCTGTTGCTCTTCTCGAACCCAGGGGGCTGCACATGTTTGGAAGCCACTCTGCTCCCCAGCACATGATTCCCGTCAATCTGGCAATGAGGCTGTGCTAGAACCGAGAGCATCCCCTGGGCCAGCTGCTGGACGTCTCCTCAGCCTCTGCAAATCTCGGTTGTTTTCGGTCAGCTCTGAAGCAGCTCCCGGCTTCCAGCTCTGACCTAGCGCCTCCTTGCAAAGGCCGCTCACTTGCTCAGCGAAGCTCCAGCGAGACTGTGCCGGTGCCAGAAAGAAGCGCGTGGCATTTGCAGACTCCAAAGGGCTCTCGCTCACTGCAGTGTGTTTCTTCAGTGACAAAGAAGAGTGCCTGTCCCCCGATCCAGTAGTGAGGCTAGAAGCGCTGAGGGTGCCAGTAGCAGAGTACCTCGGTGGGGAAGAAGGTGCAACTGGAGGCTTTTCAGCCCTGTTTTAACTTCAGAGCTTTTCCTTTTGAAGGCTGCAGAGGGGTCTGGTGCTGCTGGAAGCACCGTCTTGACGGAGCAGGCTCCAGCGGCACTGTCCACGTGTCAGGGAATGTAAGCTGAAGGACGTGCAGCTCCGCATCACACGTTTGACTCATAGCGTAACCACCGTGACTACATACCAAGCTTCGGTGCCCTTTGATGCATTTGACATTCCCCTCCCCAAGAACTTAGACCCCCAGGAGCGGATCGAGTTCTGCATATCATACCAACCAGGAGGGTATAGCACCCCTCTGTGGGACAATAACATGGGACAGAACTACTCCATCTTCAATGAGTCCAAGGCTACAGCCAGGCCGCACCAGCCCCCGCTCGCCGTGGCTTCTGACCATCAGGACTTGTGCGTTCCGCAGATTTGCAGCAAGCAGCTTGCTTCCGGGAACAGAGCGCTGCATCACTCAGCCAGCTGCTCTGACGTCTTGTTGAGCCAAAGCTGGGGCACGCTTAAGAACATCGCCCCCTACTGGTGATCAGGACAACCAAGTGGTCCAGTGGTGCATTCACCTCAGGCCCCGCCCTCACCTAACTGAGAGTTGGGTAGTCGCCTGGTCTGTATTAATAATCATCTGCAGCTACTGAGATTTTTTTTGGGATGTAGACATGGGAAACAAGGAAAAGGCAAAATTTGAACACAATTCATAGCTGCAATATAATATTCACAAATGTACAGGAGGCTACTGTAGCTGTTGGATAAACCGGTTTGAAACTGATCCGTTTTAATATGATTTCAAATATATTTTTGGTTTGCTGTATGCATAAGGAATGGTATTTTCCTGTACTCAGGGAAAAACTAAATACAAATTGTTCAAAAGAACTTCAATACCAAATTGTAGCCAGTGACTGAAATCATATGAACCAGGCTGAGCATCTTATGCTGGCCGAAGCCTCACTGCAGTCTCTCTATCTCAGAATTGGGATAAGACTTTTAGATTCATTTAGATATTCATATGATTCTTAGTTTGTTAGTTAGTTGAGTAAATGCATTTATGAAAGAGTTCAGTTCTTTTTGAATCACCCTGTACTACTGGGGCTGACCTCAGATCATGAAGTTTGTTTCTTCCTTGCCTTCAGAGAACCTTAGTTGCTGCTTCCTGTCAGGTATCAGTTCATATCGGGTTTTTGTGTAGCGGACACTGGAATATAGGTTTGTGGATATCCAGTCACTTGTATATAATTTATTTCACTGTATAGGGATGACTCTATCACAAGCTACATTTCTAGCATGGTGCCTTTGATGTTCGTGTGTTGTGGTAGAATTTTTTTACACCTCTCGTTCTTGTTACCTTCTCTACAGATCATAAACACTGAAAGATCGTGATTTGTGGAAATCTTGTGACGCTCTGCACGAGCGGATAACAAAGCGAGGCCCTTGAGGCTAAGCCCAGCAGGCTTAAAATCAGTCTAGCAGCCAGACCTGCTGAGTGTGATTTTAAATAATTTGTTTTGTATTCAGCTGATGCTTTATAGGCATTTGCCAAAGTCTATACATATTTGTGTGACAAAACTGGCAGGCAAGGTATTTTTCACTAAAATATAAACAACTTGAATTGTACACACAACTCTTACAGGTGCAAAGATGTTACAATACAGAATGTGAGAGATTGACGAACACTGCATTGGTTTGTGTAAACCGAATTTGGTGCCTTGGTTACTTAGCAACAACAATAGGGAAAAATCCTTTTCTCCACATGGGCTCTGCAGGTGAATGTCTTGTTCCTTTCAACTGACATGTTCATTGAACAAAGAGGTTGGAAATCCCTCAAATGTTTAGATCTACAATACATATGTGGTTTGCATCTGAGCACGCGGATTCTTTTCCTTCATTCCAAAAAATCCAATAAACTTTGCTCAGTTGAGAAACGTGCAAATGGACTGAATTTTATAGTAATAAATGCTGTGAGTGGTTTTTGCCAGTTTTTCACGGTTAACTAAATTTGTTAAACCACAAGATCAGCAGATTGTCATACAAGGATATGCGTCACAACATCTCCATACATCTTGAAAATAAGGTTACAAGAATGTAGGCTAAAAGCAGCCTGATGATGCTCACGGTCATCTGGCTGGTGCAGCTTCCCCAAAATGAGCAAGGGTGTTGCTTAGCATGCTGTTGCAATGGCTGTCAGCAAGGGCACCTTGGTCGAAAACCCACCTCCCCCCTCTGGTCCCTGCGTGAACTTTCGCTTTTCCTGTCAGACTAATGAAGCTTTAGAAAGTCTCTACAAAGTCTTCCGTGCTTCTCCATCTGGTCGAGAAGAGAACTGTCTGTCACAGTTCACCTGCTTGGGACCTGCATCATTGTCTGATTATCAGCTCCTCTGCTGACAGGTTGATCTCCTGAGTTCTAGCAGCACCGTGGCTGTGCTTCCATTTCCCCTGACTCCATGGAGTGGGATTAGCATCAGGGAGCAGCATGGTGATGGGGTACAAGGCGAATCCAGGCTCTTCTTTTCCTACACTGCACACATGGGGGCACAGAGGTACAGGTATGGGTGCCTTCCTCACCTGGAGGTGGTAGTGTGCAACGTTCTACAGATTATGTTGCAGTCAGATGTGCTGTGAGTCACGCAGAACCATGATCAAAACACCTGCAGGTTACTGGACCCCTGGACCGTGACTGTCTTCTTGTTTTTGAGGCTCAAGAATCTCTTTTTGACTCAGAAGGAGAGGCTATGGGCAGCTGAGATTAAGAAGAAGTTCTTTTTTTGCCTATTCCTGTGCATAGCTTGTTTCTTAGAACTTAAATTCAATTTTATCCGAGCAGAGGAACATCAAGTTGAAACCCCATATTACACAAGATCCTTTGAAATCACTTATGTTAACATTGCTTTCTTGTAAAGGCATTGTCTTGAGATGTAGTAATTCTGCACAGGATGTGTTGCAGCCAAAACAACACCAGGCACACCCAGCCCTTAAACCAGTCATGCATGTTGAGATGCCCATAGCTCTTAGTATGGTTGTCAAGCCCCCTTGTGGTAAGAAAGTGAACAAACACAAAGGAGCGGCCCTGATGGTGCAGATGTGATTGTACATCACGTTTACTTTGCTCCTGAACTAAAATGCACCAATAGCCCGGTATCCAAGCGTAACCGATTCTTAGAAATGGTTCGCATGCTGCAAACTTGAATATCAGGAAGTTACTTGCATCATTTCTTATGAGCAAAATTATAATTTGTTCAATTTCATCTGAAAAACCCCAGTTAATTTCCCCAAAATGTCCCTGCCATGCTAAAATACCTATCACTGTGGTAAAGAACACTTTATACACCAAATACTCAGTTACCAAACAGTTAATAAGGTAAATAATATGGATTTGTGTGTTTATGTGCAGTTACTTTTTTTTTTACCTCATTTATTATGCTTCAGTCTTTAAATAGTAGTAGCACCAAAATGTATTAATCCCACTTGGATAAAACTTATTTGAAAAGTCTATTTAACATGAAGAATTGAAAACAATAGAAAAAAACAATAAAATTAACTTACCGTAATGGGTTGTTACAGCAATGCACCATTACTTGTACTAGTACTTATTGATTAAATAGAGCCGAAAAGTCAAAGTGCCAACTGCATTTAAACACGGACGACACGAGGCAAAGACTGAGAATGCAGCTGCTGGACATAGCGTTGCCCCTAGCATTACACTCATGCTCACGTTAATTTCAGATATTTTATTGATGTGGCTGGGTTTCTTTTGGATCCCATTCATCATACTCGGACTTCTCAACTCGGATACCATCTGGGTATTATATATACTGCTCAGGAATTCGCAAACTGGGAGCTCAAATACTGGGATATATGTGCAAAAATGTCAGTATGCATAGAAAAAAGTATATGAAAATGCATATTTAAAAAAGGAACAAAAAGCTGTTCTTATAGTATTGATGGTATATTAACAATAAATGTGGATACAGTAACACAGGAATTCCACCACATATTGCACTGATAGAATTCCTTCTATATTCATGTAATTGGTTACTAATACTCTGACAAATGGTGTGATATTTCCCACACAAAGTCTACAGTATGTGAAGTCCTTCATCAATTCCACAAAATGGAAAGAAGGAAAATAATCCAACACATTGTACTTAGGTTATTTCTTTTGGTCCAGCTGGATGCCGGCCAAGTGTCATTTTGCACTTTTCAGTGATGGCGCGTTGATAACTGAGAGACACGCTTCTCGAAACAGATTTTTTATCTGGTGATCTTGCTTTTGGTCTTAAACTGAACCTGAACAATTTAGGAGCTGACAGGGGCTTGCAACCCTCAAACTGCTAAGTGCCTGTCAATTTTACCCCCCACCCCGACCCTGCCATACACCCCCTCACATGGCTCATATCACAAATTCAAAGTCACGGTTTTGTCCCTTCAAATGCGATCTGTTGCTCGGTTACTTTCATCCGCTGAATCACTGCCCTCCGGTCTCACTGACCCTGTACAACATGTTTACCTGCTGTGATGCATTTTTCAGCTTTGGCTTTCATTTGCAGCAAAATACAAAAATAGAACCAGTAGTACCACATGTATTTGTGTTTTATCTTGTATAAAGGCCATAGTAGCACTATGGATTATAGCAGAATTGACTAGTACTACCTACTATTTTCATCGATGGTACAGCATCACATTAGGCTGGAGAGATATATTTTTGGTGCACCTATGTGGTCGGATTTAAACTTTGTTTATATTCTCTGCTGAGCAGCCAAATGAGATTTTCTGTTCATCAATAGCCCAGGTCACTGTTGTTAAGGGAGACACTCAGCGGTCTTCATTGTGCATCTGCGTGAACCATTCGGCCGTGTTTCCGTCCTCCATACACTAATGAAATTTTATTTTGTTAAAAAAATCTCAGAGGGTCACCATTTCAAGGTCAGGCTTTACAAAAGGAGGTTTAATTTTCTGTCACAGAATTAAACAAGCTGAATGCGTGTACTGCAAACGGATGTAATATGCAAGAAAGTATTTTGCCTTGTATACCACCAAATTTACATTGTGTTTATGTTCTGTGCTGGTTA
Organism: Heterotis niloticus; assembly: GCA_018136845.1. Lineage (NCBI taxonomy): Eukaryota > Metazoa > Chordata > Actinopteri > Osteoglossiformes > Osteoglossidae > Heterotis > Heterotis niloticus. The sequence continues at coordinate 7,476,464 of CM030890.1, forward strand.
TATCGGTTGGTAGCAATATACTGTAGTTAACAATAGCATAGTATGTACAAATGTTTATCGTTTTGATAAAAGTGTAACTGGCTTATGTTTGAGAGATTTGAAAGCAGAAAGGTTTATAATAAATGGTGTGGTGGCCCTGCTGTAAAAGGGTGGAAGACCATGTATAAAATCTAGATTGAAAATTGCTAAAATTATTCTCATTGTCTCCTTGAAATGAAATATAAATCACGATTAACTACACACAGACTAACCAAAAAGGATTATGTGGAATGATGTTCTCTTAAAGAAGCATGGCACAAGGAGAAATAGCATCTGTACCCTCTTTTTATTCTGTTGTATCTGGTTCAATGGAACTGTTGATGATGGCAAAACCTGCCCATTAAATGCTATCCAACTCTCTCTCTTGGTTTGGAGAAATAACATCATACTAATAAAATTATCTTTTTTCACAAATCTACACAGCACACCGACAAACATCACAGAGGTGTAGTAGCTGAAACTAAGAAACCAACCAACAGAGCAGGACACCAGAGCAAGACAACATTTATACAGTATGTACAATATATGGCTTTTTTTCTTACCACAAGGCAGGCTGAAGGTTCAAGTCTCAGTAGGGGCCCTGCACCTCGTAACGTTAAACCACTGAGCAGTTTACTTACCCTGAACTGCTTCAGTGGCAGTGTAAAACTGTAAGCCAGTGGCTATGGCTGTGCAACTAGCTTTGGATGAGAGCATTAGCTAGGTGACTATAAATGGTAAGGCTGATATGGGGTAAAACGGTAGTAGACCTCTCCTCCGCCATATCCTGAAAAGCATAATGCAGTGTTGGTAAAATATCCTTCATTCTGTAATATTTTATCTCAGCCACAACGCTCTTCTCAGGTCCTCACTGAAAGCCTTGAAGACCTTCTCAGCGTACTTGTCTAATGTTTTACTATGCAGCGTTCTTTTGGCGTGGCAGGATAGGCTATAAGCTGATGGTGCTGCTAATCTACCACTGGAACAGATTCAGATGCAGGGCTCTGTGTGCAGACCTCCAAGGCTAACTTATCTGACATGGCAAAACACACAGCTCCTCCCTTCTTTCTACCTCTCTGTAGAGCCATTACGTCCTTATGAAAAGGGGTTAGCCGTGAGACCAACTGGAGCAGGCGGGTCGCGGCAGTCCCCTCCGAGCCACAGGGGAATCCCAGCACCAGGATGACGTAGTGGTAGGGTGTGTACATGCAATAGAAGTCAGCAAAATAGAGACAGGTGGAGGGCTGTATTAGGCATGCAGCAGGGACCAGGAAGCGCAAAGGGGCATAGAGTCATTGAGGAGGCAAGCCTGTATCCAGACTCCGTGTTGCAACTGAGGAAGATACTGCTAGGCGTTCCGTGATGGAGATCCATGGCTGCGCTGCTGTCTTTGAAGGGCATCACACCTCCACACACTGTCCTAAGAGAGGCTTCAGAGTGAGCAGGGTGCAGGTCAAGTCAACTTCAATCCATCATAGGAAAGGAGCGGTGTTAAACTGGATCACCATGACACCGTTGTGTGTTGCCTGATGAAGTGCAGAGTAGTCTCTGGATGCTGGTTGAAACACGAAAACCTCAGCAAGCCTTCCTGCAGCCCCCTCAGCCTTCTGAAGGAGCTGCTGGAGGTGGACACTACCGTAGTCTGCAGAGAGACAAAATCTGTGGTTTCTCTATGGTTCTGGTGAATGCTTGCAAAGGTTGTGTTTGAAAGGGATTGAGTTTGCAAAAAAGGCCTTTGCCCAGAACTTTTAGTTTACAGTGGAGTTACACCCAGTCCTGAGATCTGTACAGCTGTGGTGATAGCCACTGAATGTCAAGTTTGTTTGGTTCTGCAGAATGATCTTTCTTCTCCTTCTACGCCAACTATCTGCTTTTTCGCTTCTTCTGAACTCCCGGGCTCCCTCCACACCTATCAGTCTCCCTCCAGTGCAGAACTCAACAACGACCTCCTCCGCACTCAGATGCCAGTGTCGCCCCCCCTCGGCAGCCTCAGGCAGTCTGGGACAGCTCCGCATAATACTCGGATTCTAGTGGACTCAGGAACCAGTGGCCTCGCACTGCCATGGGCAGGGAGACTGCCTTAGCCACCAGCTTTGTCGGTACATCCTGGAAATGGCAAGAATAGGAAGGAGGAATGGATGGTCTTACAATGACAAAAGTAGAGTAAACAACACTTACTCGCTTTCCCCAACACCCAGTCTCATGGGTTCTGCATCTCCAGTTCTCACCCTGGCTGATCCAACTGAGCACTTCTGATTTAATCCTTCCTCGCAACAATAGTTTATATAAGTCCACGTTACATGCAAATAAGAAATGATTTTATCTTAAGCTAACAGGAAGAAACGTATTAATGGGCAGAAAGATTTTTTAATTGCATGCATAGCACTTTCATTTTATGAAGACAGCCTTCGAAGAAAGCTAACATCGAAACACTTATCAACAACGTGATTCACAAGGATGGACCGGCGTTGAAAATAAAGCATTTAAATATCGCATTTTCAGCAATAGACCTTACGCTAATTCTAACAGACAAAAATATTTTCTGGACAAGCCAGAGCTGAGCAACCTTTTCGAGGTACATTTGTACCCTTGAAAAGCTTGGTTAATGTAGGTTAATGTATTGAAAACTGATCAAGGAGGCTAAGCAATTCGGCAGCCTGGCTTTGGTACTTTATATTAAAGGAAAAAAAGAAAGAACAAGTGGAAGCGTTGACATCACTTTTTGCTGGCAGCGATAACGGGCAACAGTGAATTATTCTGTGATACCCGTCGATTTTCAAATAACGCCGCTGGCTTTAGGTCTTCTTTGGTGCTTCTCACAAGACAACAAAATGTCAAAATAAAGACTGACTGGCATATTCGGCATGAAGGAAGGAATGAATGAGGGGGAAGGTGAGTTTCTAAATGAATGACGGAGAACCAACTGTTTAAGTGAGTAAGGAAGAATGTCGGAAATTGTATAAGATCTCTAAATTTTAAAAAGTTAATTTGGACACCAGTCAAAGCCTTTGACCCTACAAAGACAAGAGTTTATAATCGCACAGTGAAAAAAATAGAGAACCAAGGAAGCGATGCGAACATATATACATATTTTGCCTTTTGAAAAGAAAGGTGGTGTCTTGGTTTTTAATTCATATTGGATATTTACACATAAATATTAAAAAGAAGACAAGAAAAAAAGGAATCAACCCGGATGGAGCTGTCAGGATGATAAAACTGATTGTGCTGGTCATCTGAGTGAAGAATCAGGGACAGTCTAACTTGTTTAAGAAGAGTACCGATTTTTCCTTATGAGCCAGCCATTGTGTACTGATCTGAGCAATGATCATCATGGGATGGCAGATGGGAAATAAGTCCTTAGATGCTAGGGCTGTGGCAGCTGTTCACGGCAGTTCTGAACCTCCAGGGGGTTAAGGCCATTGAAGAGGAAGTGAATGGCTGTGAGTCACGGCAAACTGGAGCCTGTGGAATATGGCAACTCTCCCCAGCAACATTACTGATGGCTTGTTGTAAAATCGTAATACGAATTAAAGCAAATACAATTTTTGTTCACATAATATTTCCATGTCTCAATGCATAAAAAACTCGGTGATGAAATATACTGGTTATATATATATATATTCAAATTTGCTTTGTTTTTGGGTAATTTTTTGTAGCCTGGCTTAAGAAAACAGAACATATATACAGTACGTGTCGGATGGAATAAAATTGAAATTCTACCATTAATGGACGGGCCGAGTTATTTGGTGAGGAGAAGAGCAGGATGGGATGCATGGGAAGACAGGGTAGATAGAAAGTGATGCTTGAATTATTCCTGCATTTGGGCGGTTGAGGTCCCTGCCGACTCAGATCAATATAAGTAGGTATTTTCCTTCCCCACTGTCCTCCAGGGGCCCTGCTCCCAACCCGGCCCCAGCGGAGGTGTGAGGTCACCTCGCTAATCTGGATGTGGCGCAGGGAATTGTGGACCAAGGGAGCCCTCTCTGCCCATCCAGCTGCTAGAAAAATTGAAAGGAAGAAAACATCATAATCAGAGTTTGCACACGCAAGTCCTGGGGCACCAAACAATATAAACAACAGAACTCAGTGTTCCTACACATAAATACTAAGGGGGGATGTTACGACTTGTTTGAACATTGAGCAGCCATACTGTATGCTGTGCTGTGCCTGTGGACAAACAACTTCTTCCAAGAATAAATTCTTTCAAATTGTTTAAGGGACTTTGCTGGCAGTTGCTACCGTCTCCTCAAGCTAATAACTCTTACTATGGCAAATTCTTCCATGCATTGAGACTTATGTCTGAAAATTCAGGACAGTTTAATAAGACGCTAGAACCACAGTGTAATTAACTCAGAAATAAAACTAGGGTAAAATAAAGGCAAAAATAGATTCTGTGCATAATAATAAACCCACGAAAGCTCTTTTTATAGCTGTAATACAGAAAATACCCTAGTAGCTAAACTACAATATATCTCCTATTTAGATAGATAGATAGATAGATAGATAGATAGATAGATAGATAGATAGATAGATAGATAGATAACATTATAAAGCACTACATTTTCCTAATGACATTCTGAAATGATGTAAATGATGCAAATTATGTCGACTAGGAAAAGTCAAATAAATTTAAAAAAGAATCAGTATAATACTTTTTGCACATTCTAAATTAAATCCCATGGAATGGATACCATGTAAACAGGATTTATGTCGTTTTGTGTTGCATTTCAGAGTGGGAAACGAATATAATGGCCTGACTTTCTGGGATTTTTATATGTAGAGGCATTAACTAAAGAAGGGCAGCTAAGCTGGCATAGTGAGTAATATTCTGATTCTGCTTGGGCTGTTTGGTTTGTTTGTTCAGATCCAGCTCAGTCTGAGTGAAAGTTTACACAGATTTCCTCCGGGTGTTCCGGTTTCCTCCCAAAGTCCAAACACACAAAATTCATGTTATGTTATTACTGCAAATTGCCAGTAATGAGTAAATATGTGAATATGTGTCTATCATCCAAGGTGTAGTTTCCCAGCCTGGTGCCCAGTTACTCTGTGACAGACTCTGGATCACCATAATCCAAACTTGGATAAAATTATCCCAAATGATTGCACATACACTATATGGGCAAAAGTATTGAGACACCTCTTAATTATTGAATTCAAGTATTTCGATCAGACCCATTGCTGCAGGTGTATAAAATCAACACGTAGCCATCTGTTGGCCACCTAGCCAAACATTTGTGAAACAAAATAGGTCATTCTGAAGAGCTCAGTGACTTCTACCACACAAGCCTAATTGGCTGACAATGCCTGCTGGAAAGTAGAGGCGTTTGAACAACGTAGCTTCAATACCGCAAGCGGAAGACCATGAAGTCTGGGCTGGGGTCAACGACTGCTAAGATGTATGGTGCATAAAAGTTGCCAACGTTCTGTTGATTCCATAGCTGGAGAGTTCCAAACTTCCACTGGCATTAATGTAACTTTAAAATGAACTTCCATGGCCGGGCAACTGCATCCTTCCATCACCAGAACCAATACGCAGCATGGGATGGGTGAATTATAAACACACCGCCACTGGACTCTGGAGCAATGGAAACGTGTTCTAGTGGGGTGGAAAATCACGCTTCTCTGCTTGGCAGTCAGATGGGTGAGTCTGGGTTTGGCAGATGCCGGGAGAAAATTACCTGTCTGACTACATTGTGCTAACTGTGAAGTTTGGTGGAGGAGGGATAATGGTGGAGCTGTTTTTCAGGTTTTGGGCTAGGCCATGGTTCAGTGACGGGCAAAATCTTAAGCGCGCAGCACCAAGACATTTTATGGACTAACGCTATGCTTCCAGCTTTGAAACAGGTTGGGGGCCCTTTTCTATTCAGCATAACTGTGTCACAATTACTTTCTAAACAAGGTCCATAGTTTGGATGAGTTCAGCGTGAAAGAACTTCGATTGGCCCACACAGAGCCTTGACCTCAACCCTGTCGACACCTTTGGGATGAACTGGAACAGGGTGAGAGCCAGGCACTTCTCGTTCAACATGGTGCCTGGCCTCTTGACCTCCCACAGAATCAGACTCAAATTCCCCAGAAAACATAAAATCTTGTGGAAAACCTTTTTCAAGAAGGTGGGAAGCTGTTCCTGCCACAAAGGGGAGGACCAACATCCTGTGAAGTCTATGTGTTTGAATGCATTCTGTCTCGTATAGGGAGTCCTGTTAGTGCTAGGTCAGGCATCCAAGTACTTTTTGTTATGCATATAGTGTAACTATTAAATGATCTATGCATTAGCCAAAATTATTGAGCGTAAACGGGGATATTATTCCGGTAATGGAGAGAATATTCTTTTTACTCACTTTCACTTAAACCTCTCATGGATTTTTTTTAAATAGATTTTTTTTATATTTCAGTTTTGTGCTTGTCCAAAGCTTGTGAACAGAGTGTATGTTTGTGAACTGTTTCAGTGTCTATGTTTCATTCATGCTAGTTAGATACAGAGAATATAGTGCATCTCTTCCTTAGTCTCTATTCTTGCTGGCTTTTTTGACAGTTAACCAAAATAAGATCTGGAAATCACCAGACTTCCAGCCTATCTAAAGTATAGATGCTTAAAATAGGTGTTCCTGTTGTACAGATCATACAATAACTTTGTTCTGTTCTCCCCCAAAGCATCAACGGTTGCTCTTTACTCCAGAAAGCTTCCCCTGAGCATGCTTTAAATTATTTCAGATAAAACAGAGCTAAATTTTTTTTTTAAATAACAAACAACAGGACATTGTGCTGTGGGTGCTCCATTTAGTTCTTACTGTTTGATCAATAACTCATCAGTCAGGAGAACAGGTTTCATTACCCATCCAGCTCCATCAGGTTGGGAGCCGTGGATGATCGAGGAGGCCACGTGGAGAGAAAGCCAAGAGAGACATAAATAAAAGGTCGATTGGGGAAGCAACTTTCAATACCTTTCTGATGATCAATTAACCTTTGCTGGGGTGTGACACAATAATGATGTAGCAGCTATTGCATTGCCTTATCTTTAACATGCCACCCTTCTTTTCCTCTACCACTCCTGGAACAAGCATCTCCCAAGCACAAACAGACACCATCCTCCCAAGCAGCTGAGTGATTCTGAGGCCAGCACTATGGGTACTGGATCTGTGGTGCTTCCCTAAAGACGCTTTCCCACGTGGACAGGTTTACTGCAGTCTCCTGGCTGGCAGTGCTGCTGTTTTGAAGCCTTCCACATACAGCAGGCCTCATCCACCCTGAAAAAAAATGTTCAGCTCTTCTAAGCTTATTAATGGCTTCATAAGGACATCAGGCGACGTTTAATCGACTGCTATGGTCTGATTGTTTCTTGTTTCTTATTCTGTTTTTTTTTTTCAGCTGATGGAATACAGTGTCCTCTCCCTTTTCAGAGTAAACACTTTGAGTCTGGGATACTGGCTGAAACAACGACGCCAACTTTAAATATCTCGCGCAGTGGATTTTATGGCATTTGAGGCACCAGGCTGAAAACGAACATCAGCACAATGGTTGGGTGATATATTTTTTTGAACCGTGGGACCCAGTCAGGTGTCCAAAGCCTTGAAAAAGAGGTGTTTATTCCTGGGTTCATCGACTTTGTTAGATTAGCTGTCATCCTGATCCATTGAAATCAATAGTCTGGCTGATGCGCTCTTAGGAAAGACAATTATCTGCCTCTGTGATCTCCAACCCGACTGTGTCACGCATGAGTTGAGTTGGGGGAAGGAAGACAGCTGACCTACAGAGCACTGCCGCTCTGTCTTTGCCGACCATCACTCATGCATTCTCATGCTTTGGTTCCTTTTGTCAGTACAACTCCTTCGTTCAGATATTCATCTTTCACCCCTGCTTTGCCTTTCTAGGAAGCATAGCTCTACACTTGTTCAGTCTTCAGCTTCCAGCAGCAAACAGTCCTACCTGAGTTACCCAAGGCAGAGCATAGGTTCACTCCATAAGTGGATGTAATCAATATTTATGTGGATGAAAACACACATGAAAGACATGAGTAACATTGGGTTTAAAGTCCTCACGTGCACTCATCTGTGGTGTTAACCAAAGTCCCATTTACCATGAAATGACTGCTAGAGGGGTGTCACAGTGACACAGTGGATAGTGCTGTGTTCTCACAGGGCATAAGCTGTCCGAGTGTGGTTTTGAAATCCATGTAGTCTGTGTGGAGTTTGGATGTTCTCCTTGTGTCTGTCTGGGTTTCTTCCAAGTCTTCTAATTTCCTTCCACAGTGCAAAAGAAATGGGCTTTAAGTTAATGGGGCACTATAAGTTGACAGTTTATTGTGTGTGTGTGTGTGTGTGTGTGTGTGTGTGTGTGTGGCATGTGTGTGTGTGTGTGTGTGTGTGTGTGTGTGTGTGTGTGTCACCATCCTAAGGTGAACTGGTGTCCCGTTCAGGTTGTACCCTCTTCCCTCTTGGATGGTTAGATGGTTGTCAGTGTCGATGCCTTGACTTTGAGGGTTCCCACCCCACCTCCTGCTGTGCCTGCCAGTCAAATTGCCTTATCTAAATATATTCCTGCTAGAATGAATTATCCTGTTGCATACATGCTGGTAAAATCTATGTTACAAGCTCTACAGCCTGTAGAATCACTCTGATGGCTCATGTTAGATGAGTTAGCATAATATAGGTCTCCAGGCACTCCTTCTGCTATGTCCTCACATGCTGTAGGTCAAGAGGAGATCTTTTCAGGACAGCAACCAAAGCATAGTTAACTTATTTTATACCAGCAAATCCTAGAGTAACTCAACATATTGTATGCGGCTTTCCCTTGCTACGCAATGTAGTGCCTTAAATATGCTCTTTAACAGATTTTCCAGAAAATATTCAAGAAAAAAACCATAACACGGCTATAATAACATGTCGTTTTTCAAATGCAGCACAGTTTGTAAAAAGGTAAATAAGTCGCCCAACAGCCTAAATTTTACCAGCACTTTCACTCCCATTAACTTCCTTTAAAATAACTCACGTCATAGCCAGCGCTGCCAGTTCTTGACCACTCAAATCTGTAAAATTAATGTGAACCTCCTCAGGCATCATGACACATGGATCTGGGTTTTGTGTCATACTGGGCAAAAGATGGGACGTGGTGCTTTCTGTCACTCAGTTTAGAACATCAAATGGAAATGTGTGAGAAAAATAGTAGGGATGATGTTCGTCAGTAATCACAGTAAAATGTGTGAACATTTCCTTTTAGTTCTGGTGATGTATACAGAGATAGCTTTTTTGTAACGATGTTACTAATGCGATGCAGCTGCTCAGTGACAGAATGAACTGTTGTTGGCAACATCCCAGTGTCCATGCTTTAGAGAAGCTCTTTCTAATAAAGGGAAAGTGGCAGCAAATGTCTAGATACATTCCTGTGAGCGATGTGGTCAGAGGGACGACAATATTGGTGCAGTAGTTTTGCAGCAGCCGAGTGTGTATGTGTGCTTGTCTGTGTACCTCGGGGTCATCAGGTGTTTGGATGGTCAGATGAAATCCTTTGAGGTGGAACGAGGCTCATGTGTCATGGGGGAAGACAGCCAAGTGAGTCTGGGCAAAGAGGAGTATGTGAGTGTGTATGTGGCTCTGTGCATGTCAGAGCCAAAATAGTGTTCACCCACGCTGACAGACATTGCCTAAACATTTCATAATTCCTTGCTGCATGAAGAGAACGCTTCCATTCTTCTTCCCTCTATCCACATCGGTGCTAAATTAACCAAATACTCATAAACCTCCAGGCATTGGTAATTCCAGATTACCTGAAAAAAAAACTACAGAAGACATCATACTGTATGTATTACAATGAAACACACATATTGAACGGGTGCGAAAAGGACCGGTATATCGTCTTTACAAATTGTGTTCAGATAGAATGATTACATAACAGGATGCCGAATACTGTGAAACAGCTACTTACCTCAGAACAATATTGGCATCCACGCAAAAACTGCTCTGGAGCAGGGAATACAGTAAACATTATCGTGATAACTGGTATGAAGAAAGAACATGCTTATGTCAAGCGTGTAGGAACATGATGGCAATAAATAGCTGTATGATAGAAATTTTGAAACTGATGTATGGAAGACCAAAATTACTTGCATATGGAAACACAATACTCTCTGGGACCAACACATTGACACATAAATTGTGTCGAACACACACACTGATCACAAACTTTTTAACACACACAGCTGCAAAGAGCAAATCACCCTTCTGACCAAACTATTTAAATTCAGATTTTGAAGCACACCATTGACAGACTGAGCAACTCCAGGGTGGAAACCAATTGCAGCCTTCACTGCTTTAAGTCTCTTCCATGTCCTTCTGATGTGTGTTTCTGCCCACAGAGATCAGATAACAGTAAATAAAAACCCTTTTACCTTATGGGAGTGGTGGCGTTCCTCTGAGCAGCAGAGCGTTAAAATCCGCTTTCAGATCGCAACAGGAACAACGGACTTAAGTGCTTCTCACACTGTTGTGTTGGCTGTATCCTCACACTTGTGCCTTTTCCTCTGCAGTGGATGATGGATCCCTGAGGAAAAACGATTAGGGAGCGAAATGAGCACCCCTCTCTCACCCCCTTTCTCTCTCTCTCCCTATCATGCCTCTGTGTCCTTCTCCCCAGCCTCTCACTTTTTTCTCTCTCACTCTAGTATTCTCTGTGGGTCCTTTCGGTTGCGGGAACTCATGTTTACTGGACTACTGCGCAGCTGCATTACTCAAATTTGGGCTGCAGCCAGAAAATATTCCCTCTGTAATACACCGGCCCTTAATGCTGTTAAAGGGTTGGACGAAAGCAATGAGCCAAACACCCAGACCTCCACCGACCTGAAGAAGCAAGAATGGACCAGAAGAAGATGCATACTGACCAGCCGCTTAGTCTGTTTGGCTGGCATGCAGCTACTTCTCTCTGCGCTGGATAGTGTTGAGGTGAAAAGCTCATCAAACGCAACGTGAGCCGCAGCTATGCATATAAAAAGTGAGGAAACTGAGACAATCTGGGAAATTTGTGCTCGTGGTGGATAAATCAGTCAGACCTTTGGATTATTGTTATTTTTGACATACAAGGGCTTTTCTTCATTCTACCTTCTCACCTTTTGGTGGTGACAACAAGGATCTGACCTTCGCTTGAGAATGGTGGTTTGAGAATGAGGGAGGACAAGGAAATGAAAAACCGTTGTAAACACACCCCCAAAGAGGGACTGGAGCTCACACCATATCACCAGATGCTGCACCATATGGACATCTTCCACTGCCCACTCAACTCAGCTCACCTCCTGCCATCATTCCATTTCTCATTTCTCCATAAGGAAAAAGGATAACAAAATAAGGGAATATTTTCCATAAAGCTTCTGTAAACTATGATTCAGAAGACATTTTCTGGTTTCAAAGAGAAGAGATGACATTTTCAATCTACTTCACTTCTAAATAAGGATATTATCTGTTATTTATGCCAATGGGTATTCAATGGTGAGCAGAGCACTTACAGAGAAAAAGCAATAAATTAGCAATAAATAGGTCAAGCCAGCTAGCAGGTCACTGCAGCAGTACAGCTATGAGTCATGCAGTAGTAAAATGTAAGAATAAAATGCATAGCGTAAATTTAATACAGGAATTGTGCATTGTGTACAGCAGTTGTGCATCAGCTGGGCTCAAAGCACTCATAGTGTTTTCCCAAGGAGTGCAAACTTGATGGATTTCACTGTTTGCATTGGCCACTGCACCTCTTTTGGCTTCATCTAAGATGAAAGGAGACACGGCCCTTATCGACATGCTCTGAGAAGCCATGTTCAAAAGGTGCTGTTGTAGCTCACGTACCTGCATTCACGGCTATTAAAAACAAATCATCCATCTTCTGAAGGCCATAACAGTAGCACGTGTGTGGAACAAGGGCAGGTAGAGGTCTTTCTTTAAACAGCCAATTCAGAGGGTTACTGGAGAGTTGTTTTAATGTTTTGAAAGATCTGGCACATAATATTTAACTATAATTTACACATCCTGTTACAGTAGTGGGATTACTGCCTTCAGTATTTTTCCATGTCGTTTCTCGTTCTGCTATGTTACAAAGTCAAATTAAAACATATTCAAATGGGATTTTTTTCCCCTCCTGGAGAAGCAATTGGATAAAATGTTCAAATGAAATAAAATGTTTAGATGTTTTCAGAATTATATTTAAAATTAAAATATGAAAATTGATAAGTTTCTACGCCTTTAGCAAACTGAATTTGGGAAAGATATTCCAACTGGTGAGATCTACCTCATCCCCAACAAGACCTGGGTTCAACTGTTTGATTGCACCTTAAATTTCGTTGACTTTGTGAGGTTTCACAACTGAAGCTGCAAGGCAGATCAGTCCTGCTGTCATGAAGATCAATGAGCTGCCCATGGAATTTTGACATGAAGTTGTTAGGAGGGATTTCAACTAGGAAGTCACTTCTAAGAAAGGCCAACATTAAATGATGTCTGAAGTTTGGTGGAAGTTATGTGACAAAACTGGAAACATTCTGGAATAAAATTTTGTGACCTCATGAGACTGTTGTTGAGTTCTTTAGCCTGAAAGCAAAGTGCAAGCCTCACACTAGCTTAACACCATCAAACACGATGGTGGCAGCATCGTGCTACGGGGTTGCTTTCAGCACGAGGAAGACGACAGTGTCTTGCCATAACTGGCAATGTGCATGGATTCAAGCACAGGAAAATGAGGAGAACCTGTTTCAGTCAGCCAGAGTTTTGGATTTAGAGTGAAGATTAATTTGGCAAAACTGTTAAAGGAATACCTTGAAAAAAGATGTTTCTGAGATATTAGTAGGCAGATGTGAATCCAGTCCATCGGAAAACTGCAAACCAGTGAGACTTTCCACCCAATCTGGTGTTGAATTTACCGTGTTCTTGAAGAGAGAAAAAATTATTTCTGTTAAAATTTGGAGATTTAGCAGGAATGAATAGTGAACAAAAAATTCAAGGGAGTGAATGCTTTCTGATGGCTCTGTAATCAGACTGGTGTGTTTTTAAAATTGATTTATTCTGGCATCCATTCATTTTCCCTAACACCTTTATCGTAGCTGCAGCAGTCACCTGGAGTCACTGGGTGCTAAGCTGAGAAACTACACCCTGGATGGAGGATGGTAGTCCATCACGGTGTACAGTCACACAAATGTTGTGTTCAACTGAGAGTGGCCAGTTTACCTGAAACACAAATCTTCGGACTGTGGAAATACCCAGAGGAAACCTTGCCAATAACAAGAACATGAAAACTCCACACAGATTGAATTGGATTTGATTTTCTCCCAAACAACCCAGATGCTTAATGGCTTAATGCTGCTTGCTGACCCTTTTCTGCTTTTCCTTATTTCAGCAAGTTTTGGTAAACTAATTTTAACATCATATGGATACAGGTTATAAAAGTATATAAATCAGGTCTTTATCCCACAGTGCTGGTTTCTCAGCTGTTGCAAGTACAAGATCAGAAATGGTTTCACATCAATTTCAGTGAGTCTTGAGTTTGCAAGTTCTCCAGTTTGCATGGTTTTCCTCAGAATGCTGTGCTTTCCTCCCACTGTCCAAAGACACATGTTTTGCTTGAATTATTGCCTCTTTTTTGCCTGTAATGTGTATATATGTGAATGAATGAGTGTGTGTGTATATGATTGTCCTGTGACAGACTGGCATCCTGTCTGGGTCGTACCCTGTCTTATGCCCTGTATGATACAGGAAAGAGCCTCCAGGCCACACCAAAACTGCATTGATGCAATTTTTGCTGACAGTGTGAACCAACAAAACTTGTTCAAATTAATTCACAACATGCTTTCTGTTTAGTTCCCATTTTCTTTGTTTAACTCTTCTCAGAAACATTAATGTGCGAATAGTGTCTCTTCTTTAAAATGTCTAATGTAGCACGAATTAGGTGGATTGATTCATCTTTGTCAAACAATATGAATGTGACTGTCTGCTGCAGTGAGACAAGCTGAAATGGTGCAAGAAATTTGTGCTAAGAATGAGTTCTGCAAATGCAGTTCATTGACAACTAAAAGTCAGACAGTTCACACAATACAGCTGAAAGTGAGCGCACCATGCATGATGCATTCATGAAACAACAATCTGATATGTCTGTTAACCTTGAGCAACCTGATCTAATTTAAAATAATATTTTTCTGTGAAGTCATTACATTTTGTTGCCCCACTTTGTGTTTGTTATTTGCTATTTAATGTGGAAATCTGACTGTATGGAGGAATAATGTTAACTGGGTAAAAAAGGTAAAACATGACAATGTAGTTTTTGAAAAGAATTCCCCCGACAACTCTGTTCATCTTTTAGAAGAAATCTCTTCTCAGCAATCCGGTGTCGAGTATGGGAGGTTCAATCACATGTTCAGTCAGTTTCAATTTAACAAATAATAATAATGAAAATTAGTAGTTTAATGCTCAGATACAGATACATTATTCTAAGTTTCACCTTGCAATACCTGGCTCTAAACAACACATGACTCTGTTTACAAAGATGGCTGGCATTACGGGCTAATCAATAAAATAACTGAGCAGGAGATGAAATATGTTGGATACAAGTTTATTTGCTTTTCCTCAAGTTTCAGTAATGTGCAGGGAGGGGAAGGAATTAAGTCAAACAGAATATCTCAGCTGGACACCTGGTCAGATCCAACATGTTACCTCTGAGCTGCTGTTTGTTTATCGCTACTAATGTACAGTGGCTAAAGAACCAAAAACAGGCATTGTGAATTTGTCTTCAAATCATATTCATGTGCAGTTAATGTGGAGTTTTGGCTATTTTTATTTAGACATTTATTTAGAAGGATAAAAATCTAAAGGATTTGATGGATTGTTACAACAAGTGGCTGCACTGGCAAAATAGACGCATGTTGCTGTGGCACTTATGTACATGCAGAGCTCCAACACACTTAACGGGAGGGCTGGAAAGTGTCAGAAGGGCTGTAAAATGTTGAAGCCATCCTGTCCCCCGCAAAGACATAAACAACTCCAACAGAACACCTCCCACCATTGAACTAAATGTGAAATTGTACCTTGTTTAATTTTCAGAGAAATAGCTTGATGCAAATATTTTTAAGGTGCTTGTCAGTTTTTCGTGTCTCTTTCTTATGCCCTCACGCATTTTGAGCACAAAACATGAGTTTTATAGCATAATATTTCATTGTGTGAAAAGGAGCGATTGCGGATTTATATTTCAAATATACTCTCTCACACCTGCAGGGGGCACAAGTGAGCTCTTTTGGCCAGCCTTTCTTGCTGAAAAAATAATAATAATAAAATAAAATACAGGTTTAAAATACACGGAACAGCAGTTTTTTTTACTTCCCTTTTAAGCTTTTTACGGTCTAACTGTTCCCGAATGTTTGTTATTATTGCAGCGGTGCGTGACACGTACACACTTACGTCACCACCAGCGAGGGCACGTGACCCAGGTCACACGTTGCCGGAAGGAGCTGGCACGCGGCTGTGACGTTCGCGCACCATGTGAGGCTGCGGGTCCTGCGTGTTTGGCCTCCGTGTCGGAAGCTTGCGGGCGACAGTGAAGACCGCGACGAGCGGGAGCCACGCCGCAGGACGGTGTTAGACTGTCGAGGTGGAGAGGCGGCCGTTATTGGTGAGTAACGCCTGGAACCGGGCGGGCCGCTGCAGACCTCCGGGGTATGGACAGTAAAGCGCACGCTGGCTGTAGGTGGGAGACGAGCACCTTCTGACTTGGTGACAGACAGCTCTGGTGGAAAAGTATGTGTGGGGGTCAGCTTAACTGAATATGTGCTCTTTTCTGTGCATGGCTGATGTATGCATGTGAGAGGAGCTAAGATGGAGGGTGCCCATTTGACTGACCACATGTGCCCTGTGATCTTCCTTGTCCTTCCACAGTGCGCAGGAGCGGCATGGCAGCACAAAGGTGTTGAGGCCCTGTGAGCCATTTTCGGCCCAGGTGGCAGCAACGTGGGAACGCTTCGGTGGGCCTGTACCAGCACCCCCCCTCTCCCCTGGGCGCCTTCCCTCCATACGCTCGAGGGACCTAACCTTGGGGGGCGTCCGGAAGGTGGGGAGCCTTTCACGTGTGACACAATGCGTAAATGGTTGCCGCGTTTGCACTTTGGTGTTGAGGGGAAATTGGCCTACTGTCAATGATTCACCCAGCAGAGATGGGGTCAGTTCCCAGTTGTCAAAGGGGGCCTGTGCTTTAATGTAAGGTCTGTTATTTGTGGGTAGTGGCAGACTAATGTGAGAGGCTCTGCCATGGATCCTAACTGTTCAGTGCTTAGTAGGAGAGGTGTTGAATCTTGTCTGCCTTTGGGATGTTCTTACATTGCTGTTTTACATTTGTTCATGTATCTCAATTTTCTCCAACCTTACAGTGTTCTTTTATTGGAATAGTTAAGAAAGTATTTCCTTGCTCAAGAGTACTACAGCAAGTGGAACCTGAACCTGGAGAGCAACTCTAGCCACTATGCTGTTTGCTAACTCAATTTTTAGTACCAAGTCCTGGAGTACAACTGGGGAAGGAGGCTACTAGCCAGCCCTGGCATCAGGGTTGTCAGTTCAAATTCCACTGCTGCTGCCATGTCCTTGTTCAGAGTACTTTTTGGAGTCAAATACTTGCTGGGAATACCTACTGTACTGTAAATAGGTAAATCATTGCTCAAAATATTGTACATTTCGGAAGCAAGTCTGAATGGCCCAACACTTTATGGTCGTGAACAATAATAGATCAAGGTCTAGCTTGACTCATAGCAGCTGTACTGTTTTGAACTGAGCTGTGTTTCCTTTGGTATGTGAACCTGAATAGCTTCAGTAAGTTGTAATCACTTGCTGTCTTCATATGTTTGTTCCACTGTGTCCTGGTAGCAGCCACACTGAAGATATTTCAGTGACTCTAACTTTTGCCCTGTATCAACCATTGACACTTGTCTGTTTTTTCTGTGAAGAAAACCTTCCATGAAGCTTGTCATTGGCGAAGTTAAGGAAAGAAAGTAATAAACCCCAATTTTATGTTTTTTCACAAATGATTCTAATTCAGTTTTGAATTTTTGTCTGCTTTCTTGCAGTGCTGTAGATTTTCATTTTCTTGGAACCTGCACAGATTTTTGCATTTAAAGCAAAACTGGTTACTTAACAAAAGAAGTTTTGTAGTGAGCAGGGCAGGGCCTGAAGGGTGTGTCTCTCATGTTTCATTTCAGCAGTTTGACATCTTTCCTAAATATTAGCTAGTAAATGGGATCTAGGGGCAGTAGGTAACATGGTGAATAAAGCCATAACTTTATAGTCAAAACTGACTATGGAGTCAGTTTCCTCTCCCGCTGCAGTAAAAGAACCTTAACCCTGAGATAGTACATAGAAGTTATTCATTGCTAAGTAAATAATTGTAAATAGCGTAATACACAGACCAGGCATTGACAATAATCTTGGGAGAAAGGTGAAAGGTGTCAGATGAATGGAAAAATATTTATTATAATGCAATTTATCTTTGCATTTTAAAATAATTCAAATGAAACATAAAAGTGTGACCATTTTATCTTGATAGGCCAAAGCCAGAATCGGGAACACGGCGGGAGAAAAAAGAATCTGACCGGGGACGTCAGCGAGATGGGCGTGGCGAGCAGAGGCGCCCAGTCATCAGGTAGCACTCCATTTTTTGAGCAGGGACCTGCAGAAATGATGATAAAAAAGAGGGGTAAGGGCTCTGTGTCTGAGAATTACAAAATGATAATAAAAAGAACAGCATCACATTTTTTAAAATTAGTACTATTGTTGGAATGTGCGTTCAACCTTCAGATTAGTCTCTCTCAATAGAAATCTGTCTGGACTTCCATATTTGGCTGGGATTACCTACAGAGCATGGAATAGATATTTTGTGGCACCAAGTGCCTATACTCAGACTTCACTCAGTGGTTCATCCTCTTTTACATCAGGTGGCTGGGATGGAGAATGCCCCAGCACGGGCCCTTCTCCCATCATCAACATCAAGAAGGAGAAGCGGGAAACTGAGGAAGAGACCAAAGAAATTCTGCGCATGCTGGAGAGGGACATTGTGGACATTTGCCCCTCTGTATGTCATTCCTACCACAGTATTCTCCTTGTCCTACTGGGCCGTGCGGCTGTACAGTTTTGTGTGCCTATTTTTTTTCTTAGTTCACACAGTCCATTTCTTTGTAAGTTCTACCTGTTCATTGTCTTTGTCAGATAAATGATTTATTTATGAGTGGTAGCTATTCATTACAGCTGTGTTTTTTCCAAAAGTAATTCAGAGTTACGGCAAAGAACATCTAGGAACACAAGTTTTAAGTGGAGTTGACATTTATCGTGTCCAGTGATATGCACAGGTACGGTTTCCATGGTTGTTCCTCAGACTTGACTTGGTCTTCTTCCCTTGTAAATTCACAGTTCTTGGATGATCCTCACTTGCACAGTGACCTGAGAAGCTGTCCGGTTCAGTTGCCCTGGCCTGGCTGTGTCTGGATGGACCTTCAAGGAGGAGTTGAGCGAGGACACACACAGAGGAGCCTCAGCTTATGGCAAGAAGGAAGAGGCGGATGTGTAGAAGGAAGAAAGTGAAAGGTTAGCTATTACCTTTGAAAAATTCAGTAACATTTTCACGGGCTTGATATTCATAATAATAGGTAGCAGTGATAATTAATCTCTAATAATGTTTCTAAAGCTAGGTTTATGAAATTAACATGTTTAATTTCATCTAGTTGTGTGTAAGTGACCTGGTATGGGTGGGCCTCTTTCTATAAGAACACACTTTGTCTTTTGCCTGCTGCTGCTTCCTCACAACTCCCTGTCTCTCTGCAGTGAAAGATGAGCCAACCCATACTTGAAATGAAAGGAGCATTGCTAAACCCCCCCACCGATGCCCAGGAACTGATCACTACCAGGTTGTTTGATGCTGGCTGGTGCAAGAGGAGGAACCATTTTCGGTAGCAGCTTCCTGATGCGTTGCCTACAGGCAGCACTCCACCGACAACAGAGCCAATCAAAATGAGTGGAGTCTGCTGATGGCGAGACAGTGCTTTTAAAAACCGAAAACAGTCAGGTGTGTAGAGCCCCCCCTATATAATATGTTGTGTGTTGTTTGAAGATTGGAGGTCTTAGAGAATGGCTCAGTGAGCATGTCTGTGCATATTCTTCTCTCCTCCTACCTTGGATGCAGGAGGAGCAACAGGAGGAAAACTGCTGTCTGAAAGACCTGCACGAGGGTCTGGTGGGCCGCTTATGCTGGTGCAGGAAGTCCGGCCGGGTGCAGCTCTGTTCTGGACAGATAACTCTAGATCTTATGTTGGGGACCCCTTGCTCCTTTCTGCAGGTGAGTTCTCAAAATAGCCTTTGCTGCAGAAAACAGGTAGGATCATTAAAGGAGAACCACTGTTTATATTTATGTGTATATAAACAAGTATATTTATGTATTCTTTTAATTAACTGTGATAACTTGCAGCAGTGTTCATCATCACAATCCTCGCAAACAGGGTCTACAATATTCTCTGACGCTCCCCTCCCTTGTCCGCCATCCTTCCAGTGCACCTTAAGGTCTTGTTTTGTTTTATTTATTTATTGCCTTACTTACTTACTTATCTATTTATTGTTTTGTTTCTTTTCTTCTTGGTGTTTTAGTTGTTTGTTTTATTATGAATTTTTTATACTGATCTCCTATCTGCATCTGGACATTTCACTGCCTTGGTGCCTCAGTACCATGTATGTGACAAATAAACTCTTTTGTCTTGTCTTGTTGTACATATATTGTCTTCCTGATTTGGTACTTGGTTATGTCTCTTCAGGAGTTGTGTCTGTGCGGACAGAGAGTAGGACCGGTGACCTTACTGTGTTGGGCCACGTGAGGCACAAGCTGGTTTGTTCACCAGACTTTGAGGTGCTGGTGGAGAACAGAACATGAGAAGATCAGGAGCACATTGGCTGCATGCACTACTGGGAGGGCACCTTGACCCCGTGCCTGATGTGTGACTCCTCACAGATTTACTTCGGTGTGCTCTGTCTTCCTGGAAATGAAATCAGGGAACTTGATTTGCTGCTATGCTGCATTTTTAAGAAATGATGGGCATTCAAGCAGCTGACAGTTACTTAAGCAGTGTCACATGAACACAGTGTGTTTAATTCTAAGTGCAGTAAAGCTGTGTGTCTGTATGACCTTATTTGGGCTTTCTCGGCATTGACTTTTAAAACATTGCTTTGCATTAGATACTAAAAAACATTGTACAAATGTTTTTTCCCCCATGTAACCCAGGCCACACAGGTCATGTTTTTGTGTCCTGTGGTAAGGAGATGTGCCTTGTGTGCTACCTTGAGATCATTATTCATTTGTCTCTCAAACAACTTGTGGGATCTACAAATGAGTGCCTAACCTCACATACTGTATTCTGGATCTGTATCCTAAAATGTGCCCTACCTCCCTTATTAGCATTGCCGATTGATTTGCCCGACACTAAGTGAAGGAATTTTGTTATGCTCCGAAAGAGGCCTGTGTCGCGCTACTATGTGACATGGAGCTGAATGCTTTAATCTCCTTTTTTTGTTTAAGATGTTTATAATATTCGCTCAGTCGAACACAATATTGAAGTTTAACGTTGTGCAGTGCTTCAAATCTGAATGAATTGAGCCCAAGTTTTTCAGCAGATGTTGCAAGTGTATTGATTTTGATGTTCTGTGATAGGCGGAAAGGAATTTTTCCGAGTTTTATGCTACTTTTTGTGTTGGAAGTGACTCGATCTATGATCCAATCCCAAAGGCTGCGATACTCGGCATTGGCGCCAGGAGGCAGCGACGTCCTCGGATGCATAATGGAGGACTGAATTTACGTCATGAAGACAGTGCTGGAGATGGAATTTCTTATTGATGGTGCCCAAATACATGCATCAATTAAAGTATTGACACCTCGACAATGGTTTGGTCTTGTAAATAGTTTTGCAATTTTTTGATATGCAACCTGTTGTAACTAAGGTACTTAGTAAGGGACGGTAGTGGACATAAAAATGTACTGGAGCTAATCGTGACCGAAAGGTTTAATGCCTAGGTCACCGATAGGTAGACCGAGGTCCGGATCCGGACCCGGACGTAACAGACATCACTAAAGTGCGGACCGACGGAAGTCTCCCGCAAATTGTATACAATTCGTTTTTTTTTTTTTTGGGTCCCCCGCAGACTCGATAGCTGTGGGATTTTAGAGGTAGCCCCAATGACTATGTAGGGATCTGAGTCGCACCAAAAACGATGGCACTTTGATGGAATGAAATTTTCGTTTGAGACCTCGTCACATTTTTTATCAGCACCCTGGTTTTAATGCATTAAATTTCAAACTGCCGCGTCCTTTTCATTTTTTACCCCAGGCTTCGTGGAAGTTTTACTAGCCTGTCTATTTTGTAGCAGCGTTGCGGCTCCAGTCGCTTCCTGACGCACGCGCTCTCCTTCGGCCCGGTTGAAAATCCCGCCGAGAGCCCTGTAATCTCCGCGCAGGCACTGACACCGTACTAGCGGATTAACGCCGTTAGCGGAAGCCTGTGAATAAAACTTCAAACACGCAGGAGCTCCGCGGCAACCTTGCGCGGCGTGAAAGTAGCGAGGGAAAGGCGCGAGGAGGGCGCGCGGCCGCTCACCGGGGTGCGAGGGCTGTGCGCGCGCTTGTCGTTATCCACACTTGGGAGCCGCCCGAAATTCGGACGTCTGGACGGACGGAGCGGCACCGCGTCGCACTTTCTGTTGTAGTTACTGCGACAGTTGCTCATGTTTTCATGTCTATTTGTCATTTTGGTTCGGTTAACACCGGCTGGTATTCCCCACGAAATGCTAATTTGTCCCGGTTTTTGCTTGCTGCGTTCACCCATCTTTTTCGTTAGCTCGCTAATACAGTGAAGTTCACTGCCATCGAAGAAAGCCAACTAGTTGGGACTATCGTTTCTGTGTTGATGTGGTGGGCCATTTCATGACTGTACGTTATTATTGCTTGTCGTTTTGTCAATTTATTGTGAAAAGGTCCTGTCGAGCTCCAGAAGGCCTTGACATGTGCACCGAGATCTTGCCTCGATTAACCCGCTAGTGGGGAACGCATAGAAACGGTCACTACCAGTGTTTCGTTGAACACTTGCAACATGTTATTATCGCTGTTATTCCGTTTCTGTTCTCCCTTGTTTTGTCGAACATGTATAGCTGACAAGACGTATTTGTTGTTTCTTCTTAAGTGATTTTTTGCTAGAAAGAGTCTGGCGATCTCTGTCCCAGGTGGCCCATTGAAATGATAGTAAAATAACTGCGACGTGGAGCTTTTCTGACCTCCTCCACTGTATTCCTCCCAGTTTTACAGGTGGACGAACTGTATTAATGAAACCAGGCTGTATAGTTTGGTGCATCTTCCCTTGAAGAATTCTGTATTTTTTTTTTACTGTCTTTTAGAATGTGATTTAACATTTAAATAAGTATAATAGTAAGCTATTAATTATATATGGTTGATCATAAGAATACAGTTGAATGAGACTGTCTCACCTTGTGGTGCATTTGTTTTAGGCGCTGCCTCTGGACGCTGAGGTTACAGGTTTAAATCCCCCATCCTGCTACAGTACCCTTGACCAAAGCAGTTGCCTTGAACTGCTCCGGTAAATATTGCCCAGCTGTCTCAATTGATAAATTATTGTAACCAGTACCTCTGTAGTTCCTTTGGAGAAAAGAAAAATGTAATATCAGTTTTTACTTAACTCAAACCTTTGTTTAAGATGAATTAAAATTAATTTTAGAGTGACTTACTGGTTTTTATGCAGAGGGCTGAAGTGTCAAAAATAATATCTGAAAGTACTCAATGTACATTTGTTCATTTAGCTAGTGCTATTCTCCAAAGCAACTTAAAATGTTATGCTATTTACAATAGGATTGTAGGTCAAGACTTTTGTTGATTATTAATATGTTGCTTAGCTGACATTTTATCCAGATTTTCCCCAGAGCACACCAGGTCTTGTATCTTTTTAAGGGGCTACTGGAGTAGTAGCAGAAATAAAAAGTGCTAACTGGCAACCTTCGGGTCACAAGGCCATATATTATTATTTACTTGTGACATCTTTGTCCAAGACAGCATACAGTTTTTTTTTGCTGGAGCAATTTTGAGACCTTGGTCAAGGATACTGTAGTGCGAGTGGGATTCAAACCCACACCTTTCAGATTGCAAAGTGACAGCTAACTAACTACTACTTTAACAGCTTATCTTGATGTCTTGGTGTCTTCTAGTTTTAATTCAGAGTTGTGTATGTGAACGATTCTCTGTTAGAGAGGATTCTGTGCTTTTGCTGCTCTTCAGTATTTTGTTAGTAAACTGGGCGGTGTCTCCGCCTGCATTCAGTGACAGTTGGGCACGTTTTGTTTACATTATGCTGTGTAAAAAGAAAAAGGTAGTGCATATGAGGGCCGTGGGAGGGCTTCTTAAAGACATACAATTTCCTTTTATCATACAGTACATTTTGTGTAAAATGTTACTGCCCTGTATTAGTGTGGTGGTTCCTGTTTGTTTGGTTCTCAGCACTATATCGGGTAGCTTGTCTCTAGGCCCATATATAATCACCATATTTTAATGAAATTTTATATAGTCTTGTATACACTACGAGTATTTTCTTCCTAGCATCGACTAAACTCATTAAATGTTGTCAGTTCTTATTCCTTTTAAAACCAACTTGGTCTCAAGTTCCAGATTAACCCTTAGTAGAACTGTGAGTCTTGTGGTCATAAGTTAGTCTTAAACTACCGCATTACTTTGGAATCTGTAACAATTTTGTCTGACTTTTGTTTGTTTCATTGTTTTGGTGAGCGCTCTCCCAGAGGCATGCCAAAATGTACTTTGCCTCCTTTTTTGAGTGTCTCATTCTACTTTGGTCATTGCAGGGAACATCTGTTCCATTCACAGGAGTATTTTCTTTCTGAGTTGGAAGTAATCCAGCGCTTTGTGTTTTTTCCAGGTAGTGCAAGACCCTGTCACTCACAAAGTCGGAAGATTTTTTTTTCTTCATCTCATCTCTCTCCTCCTGAATTACTTCACATTTTGGGTCCTCCTGCTGGAGCTAAAATGATTATTAGATGTAAATGATACTCTACCAAATGCTGGAAAAAAGGACTCCCTTTGAAACTTGACATTAATTGAAATGCATGTATCGGCACATCTACCAAAGATGACCAGACACATTTTGACTTGGTTTATTTTTTTATGAGGAGAAAGCAATGTGGAAAGTGTAAATAACACAAGAGACAGCTGCTGTGTGGAAATCAACCTGATACTCGTGTCTTCAGGAAGAACTCTCGGAATGCTCATCGCAGCTGCAACCCAGTTCTCTTCTTCTAAAAGGAGCAGCCTTGTTTCCCAGATATCTTCACGAAGGTGCTGTTCCAGAGAAAGTTGAGTAGATAGAGGGCAGGGAAGGAAGGAAGGGAGGGAGGGAGGAAGTGAGGGAGGGGGACCTGCATTCAGTAAATTTAAAAAGTTAGACAGGGAAAAGCCTGGTCTTCACACTATCTACCGAAATGGGCTGCTTTCTCCTCCCCTTTGATAACCTCCTCTGTATGCTTCTGGGCATCTCCTTCACTGTGTGGTTCACCCTACTGCTGGTCTTCATCATTGTGCCTGCCATCTTTGGTGTATCCTTTGGCATCCGTCGCCTTTACATGAAGACATTGCTCAAAGTGTTTGAGGTAAGCAAGGGTTATCTTCTCATCTATGTCTTGTTCCCCCTAATATGTGAACCAAGATAGGTCTTAGTTCTGTATGACAATATCTGAGATTCATGTTCTTCTGCTTTCATTCTCTCTCACTTTATGTTTTGGACTATGGTACTGAATATGGATGTGTTTTAAAGTTTAGTGATAATTATTGTCACTTAGAAATTGCAGGTCAACCACTGAACAGCATAATAATTAAAGCTATTAACACCCATTTTAAAACGTTTTAAAATGTTTAACTCCTTTTTTGTCTACTCAATTCTTGCATAGTAATTGTGTTTTTCACAATGCCTGCATTGGTACTTTTGTATCATAGTGTGTAGTGCTGTTGCTGAGTGCGTGTTTGTCTAGAAGCAAACAAACTGTTTGTTTCTGTGGCCTGTTAACTGCAGGTTACTTTAGGTCACTGGCTCTGCCCACTGATGGTGGCTGATGCTGTAGGCGGTACATGGCTTTGTGGCCTGCACTGTAACACGGAGGCTCATTTCCTGCTCCTGTACCAGGAACCTCATTTTGTTGACTGATCAGGGAAAAGGTTTGCAGTGGAGCTCCTATAAAGAGCCAGTGACTATCACAGAGGTGCACTGTGATGAGAGGATTATGCAGTCCATCTTCTCAGCCATCAGCGTTCTGTCCTCACAAATGAGACAAGGAAAAAGCCTTTTACAGTAGCAGATTTACTGGCTCAGTGCAGGCTTTTCTTTCACTTAGTTATTTTAGGTAGAGCTGTTAAGATTCTTTAATCAACTAATCAGTATGACAAATTAAGTGCATAATAAATAAATTCATATTAAGTATACTTTTGGAATGTAGACTGTAGGCTCTTTTCTTAATGGACCTTTATTTATAATATATGAAATCTAAATCACCAAGTTGTATCAGCATTTATTTGGCTTTCTTTGGGAGGGGCTGAAATGGAAAATTGAAATACCATGACTATCCAGCACCTAGATTTAGCTAATAATGGTTGAGAGTTTAATATGACGATAAGCTTGTCCTGAAGTTCTGAAGGGTAACAGGAGTCCTTCCTGACTGGGGGAGGGGAGGAAGCTGTTGTGTACCCCCTTTATAGAGCATTCCGGGAGTTAGTGGCTGTCTCCAAAGCACAACGTGCTTTGCTTATGGCATGGCAGCAGCTGAAACTGAAGAAGGTCATCTCCCGTTCCTGTGTTCCCAGTAGTTGCTGCTGGCTGCTCAGTGGCTTCCTTTACAGCACATGGAAAATGAGTATGGATACCACATGTGACAAGTAAATGCTAAGGGGTAGTGAAAGCCTCTGTCACAACCTGTAGGCCCCCTCTGGGCATGCAGATGTTCTTTAGCATATAGTGTTTTTATAGACAAAAAGATGCCTGTACACTAATCAGTTAAAAAACTATGCTTATGAATAGTTTTTTTCCCCTATCAGTACACCCTGTGCAATAGAAGAAAAAAGAGCCCATAAAAGAATTTGTAAGTGTAAGTTTTATAACTGCTATTGTTTCCCAGATTTGTGTGTCCCAAGAACAGTTTTACATTGTACATAGACCATTATCCAAAAATTTCAGAATTTTATAATCATGTTTCTAACCAGCAGTGTATACACTTAACAAAATATCTCATACATCATGTTGTATACTTATGCAGAGAAGACCACAATTTGATTTGAGAAATGACTTATCAGTCATTTTTGCTGAGTTCTGCTGTCAGAAGATTACAGCTCTGTGTGTTAAGTGTGACCTGAGTTGGGTTTGGCCTGAAAACAAGTTTTTCAAAGAAACCTTAAGATGCAGTCTGCAGATTCCTCTAGGGGAACCTTGATGTGACGTGAATGGAAAACTAGGAATAGAAATGCTATGCGTTTAGAAAAGGATAACCATACCAAGGCACTGCAAGGTTTATTCTAGTGTGATGATGCTGCACTTCTCATGTAGGACTGACAGCATGAGAAGGAGAGCATGGAGGAGATGATAGCCAGGTAATGTAGAACCTTGGCAACCCAGTGCTGCAGGCTTCTGTCCTAGGGCTCTGTTGTTGTACCTTTCAGTAAGGTACTTAATTATACGTTTGCAGAAAATACAATTTCTAAGCTATGTTGTATCACAATATGTGCTACTGAGACATAATTCCATGACATAAGACTTAACTTGGAAATGTGAGATGGTGCCACTTGACCACCTAAAACCAGTAAGACTGAGATGCAATGGCACCCAATTAACTGTCTTATTTTTTCTTCCCCCCAAGTTATCTGTGTAGCAGTCTGTTTATCTCTTCCTCTGTGAGGAGTTGTAGTATAAAAGTCTGAGAAAAGTATCACCACAGCAAGGGGAAATGGATAAGAATTGCATGTCTTTGAATCAAGGTTTCGGTGAGAGCAGTGTGCAGGTGTTGAAGTGCAGAGGCAGTGCTCTTGTGTAAGTGCGGTGTGGTTGCTGCTCTCTTCCTGTCACTTCCTTCCTGTGCACATTTTCCTGGTATGGTTCTGCTTTGTTGTACTTTACGTGAGAATGTGTTATGTTGCGTTGCCCCACGAGAGTTGAGTCTCATGCAGTGTCTCCAGCAGAAAGCCCAAGGCAAAGGGCTGGGAATGGGCACAAGTGTGTGGCCTATTGAGTGATGTTCTGAGGATAGATTGCTGCTGAGAGGAGTTATGCAACTACCTCTGTGGTTATATAAAAGGCCTTTGTCTGCCTGGATGAAAAGTTGACCACCCATGGGGCAAAGATAGAGGTGCTGTTTTGGCTCTTCTTATTGTACATTTCTATTTGCATGATAGAGATAAAACTCAGCACACTTTAACAGTATTACTAAAGCAAAATTACTGTCCTTTAGTGCCTTTTTCCCCAGAAGAGTGGGAAATAATGAGAAATGCATTACAAACTTCTGGAAGCATCTGCAGAGCCTCCACATGGCCATAGTTGAGGCTACTTCTTTTAATAAACCTGAGTATCAAGAAGAAAAAAATCAGTTTCATGTAATCATAGACTGTCAAGCTGAGTTGTGATATTTAAACACTACAAAATGTAGTAAAAAGCAAAGCTTTGAGTTTAAGTTTTAAAAAAAAAACAAACAAAAAAAACACATGATGTTCTTTCATTTTGTACACAGTGGGCAACACTAAGGATAGAAAGGGGAGCCAAAGAGAAGAACCACCTAATCTACAAGCCCTATAGCAATGGTATGTAAATGTCTATGATCCTGTTTCAACATGGACCAAAAAGTGCAGGTTCCTGTGAACTTGGAAAATAACAGGAATGCTGTATTTGTTAAACAGAGGCTCTATGGCTGTCTGATAATGGAATTACTATTTTTACACTTGCCATTTTAATATCAGATTTAAGGCTTTAACACTAAATGGACTCCATAACTATGTCCTAGATTTTGGGGCAAATGTTCAAAGTGATACACTGTTATATGAGTATCTGCTGCATTGATATGTTTAACATATAACTTCTTATGAGCTGGAATTTTAGTGACTATTGAAAAAAACTACAGTTATGGCTGCATTATGTGTATTTTTGTGGAAGAAAGAGTGAGAGGAATCAAATATAGGAATCACTCAGTTGTCCTCTGTCCCCTCATGGCACCTCAGGCATCATTGCCAAGGAACCCACGTCACTGGAAGAGGAAATCAAGGAGATCCGGCGAAGTGGCAGTAGCAGAGACCTTGGTACCACCTCCCAAGAATTTGAGATGTCAGACATCTTCTACTTTTGCCGACGTGGCGTGGAGAGCATCATGGATGATGAGGTGACCAAGCGTTTCTCTGCCGAAGAGCTGGAGTCCTGGAACCTGCTGACACGGAGCAACTACAACTTTCAGCATATCAGCCTGAGACTCACTGTTCTCTGGGGGCTGGGTGTGCTCGTCCGCTATGGCTTCCTGTTACCACTAAGGTCAGTGTGGCACACAACTTTCATGGGAGGGGGCTGTATCAATGAAGTGCTCTCATACAGGTCCCACTGAAATTAAGCACCACTACTGTCCACTTCAAAAGTCAGAACGATGTAGGTCTGGGCTGTAGATGTATAAATGAGGCTACATGGTCACAGCAACTCAAGGTATATGTACATACTATACCTGTGAAAAGGTTGAGTTCACCTGTTAAAACTCATTATCCAAATTCTTTGTGTTTGTAAAGCTGATTGTTGGGGGAAAAAAGACTATTCTGAGGAATCTACAATTTTCATTTTTTTTTAAAAAAAAAACATTTTCAGGTACTGTATATACAGACTTGCATGGTATAAAACATGAAAAAATAGGTTTTAATAAGTGTACTCACACTTTTGGACTAGTTTTGTACATTTTAACAAAGGAGCTTTAACATTGGCAGCTTTCAAGGAAGTTCAACCTTAAATCTTGTCTTGTGAAAGGAGAGTTTAAGAATTCAACCCCTTGTTTTTGATTGTACCCTGCAGTGCACTAAGGTCCCCATCAAAGGTGTATTTTCATAGCCACCCAATGATTCCTAGATGCTCTCAACTGCCATGACCCTGAGCAGGAGAATGTCGTTGATTATAAATGCATATTTTTCAGAGTTCGTTTTATACTTCAAGTGTCTAAATTGATGCACTGCAGCAGTATATGTGTTTCCTTTTTAAGTCACAGATTTTCTGTTTGTGGTTGTACAGATGGTTGTATGATCGGTGCTGGGAGTTCTGCTAATACTCACTAAGATGTACCCGGGTTATTATTTGTCTTAGTACCCTATTGAACCAGGCCAATCCTGGATTGCCAGTGCAGATAAGGTAATGAGATGGTTGATGGAAAGACCCACTCATTCAGGAGAGTCTCTTTACAGAGTGAGGCAGATTGGTCTATTTGCAGCCTCCTTGACCTCCCTGTATTTAGTGTCACTACACTGAAATGGTAGGAATGGCTGGAAGTACCTTTTTTTTTTTTCCCCCTTTCTTTTTTTTCTCCCCTGTGACCAGAGCTAATGTGAAGCTCTGCTGAATATCCATATCCCGAACCCTTCTGAGGATTTAGTTGGGATTAGACCAGAGAGGCATCCTGTGTTAACCTACATTTAGTTACTGGTGCAGGGACAGGTAAAATGGATGGTGAATGTCTGTTTAGCTGTTTTAAGTTTTAAATGCATATAGAAATCCACTCCCTTCAGCTTCATCCAGCACCATAGAAGGTATACGTTACCATATGTAAATGCAGATTGTCTCAAGGAGTAACACTTTCTGATCCACTTCACAACACCTGGTTAATCTGCTTGAGATTAATAAACTCATTGATATTATCTTATATTGTGAATAGACTGGATCCAAGATTGATGCAAAATTTCTGCTGAGTATACTCCTTTCCTGTGACTTTTGCATTGATCATTAATTGCAAGAGACAGTCAAAGTTAAATATGGCATTGTTTATTCCTTCTTCATTATGCTTCCATAAGGTATATTCCATATCTTTTTCCTGACAGAGTAACATTGGCCTTCACTGGAGTGAGTCTACTTGTGATCCTTACCACCATAGTAGGATTATTGCCCAGTGGGAGGTAGGTTGCTTTTGGCAACAGTCTGTAAATGACCAAGTGAGACAAGTACTTTTAAATTTTACTATGTTGCACTTCTTACTTCTCCTGTTTTCTTGTTCTCATTCTTGAGGATGAAGAACTTCCTCAGTGAGAAGATTCACCTGATGTGTTACAGGATATGCGTACGGGCTCTCACTGCCATTATCACCTACCACGACAGGTGAGTAACTGAAGCAGCAACAGGTGATGCTGGAAATTCACCTGTAAAGAATGGTTGTCAGATGTGGTTTTTATTGGCAAAATTATAAACATTTTGCAGGATTTGTTTGCTGAGTAGAAAGGCTAAATAAGTAACACATTCCTACGTTTTAAACAAAAACTTACATTCGTTCAAAATTCAATAACGTTGAACCATTCCATTTCCTGAAAAACATACTGTGTGATGAAATTAACTAAATATTAATGGCACTCTCAGTCTTCTCAATTTATGAAAACAGCTGGTACAGGAAATTTGTTGGTAATTCATTTTGTTTGTAAATCCAAAGTCACGATTACCTTGAAGTCACAATCAATAAAAATCTGATAATATAGACCTACCTTCATTTACTTGCTGTGTGGGTTGTGGAAAAATCTTGGACATATTTCATGATAAGTTTAAAAAAAAAAAACTCTTATTTTGGGCTCCTTGAACAGTAAAACTAATTTAAATTGAAAGAAATTAAAAAATTGTTGTTTCCACAAACACCAGACACCAGGTGCAGATGCGATTGAATTATTTTAGCCTTTCACTTCTGCCCTGCTTGGTTGTGTTCTGTTGACACCCAGAGGCTGCAGTCACTCTGCAAACAAAAATGGTAGTAAATGGGTAAGTGGAGAAAATGTAGTTCATTATAAATGACTAAACTACAATGAGTTCTTATCTTCAAAAATGTGTAATTCAGTTATAAGAAATCAGCATAATCTGACATACTAACAAAAATAAGTGATTGAAGGGGTGACCATAGGAACAAATCAGTGGTTAATCTCTTGCCGTAAAGAAAAGTAATTTTATATCAAATGAATAAAATGTGAATTTTCAAACTGATTTACTGAGTTGACTTCTTTCTGACTGGAATTAACATCCATCCAGATATACTTAGGCATAATAAAGGCATTGTGTTAAAGACAAACCATCCAGCCATCCATTATCCTTAACAGTTTATCTTGGTCAGGGTAGGATGGCAACAATAGCTATAATTTTACCATAAATAAATTCCCTTAATTTGCTTCTGATTATTTGCTGTTTGTCCATCTCCAAGAATTAAAGGCTTCTTTTAATGTCTAAAACTAGGTATTCCACACAGGTTCTCTGCAAAAATCTGGTGCAGCAGGATACTGTCAGTAGTTATAATGCAACCATTAAAACCAGCCTTATTGGCACTGTTTGCTTAGACTTTATAAGCTTGGGAAAATTATGACTGAAAGCTGCATATAAAGACATGCTAGAATACTGAGGCTGTGCAGAGTGCTGTGGGGAATTTTAAGTAAAATGGAGTGTGCTAGTCCATGAAATTTTGGTTTTTATCACTGATTTTTCCCTATATCTCTTCTCTTAATTTAGTGAAAATAAGCCCAAGAATGGTGGAATCTGTGTCGCGAACCACACCTCCCCCATAGATGTCATTATCTTAGCCAGCGATGGCTGCTATGCTATGGTAAGATCTTTATATTCATGTTGGGAGTTCTGCAGAACAGCCTGTAAGATGCTTCCATATGTGCCTTAGTCCTTGCCTTTTGCAGCAAAAAGTAAGTCCTGATATTGGAGCTTTTTGGCGTAATCATTCACCGATTTGCTTTCATGCATATTGATATAGAAAGTGTTTATTAACTGTTGTTCCAGGTGGGTCAAATTCATGGAGGGTTGATGGGTGTCATCCAGAGGGCTATGGTGAAGGCCTGTCCACACATTTGGTTTGAGCGCTCTGAAGTCAAAGACCGTCACCTGGTGGCCAAACGGTAGCACTGCATAGTTTAAATCTTTGGCATCTGTGTAGCTCTGGATGAACTCCTGCAGCGTATCTGTAACAAACCTTGTACACTGCGTTCATTAATGTTTTATTATTATATCTGTTTCATGCCACAGGCTTATTATTCAGTAAAAGGGGATTTAACCCATTACATGGTCACTGTATTTCTGCTACAGGTATTTTGTTATGTACAATGGTTTATACCAAGTGTTTTATTAGATGTAAAATTCCCGCTTAATTTTCCTTCAGTTTCAGTCACGTTTTTAAATGTATAGTCCCAGCTAGTTAGAACCACAAAGTACATTTTAAATAACAGAAAAAATAGATTTAATATTGCTTAATTTATTTAACTGACTTTTTTTTTTTTTTGTCAAAGTATTTTACCCATTTATACAGCTAGGTAATTGTGTCTTGAGCTATACAGGGTAACTTTTGCTCAAGAGCACAAAAGCAAGATGTGGGACTCAAAGCTTTCTTTTCTGTATTGATAGTTACATCAATAATGGGCTGTTGCTTGCCTTGTATATGTATTATTATTATTTTTTAAAATTTTTTTTTATCAATGTTAATCTGTGTGAAGAGTTCTGTTGGTGTCTAGTGAAGACACATGTCTGTGACCTTTAAAAGGATCTTGTATAGATTAACCTTTTAGTGAGAGACACCAAATGGTCACTGCAGTGAACGCATTAAATTATTATTGTTGTTTTGTTTCTGTCCTTCCTTGTTTTCTTGAATATGTATGGCAGACAGGATGTATTTAAGTTATTTCCTCTTCTCAAGTGGCCTTTTTTTTTTTTTTTTTTTTTTTTTTTTTTTTTTTGCTGGAGGATCCAGCAAAGTCTATCTCAGGTGGAAAGATAATGTAACAAAACACGTGCTAGAAATATATGTACACTTTTTTTAAAAAACTTTTTTGCTTTCTCATTGTAGCACTTAAAATACTTTTCAACAAAGTATTTCAAATTTTTAGGTGACATTTTTCAACCAGGAACCACTTACTTTTTTTTCCTTAAATAATGGTTATGACCTTAAGCCAAAAGTTCCACAGGAAAATATTAACCCTATTGTGTGAGGAATGGATGCAATTTTGCTGTGATTTTTATGCATTGTGTCCCTTGTGTCCCTAAACGTCTTAGTTCAGCTGTGCTGTCTTATTCTAATTTGCTGCTTCTTTTGTGGAGGACAGTTTATAACAACATTCTCTGACTATGTAGACTGAGTGACCATGTGGAGGACAAAACTAAACTGCCCATCCTTATTTTCCCTGAGGGTAAGTTATGTCAGTGATTTACAATCCTGCTCTTTCCAGACTGCTTAAAGTGTTCTGCTCTGAATTTCTGCAGTAAAAAATGTAAAATAAATATTTTCAATTGCGTTCTTTCATGTCATGAGTTCTGCCTTGATCCTCATACTGCCCCCTGCTCTGAGTATGATTTCACTGCCTAATGAAGATGCCATATTAAGTCATAATGTGTGACTACTAATGCTTTCCTCAGGCACTTGCATTAACAACACCTCTGTAATGATGTTCAAGAAGGGCAGCTTTGAGATTGGTGCCACTGTGTACCCTGTCGCCATCAAGGTAGGAGGCAACTGTGACAACACTATCACCCCATGCAAACCTCCCCATCTGTCTGAGTGTCTGTGGTTTTTTTTTTTTTTTTTTTTTTTTTTTTTCCCCCCTCCTCCTCCTTGCACATAGTATGACCCACGCTTTGCTGACGCCTTCTGGAACAGCAGCAAATTTGGGATGGTCAACTATCTCCTGAGGATGATGAGCAGCTGGGCTGTGGTGTGCAGCGTGTGGTACTTGCCTCCCATGAATCGAGAGGTGAGCAGCTGTGCACAAGCCACTTTGTGGTGTCTTTTCCGGTCTCAAATGCACATACACGCACCACAATGTCACCACCCAGGGCCTCCACCTGGGTGCATGGATTGTATAATGAGGTTTTCCAGACACTGCTTTGAATATGAAATACATCTTCGGTCAGGGTCTGTGAATGCAGTTGTGCTTTTTCCATGTCGATGGTGTTTGTTAGTGTTGGGCTCTCTGGGGGTAGTGCCTTCCAGAGTGGTTGGTGGAGGTCTATTTCCCTGTAAAATCAACCCAGACTGAAATTAATGCAAATGGCCTATTGGTGTTTGCTTTGGAACCATGCAAATGTTGTTCTGCCTCGAGAGCATTTCCAAATCAGTGCTTACCAGTGGAGAGGGTCAGTACTAGGACATTTCCTCAGGGTAAATTCGTGTTACATCGAGGCAGTTTGCACTGGGCCAGGTTGAGGTGTCTGTTCTCGTTAATAGTAAGGTTATAGATAAAGTTATATAATGGAAAATGTATCTACCGTAACTGGTGACAGAATGGGTGCCTGATCTGCTGCAATACTGTCAGTTAAAAAGCAAGACAAGTAGGGAAATGTTAAGTTATGGTCTGTTGGTATAAAAAGAACTTGACTGTATTGTATTTTTTTTAATACAGTTAGTATTAAGAGGGCTAATTTAATAGCAAGTTTTTAACTGTAAAGTTCTAGAGCACACAGTCCTGGACTTATGATACAAATGACTGATATGCAAATATTTTGGCAGTTTCACCAGTGTCCTCCCATAAGGTTTTCTTAACTTTCAAGCTCAGACTTTCAAGATTACCTGTTTGGATATTAGTTGATTTATTTTATTATCCATGTCGTTTTTACAATTGGGCACTTAAGTGTAAGATCAAAAGAAGAGCAGCTACATTTGGTAACAAGTGGCGCCATTTAAAAAGGAAAAACATTTTCTATATTATGTTGAGAAGATTAGAAAGATAGTATCATTTTTATTTCAGAACAAATATTGCTTTGGGTCTGTCTACAACCAGACTGGACAGACAGTACAAAGCCCAGTTCTAGAATAATGGAGAAAAGACAATACACTACTGAGACTACTACTCTTATTTAAAAAGGGTTCTTTTGTCTTGTTTTTGCTGCAATGCCTGTCCTCTGTGCAGGAAGGAGAAGATGCAGTGCACTTTGCCAACCGAGTGAAGGCTGCCATCGCTAGACAAGGAGGTCTCGTAGATCTGCTTTGGTGAGTTGAATATGGTTAGTGCATCTCACACATCATTGTCTACAGGAAATTGCACACAACTTCTTCCTAGCTATGCTTACGTCACACAGACAAACCAGTGTTAGAAATGTGCTTCACACCTACATTCCAATGTTGAAAGACTTTGCTTATCTCTACTTACGGTCCTATAATTTGTACATTCATATTTGTAAATGCACCGTATATTCTGAACAGTCCTTCTTAATACTGTGAAATTATACCAGCTTTTTACCTTTCTCCATAGCATTGCCTGCTTTATTGCTCTTCATCAGCCTGCATGAGACTTCATGCTATGTTGGTGTTCAACAGTCAGCCATTGAGATATTTAGTTGAGATATTATTACCCAGTAATTTAACGCTGTTGTAGGGCACAACCTCCGGTTCACAGTCCACTGTTTATCTTCCACCCTCTTACCTATCCACTACATGTCACTGCATTTGCTCTGCTGCAGGGATGGAGGTTTGAAGCGGGCAAAGGTGAAGGATACCTTCAAGGAGGAGCAGCAGAAGCTCTACAGCAAGATGCTTGTGGGAGCTCAGGAGGACCGTAGCCGTTCCTGAACCAGGCGGAAGAGGACAATTGAAGGGAGAAAAAGACATGACTAGATACTTGCTGAGAGACCAGAACAGAACCTCTAGATGCAAACAGTCATGTGTATTGGGGACACTGATTGTCTGCCCTGTGCCCTACCTTCTTAATCAACTAACTGGGAGAGAGGGATGTTTCCTCTTCATCACATTGTCCTTTTCAGTGTTTTTTTTTTTTTTTTTTTTTTTTTTTTAAATTGTATTTAAAAACATGAACTGATACAGACCACTCTTGGCAGGTATGCTGGACTCTTCTCTATTTTAATTTTTACATTTCTTCTCACCCTGATCAGTTCAGTCCCAGTAGCAGAGACATGTATGCCAGAGGTTTGTGTAATAGCGCACAACTAAAAATGATGGCCTTTCTCCAATGATGGTCAAGAGTCTTCAGGTTTTTATATTAGAAGTTACTGTGTCATCTCATTTTATTTGTTGATTTACTTTAACATTTATGAAACAGTAATTATATGATGGAGTCAGGTCAAGAAAGTTATAGGAAAATGGACTGTTACAGGAGAGAAACTGGTTCTTTTTCACTCACTGGATTGCAGCTGAAAGTGCCATGGGTTGTTTTTTTACTTTTTAATTGTTTGTCCTTTAGACACTCCATTGTCATTAATTGAGAGAATGGAAGACTGGCTCTGGACTTTTGTATGCTGACATGTAAAATACAGCAATTACTCTTACAAGTGGTTTTTAAAGTGATTTCAAAAGTGTCTGCACATGCAATCCCTCAGAAACAACCTCTATCCTTACATCTTCAAAACCTCAGCTAAATGTCTAGATGATGCAGGAGAGCTTCCTAGCGAGGGTGACTTTTATCACTAAAAAGGTGAATTAAAACCCACATCTACCATATCCCCATACTCTATAGTTATCTGATCTTAGATGGGAAAAGTTATGAAAGAAAAGGTGAGTCATTCTGCTTTCACAGTGAAGTGAAATCTAGTACATGATAAAACTAGCCAGCTTTTGGGGAATTCTGGGAAAGCAGGATGTTGTAAAGTGTGCTTCTATTAATAGTAATACCACATAAAACCCAAGTGATTATATATCATGGTTACAGAGGCCCAGAAGATAACAAGGCCCACTGCAAGTGAGCAAACTTACTGCTAATTGTACAAGAACTGCTTGTTAACATTTATTCCCAACCATTCATTCACTATTAAGACAAAGAGCTTACTGTTAAGTTAACCATATATCTATTTCATCTGATGATATTTATTTTAAAGCATTAAGTAGATCAACTCCAAATAAGTTGTTTTCAGTAATGAACTGACTAACACAGGCAGGAAGCAGGATCTTATGTATGTCACTGAAGATTTTCAGCAGCATTCATGCTGTGGGTGAAGGTGATAAATTTATCCATTGCCACATATCTTCCAGTGAAATCCCATGTTCTAGTTCTAATAAACCATTCTGTCTCACCGAAAACATTTAAATCAATCCACACTGTCTTACTGGGAATACTGTTCCAAATAAGAAGGCTTATTGCAAGATGCAATATATGGGAGCATATTTTTTAAGTTTTGTACTGTAAGTACTATAATACAGCTATGCTATGACTTGTCAAAATGTTTGAAAATGGGTTGCAATTCAGACCTTTTCTTAATTGTTGCCACTTGTTTGTGTATATGAGAGAACTTTACAAAAAAAAGTAACATAAAGTTGACTTATCTTTTTGTCCTTTAGTTGCACTATTGTGGTCATGTCAGTCATAACAGACAAGTGGGCTATACAGTGGATATAAAAAGTCCACACACCCTTGCCAAAATGGCAGGTTTTGTGTAATAAAAAAAATGAAACCAAGATAAATCCTGTCAACTTGTTCCACATTTATTGCAAAATTGCAATCTATACAAAGAAGGTGAAAAAAGGAAGGAAAAAAATCCATGCAAAAACCTGGTTGCATTAGTGTGCACACCCTTTAATAAGGATATGGCTGCCTTCAGAATCAACCAATCACATTAAGTTTCATCTCAAATAGTAGTTAGTATACCGTATTTTCCGGACTATAAAGCGCACCGGATTATAAAGCGCAATATCAATGAATGGGTCTACTTTCATACATAAGGCGCATCGGATTATAAAGTGCATTCAGCGAAACAAAACAGTCAGATAAGTCAAACTTTATTCAACTCATTCACAATAACTCTCAACATTGTTCAGTTGTAACACAAAATACAAAACAATACACTCACTTTTTCAATTCATTCCTCTTCCACAAATCCATCAAATTCTTCATCCTCAGTGTTCGAGGTAAACAGTTGGGCGATTTCAGCATCAAGCATGCCCGGATCTCTCTCGTCATTATCCGAGTCAGTCTCATTGCTGTTACTTAGCTGTTTAGTGATGATTCCGCCCTTCGTGAAAGCTCGGACGGTACTTGAGACTGATACTTTAGCCCAGGCATCCACGATCCATTGGCAGATAGTGGCGTAACTTGCCTGGCGTGAAGTACAG
Source organism: Heterotis niloticus (assembly GCA_018136845.1). Classification (NCBI taxonomy): domain Eukaryota; kingdom Metazoa; phylum Chordata; class Actinopteri; order Osteoglossiformes; family Osteoglossidae; genus Heterotis; species Heterotis niloticus. The sequence continues at coordinate 7,514,797 of CM030890.1, forward strand.
TACGTATTACTTCGCGAGGCCCCTGACTACGGTAGCCGTAATGCTCCAACAATCCATCAAGCGGTGCGGCTTCGTAGCTTACCAAAGTCATTCTAAAACATTTTGACAGATTTTTGAGCACCGTGTACCACATAAAATCGGTTCAAGGTCAGTAAGCACAACCAGAATTAATACATAAGGTGCACCGGATTATAAGGCGAACTGTCGATTTTTGATAAAATTGAAGGATTTTAAGTGCGCCTTATGGTCCGAAAAATACGGTACACCTGATGTCAACTGTAGGATTATTCTGATATCCGCTTGGTTGCATCATACTCCAAAAACCATGGTCTGCAAAGCGCTTTCAAAACCTGAATGGGATCTCATCATTGAAAGGTATCAGTCAGGGGTACAGAAAAGTATCCAAAGCTTTAAACATCCCATGGGGGATGGTGAAGACAGTCATCAACAAGTGGAGAAAATATGGTTCAACAATGACTCTACCAAGATCAGAACATCCCTCCAAGATTGATGAGAAGACAACGAGAAAACTGGTCAGGGAGGCCACCAAGAGACCCACAGCAACATTAAAGGAGCTGCAGGTTTTCCTGGCAAGTACCGGTTGGTCCCTACATGTGACAACAATCAGTCATATTCCTCATATGTCCGGGTTGTGGGGTAGAGTAGCAAGACAAAAGGCTTTACTCACAAAGAAAAACATCCAAGCCCAGCTAAACTTTACAAAAAGGTATACTCAGTCTCCCACAACCATGTGAAAAAATATATTATGGTCTGATGAGACCAAGGTTGAACTATTGGGCCATAATTCCAGAAGGTATGTTTGCCACAAAAAATAACAGCTCATCATCAAAAGAATACTTTAGCCACACTCCCCCATGGTGGAGGCAGCATCGTGCTTTGGGGCTGCTTTTCTTCAGCTGGAGCTTTAGTCAAGGTGGATGGAATCATGAATAGCTCCAAGTATCAGTCTATTTTGGCACAAAACCTTCAAGCATCTGCTAGGAAGCTGAAGAGGAACTTCACCTTTCAGCATGACGACGACCCAAAGCATACATCAAAATCAACAAAGCAATGGCTTCACCAAAGGAGGATCAATGTTCTGGAATGGCCCGGCCAGAGCCCAGACCTTAATCCAATTAAAAATCTATGGGGTGACCTGAAGAGAGCTGTATGCAGGAGATGCCCTTGTAATCTAACAGATCTGGGAAATTTTTGCAAGGAGGAGTGGACAAAAATTGCCAAGTCCAGATGTGCCAAACTGATAGACTTTTACCCAAAAAGACTGAGTGCTGTAATAAAATCAAAAGGTGCTTCAACTAAGTATTAGTTTAGGGGTGTGCACACTAATGCAACAAGGTTTTTTAATGGATTTTTTCCCTTCCTTTTTTCACTGAACAGTTTCTGATTTGTTTTCACCTTCTCTGTATAGATTGCAATTTTGCAATAAATTTGGAATAAGTTCTGACAGGAATTGTTTCACTTTTTTATCACACAAAACTTGTCATTTTGGCAGGGGTGTATAGACTTTTTATGTCCACTGCATGTAAGGGTCAGTCATTTCTATTCTACTGGACTGGTATTGTAGTCTTCTAGTTAAGCAAGATAATTGTGAATATGGATCTAAACAGCAAGGCATCTGTGCTGACTTGTCTAAAATTTAAATTATTCCAAAAACTGCAGATGAAATAGAACATCACTCAACAATACTTCTTGTACTGCATGCATCAGCAAACCTACTGATTGCTAGCAAGCATTTTTTGGTGTTGCACGAATTACACATAAGTCATTTTTTGAGAATCTTTTAAGTCATTTTGAGACTCTTCATGCTTTTGTAATATACTCGTACACTGACTTATCGCTTGTCAAATCCTGACAAAATACTCAATAAACAGATTAAATTAGAACATTTAATAATCATAGCATATAATAAGCATTGTATTTTATGAACTTCTCTCCTTCGTCAGTTATCTATCTTTAAATAACACGAATATAAGTGTAGAACTTCCTGTATTTTTAATATAACGAACTAGGGGCCCTTACTATGACAGTTTGTACCTGCTTTTCTTGCCAACGCGTACTTTCTCGGGTATTTTTTTCATACAGACGAACCATTTTACAACCCCAAAACGACCGTGTTATTCATTGTTCAGAACAAGTAACAACATTATGGTGTTGGTGTCTTCTTCGCTCATCCACAATTTTTGCGAGTCGGCGACTTTTTTTATTTGTTTTTTTTTTTTTTTTTAACCGAACAAAGTCGACTTGGCACGAGCGTCCGCCCTCGCGGAAGCGCGCGATTTGAATAAACGCAGCGAACGGACGCGGGTGGGCGGAGCCTCGCGTCTCCAGCGACGTCACGCAGTGAGAGCAAACGCTCCGGGCCGGCGGGGCAGGAACTGCTCCAGCACGTCACCCGAAGACCTGCTTGTCTGGTGTCCGAGCTGCCTGGGATATAAGAACCGAATCCGAGCAGCATGAGTGGGACGCAGGAAGCCCGCGGGGTTCCACTCGCACACAAGAGCTAAACCTGAACAACAGGATGCAAACATCGAGACTACAGGACGCGGTGCAGCGCGGAGAACCTGAGATCTGAACGCTTAATTCAATTATAAGAACAGAAGGAAAAGTCCAGCATGAAACGTGTAGATACATCGGATCCAGTGACCTGTTTGGAACTACGTGGTTGATAATGTTCAGTTTCTGCTGACCTCGTGTGAAGTGTGCAACACTGCAGTGTGTGGACGCCCAGCACGCGTGTGCGATCTGTCGCGTTGGACGGTTAGTGGAGTTTGAGCTTTATGATGGGAACTCACACTACAGTCCTGCTGGTTACCGCCAACGTGGGCTCCCTCTTTGACCATGTGAGTACCTGTGCGTCCACCTTCATCACTTCATCCATACTCGTGTGAAATGGAGCCGCATGAGGACTTGATTCTGTTAGAGGGCATTAGAAATGGAGCTGCGGGACGGCGCGGCGCTTCTAGGTGCCACCTGTCAGCGGACCCACCTTTGCACATCTGCCGATCAGGGATCAGTTGGGACAGGACACTTTGGCTCTCGTTCGCGGTTGCTGTGCAAATTCTGTGTAAACTGTGCTGGGTTCTGTCGGGTTGTCGTTTGCACCGTTCCTGCAAGCGACCTGTGTGGTGTTTTGCCCAGGAACCGTCGAGGAATCAACATGCGAGGACGCTTTAAGGAGGAAAAAAAAAAAAACCGAGCTGTCCTCCCCATCTTTCAACCAAACAGTGTTGTAACGCTCTGTTTTATCCCCACCTCCACTGTAATGGCTTCTTCTAAAACAGTTACATATATCGCATTGGGAGAGAAAATGAGGCTGAAAGGGCGACTTTTTCAAAACGGGCCTGTTTTGTGCCTCAGAAGCCGTTTCTTTGACTGCAGCCCGGCTGTTTATACGTCTGTGTGTCGGTGTGTGCGCCTGTTCAAATGAAACAGGAAACCAAGCAGCGGCAGCTGCCCCTCCGCACACACACCCACGGCACCAGCACACACTCGCATACACACGGAGGTCTGCTTTTCCAGACTCCGAACCACCTCAGCTTCGGTGCCGGCGGCGGTGCCACCAGTCGCGCGGCCGTGTTAAAGCGCGACGTTCGCTGCGCCCAACGGCCCGGTCGTGAGGCGATTCTTTCGGCAATTCCTCAGGATAATATGACAAGCAGAATATAAAATAGCAAAGGAAACTCAATCTTATGAAAGTGCTAAAGCCTTTTTAACCCCTGCTATGAATATAAGTGTCACACTGCGTCGATATCGTCACCATGAACTTAGTCTATTTTCTCGTTCTAATATTATGTACTGTGTGCCAGATTTGTCTTCCTTCCCTAGTATTTTTTTTTTTTAACTGTCGAATATTCGGAGGTCCACCGACTATTTTGTTTTAAAAAAAAAAAAATACGGCTTTGCATGTTTGTCAGGTAAAAGTAATAGGCAGTGGTTTGAGAGTGTGAGGAGGACTGGTGGGGTTGCCCCTGTTCCCTGTGTGTGTGTGTTCGGTCCTTTGTCCAGTTTTCCCAAAACGGCCAATATTATAGTGGCCCAGAAAACAAGTGGCCTGTAAATTGTGTCTTGAACCCACTGGCAGCAGAATCATTGCTTTATTGGGCCACATTTTTAGTAGATATGATATCTCCTTTTCAGTCACATCTTCAAAATTTACATTAGCATGCACTCATATAGGAGACTCCTTTCTCCAAAGATGTTCAGTTTGAAAAGAATGTTTGTTTCACCCAGAGAGAAATGCAGATGCAAACACAAATCTCAAAGTACAGCCAGTTAGTGTAAACTTTATATTTTTACCAACATGCACTAATACACCATTAGTTGTACATAATTGAAGAACTTACTTGAATGCTGAGAGGGATTTAGCATTTCTGAGCAGAAACAGAATTCAACGCACCACATTGGAGCAGAACCAAGAACCTAAAGGCTTTTGATTTTGGACCCCTTGTGCACGAGACCACCAAGTGGCCAGAGCTGGAGGGGAGAAGGCGATCTGTCCATTGTAGACTGGAAAAAACTCTTGACTTTTCAGTTCACAAAAGTTGTACCTCAACTACTCTTTGGAATTTAATATTGCAACATCTGGTTGAATATTAATAGTCAGTACATGTTTTTTTTTCTTTTCTTTTTTTATAAATCAATTTTTATGTATATTCGACAACAGCAAATTCTGTTATACACTGACCTTTTGATATATCCAGATCTTGAGGGATCAGAACGATGTTGGCAATGTTAATGTTCAGTGGAGCTGTACACAGGTGTTGCAGAAACACCTCGCTCCCTACTATTCAAATAAGACAAATACGTGTCCCCACCGACCACCTCTTTGTTATGCCTTTTATTTAAACGCACCATTTTGCAGATCAAATTGCCTGGTCGTTCACATTAAGTTCACCTTGTATTTACTTGTGGGAAATGTTATTAGCAGCAGCATAACTGTTACATAAATTTTTCATATTACTGGAAAAAGTTTATTTGTCTGATAAAAGTAAGATTTTTTTAAACATTTTTTTTTTTTTTTTATTGAATCATCAGTGCTGAATTAGTAACTACTGTCCTTTGCACTGCCGTTTGTAAGTACAGTCGGTATTAGCAGGCTGACTTTCATGGACATGGTATTATTATCATAAAGAATAATTAAAAATTACCGGTATACTGCAGGATGTTGTTAGGAAAAGTATACACCAAATTTATACATCATAAAATTATCAGGAAAAACTATAGATGTAATGCAATAAAATGGCTTGTTGCCACCTGATTGCAACATCTCATCCTGCTGTTGTACATTAGTTTTCTTTGAACATCACATTTTTTTGGCGGTTGTTTATGAAGGAGCAAAAGAGAATAAACAGTTTTCAAATGATTGTGTTTTTTTTTCTGGCTCTTGCAGCATGCTGGGCCTCGTGTACTCACTGAGGGTTAAGGAGCTTGATGTCCACATCTGTAATTCATCATCAGTCATCAGTTTTCTTGCAGCATCTGCTTATTTTAAAAAGAATAGTGTTGAAAATAGTGGGGAAAGATGAACATTTTTCCTTGAAACATCCAAGAAAGCAAATCAGGTTCCTGTAAAAGTTGCTGGTCACAAGTTTATAATTTTTGAAGAATTTGATTCTCTTGTCCCATCAAATTATGGGTTGTTGTGATTGGCGATCCAATGGTATGAAATTACACTTGGGTGTTAATGGGAAAGATGCATGAATACTAATTCTGAATTTATGGTAGACAGGACTGTGACACGGCATGACTACACATGCAGGGTTGCTCACTACTCCTTCCCCATGCTTACTCATGAGCACAACATGCCAGTGGTTAGGTGGTGTAAGTGCCAGTAGGCAGCTTGTCTGAAAATTAGGGAGAGCTCAGAAAGAAGACATACCTGTTGTGATGGTGTTTTATTCCTGTTGTACTTTTAAATCCCATTTGTTGGGCTGGTCTGAGTTTTATACATGCTCAGCTTTTTCCTTGCTTTGTTAATGAAGGCTTAGGTTTGTTTTGTGTGGATGTCTGTTGAAGCAGAGCTTAGAAATCCTGCAAAAGGTCATTCTTGGCAGGGGTGGACTGTATTATGGAAGGGAGATGATTTTTGACTGTTAGTGTGTTGCTTAAGTACTCTGTCACCATGGTGAGAAGAATGCTATATCAAAATAAATGGGAACTTCAGCTTTCATTTTATGCTGTGGCCTGTTTTGCTAGTTTTGTTTTGCCAGAATGGAGGCTTACAAATATAACCACAAGCTGTGTCGTCAACAGGAATTTCTGTGAATTTCCATTCCACTATGTGCAATGAAGATGTGTATTTAAAGATTATTGTACATTTCCTCATTTAACAAATATTCAAAAGAATTTTGCAGTTTGTACAGTGTGTTGCTTGATTTTTTTTTTTTTTTTTTTTTTTTTTTTTTTTATTTATTAATAATTTTATAAGGTTGCTGTCAGTTATGGTGTTAACAAACTGGAGTGTTCCAAACTGGAGACCGTTCTTTTGGTTTGTGATGAAAGGAGAAGTTATTGAAAGAACAGAGAAATGTCACAATAGTGAAACACGGTCACATAGACATGTTATGCTGGTCATTGAGAGTGTAGAAACTATTGTAATGAATAAGTTAAAAATTATCGTGAATCCTGTAAAACATCGGCTGGAATACTTCTATTCAATACAATAAAAGTTCTTTGGCATTCCATTAAAAGCTACAGTGTTTTTGGTCACATTTTGTCATGTTTGATGAAGCCATTGTAAATTTTTAGAGAACGGTTATAGTAATATTTACCCTCAATCATTTTGCTGTGCATATACCGATCAGCCATAACTTTAAAACCAAATATTGTTTAGGTACTCCTTGTGCTACTCTGACCCCCCGAGGCATGGGCTCCACAAGACCTTTGAAGGTGTCCTGTGGTATCTGGCACCAAGATGTTAGCAGCAGATCCTTTAAGTCTTGTAAGTTGCAAAGTGGGGCCTTTGTGGAGTGGACTTGTTTTTCCAGGACATCCCACAGATGCTCGATGAGATTGAAATCTGGGGAATTTGGAGGCCAAGACAAAACCTTGAACTCTTTGTCATGTTCCTCAAACCATTCCTGAACAGTTTTTGCAGTGTGGCATTGCTTTCAGTGGTAGACAGTGGTTAGCATGGGTACTTTGACTAGTCTGTGGCAACGCAGCCCCATACACAGCAGCCTGCGATGCACTGTGTGTTCTAACACCTTTCTATCATGGCCAGAATTAAGGTTTTCAGCAATTTGTGCTACAGTAACTCTTCTATGGGGTTGGACCAGATGGGCTAGCCTTCGCTTCCCACGTGCATCATGACCCTGTTGCTGCTTTGCTGGTTGTCCTCCCTTGGGCAACTTTTGTTAGGTACTAACCACTACACAGTGGGAACCCCCCGCCACAACACCTGCCGTTTTGGAGATGCTCTGACCCAGTCATCTAGCCATTATAATTGGGCCCTTGTCAAAGTTGCTCAGATCCATACGTTTGCCCATTTTTCCTGCTTACAACATATCAACTTCAAAAATTCACTGTTCACTTGCTGCCTAATATATCCCCCCTTATCCCTTGACAGGTGCCATTGTAATGAAATAATCAATGGTATTTGCTTCACCTGTCAGTGGTTTTAAGGTTGTGGCTGATCGGTGTATGTTTCCTGAAAAAATCTTTTTGGGTTTTTTGATAAGGTTGCTTTGGGAGATGTTTTATTGCTGCTTTGCAGGGTAATGAACAGTGTTTAGTGTGCTACTTTGGCTATAAAACATCCTATACCATATAGATATAACAAAGTTTAGATGGGAAGTTAAGAAAAACCAGCACTTTGAACAGACTTTATAAGCAGGACATAAATAATCATCACAGTAGGTTGTCACACATTAACCTGGTTTTTGTTCAATCTGAATAAAGTTTATGTATGTTCTCAGTGCCCCTTGCTGTTAAGTTGAGAAAGCAGCTTGACTTGGTAAAGGGCTTTGGCAGGAGGGCAGTGTTTCTTTGTTTGACACTCACAGGATCTTGCGTTGGGTTCTGCTGGCAGGAAGGCTTGGGCGAATCTAGGTAATCTGCTTTCTGCTTCAGCTCGTGCTATCTTTAAATTCTTCCCTAGTTTTTAATGACTTTTGCCCCTGACTGTTTGCTTGTCCTCTTGTTTGTTCAGACTATACACCGATGCTCAGAGGTACGGATTGGCTTTATGCTTAACGTGAGAGGTTCCCTTCATTACCGTATTGAGCAACATGTTACGTGTACGTTGGTAATGTGTGTCGATCTAGTTAAGTTTCTTGGGTGAACTAATAATCGGGTCACCTAAGTGCTGGATTGTGATGTAATAATCTAATTTAAGTCCGGTTTGGTTGCATTTTCAGAGCAGTTGTGATAACAAGCTCTTTAGTACACCTGAAGTATAAGAGTTGCTTTTGCTTGTGTGGAAACAGTAAAGGTCCATAAGAAATTTTGTGCACGTTACTGCCTGGCACCTGAATGTGGTCTCTAAGACAAAGCCAACATGGCAGAGCTATCCTTTATCAGTACTGCAGGGTTGTGGTGGTGGTCTGATACCTATCCTAGAGGCACAGGATGTGAGAGAGGATACACCCTGGATAGGACAGCAGTCCAGTGCAGGGCGATCTCACACACGCTCTTTCTCAAACTTGCAGGCAATCATCCATTTAGATTCACCCGGTCCACTTGAAGCACAGGGTGAAACTGGAGCAGCCCGAGAAAGAAGGCATGCATGGGGAGACATGTAAACTGAACATAGACTGACCTGCATTTGAACCAACAGGTCGGGGGCTGTGAAGCATTGGTATTGCTTCTTTTTCATTTTGCAGTGTTATCTTTAAAAAGAGGAGGGCAAGCAGTCTTAAGGAGGCTGGTAGTTAAATGTAGGAGGCAGGTAAAAAGGTAAACATACAGTCAGTGTTGCTCCTAGTGTGTTTGTACTGAAGTACAGAAACTGTAGGCCTCTGCTAAGGACTTTGAACTGGTTGTGGATTAGTGGAATAATTTTTGACTCTGTAGTTTTTTTTTTTTTTTTTTTTTTGATTTAATTTTAGGAATTACTCAGTGTCTGGTACTGTATTTTTGTTTGCAAAAATTGCTTATGGAAATTTGGCTCTGGGTCCCATTTTCCTGTTTCCATATCTGGGGTTGTTAAGCTGCAGCGGATCCCAGCGTGGGCGTAAGATTCCTGTAAAAACATGTTGTGGGGAGGGGTAAGCCCTGTGTATACAGACTGTTCCAAACATGGAGGACAAGTAGCTTGTTTTTACTACCATTCCCCAGGCTCAGAGCAGCCTGGCAGGGGTACCAGGGTCTGTGCAGGTTGTCAGGTTGAAACTAAACTGTAGATACTGCAGAACTGTGGTGATGGAGTTACTACATTCATAGGGCCTTGCAAATTTATTATACCCTGACTGTTTATTTGACACTGAGTATTATTACTGTACCACCTTTCCTTGTGTTAAGTTGTCCTTTATTATTGTTGAAATTTTACTTGAGTAATTGGTAAATTTTGTATTTTTGCTTAGTTTTTCATGTAGTGGAGCTGTCACTGTTCACCTTGTGCAAAATTGAACATCCCAACTCCTGTTGTAGTTTCCTTGAGCAAGGAGCTCGTCCGGAGTTGTTCCAGTAAAAATCCACTTTGTGTGTCTATGTCCATAGCTTAGTATTAAAAGCCACCATAACATGTTAAGTTACACCAAGATTTTGTCACGCGAGTTAACAATACGATAATATACTTGGGTGACAGATCCTGTAAAAGTTTGCTTTTTGGTTATTTGTAAAGGCTGTTATCCAACAGGGATGTCTAGCTCTGTTTTGTACAAGCGTGGTGGGATTTCACAGCTTGAGTATCCCTTGACTGTTTACATGTCCTGGACAACGCAAACAGTTAATTATTTTGCTAGGCATCCACATTTGAGTCTGGAGCCAAGAGTGTTTCAGCATTGTTGCTTCACCTCCTACAAAGCCACTCTTGACATTAGCAATGGCTGCTGCCAGAGATAAGGAAATTGCACATTTTACCATAATGTACCGATTGTTACCATAGAGAAAAGCCAGAGATGCAAACCATGAATATTTGATTGGCTGAGCATCTGCTGTGCCAGGATTCTCCCATTCTGTACTTTGGTTTCTGTGCCAAATAGCTTCTGATGAGTCCTGGGCGGTTTAGGTCTCATGTCTGCTATCTGTTGTCACCGCAGGGCAATAAACAGCATGTCTTGCCATCACATCCTGCCCCATCTGATAGTTCACTGCCAATCTTTAATCTGTGCAAAGGAAAAGGGGGGGGGGTGTTGAAGTCACCCATGTGGAGGATTTGCAATGAAGCAGTGGCACATCTGCATGCTGTGGGTAGTTAGTTGCAGCAGGTAGCCTTCTAATAGTCCATTACCCTGTTAGTGTGTTTGACTGGCAGGTTCCAGCATTCTTGTTCCATATGTGTCCAGTGGTCCTTGTGCTCTGCTTTCTTAAATTCGAGTGTCAGACCCCCAGCTGTCTGGTTCCCTGTGTGTCTAGCAGCCTCAGCATGTCTTTCTGGCCATGCAAAGTGTTTATGCAAAGCATCACTTGCAATGCACAGGGAGCGCGCATGTGCATGTTTGTTTTCCCATGATGAGTGAGAGGTGAGAAGCCACACGTGAGGCGTGTTTGCGGAATCACCTCATTCTTTGAGCATCACTGGCTGAAAAACTTTTAGCTGTATGGCCAACAGCACCTGTTTAATATGCATTTCTCTAAATTTGTTCATATGTTCTCTACAGCAGCCTAAATTTAAAATGTCTACAGCACCCATGAAAATGTATAAAGTGGATGAACAAAAAATAGAAGTGCCAAACTGCATGTAAATGTCAACTAAGGATTAAGGAGTTATGCTTCTCTTTGCTGTCAGAACAGCTTCAATCCTTGGAATGCTGTCACACAAAACCTTAACTGTGCTTAGTGCCATATTAGACCTTTCTTCAAGGAGACCAAGTTATTTCAGGGATGATTAGGGTGTTTCTGTAAAGCATTTCACTTTGTCTACTTCCTAAATCCTTTTTGAATCCCTTCAGTAGGTATTGTCATGGGAGCAGTCTGAGGGAACTGTAACTGCAGCATCTGGTCAATATGATCGCCTGAAAAGGCTCTGTACCCCTCAGCTGCTATATGCTTACAGAATCCAATAGCATAGTTGCACACGCTGTTACTGATGGGTACGATTTTTCTATAAAAGTCACAGCATGCACTTTATGTTGCAAAATGTGTTGAAACTGTTTAGTGGTCATGTTGGAGGCTGTTCTGTGGCATCCTGGTAAGAGTCCAGACCATCAGTCCTTGCAGTGGAGACTTGAATCCACTGTCCCTCTCTTTATTTTATTTATTTATTTATTTATTTATTTATTTTAATCATTGTTTGTCATAGACTTTTGATATTTTTCTCACCAGCCTCCTTCCAGTGTTAAATAAATGAACATATTTTGTGGCTGATGGACTATTTAGCCTCTTCAGGGTTTTGTGTCAATGCATTAAAACACTTGAACGTTGAAGAGGTCGTTGTCAGAGCTGTTGTGTCTTAAACACATTGATAGTTAATATGCAGCTTTTATGACTCAGCTTTATAATATTATTTTAGAGTTTTAGTACTTTTTCCCATGCATTTTCCACCCCCTAAATTATAAAATTACTCTAGGATGATTTTATTTGCTCATCCTTAAGTTGTAATTCAGTGACTGCTGAATACACACTAATGTTCAGCTTGAAATGCACTTTGTTTTATATTTTGTTAACTCACAAACTAAATGTAAGCTAGAAAATTCAGCTGAGCGGTGGGAAATGACAAAATGCTTGTAGTAATGAACATCACAGGTGTGTCTTTGCAAGATCACTGTCAGCCACTTCCCATCATCCTGCAGATGGGAAGGTCATGGAGATGTTATAGGGAAATAATATAGTTTGTTGGGGATCACTTAGATGTCACATGAATGGGGAATGTTAAGCACGTTAAACTCACAAGGCTCCGAATGAGCAGGAAGTCGAGAGTACGTGCTTGGGGGACTGGAGGTCAGGACCTCGCTCTGAATCTTCTGCTCCTTGCTGGGACTGAACGGCTGCCACCTGCCATCTTGGCCAGAGTACATTACTGTCCTTCAGGCAGGGCAGTGAACAGGGCAATGTTTCCGTATGCTGTTTTTATTCTGCCTGCTCTCACTTTACGGTCCTGTGTGTGCTGTCTTCAATTTATTTGTTAGACTTTGACTCCGGTTGTCAAAATCGAAAGAAAGAACTATTAAACAGTTGTCTTTTTCCTTATTGGCTTATCATGTGACTCAGTTTTAGTGAAAGATTTGCTATAAAGTTTTAGCAGTGAAATACGGTGGAATTAACTTGCAAATGTAGAAATTCAGCCTTTGTTTAATCATACATCTGATAGTTGACAACTGATGTTTCTGTTGCTGCTCATTAAAAACATGTTTTTGTTCTTCAGGTGGGTGAAATTGAGAGCCAGTGGCTGCGCGAGTTCCTCATGGTGAGTTGGGCTTTGTATTTGCTGCTGCCATTGCAGTTTACAGTACACAAGAACTGTGCAGGAATTTCAGTGGTAATGTGGGAAACTAATGCTTCTAAGAAGGTGCAAGAACCAAGAAAAACTCTTCTAGATTTTATCATATCTAGCCGAGGACACATTTTTTTTTTTTTCTTCTTTCTTTTTCCTTTTCCTTTTTTTGTGGTTTGTGGACTTCTTTCTTAACATGAAGTTTGTAGTTTTAAACTCCTTCACTTTTTATTTTATTTTTAAATTTTGCTTTAAAATCTTAATGATGTGTGGTACCTCTAAATCTATGTAAGTAATAGACTTTCCTTATATAATGAGCCCTTAGTTTTTAAGAATTCACACGAAGAGCAAATTTTTTTTTTTTTTTTTTTAATCCATCTATTAGTAACCACTTGTCGAAGGCAAGGTTGGAGTCTTTGCAAGAACCGAAAAGTGTTTGACTGGGTACACGTTGGATGGAGATAATTTGGCTCAAAGATGTTTATGATATAAGCAAATAAAGTCAACAACATCATAATTTGTCTCTCACTCTGCAAAGCATGGGGCCATTAGGCTGCATTAGTGACAGATGACTTTGTGATTCAAAGGATGATCTCTGTATCTCTAAAGCTCAGTTTCTGTTTGTTTTTCAGTGACAGATTTTCTAACACACACACTGTGGCGTCTGCTTGTTTCACAACATTAACAATACTTATATACTAAATGCAATTCAGAAAATAAACATTTTTCCACTGTAGGTGTGTGTGTATGTATGTAAACTACTTCTGCATATAAGTCCCTCCTGTTATTTGATTATGAAAACCAGTACTTTGAATATAAATCCTGTTATGTATGTGGATAAAACTGGGGGGGGGGGATGTGGGGTGAAGCCATCTACTACGTGTGTTAGTGTCATGCAGTTAAAACAAAATTGTGAGAGAACCATTGATGTGTGGGACCTGAGACATTGCTGACTTCCTGCTTTTTCCCTGCAGACAGTGCAAGTCTACAAGCCACGCTTTGTTGCCCTACACTTCCAGGAGGTGGGAGGAAAGGAGTACAAGATCAACATGCGTCATGCTGAGAACTTTCTGTGGTAAGATCATAGACCCCATCCTGTTCAGACCACATGATGGACTACTGGAGGGGGCAAAGGCCTTGTCAAGTGGAACATTTTGCAGTGGCTTCAGACTCCTTGCATTACTAATTTTTTTTCAGAAGGATAATGGATTAGGTGAACCTGATTAAATGAAAGTAAACCTACAGAAATGTGCCAGTGTACCATGAAAATGGACCCAGAATTTGCCTATAAAGCACACCTTATTCTAAGGTTTACAAATAAACTTAACTGAGATGTCTGGGATGAAAGTAATAATCCTGGTAACTTTTACAATTTTCATCTACCAGGAAAATTGAGTCAAGTGAGGAGATGAGAGACTTTGACAGGGCCTGTATCTACATGGACAACAACTTTAAGGCTGTGGACAACTTCACAGTAAGTTTTTCTAGGGAATCTTTTTTTTTTTAAGTTTTTATTAAAATTTCCACTTAAACTAATAAGCTGAAATGTAGTTATTGCATAAATTCATTAAACACAAAAAAAAAAGAAACAAATTAGTCTTGTGGACAGCAAAGAAGTTTCCAGAATGTGCCATGGCTGATTCAAAATTAATACTGTTTGCAGGCTGGAGAATTTGCTTTGGACTTGGACTTTTTATTCCACTTCCATTAAACTGCAACCTACTAAATAAGGAAGATTCAGAAAAGCTTTATGTTTCTCAATTAGGGGCAAGCTGGAAGTGCATTCTAAAAAAGAAAAAACTATCAGGTTATTATATTAACTGACTTAATATTTTATAAAATAGTAGATCTGGAGCATAGACTAAAATGATGCCCATACGTTGCCCTGTGATAAGTCTTCTGAGTTCCTACCGCTAGAGGGCGCCATCAGCTTATCATGTTTGATTTTAGAAATAAAACAACTTGCACAATACCGCCTTTTCAGTATGTTTTATGTTAAATGTTTAAGTAGGACAAGAACTTAAGACACATTCATATATTATTTTGACTTGTGTATTTACTGTATGTAATGTGAACAGTTTAGTTGTACAAGTCTACATTCAGTTACCTGAAATATTTTTACATTAATTCATCATACACTCTCAGCCATGAATATTTTCAGCAACATGTTAGAGCTTTAATAAAATGATTAACATTATTCAGACAACACAGTTGGTCCTGTCATCCTTGGCAGAGCGACACTTTTCCATCATCACAACACTGCATGTTAAGTGGAAACTAGGGTGTAGATATCCAGAAACTCAAAAAGATCATTTCCCCATGTTTAAGGCATGCACAGATTTGCTGTCAGAGCCACAGCTTTTATATGTCACTGTCTGGCAAACAATGTAATCGGCTGACTTGCCACAGCTCACTGGCTACTAGAACATGTTTTTAAATTAACTGTGCTACAGAAAAGCTGTTGCCGCTGTTTTGTGAGGCATCTTTGCCATCATGTTCAGTTGTGAGCAGTTACCTGGCGACGGCTGCAAACAATTATAATACCTCTCGCACATCATGTTTCCAACCTGTGTGTTTGCTCGCGGTTTCTGCTCCATTGGATCTTGTCACATGCAACTGCACATCAAGTCGCTTTGGCATGTAGAGTCTTGGTCTATGTGCTCTGTACTCACTGCTTACCCATGTTATTTATTTTGGGATGCAGAAGGCTGTTTGTGGGTGCTTCCTGGGTAACCTGTTCACTATGTGCTGCGTGCACATGGTGGGTCTTTGTTTTTATACCTGAAATAAAAGGTATGTTGTTGGACAGTCTGTGCTCCCTTTCTGTTTTTGGTTCCTCTACCTCTCCTTAGCTAATGTTCTCCCTTCTCATTGCCAGCAGGGTCCTCTGACATATTTTCACTGTCTGCATCAAAAAAGCCATGAGGAGCAGAAAGTCAACATCAGCATGTTGTTAGGCTAAATGCACTTTTTCCTCTTCAACATCCAAATTTGCATGATTCAGTAAAAACACTGAGCCAGAACAGTACGAAAGTGCAGAATTTTTTATGGAAATTTGTTTAAAATGATGTAATATAGCATATGGGTTAAAAAAAAGTGTTGGCATGTATTTGCCATATGTGGGTGATTTGAAATTTAATTACCATTTTATTTTTTAAAGTACTCTTAACAGAAAGATCCACAGCAATTGAAAACCTGAACACACATAGTATAATTATTGGTAATAAAGGAAGACAAAGACAACAGTTTGCAATTGGTGTTTAGAAATAGAAAAAAAAAAAAAAAAGCAAACTGATCATGAAGGAGAATAAAGCACAAAAAAGCCAACAGCATACAATAAAAATAAACCTCTGTGGGCATCTAAGTAACAGTGGCTACCTACATTTCTTGGGCATTCTAATGAGAATAAACATATCCATCCACCTCTTCATGGATAATTGCTTGCCCATCCTGAAGGTGTACACACAAATGCACAATGCAGGCAATTCAGAGTCACCAGTGCACCTGTAACACATCTAGACTGTGGGAGGAAACCAGAGCACCAAAAGGAAGCCCATTTAAACACAAGGAGAACGTGCAAACACTGCACACAAGCTGAGCTAGGACTAAAGTAACAGGACAGGAGCTGTGAAACTATACCTGGTGTACCACCTGTACAGTACATATATGCTCACATAATACATGAGGCAAGTGAGATATAACCAAATTCAAAATTTATTGTAAAATATTGCATTTAAATGCACAAAGGACAAAAGTTCATACTGCAGCTTGATCAGGCAATATGTCCCCAACTTGGTGCACAGTGCGAGTGTACCCAGTAGTGATATGGGAGCAACCTGAATTCACTTTCAGTTAACAAGCAATCCCTGTTACCTCAGTAAAAATTACCCAACTGCCTGTATAAATCTGTAAATGATTCTTAACTATTTGATAACTTTTAGCACTGGAATGTACCTGGAGAAAAAGTAATCAGCTAAGTGAATAAATCTGAAAATAAGCACCTTCTTGGTGGCATTTTAGCATGTTATGTTTAACAGAGTTCTGGGTGTTGCTTACATTTTCCTTGTCTGTTAGCACATCTGTTTATATCATTATTCCTTTTCTCCCTCCCACCACTTCTTGTTTCCTCCCTGTTGGCGTTTGTTGTTCTCCAGCCTCAGTATCTCTCAGTGCTGATGGTCATATTATTGGTGAACTGATCTGTCTTTTCAGCCAACATCTGCATCACTTCGGCGACCTTATCCCCAGAGTTTAGCCAGGCCATGACTGAGATTTGAAAGCTGGTCACATGTTGCTGGGAGCCTGTGCAGACTACAGATATTATTTTTAAGACAAACATTATATTCTTTTCACAAGTCTGTCCTGGCTGCACTTGCGGTATGAGACCAACATGGTTCCCACTGGGCCAGCTGCACAGGTAAACCAAGACCCTCCACTGGGGAGGGGGCGTGGCACACACTGGGAGTCAGCACATCTCCTCTTAGACAGCAAACATGGACGGGGGAGGGCAAAGTTAATAAATTTAACTCTAGATTAAAACTATTGATTGTCCCTCACATTTGTAAACAATAAATAAGGAGGGCGGAAGAGTGCTGGACAGGTGGGACAATGTCCCCCCTCTCGATGGTGGCCAGTCCCTCTCCTCATTCTCATTTCGCCTGCGCTGCCGACATTGATTTTCAATTTGTTTCCCGTTGTGCTGCAGATCGGTGCCCTCGCAGGCTGTGGGCTCCAGGGAGGGAGGGGGGCGCTGACTGTTGGGCTACTCATGCACCTTTGTATAAATGGTGTTTTGATAAAAAATCGCTTGTAAGTCAATAAATTTTTATTAAACTGTTCAGCTGGCTGATTGATGAAGATGGGTGAGAGTGTGCTGTAGGGTCTAGCAGTGTGTGACTAGTGTGTATGGATTGGGGGTGGGGGAGGGGGATGAAGTTATAACTCTATTCTAAGAGGACCACATGCAAATTTTCAAAATTCACTTGTGTTCATTACACAGTCACAGTTATTTTTAGATAATTCTCTTTAAGTTATAAAGGCAGATGTATGTTTTGACAGGTAAGAAAATTAAGTAGATTTCAGTTTCAGTGAAGTGGGAAAAGGGAATTTTGGAATTCATGTCTTGTTTTGTTAGTTCAGGGGTACAGGCACGGTGAGATCTGACAAGTCGTAAGTTATAAGAGAAGCTTTTCTGTTTGTGGGGTAAACTTGCCCTATTCTTCTCTTATTCCAGTAAACACTATTTGTTTTCACAGTAACTCCCATGCTGAAGAAATGGCATGTAGAAACACTATATTGGAATTTTTTAATAAAATGTATAAAATTTTAAATTGGGAGAAAAAAAAACACATTTTTTTTGAAAACCAACACCAGTTGACCAAAGGGAACAGGTTGCTGTGTGAGCAACATCATGGTCCTTCAGGTGTAAATTTTGAGAGACCTGTTATGAAAATAGTGCTGACGTGCAAGTTTTTGCATTTTAAAGGGTGAATCTGTTGGTACCCAAGTGCTGGTGGCACAGTAGCTTCAGTCTGATGCCCTACTCTAGTGTGGAGGGGAAAGCCGGGTTTACCTGCCAGTTCCGGTAGAAGGCCTTCAGGTGCGAATGCTAAGCACCGTTTTGTTGTTCTGATGCAGCTCGCTGAAGATCCCAGTTGTTGCTGCTTTGGTTTTGCAGATTGATAAGAGAGCAAAGCCCATCGTGCAGCTGCAAGGTTTGTCAGGGCTGGCCCTTTAAGGCAGTCTACCTCCTACAGTACCGACAGCTTTGTCTCTAATCGCCGTGTGCCCTGGGCTGGTCAAGGGGACAACGCTGTCACATTAAATGAGGATCACTTTGACCTGGAGATTAATTGCCTCTTCGGGGGGAGATATTTTATGCTGCTGTAGGTTGAAGGGGGTGCGACATGGCGTCACGCCTAAGATCCCCTGGACACCAGCTGATTTTTCTTCTGCCTCCAGCCCACAGCTACCGACAGCAGCCCTGCTGCTTAATCCCTTTTAAATGGTTTTAATTTTCTGTTTCTATTGATCTCACGGGGCACGATTAATCAGATCAGTGAAGCAGGCAGTCAGTACATTAAAAATTGTCAGGCCACGTCAGAGATGATGTTTAGGTGATGTGTGGGTGTGAGTGCACGGCTGAGGTGGGGATGGGATTCGGCACTGTTCGAGCTGAAAATAGGCTGCCGAGGCAGGTTAGCGTTGTCATGTTGCCAAGCGAAGTTAAATACAATCGAACCATCGCTGCTTAAGATCAACCCTGAACACTAGCTCTTGACCCCAGCCTTAGTTCAGTCTAGTCAGCATTCAGACCAAGCCAGAGCTAATCTGCATTTGTTTTTCCGTTCTGTTTCACTCATGCAGTATTTAACCCCCCCCCACCACCACCACCACAGGCTATTTAGCCCAACTGTCCCTGGTTTCTATTTTTAATGAGGACTGGCAGCAGAAACAGTGTGTTGTGTATTGGATCAATTACAAGGAAGTAGGTTTTTTTTTTTACTAATTCAGCAAAGCATAAAAGTCAGGTTATCATAGTTAATGGCCTTGTTTGCTGATACATAAAGCATATTTCTTTATCTGTTTTTAACACCCCGAGGCTATAATCGTATGATGCAAAGTTCAGCTTTTATCGACTAGTCTGATATACGGTGCAGACACAGATGCATACGCTCTCGTAACTGTTGTGAATTTCTGTTTGTGTTTTCACTCAGGCCCTGGGAAGCATGTACTTCATCCACAAGTCCCTGAAGAACATCTACCAGTATGATTTTAGCGGTGAGTAGGAATGTCTGTTAGTGGCTGCCTCCCGTTTGTAGCAACCGGACCATTAAAGGGCTGTTAACAATTAAACTGGGAATAAAAGAAAGTGAGTCTGCTCACACCCAGTTCTTATGCTTTCCAGGCAAATACCTGCAGATAAGATTATGGTATGGTGCACAAACTGTAGATCCGTGTTGCCAATCTTTGCAAACACAAACTGAGCCAAGCTTCCCATCTCTGGGGCCAAGAGATACTAGCATTTTATTCATTTTTTGAGGCTTTTATTCAGGGTGGCTTGTGTGGCCACTGTGGGGAAAAATACTACAGGTCTCAGTACCAAGCACAACAACGGCGTCCTCATCAATCTCTCTAGTCTGCTGGTTTCTTATGTCTGCATCTGACTGTGTTTCTGATCCATGGCCGTTTTCGTTGGTACATGGATTTTCAGTTATCAAGGTATGATAACCAAATATTTGATCCTTGTTACTGATAATTGTTGTTCCATCAATATTAACTATGTTGGTTCCAAATATGATTATTTGCTCATTTAGCTGATGCCTTTCTCTAAAGTCACTTGCAGTTTTAGTGTCACTGTAAGCTACTTACAATGATTTAGACATTTATACAGCTGGGAAATTACTACTGGAGCAAATCAGGATAAATATGTCGCTCAAGGATACCACAGCAGGAGGTGAGATTTGGATTGCAAGGTGACAGCTTTTAATGCTACAGTACCTGTAACTATATAGTGATGGAACTAAGGAGGGAAGCTGCAAGAAAAAGGTGTCCACCTATCCTGGTTTCCAGCGCGTCCGCACTTTAGTTATCCCTCTCCTTTGTGTTTTGCAGATCTGAGTTCTTTTTAGTTCTTGGAACTGTGAAGATGTTTGCGATTTGCAAGATAGCGAGTAAGTTGGGTTTAAGCAAATGGCTGGTTGTGCTGATGCGCAGTCTGGTCACATCACTGTTAACAAATATCCTCGAGAAGTAGTGCAATGGAAGAGCCATAAAGCACCCAGCCATGCCATTCCTGCTTGTAACACAGCCGGATCAGCCCCTCCAAACACAGGCTAATGGGCTGATTATAGATGTGCTCATCATGTATGCGGCTGAGATGAATCCAGCATTAGTCTATTGATTGGTGTTTGCATGTTTTCTTACTCTTTTACCCTTGTCTCCCCCCGAACCCTAACCTACAGTGAAGGATTTCAAAGCTGTCTCAGGACATAACAAATACATTGGCATGCTGGATGGGGTGACTACGGTGGAGAAAGAAAAATTCCCAAAGAATTTCTGGCCTGATGTGAGTGCAGAGGGGTGGTAGGAGGATGTCAGTGGGACCAGAAGGGTGGTTGGGCATCTGGGTCCAGCCCAAACAAGAGTTGGGGAATCTCCAAGATTGGAGACCTTTGAATTTCACATTAGCATTGACCTTTATGAATCTGGGGAAAAACTGTCAAGCATAACTGAATTATTACAGGTCCCAGAAAACCTAAGGCTTATTTAATTGTAAGGGCAAAAGTATTGATTCCACAGAGGGGAGTGTGCGGGAGAAAAACAGCTTTTTGTGTTTCTCTAGTGTTTTCAGCATATTCTGAATTTTATATTTTATTGCTGGAAGGCCTGCAAACGATATCCTGAATGTGGGATTGTTGTGTTTTACAGTTCAAGTGGTCCAGGAAAGGGTACATGAGGACCCGCTGGATTATTCATAACCAGTAAGTACAGGCAGCACCTAAATGTTTATTTGTGTATTTTTCAGCATTTTTTTTTTTTTTGAGCTTTCACAACTTTATTTCCCTTCAGACAGCTAAGATGCATTGAGTGGGCTGATGGCTTGAGGATAAACTGAGAATGCAGTACAGCGAAAGGTCTTTAGAACATGCAGTTGCCATCTTCAGAATGTGCATTTTCTGTTGCTGTCTGTATCCTCAATGCCTGCTATTCCCACTTTTCTCAGTTCCCTACAGATAATTAATGTTCCAATGAAGCCTTTTCAGTCCTTTGCAGTGTTGCGATCAGTGACAAACATGTCAAGAACACGTCACCAAGCATTTTCCACTTTCGCGGGAACAATGGTTACTGTTTGCTTTCCCTTCTTGTTTCCACTGGCCTATGAGACAACGGCAGTCCGTTCCCAGAGTGCTGTATGGTTAGCATGTGAGTCAACACAGCACACCTTTTGGATGCACATTAACTGTGGTCAGGTGACGGAGAAAGGGAACAAGGGAACACCCACCCGAATGGCGGGTGTCCATGCCTGTCACTCTCTCTGCCTGGGCTGTGCTGCGCAGCCATCAGAGTTGCTGATAGTGGGAGGAAGTGGGCAAACATACACACACATTAGTCACTGAGAAAATACTAATGGCTCATAAGGATTAGGAACACGGTTTTACTCATTTACATTTCGTTAATGTTTGTCTGTAATGCTTTCACTTTTTGGTGTTTATTGAAATGCCCAACAAAGTGTGTAATTGAGAAATTAAAGTTGAACATAACGCCACAACAAAGTTACATGGATGACTGTAAAAGCTTACATTATAGAAATTAACAAGGACAAAATGAGAAGTCAGTTTTTGTTTTTGTGATGTTCATGTTTCAGATGTCTTAAGTTTTCAGAGATTTAGCAAGCAGTCACTCCCAGTAGCTGGTTGGCACTGCTGCTCACTGGCACTACTGGTCAGGTATCAGGGAACAGCTGGTCTTACTGTATCTCTACCACAGGGGTTTCGACTTGGTCAACGTCCATCTCTTTCATGACGCCTCCAACCTCATTGCCTGCAATGAAAGTCCTTCAGTCTACTCCAGCAACCGCAAAAAGGCCTTGCGATATGTCATCAACAGGTTGGCTGTTACCTGTCACTTTTTGTCACTCAAAAGCAGGGCATTGAACGAGTTTCAACAGTCACAGAAGCTCTGCTCTGTTCTGTGTTTACATATATATTTGCACTTTATGTCATGATTTAAGGGTTGTTATCTTCATCCATCTTTTATGTTCCAATACTCAGATGAAGCAGACATTCATTACATTGTCCAGGAAATACATCAGTATTGTTTAAATATTTTTGAGTTTATATGTATCAGATCATGTGAAAGGCACTTAATCATAATTTGCTTATTAGTATAAAAACTTAGATTAAGTAACTAATTTTGATTTCTTTTTTAATCAGAATATCAGACAGCAGCTACACTCCTCTCCCATTCTTCTTCTTTGGAGATTTTAACTTCCGACTCGACACACTCAGCCTGGTTCAGGTATTGCAGGCTCATCACGTCATTTAGCCTAGCAGCCTACATCTGTGGCTTCTTCTCATCTCATTGACATTCTCTACACATGGGTGTGTTAGAACCTGTCCAGGTCGGCAGACATCCAAATGGTGAAGGACAGCAGTAATGAGGTTGAGAAGATCATCTGTGAAGACAAGGACAATGACCACAAGGTAGCCAAGGTAGTCTGTCCAGAACATAGGTTATCCTGCCTGGAAGATGTGGGGGGGCCTACAGAAAATCACCCTGGTATCACACTTGGGCTTTTTCAGGTTCTCTTCCACATTGAGACCAAACATTTTGCCTACCTACACCAGGCAATCTTCAGAGAGGACAATGGCAGAGCAGTGAGTAGCGACATGTTTTCCACCTATTCACCTCCTGTATCACTACGTACATAGTTTATTGGACAACTTTTTTGCAAAACTCTGACACTGTTGCTGTGGAAAAGGGAAGTATAGTCTGCTCTCCTCAGCTTGTTACCATCACAGTCCTCATCCAAGACAAGAGGTTTTGAAAAGGATGGATTAGTAGTTATGCAGTTTTTTTCCTCTTTCTCACAGCTTTTGAAATATGATAAGGAGGTGGCTGCATTCCATGATGTCATTACAGAGGAGGAAATCACATTCCCTCCCAGGTGTGTACCTCTCTATCTCCCCAATCCTTCATCCCCTTTTTTTACTTTGCTCTTCCTGATGGCTTGGTACCTCCTTCTCTCAGTTACCCCTACAGTGAGGACTACACCAAGCCAACACAGTACATGAATACACGCTGCCCTTCCTGGTGTGACCGGATCCTCATGTCCCACTCAGCCCGCCTCATTATCCACAGGGTTAGTTCCTGCCAATAGACAACGCTAGTGTTGGTGGACTGTGCACATTCCTTTATCTATGCTGCTTCTTAATTTTGCACGAGCGTTAAATGATTATATAGAATTGTCTGTTTCTCAGTTCTCATGTAATAATTTAGCTGTGGTTGCTATCAAAGTGCTATAACACTGTGTACACCTTTGTGCTTGTGTATAACAGGAAGAAGGGGAGAACAGTGTGGCGTACAATACACTTGGCTCCACAGTCTGCATGGGGGATCATAAGGTGATGCCTAAAATATTCCTTTCTTAGTCTAATGTCTTTCTTGAGTTCACATAGCATGTGTGCGCCGAATATAACCAAGGCTCACTGTTTCTTCTCCTTCCTCAGCCTGTTTTTTTGGTTTTTGCACTGAAGTCAAATGGATACTGAGCTGAAGCTGGGAGGATTCCCAGAAGGTGAGTGGTTCAAAAAGCTGAACCAAGTCACTGCTACAGCACTCCTCCTGCTGCCCACACCTCAGCAAGTTTTTTTGGCTGTTTGCTGTTTCTGGTGTGACAACGTCCATCCTGTTTATAGCAATCCCTCCACCTCTGGAGGGCTATCAGCAGTGTTTCCCTTCGTTGTGTGTGTTCCCAAATAGGGTTAGGGAAGAGGGCAGGATGAAACCAAGACAAAGTGCAGATATCCTGTCCTCTCACACCTTGGTATCTGTTTAACCCCCCCCCCCCCCACTATTGCTGCAGTGTGCTGGTGGCTGCTCGGAGTTCCATGTCAACGGAGTACTGCAGATTAATTACACACAGCTTAGCCAGCCATACAGGAATTTATTGTATACCATCATATATTGACATTTTCCTGCTGAGATTTTGTTTTGCTGCTAGTTTTATGACCTTTCCATGGAGTATACTCCTCCTTTATTAAGATCAGTTGTGCTTGGATGAAACCATGTTTGTCTACCACGTCCTGGTCTAACTAAGTAGTTTTTACTTTAATTGGTCCAGCACATAAAGCCACTGGCTTATAAAATGAAAAACTTTCTGGTGTACAACATTCAAGCATATTATTACCAGCTTTGTACAGCCATGGTAATTCTATTAGCCACAGACTATATAGCTGAGATTCACACTGCTGTCTCTTGAAAAAATATTTTTTAGTTCATAATGCAAAATGAAAAGTGTTTTTTTTTCTTCTTTTTTTATGTTTATGTCCTCTAGGCAACAAGGACCTATTTGTCAGTCTGACCAGGAGTTTGGTTATCACTGTCACACTCCCAGATGTTATCCTGAAAGTTGGCTGACCAGCACTGACCCTGTACAGCACACACATCCTTGTTTTGTTCTCAGCTGCGAGTGATGGTTACCTCAGCAATCTTTGTCCTACTTTGGTGCCCCTCCTGTGGGGAGGACCAGCAGTGTGAGAGTGTGTGACTAGACACAGTATGCACTGTATAGCACTAGCAATAGGCTCACCCTGCCTCAGCAAGTCCACACACCTCAGTGCTTGACCCATGCTACAGAAAAGGTGAATTTCATTACGCTGACAGCATTCTGACAACCAAAGGATTCAGTTGTGAATGTGTGGGACATCTACAAACAAGAGATAAATGTGTTGAGTTGCTGTATTCACACGCTCCATGTGTATGGGTCCCAATGTGCAACAGTTATGACTGCCTTGCTAAGTTCCATCCAAAGCCAGTTGAGTAGCCTAAAATGTCACTAGTTCTCCAATTTATACAGCCAAATATTTTCACTGTTTCAATTTGCCTGAATATTTATAGATAACTGACAATAGTACATCAGGACCAGATGAGACCTCTTAGATTTGGGTTGCATCAGGCTTGTGTAAGGATCAATGTGAACAAAAAGTTTACTGTATAGTAACTAGGCTAACTTACATATAGTAGCAGTCTGCTTTGTGTTATCTTACTTATCAGCCATTCAGCTTCAGCAAACCCCGTTTTTGTACAACGGTCATTAACCATTTCTGAGTCAAGCATGAGGCTGAAAAACCTTATAGCGCTCAGGTTGGATTTGGTTAAGTCACGTTGTGTTAGGTCATCCTCAGGTTGGGTTCACATACAACTGTCTTGTCCCGAAAACACATGGTTTCTCAGGGATACAGCGAAAGGGCTCCTCTTTAGATAAACCTGCAACCTTTTGGTTGCTGGCATAACCGCAAATGCTACATGCAGCCCCGGTTGTTATCATAAGGGGAATGTCAAGTCCCAGCAGCAGGAGCTGTGTCTGTGAAATCTCACATAGGCTAGATGTAAGGATGCATACCACTGCCAAAGACATAGAAAAGTGTTTTTAATAAATTTATTCAAGTGTTTGATAGAAGCATGTCGATTACAAATGAAACACAACAGGAGTCCCTTTAACAGGTCGGGGCCATGGAGGCAAATAGCCTGATGGACTTGTGCTTGGCCTTCTCTGAAGTAACCTGGAAGGGGTGGGCTAACAGCAACTGGTGTGTCACCAAGGTAGCGTCAGGTTCTCAGCTGCTGTAGGTGTTTACTCCACAGACTCCCATTGGTTAATTTTACCAGAAATTTTATTTCACACAAGCTTTTTAGCCCCTCACATGTATGCATTATTTTAACGCCTTACACAGTGCTGTCTTTAGTACTGCAAACTCCAGAGCCATGTTCTGTCTCCACTTCCCAATTCATACCCCAGTGGAATCATTTCACAAGATAATGTTGCTCACTATAGCACTTGTATATCAAAAATGTTGAGTACATAATGCTGGCTAACAATGTAGCTAAACCAGTCACTAAACAATTGTGTGATTTCTTTCTATGTTTTTGAAGGGTTACTGTTGTACACATAAACACATCTCTCTCGCTTCTGTTCAGCACTTAAAGGAAAAAACTTTTGTTTGCCTGACAAGAATTGAAATTTAGAACTTCGCTAACCTCAACGGACAATCAACAGCGCATTTGAGGAAGATTTTAGGAGAAGCACATGGAGGCGGGCGAGTGAGAACACTGTGTGAGCCTACATGAGATAGTTAGTGTGCCATCAGAGGCCATTGTTAGATGTGAGTGGCGGCATAACAGGGTAGAATTGCATAGGTGGTGACGCATTCTGTGCAGGGCAAAGTTGGAAGCTTTTCTGGGGAAACAGCATAACGGGAAATTGCTTGTGTCGCAAGAAGTGGGGAAATGTGAGGTTGGTGAGATGATGGGGTAAGACTACATCTAAAGGTCCTACAGACTGTGGAGTCAATAATGAGCTGCAGTGGTGGGGTTTTCATAGTTTAACTCAAGTTTGTGGATTTGGGACTAACAAGAGTTCTCAAAGCTGTTTGTAAGTAGTCAGCTGAGGCTGATTCACTCTACTGTGTACTGGTCCTCCACTCCTCTGCACTGATGGACCCTCTTATAGGAGATGATCCAACCCACTTCAGATGTCTGCATCCTGTTCTGTTTCACACTGTGGAGCAGGCTTTGCAATTGGTGTCAGGATCCTAGAGAATCATTGACACATTTAATCAAATAATCATATTTGCCACCAAAAGAAAATACAAGCGCACTGCATGTCAAGTCTTTTTGCTGAATCTGAAGCTATTTATTTGTATTTTGGTTTTGTCCAAATGAAATTGTTCCCTGCTGACAGGGAGACAAATTTGTCACTGTTACTGTCACAGTGATGAACGCTGGTTCCACACTTGGGACTCTTCGTGGTTAATGGCTTAGCACCATCTGCAGCACCTTAGTCACTCACTCTTTGAGGTGTGCATGTTGTCTGAGGCATTGTATTCCTCAGGTGTGATTGTTAAACTGTTCCCCTGCCAAACCAGAAATGTGTATCTAACATTTTACAGAGCTTATTGAATGTGGTTAAAATGATCAACCTTAGATAAAACAAAGCTGTTCATACATATGCGTACGCACAATGGCTTGTGTTAAGGCACTGGTAAAACAGTTGTCCTAGCTATTATGATGACATTATTTCTCATATGTGCATTTAATATTTAATTATATTACCCTCTGGAATTTTAACAGTGGTTTTTATTTGCTCACGCAGGCAAATTGTATGAGCCCATAGAGGCTGTAACTAATTTAGCGATTAAAATGAACTCGGGCTTAATCAAATCTGTAAATACATGTAAAATGATGTCATTTTTATTGTTTTTCTAGGTTGTTAAATGGCATACAAATGATGAACTCTGGCACATTCATTCTCAAGCCTGATAACAATCCTCCACTCTTTGTTACACCTGCAAGCCAGTGGAGGTCCTTTTTACTTCATACTTGAACCACTTGGTTTGATTGATGTGCCAGAGAAGCCCTGGAATGATTGGAGGCTGAATTGACAAAAAGCCATTTGTTTAGTGCGACTACGTACATCTCAATTACACAGCTTGTAATTACAAGTCTGAAAATTGTTGGCGATAAATAACCAATATATCCTCAGATTGTCAGTATCGTGTGTGTGTGTGTGTGTGTGTGTGTGTGTGTGTGTGTGTGTGTGTGAGTGTGAGTGTGAGAGAGAGAGCGAGAGAGTGAATGTACTGCACCATTCCCTCTTGCAGCTGTCCCTTGAAAGTACATGTGCTCTGGTTCCCCATGGGTGTGATGCTGGCAGATGGGAAGCACTGATACAGCTTTAATTATTATGTTCTCTGAAACACTACATTTTTAAAAATAATTTTAAACAATTTGATGACCTTTATGGAGTGATGTGTATGAAATGCTTTGTTTTGCTTTAACAGTCCCTCAGTCTGCACATTTTAAATCTTTGAGCATTCTTTGTTCTCTCATATTGTGTCTGTGAGGTCAATTTTGGGAAAATTATCATGTTGAATAGTGAAATGCTGGTTTGAGAACTACTGAGCTCTTCTCAGATGCAGGCAAAAGGTAGTTTATTTTTTTTCTGCTTCTTGGTTCACTATAATAAACGATTGACATCATTATTCATTGGCTTGAATCTGCCGTTTGGTTTCTAGGATTAGCAGACTGCTCTTTTCCTGGATTCAGTAAGCATCTGACCCAGTAAAATTTAGTTTCAGCTTCAAAAACTGTAGTCTGCAGCAAGCATGGTTCAAGATTTCCAACCTGCTGAAATGTTTTGTAAAGAAGTGTAAAATCATCCATCAAAAACAGTGTAGACTGAAACCAATGAGCTATTAAGGATCCTCAAGGTGAAATGGGTTCTGGTCTGTTGAAACTGCAAGAGTTGTTCAGATCAATAACTTCTGAGGACAGAAAGAAGTGTGCTGGAATTACACTTCTCAGAATGGGATCGTGACCATTGTCAGATCAAAGGCCAGGAGAACCTTGTCTGGTAGTGCTCAGCTACAAATTCCATCTGCAGTGCACACGCTGCAAATCTGTTGGTCGGGTGCTATCATATTTCTCAATCTTGCTCTGTACAATGCACAAGAACGATACTGTAAAATGTTCAGAAATGAGTTACAGTTCCATGCTTTGATGTTTGGTACATTAAGGTGCAACGCATCGGTGCAAAAGCTGTGTTGTGATCCCAAAAACCAAATGCTGCCGATGAATGACTACCTGGACCGTGGTGGCATGTCTGCATGACCAACTTTATTCTGTAATCCCTTGATTATATCACATGAAAACCCTTTCATTGAACCAACACTGACATTGCATGTAGTTTAACGCAGTCTCTAGCTTTGCATTTTATTTATCCCCCATTGTGTGCAGACCTTTGGAAATGGTAATGGTTATTTCTTTTTTATTACATTCATGTGCTTTCATTTCTACTTTAAGTTGAAGATGGTACAGTGATGTATTTACCTGATGCAGGTACAAATATGTCACAAAAGAATAAAAATGTTTTAATTAGGCCTCTTTTATTGCCTTTTTTATTATTGTTTTGTTTCTGTTACATAACAGTCATGTGTTAGAGACCACTGCTGCTTAATGCCGCTGAATCGACAGAACACCTGAACTTACATTATTTCGTGTGGATTTGTTTTGCATTAATATCAGTTTTAAAAAAATGTAGTCAATCACAATACTTCTTTGCAGTTCTTTTTCTAAGAAATGACACTTGCGGTGCCATCCTGTTGTAGATATCAGCATTTTTTAAAGCGAGCAGCACTAGCGATCGATTAACGGTTTTGCTACATAAAACACGATTTTTATATTTCAGGTCAAAGGGTTGCAGGAATCACTTGTTCACATATCAGATATTTGGCCACCAGCAGATTTCTGAAATGCAAACTGTTGCTGCTTTGGTTGAAATCCTTGTTTCTGTTGTTATATGGAAGCACTACATGGATCTTAACTTGAAACGGACTGACACAAAAATCATTACCACTGATTAATAATAAATAGCGCTTTATTATAGTTTTTCAGTTGATTTATACAGTGTATATGGGGGTAAAATATTTTTTTTTTCACACTGAGAAATTATCACTAACCAGGGTGTAGAACTGCTGTGTTACACTTGAACAACTCAGGTTCAAATCCCAGCTCCTGCTGCAGTACCCTCGAGTAAGGTACTTACCCTGCCTGCTCCAGTAAAAATTACTCATCTGTGTAAATGTTTAAGCTCATTTGGAGAAAGGTGCCAGGCAAATGAAGAAATGCATTAGCCAAATATAATAAATTACACTTTAATAAATTTATTCCAAAGTCACCATATATACATTCATGAAAATTGGATCGCAGAAAACTGTGGACACGGTGGTTGATAATCATCATCTTTACTTCTTTCACTGATTTACTGTAACAAGTTACAAAAGGACAGAGGGCCAATTTTATGGACAGAAAGATCAACCAGTTTCTTCAGTTTGCTAGATTCTAGCGCTCGGGTGGAAGTCAGCGACATGCTGAGCTTCATCGCCTTAAGAACAGGAGCTGCTGCTGAGCCTTCGTGCATTTAGTGCTTCCTTTCTTATGGTACAAGAAAGGAAATTATTTTCACTCCTTGTCAGTGTAGTGTGCCTGTGTGTCATTGCTGTTTCCGTAACACATTTGTGTGAAGTGTGTTTCCCAAAACCATTGAGTTGCCCAACTATTCATTATGCTTAAGCACTGAGGGACACATACGTTTGAGGATAAATGGCTGTTACTACACATGACTGTTTAACTATAGACTGTTACACTGGTATTTTAGCATTCTGTTTACACCAAAGAATGCCAACCCTGGATGTGTGAATACCCGCTAAAGGGACACGGTGAGCTGTTGGAGAAAATGGTATGGAACTTCTTTAAAAGCGACTGGGTGATGTGACTGTGTGCACCATATTTTGTTCATCTTCTGGGAGGACAACCCAGGAAAGCGTCTGAGTTTTCCTTATTTTAGGAATATTGTTGCGATAAAACAAAAGGCATTTTTACAAAGTTAGTTTTTTTTTTTTTTTAATAAAACTAAAAGTGCAAAATCTTTTTTTTGTTTACCAGCTGTTACGTTTCACTGGTAAAGTTAGGAACTGCTGCATTAAAATGTTTTTAAGTGTTAAACTGACACAATATTGAGAAAACAAATGCCTGTGTGTCAGTTCGAAGATGTGCGCATTCCTCTGTGTCACACCTGGTGTGGGCCGAGCCGGAGCACAGAGAACGCTCGGCGGTGCTTGCGCAACAGCAGCCGGATCTTCTCGTCATCGGAATCAGGGTCCAGGGGCTTGTTGTACTCCTCATCCTCCACCTCATTTTCGGAGGTGTTGCCTCCTTGCTCCCCGCGTGCTGCCTGGGTGGAGCTGGGCTCCGAAGCGCTCTTCTTCCGCCATTTAGTTCGCCGGTTCTGGAACCACACCTGCAGAGGCAGATCAAACCGCGATCCCCCGAGGTCAGTACCTCCACCTGCGTGTTACCGTGCAAGCGTACGCATATGACAGGACACATGGGGGTCTTCCTGCTCTTCTTGCTACAGAAATTAAACAAACAGCTGACTGATGTTGTTTTCTAAAACATCACACCTTCAACTTCTTTCTCTTTCAGTCAGACACAACTGGTGTAATTTTTTAGCATTTTTGTCACCTTGTACATTACGTCTTTTGAAGAGCTTTTATAAAAAACATGAGATGCACTGGAATGCGGCTCAAAAGCTTAACTGTCAACTCTGACTTGAAGCAGCCGTTTGGCCACAAATGTTTAATAAGAAATTTCTCTGCTGGTATGACCCAGTGGCAAAAGTTTACAGTGAAATTTAACTGCATAGGTGTGCCTGTGTTTGTGTATTTTCGTCAGCAGTTTTACCTTCACCTGGGACTCAGTCATGCCCAGTGAGTACGCCAACCTTGCTCTCTCCGGTCCTGCTAGGTACTTGGTCTGCTCAAATGTCTTCTCCAGGGCGAAGATCTGGTGCCCACTGAATGTGGGCCTTGTGTGTTTCTTCCTGCCAATGCCATCGGTCAGATGTCCGTTGTCTGGGAAAAGAGCATCAATGTGGTCTGTAACTTTCAAAGCCCACAACAGCTCACTACATTAATCCTTTCCATCCTGTGAGGGACCCACAAGTCGACATTGTCGCCCACACCTTCATACCTCTTTTCCCGTCTCATGCGTCTTTCCTTTCAAGAAGCTGAGAACTGATTTAGTGTAAATTACCCAGCCGTATAAATGGGTACGGCACTGTTAGTAGCATAACACTGTAAGGTATTTTGTAGAAAAATAAAAAAAAATGTAAGGTGCTGTGATCTTTATACATGACGTTTGTATTTGAATTTAATAAATAGTTAATAAAGTGCTTGAGTTTATGGAAAGTTGCCAATTTGGCTAATGCGTTCTCCTCTGACCAGCTACACAACACATAATAAACCTGCAGAAATTCATCTTTAAAAAAAAAAAAGACATGTTACAGATTTCACTGCTTAGGACACAACAGTTTCTGCATTTTCACCGTTTCTTATTTACGGTTCTGTGAAGTTCACAATACCAGTCAACTGTAATTTCTGAAAAAGTATTATTAAAAGTAGTTCTGCTGGTAACTTTGCATGCATATTACCGATATGCTCCTTTTACTGACATTTTCAACGAGATGGTTTATTCAGTAAATGCACTACAAAATTAATAAAATATATAGTCAATATGTAAAAACAGCCAAAAAAGTATATAAATTAATTAATTCAAAAGCTTTTTTGAAGCCATAATAAAAAAATCAAGTGTCCATGATGTGAGGTTTCTTCCAGTAGCAAATTAGATTATTTAATTTAAATTCAATTGAAAATGTTGGCATTCGTGTAAAAGTCTAAAATTAATGTTATCATCTCTCAGTCACATCTCAACATTAATAAGGTTGTCTAATGTCCTCTAAGCATGTGTTCCTTAGCTATCATTGGGCTAAAAGAACTCACTGCTGCTGCACTGCTGCCTCCCTCCTCTCCACTCGTACCCGGGTTCACTCCATGTGCCGCTGCTGCGGCTCTTCATCGGGCACTCAGTCGCAGGCTTGGAGAAGCTGCCCAGCGAAGAGTTGTAGTCCCGATTGTAGTAGACACTGGGGGCTGCAACAGTCCCAAAGCCCCCCACGGTGGGGTAGCCCGAAAGCAGGGTGCTGCTAGGGGCACTGATGACGGAGCGGCTGAGGATGTCGCTGATGCCATGGGGTGTGCCAGACGGCAGCTGGTTGTTGAGGCCTGGGCCAAGCTTGTAGAAGGAGTTCTGCACTGAGTACTGGCACACAGGCGCCTTCATATCTGAGGGGTACTGGTTCAGGCTGTTATTGAACAGGAACGACCCCGTGATGTTGGGATCCATGGGGAAAGCCTGCTCCTCCAGCTTTCTCCGGCTGCCAGTTCACCTCCAACCTGACATGAAATGCTCCAGGTGTGCTTAATGGAGGTGAGCGAGATCTACCTGCTGCAACGAGTTTGAGGTCCAAGATGTTGGGGACGGCTCTTCTTCCTTGCACCTATATGTCCCTCGGCTGCTGGCAGCGCAGCGATGCTTAGCAGGAGCTGTGGTTTTCCGATCTCCAGTCAGTTCCAGTGACACCTAAGCAGGGGTCTGAAATCCCAGCCCTTGTTTGTCTTTATCTACTCTGTACCATTGTATGACAATTCCGAGCTAAACGTCAGGTGTTTGGTTGCCAGAAAAGCAGCGTTCACATTGCGCCTTAAAGCAAACGTCTTTTTATGGAACTTTACAGCGAAAAAACTAAATAAGAAGTACCTTGCAGAGAAGTGACACCTTCTTGATAAAGTCAAGCCATATTATAATGTGGACAGGGATTGGTTGGAGGCCAAGCGCTCAGCCCCGCTCTAATTGGACGATTGGCTGAGGGGAAGCTTCTTATTGGGAGGGAGCAGATTAATCGTTTTTTGAAAAGGTACTGTGGGAATAAGTTGTTTTTTGATGGCCTGCCAGAGCATAGGTAGGGGATCCAGGCGCGGCACTTACGTAGAAGACCGGCACAGAGCTGCAGTCCATTCGAGGAACTTGGATGCTTTGTCGCGCTTCTCCTTTCCGTGGCCTTGGGATTTGGGTAAAATTATGCAGTACTGAATTTTCTGTGGTTGTGCAACCATACTTTTATTTTTTGTCTTCCTTTGGACAAGTCGTTGCATGTCTGCGCGTGTCTTTGTGTTCACTCTTTCACTTTTTACAAAGGTCTAAATATTCATTCCTGCTGTACTTGTTCAAGATACATACAGTTCATTTGTCCGGTAAAAATCGCATAAACAAATGGGCAAATAATGAAGTAACTTAGTACTGGAATACCTAAAATTGTTAGTTGCCATAAATGAAGACATAAACTAAACGAATTAAAATAATGGTTGTGTTCTGCCCATTGTGTCCATTCACCCATGTTGTAGTTTTCATATTTTTGTGTTACTTATCATATAGCTTTTATCCCTGTTGTGCTAGTTGTTCATTGCCGGAAAGATGGCGTTTATGTAATTTTATTTATATAACGTACTCTTTATATTAAAGTTCCACTTATTTCCACCTTTTACAGTGGGAAAGAAAGAACACGGGATGAAAATGCTGCTTTTGAAGAGCAGTGCATGAAAAGGATCTATCTAGGTAATCTTAATAGCATCACTAACTCTTTTGGGTGAAGTATGACACCAGTTACACCAGTGTATACCTTAGCTGTTTGCTAGATATCTTTGGCAAAGACCTACAGACATGGCTGTCACTGACATTGGAAAAATGACATGTACACTTGGTTATTTGTAGAGGTAATTCTAAAATTACTCAATCATAGATTAGGTTGTTACAACAGAACTGCTTCCACTCTGGATTGCTCTGCCTGTGGAGTTATTAATGTCAACATTAGTATTTCAATGGATATCAAATGAACAGCTTGTCACACCCATTTCTTTTCCTAAAGTCACCTTGTATCACTGTAGGCTTTAAGATAACAGGGATGCTTTATATATAGTCTCTTCACATTCTGTACTGTATTTTACGCTAAATCTAAAATATATTCAAGAAAACTAATGGAAAAAAGTCTCAATACATATTTGATATATAAACAAATTTACTGATGTGATACATAATTACTTAAAATAGTTATTTAAAGTTTAGTTTGAGCAACCAGTATTTCCAAAATAATGCTTTATTTTCATGTCATGTAACCCTCCTAACTTAAATAAATTGATTTTAAAGCAGAACTGATGGGCACGACCACGACACCCAGTGGCAGAGCCTGGAATCGTCATTGTTTTGCATAATATGTTATTTGTTACCTTTGCGTTATTGCTTTAAAAAGAATCAAAAAGGAATAATGCGTTAAACATAACATTTAAAAAATCATGACCGATTAAATATCTTGTCTGTTTTACGCGTTTTTTTTAAATCAGACACACAAAGTATTGTTACTAATTCCCACGAAAAACATCCCGAATTCTGAGAGCATTGGCGCCAATACGCGATATTCGTGTACGCGTCATTGCACGCAGCCTGAAGTAAGTCGATTACAGAAGCAAGGCAATCGTTCAAATGTTCAAATGGTGTACTTGATGGCATTCAGAGAAAACATTTGAAGCTTCTTCTAAAGTAAACCGGAGTTACAACCTTCCAAAAAGGAAATTCCTGATAGCAACGTGAAAGGCCGGAGAAGAGATCCGTTTCCTGTAATCGCCCTCGATTCCAGACACGCGCCTGCTTTCCACGTTTCTCCACCTCCAACTTTCACTTTGCGCTCGAGCATCACGTGGACGCGACTGAACGCGCTCCCACGTTTAAGCTCAAAAATGTAACTTTACTTCAGTCGGGCACAGTGAGACGGGGAGGTCGTTCGCTCGCTCGCTCGGGTGTCACTACGGGCAGCTGGCCTCCACATCAGCTTCTGTTTTCTTGCATTATCTGCACTCCTTTTCAGAGACTCGTTTGGTCAAAAAAAAAAATAAAAAATCAAGATTAACTGCGCTTAAATCGAACTCGACGCAGATTTCGTACCGCACGTCTTGCACATGCAACAAAATGCCAAGTAGCATCTAACCTCTGAAGAAAAGCAATCTTTAAAATGAAGAAAGTAGAAGAACAGCGAAAAATAATAAACAGGAAACCTCACTCAGTAGCGAGTGGCTTCACGTGACCGCAGCGGGACGAGCGCCGGGCTCGCGGCCAGTGCGTGGTCTCGTGACCGGGCGATTGTTCGACTCCGTTTTTTAAAAAAAATTTTTTTTTTTTTATGACGTCGATTTGAGGCAGCAAGAAACACCGCGGCGATGCCTCAATGGCGCCGGTACTTTTTAAAAACTGCAACGTTATTATCCCAAGCGCAAACTCTGATACTCAATGGCTCAGGCTGACGTGTATGTGTGACAGACTTTTATCGGCCACTTTATAGCGACGCGTTTCTCTCGTGTTGTCTCAGCAGGTTTTCAGCTTTCTGGCCTATACATTCGGCGAAATAGAGTTAAATTAATTTAAGCTTAAATTGCCGTTTTGTGTTTAAAAGACAAAAATGGTGTTCGGGAAAAATAATTGTATTTTTCTGTCAAAAGGTGCCGTGTTGAGGGGGCAGCAAGAGCGGCTGCGGGTCGTACTGTAGGGGCAGCGCTGCTGGACAAACGATGGCCCGTGGACACAAGGTTTGGTGCCTGACTAGGATTTTGGGGGCGGGGGGGGCATCAAAAGTTAAATAAACAAATAAATAAATGAATGAAAGCCTGTAGCAAATAATGTTAAAATGAAGAAAACCGAAATGGGAAGGGGTGTTGGTAGTTCAAAACTGAGCCGCACGGGTCCACTCAGAATGAAAACCCATTTGCAGAGAAAGTTGGGGAAATTCCATCTCTCAACTGCCTTGGCCTGGGTTTCCTTTTTTTAATTTTCAAATTAGTAGAACAGAATTGGGTAACGGCAACAAAAATCCAGAATCAGTTTGCGGACGAAAGCTACAATTCAAGCAGATGCTTAGCAGAGTTCTGCGAAAAGAAAATATTGCGCACGTGTGGTCACGTGGTCCTGCCTGAGACGCGGTGAATTTCCACGATGCCTTCAGAAATTTTCCAACATTATTTAATGCTCACTTTACAGAAGCAAAGCCGCCCGGTTCAAGGGCATATTTTCAAAGCGCTTTCGGCTGATAACATTGGCAATAAAATTTACGATGTGTGATGAACGCTTGTAGTCAGGCTACCTCTCGCATGTTCACCCCAAAGCGTTTGAGTTGCGCTTCAGCAAACTTTTACCATTTGACCATTTAAAAGTTAACTTCATCGTCGCAACACACGCATCTTTGGCTCTGGTTAAAAACAAAAGAGGGATTGCCACCTATTTATTATACCTCTTTCTGTCATTCTGCACTACAGGGTATAAAATGCAATAGCTGTTGAAATACAACACCAAAAAGCCTATTTAATAACCGTTTTGTTATTATATGCGACGTGGTAGCTAGAAAAAAAGAACATTTTATAGAAAAATAAGCTTCTCCTAAATAATGGAGCAGCAGGTGTTTGTCAAGTAAATCTGAAGTACTTTTCCAGTGTGCAGCTCCGCCCCCCCCCCGGGGATGACACACCCACCATACATTTCCTGCGCTCTAGTCATTTTTGTTTATAAACTCAAGCACATGGGCAGCAGCTATAAAAGGCGCAGCCGTCACCCTGTCGGCTACATCCATGGTTTCCTTCGCAAAGACTCCCAACTCCAATATGGAAAATCCGAAGCGCTTCATCGACCTTCCACTTGGTAAGTACAACACAGTACAGGATGGTATAGTATAGTACAGCACAGCACAGTGCCACGGTATAGGGCATTGCAGTACAGCATGGTGTAGCACAGCACAGAATAGGTCAATAAATTATAATACTGTAGTACAGCAGAGTATGCCAGAGTACAGTGTAGTACACTAGGATGCTGCGCGGTGTAGTACAGTATAGTGCAGTGTAGTACACAGTTGCGAAGATGATCGCGGAGAACTGCAGTCGCGAATCGCTTTCCTTATCGGTGTCTGCCTTTGTTTCTCCGCGCCGATTTTATTCGGTAAAACGCAGTGTATAACGCAGTACTCAGCGGCTGACTACGATACACCAGTACCACATTTTACACTGTTTGGGACGGCTGGGACGGTTAAATCGGTTCCCACGTCTATTTCTGTGATGCACTTCACCTTTTCAAGTTGGAGCACGTTAGATAGCTGCTAAACTGGAAATGTGGTTTATTTGCAACACGTCCAGACACAATTACTGTTATAAATAATAATAATAATTTAAAAAAACTGTTTATATTTTGTAACACCTGGCAGATTCACCTGTTTCATGTTTTTTCTTCTGTCATTCATTTGTTAGAGCGTTTTGGCAGGAAGTGTGGCTTTCGCAATCACTTTAAAAGAGGGGTTCAAAAAGCGGTTTGAGCCAAGTTTTAAAACTGGGTTTGAGATACATTTGTTTTTAAACGTATAAAAAGGAATACAGAAAATATTTGGGGCATGCATTGTCCATTCAGTTTAAATAATGCCATATAGCTGCTGATAGATAGATAGATAGATTTTATCTATCTATCTATATCTATCTATTTTACTTGTATATATATGCATATACATACAAGCATGTGACTCGTAATCTCAGGGTCGTGGGTTCAAGCCCCATATTGGGCATTGATGCGAATCCAGCCACAAAGGGGTGCACCTGTGTGCCGGTCCTAAGCCCGGGCAAAATGGAGGGTTGTGTCAGGAAGGGCATCCGGCGTAAAAATCTGCCAAAACCAAAATATGCAGACGAGCCGATCCGCTGTGGCGACCCCTGACGGGAGCAGCTGAAAGTTGGTATATATGCATATACATACAGTCCCCTGTGCCTGTAATTTGTAGACAATTGTGAAAGAAGGTTCTGATAAACCACTTCCCAAAACCCTCCCTCACTTTGAAAGCCACTCGGTTTTGGCCATGAGTCAGACTGAAGTCAACAGCAGTTACCACACCCTAAAATGATTTTATGGTACCTCACGTTTTGGATCAATTCTGTTCAGCGGGACAAATTTATCTGCCTCCCCTCTTTAAAACTATCCTGAACTTAGGAGAGTAGATAATCTTAAAGATGTTGGGCCAACTGCTTTGTTGCCTTAAACAGGACAAGCAAATATTGGAATAGTGTGTTAAACCGATTATCTTAGCAGGAGATCCTTGCCAAATCTAGCCAGGTCTGAATGATGCGTGTATTGAATTTGTCTATTATCTGCACACTGGACAGAGGTCACAAAGATGTGTCAACATGCTCTGTGCTCTTGCTGCGGGTCAGCAACTGCGGTGAGAGAATATAAGATCAGTGAAGCTTACTTTGTTGGTTACTGTGTGCATTTTATACTCTGTTTACAGACTTAGCACCCCATTCCTTACAGGCAGTGTATTGCCTGCCAGGTAGACACCGTGATCCACGATAGAACTAGGACCCTCTGTTGTGGGACACAAGAGGAGAAAAGCACGTCTGACCGCATTCACCCTTCCAGCTCAAGTGCACGTTATGATGAAAAATCGTGACAGTGATGCTGCCACACAGTTAAACCGCAACCCAAATACCAAACGTGACACATTGGTTAATATATTACATATTGTTTTGAAACAGATACAGTACAGGTTAATCTCTCTTTAAATGATTCAGCTAAATTGGCCCTGGAGCACTTGATGAGTTTTTTTGTTTTATAGCAGGTATGATGTGCAATTTGTAGTACAGCCAATGAAATAAAACTGCCTCAACTGAAAATACCTAAGCATGTCACACATCAATCAGTCTTCTGAAGAATTTTCACTTTCATTTAATAACCGCCTTCTTCAGACAGCTTATGACCAAATAGATAACATTGTAGGCAAAGCCGAAAGCAAAAGGAAAACTGTAGGCTTGTGACCTTTAAAGGAATTCAAAGAGAGCAGTGAATAACAGAAAACAAAATGAAAAACATCTACACAGACTCTAATCTTCTCTGCTTGTCCTCCAGAGATGAAATCCCCACATGTCTGTGGAAAGTGCTGTCTGGGACCCATCGCCTTCCACAAAATGGCCAAGGGTGACAGAGTCTCTCTGAGCCAAGGAGACAGACGTGCTGAGAGACTCGGAGAGTCCTTCAAGGACGGACTGGTGTTTAGTAGTCGGCCCATACAGGTTCAGGAGAGGGTACGCTTGCGGGTGGACTGCTCTACCGAGCACTGGCATGGTGCCCTCCGGGTGGGATTCACCACTGTTCAGCCAACCCATTGGCCTCTGCCTCCCTTTTCAATCCCTGACCTCACCAGCAAGCCAGGGTACTGGGCAGAGCCGGTGCCCACAGCCTACGCCTTCCTGGGCTCCGAGCTGCAGTTCTGGGTGACCAAACGTGGCCGACTAATGCTGAAGGTCCTGGGAGCAAAGCAGACCTGCATGCTGCAGGGAATCAATGTGAACAAGCCACTGTGGGCCATGATTGACGTGTACGGACAGACCAGCGCCGTGCTCCTGCTCGGTATGTATCTTGCACGTGGCCCTGCAGCAGAAACATCTGAGCGAGTTCTGTTTTTCAGCGTGCTGGACCTAACTGTTTGTGTATTCCCATTTGTATTAGACACAGTGAAGAGGAGTTGGTTTGAGGTTCAGATGTCATGCCCAACCCCACCACCTCCACCTGTTTCTCCTGCGGGCAGCTGTCTCTGTGCTGGCAAGAATAACCTCTGTCCAGTCATGACAAAACGAAAAGCAAAGTCTGCACAACTGCCAGTCCACTTTTCTGAAACCTTGCAGATGTCAGGTGAGCATCACCACCATGAAAATGCACTGTATGCAACATCCTAGCAGTACTACAGTCCAGGAGTTTAAAGTATGGCTTAAAATGCTACTGTAAAAACTTCATACTATAGTAATGTAACATCAGATGACAGCAACGTACCGCAGTGTAAGGAGGTCCATTATTCAGGCTGTGTTTTAAATGACAGAAGAATGTTCAGGAAAAAATCTCCTCATCCTTTTAAATCGGCCACTTCAATCTGTCATCATGAAACTCTTCTGTTCAACTGATGGCCACAGCATGACAGCATGCAGATGTCCAGGGAAACTCAAAAGCAAAGTGGTCATGCTTGGGAGTTGTATGTTTTAAATATTAAATATCATCTCATACGCAGATCTGTAGCCCCAAATGTAAGTCTAGATCCCCTTCCTTCACAGTGTCTGGTGTATTAATAACCACATACTGTTTTCCTGCTAGGCAGGCATACACAAAGCAACACTTAAAAGCAGTGAAAAGACAAGAACAACTGGTTTAATAAGTGATAAGTGGAAAATATAAAATCCAGATAGGATCAGAGATAGTTATCACAGAGCATGACTGACTTTGCATGCTCAGTATGTGGCTGCCTCTCCCATGTTACAGTAAATACAGTATGCAGATCTTTCCAGAACCTTCACAGTATAGAGAAGCACAAACAAGTCTGTGCATTTGTTCACAGCATATTGGTTGGCGCATGTTTGGCAAGTTGTAAGTCCAGGCTGTGAACCTATCCTTGTGCTCCTGCCCTCAGATTCCGGTGAAGACTGTGTTGCCTGCTTGTGCCAGAAGGCTTGCATTGTCCTGTGGTGTGGCCATAAGTGCCTCTGCCACACGTGTGCGTCCAGGGTGTGCCTGGAGCTGAAGAAGTGCCCCCTGTGCCGGGAGACGATCCGGGGGCTCACAGCCTTGCAGCCGTCCGATGCCTGTGCACCAACCCATGCGGATAAGGAGATCGTGCAGATGTGGCCACGGTGAACCTACTGGAGTGACTTTTGTGAAAACCGAACCATTTTTGTTATCATGGTATTTGCTGCTTAGCCAACATTTTTTTTTATACATTTATTTTTTATATTTTCAAAAAAAATTTTGTTTAATACATTTTGTTACCTGGATATTTTTTACCGCAATGATTCATTTTAATTGCCTTTGCTGAAAGGATCTGCACAAAGGACTCCAGATGTCATCTGAACTCCTTGCCTTCGGACTAAAAATACTTAAACACTACACCTTCTGGTGGCCACTGAAATGTGACTGATTGTTGCTGCTTGTGTTTGTAGTTTGTAATCTGTGTTTAAAAGCACAAATTAAATGACAGATGCTCTGCTGTTATTTACTCAGAACTCTACCTCTGCTGGCTTGTAGCTCCTGTGCCTGTATGGTCTGTACTGGCCAGTTTACTGTCACCTTTGAGTGAAATACCAATCACTGTTTTTGGAATTGTTTTCAGAATAATATTACTAAAAATGGCTTGTTTGAATGATATTTTTTTGAAAATGTCAACCAAATTGATTTCCTTTCTTTTCCAAACTGGGGTTAATATATGAAAATTATTAAAATAAAATTAATAAATCCTCTTTTTGTTTGCCCTGTTTTCATTTATTTTTGCTGCCCGACACCTGTGTCTGAGGCTTTTCCAGACTGGGTTGTGTGTGTGTGAGTATGTGAGAAAGCGGGTGTGTGTGTGCACGTGTGTGTAATTGCTCCATGGACCTAGTGTCCTATCCAAGACAAGCTATGACATTATTATTGTTAGTGGACTAAATGTTTATTATTGCAGGTTAGGCAGTGAGTAGCACTGCTGCCTCATAGCACCTGAGGTGATCGGGTGTGGGTTGAATCCAGCTCAGACTAGTGTGGGTTTCCTCTGGATGCTCTGTTCCCCTCCCACAGTCCAAAGACATGTGTTACTGATTACAAAAGAGGCTCAGGTTCACCCTAACCAGGACAATGATAATAAATTGATGTTTATTATTATATACACTACCCGGCCAAAAAAAAAGTCTCACACTTTAACATTTCGTTGGACCGCCTTTAACTTTGGTTACCGTGCGCATTGGCCATGGCATCGTTTCGATAAGCTTATGCAATATCTCAAAATTTATTTTCGTCCAGAGTTGCATTCATTTTTCGCCAAGATCTCGTATCGGTGATGGGAGAGTCGGAGCACTGCATAACGTCTTCTCCAGCACATCCCAGAGATTCTTTCTCGACGGGGTTAAGGTCTGGACTCTATGGTGGCAGATCCATGTGTGAAAATCATGTCTCTCTCATGCTCCCTGAAGCACCCGTTCACAATTTGAGCCCCATGAACCCTGGCATTGTTATCTTGGAATAAAAGTCCATTGATGGAAAAACCTGGTCATTCAGTGCATTCAGGTAGTCAGCTCACCTCATTTTTTGGGCACAAAACATTGCTGAACCTAGACCTGAGCAACTGAAGCAACCCCACATCATAACCCTAACTTAAATCCAGGTGGTGACTTTTTTGGCCGGGCACTGTATGCACAATTATTATTTTGTTTGGTAATTTTCCATGGCTCACAAGGTTTACATGATGAACGTGAAACGCACTACGTTGTGCTTCGATCTCCCCCAGATTCCCTCGTAACCTCATACTCTGACAGCCCGAGTGCCTATAGGTAAGTTTTCAGCCGCTAGGTGGCAGCACACGAACGGTGAATCTCATCCGGAAGCATTCCAGATCCAGTCGGTCCCGCTCTGTCCCTTGTTCATTTCCCCAAAAACGCTGTTAAAACTGTAAGATTATTTTTGTTTTCAGAAGCAAAAATCAGAACTCACCTTAT
Source organism: Heterotis niloticus (assembly GCA_018136845.1). NCBI lineage: Eukaryota > Metazoa > Chordata > Actinopteri > Osteoglossiformes > Osteoglossidae > Heterotis > Heterotis niloticus. The sequence goes on from CM030890.1 coordinate 7,558,105, forward strand.
ACATCTGGAATAAATAATCTAAAACGTAGTCGTTTGTCATTTACCTGTTAGAATCAGTACCAAGTCATAGTATAAAATGCTGCTTTTGTTCCAGTCCGGTTAAGTGGGGCTGTTTATTCTGCATGTGTGTTTCAGCCACAATACAATGAACCCATTTAATTATTAGTCTTTGTTAAAAGTTTGCCCAGTGTCTATTTTTGCTCCCTCTGCAGGAATCAGCTGCAGCCCAAAATGAGGGTTTAACCATTTCCACCAAAGTTTTGTGCTGGGTAGTCATTCTAACCCCAGTTTGTCCACTGAGGTCCCAGCAGTGAGTCTTAGTGGCAGGGATGTGATCCAGTGTCCTTCTGTCTCAATAATTAGCCCATTTACATAGCAGAGTGAGGAAACACGCAAGCTCCCTCTTACACACACAATGGGCAGTTGCGATCGTTCCAAAACACTTGCCCTCGGACTGCGGGAGGAAACCAGAGCACCTAGAGGAAACCCATCTAAACACACAAGCTTCATACAGATAGAGCCGGATTTAAGTTCACGTTCAAATTCCCAGCCAAGGTGCTGTGAAACGCCAGCACTACCTACTGTACCTCCAAACATCCCAACAGCACTACAGAACCTTCAGTTGTGTTACACTGCACAGCTTTTATGTTTTCAAGCTGCGATTCAGTTTTTGAAAATTTCCTTCAGGCCCAGTTCTGGCTCTAGCAAACATTAGACACAAGAATGCATGGTTTGGCAATCAAAATTTGCTAGGATTCTTGGCTCATGTGGTCACTTTGTGTCAACACAGTATATGATTTCAAAACGTGTTGCTTGGAGTAACAGAAGGGAACTGATTTTCTTCCAGGCCGGTCAAACGGCAACAGAATTTTAGAAACTGTTTCTGACAGATGGGCAGAAATCACTAATATTTTGTTTTTGCAAGTGACTTTCCAAGCTCCTCAAGAAAGGTTTTCATGAGCAGCGGGCAGCAATGGCAAGTATTGGCTCGATCACACCATTACTTGAGGTTTGTGTCATTTGAATGTATTTTTGTTTTGCCTTTTTTTGGGTGGCACAGCACAAAGTTGATTCACAGGCAGGAAGGAAGGTAATTCATGAGGAGATGCATGACTGAACCTGGAAGTTCGGCAGGAAAACTAGGTGATGGCAGGGAATTGTTATTATCACTTTCACATAAAAACCAAAGTGAGCAGCAAAATTTCAACTTATGAACACAGTTTCAACCTGAAGTCTGATTGTAGGTCAGAATTATTTGTAAGTCCGCCCCACGTCTCAATCAATAAAATATTAAGATTCATTTCTCATTTTAACTTGTTAGTTTCTGCTGAAAACATTTCCTAAGGTTGTAATGAATTAAAATTTGCTAATAATAAGACTATTAATTCTATTTGCATCTGCAACTCATACAGAAAAGAATCTCAGTATTCCTTCATCCTGGAAACATCAGACAAAAGACAGGATGCACTACGGGTGTGAGTCCAGGTGTTATTTTGGCACATCAGATGACACAGGAAAATAAAACAATGTAAGTAGAGAAAGGATGATAAGATGCAGAAAGTAGTTTCACCTTAAAATCCCCATTTTGTTTTCCTGTCCTTTTATTGCTGTTCACCCATAAGTTCAGGACTGATTCGTCACAAAAACTTTCAGTTTTGAGATTACAAAAGTGTAATGATAGACAAGTAGTTTATTCAATGGATAGTTTCTGTAAAAGTACTGGATATTAACAATACGGAATAAAATTCGTCCCTTGCCTCCCTTTCTTTTTTATCTTCTTTCTACTGCCAACTAGTGGCAGCACATGGAATTGCAAGTTATATTTGCTCTGCAACAAATTTCAGTAAGTAGAAGCATGAAGAAAATGTAGTTAAAAATAAATCAATTTCAAATGTTTGTTTCTTTGAGAATGCATACGTTAGATGTTTGTAAGACCAGGAATGTGTTTGTGCACGTAAAAAAGCCTTTTATCGCGAGGAAAATGATCCCTCTTTTAGCAAAGAACAAGGAGCATGTATGTGTGAAAAGATATAAAGCTTCGGTGAGTTTCGTAAAAACATCAAGCAGTAAAAAAAAATGTGGAACTTTTTATAGGGTAGCATTGCAAGCCGAACATGAACTGTGTTCTCAGGAGGGGAGTTTACTGTGTGTAAGACAACACTGTGCTTGGTCACTTCCTTAATCATTAGTCAGCTGCCGAGGAGTCAAACTCCCATTCCTCCGAAAACAGTTCTTATCCTCCCTGAGTGCAATAATTTCCTTTTTGAAGCAGTTACATCACTCCCAGTTCCTGGAAATAAGAAAGGAATAGTCCAAAGTGCTTAGTCTTTCTGTTTTCACCATTCTATTGTTTAATGTTTAATATGCAGCATATATGTTTATTTTGAGGTCATAGATGAAAGAGGGACAGTCAGGCTGATGCTGTTATACAGTCTCAAGCATAAGAGAATAGAAAGAGTTTCCACCAATAAAACATACTGAATAAGCACATAAAACTAACCTGATCATTTAGGCTCCTGTGACTTGTTGTGTGTTATAGTCCAAAGTTCCATAGCACAGTGCACAACTTATGGCTTCTCTTGTCTTGGAGGCTGGATTTTCCACATTGCTCCAGGATGGGGGAGGGAAACCGATCATGTGGTACCCGGTAATGGATGAAAACAATTCAAATGAAACCTTAACCAAACTGTCAAACTGAGGCATCAATCTGGGTGCCAAGCTTCTGTGAGAGTGACCACACTCCTTCTTCCATCCTCCCTTCCATTCCACATTCACTGGGCTGAGTGCCCCCCTGTATCTGGCTGCCTTTGGATCCCATTGTGGAAACACTGAGTCCTGCCGGTGGACAATTTATTCCAGCTGTGGGAATGCTTGCATGTATGCATCCATGTGTGTGTGTGTAAGTGCTTAAGAAAGTTAACTAGATTCTTAAAATATTACCAACAGTTAACAGCTCCAAGGCCCTTGACTGACATATACAATTAAGAACTTTGTTGCTGTATGAAGCTGACATGTGTGCAGTGTGTTTGTGTGGTTTATAAAGGGGAAAGGCTGTGTGATGTGTGTTTCAGGTGGATGTGTTTAGATCAGCTGTGGGACGAGCGATGGCGGGGGCAGGGCCTGTCTTTTCCTGCTTGTGAAATACAGAAGGGCGGTACCACTGAACCAGTGCCTGCATGGGAATTTCTATTATTTCCAGCTGTGTGTGGAAACTATTACAAAGCCCCCATGTACTGTAGGGCCAGAGTGGGTGGGTACTGCACGCCCTCCCTCACACACAGCCACAGCCTCACACACAAATACACCAAGCCAGCTTCAGTCAGTGACTGTGTATCAAAGCTCAACCTCTTGCTGGAGACTCCACCAGCATCACTGGCGCCACCGGCGGCAGCTGAGTTCCGCCACCCCTGCTCTCCACCCCCAGGCACCCATTCTGTGAGTATCTCATTCATTGTTGAACCCAAGCCCTCTTGCTTATTTCTTTTTGAGAGGAAGCGGGACTGGCAAAAACGGGGATGTCCCTGTCTATGAGTATTTTGTGTTTGAGTCTCAGCAGGTTGGCATACAGGCCACAACCGAAACTAACTTTGATGGGTAGCGTCAACCATGGACCCCAGTCTGTTGGATGCTAATGATGTTAATCTATACACTTATTTTATCTCCTGCCCTGAAATTGGAGTTAAAGTTTGCTTCTATTCCTTTGTTATTTTGGACAGTTTTTGCACAAAAGGCAGGCAGAAAGGGGTGGGTCCTGCAGCTGACTGTTCAAAATAAGAGTTTGTTTCTCAGTGCATGCTGCAAAGCTGTTTCAATGACAAACTGTTTAGGTGCTGCTGTCACAGCTTGAGCTGGAAATGTTGAGCTCCCATGTCTTCTTGTTGCATGCCTTACCAGAAGATCAGATTCCAAGTAGCATTAGACCCTCTGCAGGGGTGTCCAGGTGTCCTTCCAGCAGGTAGCATCATAATACTGTGTAGGGTCATGTCTTCAGGAGAGAATCACTGTTTCTCTCTATTGGGGATCTTAACCTACTATATAATCAACGGCCAGCCTCTGGGTCAACCAGGAACTCCCTTTTCCGGTTCCTCTTGTCCTGCAGTCTTTTTTCAATGGAAGTTGGGCTTGGGGCACCTGGGTGTTCCTCAGGGGTGCTCTTCTAACCAGAGATGTTCCTTTATCAGCATTCAAAGTCAGAATAGTCAGCAGATGGACACAAACAGACCCTACCGTCCAAGCAGCAGCACACAACTGAAACTGTGTCTGCTTCACTGCCCCTTGAGTTTCATTTTATTAAAATTATGTACAAAAATTTATTTTTCATTTAGCATAACGGTGAAGAACCTTGCCCACTTAGAATTTAGTTGGATGGTGGAGCCATCTGACAGATCACAATGGCTGTGGAGGTACCATCAAGGACTGTCAAATTTGATTCAAAGCCATGCGACAATTTTTACCAGCCCTAAAAGAATTCTGGGATTGTCACCTCTTTATACATCGAAGGCAATTTGAAAAGTCTGTTGTTGTGCAGTGTACTTGGTTTTCTTATGCCAAAGATTATGTTTTGAGTGAACACTGGTTGCTCATTCTGCAAAAACAAGTGGGACTGCTAGCTTGTTTGTAAATCAATTTTTCATAACTCCAAATTCAATTTTACCATTAATTCACAATCAGTGTGACATAATGCAGACTTCATTCTTTTTATTTATGCGTTAGTGTCTGTAAAAAGCCTCAGACAAAGGTACAATAAATAAAATGCTCTGTAACACCTCCAGCTATTTATCCATCAACTCATTTTTAATAAATCTTTGTCCAGTGCACTGTTGCAGTGACCTGTAGCTTACCTAGAGGCCTATAGTATGAGGTAGGGTAAACCCTATAAGGGATATGAGTCTATCACAGTGCAATACTTGTATTCTTAAATTTTATTAATTTAAAACTAAATTAAAACTTGTTTAAAAATACTGAACATAGAAATATATAATTCCTTCAGTGTCAGTTCCTGACAGATTCATCACATAAGAATACCCACCATTTGTCAGCTTCTGATCATTTTTGTCTTTTTTATTATTTTAAAATAATGGCTCTTGAGCTATTTAAATGTTGGGCTCTGTGAAAATGGGTGACGTATGTATAGTCACACAAAATACTTTTTTGTAAGTAAGCTTTGTGCATTAGCAATTGTTAACTTTGAATGACAATTAAATTTAAAACAATTTAACACGATTGAAAATAAAAATATGTTCCCTGCACAAACTTCCATTTAATGCCAATTGTATACACTTCATCCTGTAAAAATGTGCACCGTTCCTTATTCCTCATAATGGTGGTCCTACATTCCTATTCTGTTTTTATGCAGTCTGATTGTGTTTCACTGCTACCTAATGGCTCCACACTGGACAGAAACACAAGAGGAAGTTTCGCTCTGCAGCAGAGAAATTTTAGAAAACAGAACAGTGAAGGAAAAAGTACTTATAAAACCTGCTGCATTAAAATATTTCAGTAGCTTCTAAAATCTGTCACTTAATTATTTTTAACAAGAAACACCATTGTATTTGAATTGAACTTAGCTGTCGATAAAAATATTTGATTATTTTAGAGGAAATTGACTGGAAGACATCACTGAAGAGGGGGGAAAACTATTTTTTGTGTCTCTGCCAGTGCTGCAGGTACTGCAGTGATGTGTTTTGCGGTGAAGGGGGTCAGGAGAGGTGATGGCTGATGGATAACTGCTGACAGGTGAGGGGTAGGGGCCGCTGTTTGTGTCCTTGTTTCCCACGGAGACCCAGGGCGGAGGTGCCAGGTCTGCGATGAAGTCTCGTATGCCGGCACATTGGGAAATGACAGGATGTGCAATGCAGGCACAGCAGGGGTACCAGCTCCCCTCAGTAGACAATCTGCCCATTTTTTTCCTGGTTTATTTGTTGAGGCTCCGGCATTCACCAAAAACAAACTGGATTAGAGGCAACTAGGCCTGCTTTAATCACATCTATTTTTTTAACTGCTCAAGATCCAGCCAACATTTTAAGCACAGATTTATTAAAAATGAGCAAATGAGATGGTGGTACTGACTCAGATCTGAAATTGGGCTTATGGATCTGCTGGGAGAGTGACACACATGGCACATTGCTGCACAGATGACGGGGATGACTTCAGCGCCTAAAAATGTACAAATTCAGTAGCTGGCCTCTTCCTTATATTATACAGTAATCCCTCTAACAAATGTAATTTGTTCCTGAAAAAGAAACAGGTAACACATTTTTTCGATTTCCTTTTATTTTAAATGGGGAAAAAAATAATAATAATGTGCCCACCAAAACAGCTTTATAACCATCAACCCATGCTTTCAGCATCATAAAACTTTGTAAATAACAGTTACCTAACTAGAAAACACCTAATGCTCCCATTTGCATGTTTATAACACTCGGTACAATGTGTACAGTACAGGATATTTTGCATGTTAGTACTGCCACAGGCATTTCAATAAATAGCTTAACTGAAAAATAAAACTAAAAAAGAGGGCAAAACCATTTTAAACAAACAAGGCGAGCAATTTTTACTGAAACGTAGTGAAGAAGAGAAGTCTGCGAAGTTTGCTGTGGGACTCAAGCAGCTTGAATGAAAATAAACTCTGTGATGCTGCACAAACAAATGTGAATCACGGGACCTGAGAGAAACTGCTGAGGCACCAGCACAGTGAAAAATACAGTTTATTATAGTACATACATTTTACTTGAGTACATGGTATGGTACTTTGTGGAACTTATTTATTGATTTTTTAATTTAATTTAGATTTCTATTTTTTCCATTTTTTATTTTGGAAAAACTTTGGATAAAAATTTGTTATGGCAAACTGTTTGTACAGATACTGACATTTAGTTATTGGTTTTCAGGATCTTTACAGTTTGAATGTAGGTATTGGATACTGAGCAATTGCTGTACAAAGAATTATTCTTCTCAGCGGAAACATGTTTCTTACCTGAAACGGTTACTTCTGTAAATAAAAATGCTGGATTTTACCATGGTTCTTCACTGGCAGATGTTTCAGCCCAACTGGAAGAGCCAGTTTTCAGTTGGTCATGGATGCTTTGTGTCAGCTATTCATGGTCTCACCTGAATGCCCTCATCTGCTTCTGTTTTCCAAAGAGCTAAACCTATGCTCTTGCTGTGAAATAGTTACCTGGCCTCTTACTTCACTGTTATATGAAAGCTGTGGGAGCTTGAATGGCGAGGTGCCCAAGGCAAGGGGGTAACACCAGGCTGAGCTCAGAGAATCTCGTGACACCTTTAAGTGTCTGCAAGCTTTCCAGAACTTGGCAGGAAATTTTGACTTGGTCTTCCATAACCACCTCCCTTTTTTGGCAAACGGGCTAAGGCGGCCAAAGGGGTAGAGGTGTAGTCTACGAACAGTTTGTTCTCCTGCCCTTAAACCAGTGCTGTGAAATATCACCTTATCGCAACAAAGAGCTTCCCTCATCGAGGGAGCCAAGCACTGGCAGGCGGCAGGACTCTGTCTTTTGAACAGAGCTGCGGGGTTGCCATGGTGACGCCTGTCAACCGGGAAGTCCTTCCCAGAAAGAGAGAGAGCTCAGTGAGTGAGTGAGCAAGAGAGAGGGACAGGGGAGCAAGAGGAGGGACTTGTTAGAGGGCAGAGGGCTTGCAGGCAACCTCTTAGTTGGCGGGGCTGGACTGTGTGAGGCGGCTGCTCTTCTGCGTCCTCTGCATGGTTTTGGTGAGTGATGTTTCATTGGGAGATGGCAGCACTGGGGTTCACCGCACCATGCTAGCTAGGGATGGATGGTGCCACAGTTGGAGCCGGCTCCGATGACGGGCCACAGGCTTGAGTTTCAGCTGGGCTCACGCTGCCTGTTTGTGCATCCCGTCTGGGATGTGCTGGTCTGTCCATTGGCTCTCAGGGTGGAAATTCACTCAGATGTCTTGCTGAGCTCTGTCTTTCCAAAGAACTGTTTAACACTCACAGTTACCTCAGCAAGTGACCAAGAAAGGGAAATACATGAGTTTGATTTTGTTTCACTCAGGCTTTATGTTAGGATGTGTTTGAGTTGACCTTTCTGTTTCAAGAGTTTGTTAATAGGGGTGCTGATTCACATTTGCTTTGTGATGCTGGAGGTTAGAGTGACAGCTGTGTGGCCTACTGGGTGTAGTTACTCTGGGGGACAACTAGCAGTAGCAGAGGGTGTTTGTGGTGGTTTAGGCCACACTGCCAGGGTAGGGGTGGGGGTGATACAGGATGGTATGGGATGGCTTTTCTGCGTGATGTGGCCGAAAGCAGACGGCGCTGTCAGGCCCATTTTTTCTTATGGTGTTGACAAAAGGTAATGTGGCCCCCAAATGTTATTCTACACAAAGCTGTAGCTCCTCATGCCTGCATCTCATGTATCTGTCAGACATGCCACTGAACCTCAAATAGATCCACATTATTGCCACTCATTGGCCATTTATTCTGCTTACCAAACAGGAGATGGCCACATCTGATACTGAGGAAGACATATGGATCAGTTTTCACCGATAGCCAAAAAGTGCAGTTTCCTTTGTGCAGGACTGCCCCTGCTTTCTGTTCATGCAAATCAAACAAAATATATGCCCACAAAGACCAGTGTGTATGAAGGTAAGATGTGCAACTTAACTTGTTGCATTACGATTGCGGTGGAGGCCTGTAGCATTGTTCTAGCACAGGGTTAGAAATGGTACCTATGCAAAAAAAGGGCCTGAGAGCATGTGGACAGCAGATATGTAAATTGATGGTAGTAGTCTAGCCCAAAACCTGTTAAAAAATGTGGCTGATAAGTGGGAAGGAACTGAATGCTGGTCTCACTCTTGATGTCTAAAGTAGAGTAAACTGTAGGTCTGTTCCTAAAGTCCAGCTGTCTGGTACTGTAAGGAGGTGATCATAAAATTGACATCTGGAGGAAGCAGCAGATTAAGGTCTTCATTTACATGGAGGTTAAGGTGGGGCCAGCCCTTCCCATGCTGCCGCCCTGCACACAGGGTGAAGCAACCATACAAGGAGACGGAATGATTCTGCTTATGATCCATGTATGTATCTCTCGCTCAAAAGATATTATAAGCAAACCAACTGCACATCCTTGTAAGGCCTTCGTCTTGCATTTGGACACAAGTGGCTTTTCGTTCGGGGGAAAAGTTGCTTAAAAATGCATCTATCTACTCTTTGCTGCAAGACGATTTTGTTTTTTTTCTTTGGAGTGAGTTGTTATTTGCAGCTTTTAGTACTTTTCAAACAGCATGTCAGCCTGTGTGCAGAGAACTACTTGGTAATGTTACCTTATCCAGGTTTTGGTATCAGTAGAGCAGGTCTGGGTACAACACTGAGGGGAACACGAAAGGCAACATTTCTGAGTCAATAAGCAAAACGCTGGAAACTTTAGGTTGTGAAATTTACAAGACTTAAGGGTACATAGGCTTCTTTGTAACTGTTGGAATATTTGTGAATATTTTCAGTGTGGTGTAACTTCTTTTCCCACACATTTGCTGTGGCATCATTTCGATAAGCTTATGCAATGTCACAACATTTATTTCTGTCCAGAGTTGCATTAATTTTTCACCAAGATCTTGTATTGATGATGGGAGAGTCAGATCACCACGTAAAGTCTCCTCCAGCACATCCCAGAGATTCTCCATGGGGTTAAGGTCTGGACTTTGTGGTGGCCAATCCATGTGTGAAAATGATGTCTCTCTCATGAAATCTAGGTGGTGACTGTTTTTTGGTCAGGCAGTGTATATTTGGAGCCTACAGGGACTTATGGACACTGATGGAAAATTCAGTCAGTCACTGCTCTTAACTGCTTGTCCCAAGGTAGGGTCATGACACTCTGTGGTCTATCTTGGAAAACAATGGGTGCCACACCAGTGAACCTGGATAGAAGGCCAGCCCTTTACAGACTGATGACCAATTGCTACTCACAATTAAAGTGATGCTTTCAGGAATATTTTGACCAAACAGCTGCTTGGGAAGCAGCCCCGGAAAACAGCAGAGAGAAAGGCTGGTAATCTCTGCTGTTAAGGGCACTGGATTTAATCCAGATTTTTGCTGGTTTGCACCCCGGAAGGAACCTTGGTGAAATGTACATAATCTGGAATGCTCCACCAAACTACCCTGCTGTGTAAATGGGCTAAATTTTAAGCCAATAGGTTTACTAGTCTTCTAAGCTGATCTGGATAAAGGTGATAACCAAACAACAAAAAGTGATTAAACAAGGGAAGAGGAGGTTGCCAGGCTGACCTGGTGCTGACAGTGACTTTGGCATCACATTTGTTTACTTATTGTTTGGCAGATACTCTTACCCACAGCGGGTTTGTGATTATACCCTGGCTCCATGTCAGACACTTACAACACCACTCGCCATTATGACCCAAGGTGTTCACAGATTTCCACAGCAAAAGAAAAGGGCCTCTTTTTGCTGTTGAACTGCTTTGAAGGGATTTTCTTAGCGGGACCACATCTGTTGGAAGTGTGACACTGTTTGCAGTGCCAGGAGCATAGAGGGGAGACTCCCTGAAGGACTGACTCCTCTTTAGCAGAGTCTATGGAAGGGTCCCATAACTCCTCTGAGAATGTTAACTTACCCATTCATTCCTTCCACAGCACAAAGAGGATGCTGGGAAACTGTAAAGAAGCTCTGGATTTATATTTACTCTTAAACATTTTTTTCCTCCTCATGCAATAGATTGTTTCATTTAAGACACTGTGTGCCAGATGTCCTGGTGAGGAAACTGCTAAAGCAAAGGCTGAAACAACAGCTCTGTTGTCCCTGTGGCGGTGTTTACTGCCTGGTGACAGCCTCCAGGTTATTGGAATCATGTCTGATGTTATGGCCAAGTTTACATGGCCATCGACAGAGCATTGTAAGGCTCAAAGCATCTTGCCAGCCCCAGTAATAAGTCAACAGGGTCTGTTCACTCAGCCTTGGAATCCCAGGCCCATATTAGGGAAAAAGCATCTGTAAATATGAGGCTGGATCTTTTGGCAAAGCTCACACCTTGCCAAGAAACCCATGTTCCCATTAATCCCTCGTAGCAAACAAACACAATGTGAGCACTTGGAGAGAATCCCACCTGTGCCTGGGATTCGTGACTCCGGAGAACATGCGTCAAAGTAAACACAGCCCAAGGGTCAAAGGGGTTCCAAGGAAACAATTTCATCTCACACTGGAACTGATTTTCCCTTATTAGGTTGAATTTTTGTTGTTGCCTTCTAATGTGTGTGTCTCAGAGGAAAAGTATGAATCAAAGTTCTCTTTTAGGTAAGAAGCATGCACAGAGGTAACGTATGACCCAGCCTCATCCGTAGCCCTGTGGGGTCCGAGGTACCTTTTTTCATTTTGCTTTTGGTTTTTCTTCCACATTCTTGATGCGGCTACCAAATGTTCAGAACAAATTGAAACTGGATTATCTCTGTTTACAGCATAATCCCAGAAAAGAACAATTTAGATAAACAACACAAGATCTTAAGGAAATTGTCATTATTTTCTTGAAACCATACATGCATGTCAGGATGTCGGCAATGTAAGTGTAGCGTAGGAATGAGGAAAAATCATGGTAAACAATATAAATCCTTGAAGTCCTCGTACCTCCTAGTTATATCACTTTGTTTAAATGGATTTTATTGGAAACTGTCTGGTGTTACAGTGTGATTTTACAGCGGCAAGCAACAACAACAACAACAACAACAACAACAACAACAACAACAATAATAATAATAATAATAATAATAATAATAATAATAATAATAATATAGAATACAGCTTCTCTAAACTTCAGTACTAAGAATTTCTGAATGAAAAGGGGTACAAATATGGAGAATAAAACCTGGAAAAGATTCCACAGTGGGATGTAAATCTGTCAATGGTGACAGTGTAGTGGGAAAGAAGGAGGCTAATTGTTTGCTCTTTCAGTATTGAATTGAAAAGTCTGCGTAGGGAATGTCAGCTGTACCAGTGGGTGTGGAGCGCATGCTGATGCTCTCAGACTGTGTGGGCTAATGTTCAGTGTCACTTCCCTCAGCACTTGACCTTCAGGCATTCACAGCAGCTCTACTGCTGTGAACATAAATGAGTGGCTGGGCGCCAAATGACAAATGAATTAGTTTGGAATATTGCAAATAGTGAATGGTGAGGTTGAAGGACAATGACAGAAACTGTCCTGGACTCCTGGAAGCTGAGTGCACATGCTATCCTGAATGTCGATGACAACAAGCTCACCTCAGGGTCATCGAGTGGGTATTGTACTGTGTTAGACACTCGGTATATTTTTTCCTCTTGTTATGTAATGTACATCAATGGCTGCCAGTGACTTACAGTGACATAATTCCCTGGAACCGGTAAGGGAAGTAAAATCCCGTGGGCACAGGGCCTGGGTGCTAGGGGCAGTGATTATGTCTTTCTTGGTCCTGACCGCATTGATCACAGTTGCTAATGTCCGCTTGGTGCTTGCCACATGGAAACTCATGAAGCGAGATGGATTTGGAAAGAGCTGGACAGCACCCAAGCAGGGGTTAGTGAACAGGAAGGGAAAGGCCTAAAGTTACTTATCAGCCCTGGAGTTGCATGTAAGCAATTTAGGAATGCAGCAGGCCACAGTCTCCATAGTGACAGTCCCCAGTGTCCTATGAAATCTGCTGCTTGACAGCTGTGTGGAGTGAATCCACGGTGTTCCTGGATTTGGTTCACCACCGCACCAACTCTGTTTGGCTTCTCTTTGATGTTGAGTCAAAGCTTGTAATCTGGCTCTGCAAGGTTCTGGGATTTTGAGCATAAAATTAGCCCGACAATGCAATTTTTCAGCAGCTCCCCCTCCGCCCCCCAGTGTCTCAACCTAACCCATGTTGAACCCCTGACATGGAAGAAACAGCTTAGCTGCTGACTCACCCACTCTGCTTGAGATTGTCCTCCTGCGGTCAATAGGGAGAGCTGTATGAACCAAACTTTCCATTTCAGGGTTGTTAGATGGGCGTTGTTGATGGAATCGTCAGAAGCCTGGCTTTTTGTGTAACACACTGCAGGCCTTGCATGCTGCCTCACCCTGTATCTCCATATTGTAGAAGACACCTCATAGGGCAAAATGCAGAAGTAAGAAAGGTCAAGACAAGCAGAAGCCTGCAAGGCAGACATTGCTCCTGAATAGACACAGAGAGTAGTTTTCTTCAGATAAATGTTTTTGGAAAATTAAGATGTGCTTCAACTAACATCTCTGAAAATCCGGCGGTAAATAACAAATCTGTTTCATGAGCCCGCCAAAACAGCAGGTTTGACGTCTGAACCCTCCAGATGATGCTTGGCCAGTGTCAGGAATAATTTTTTATCCTTCAAGATTGTGGACTCACTTTAAAGGAGACATTTCGCGTGTCTTGCAGTTTGGTTTCCACGCAAAGGCCAACATCACGAATGACTTTCATTAGTGCTCCTCTGCAGATGGTTGGTCAACTTAATCAGGAAGCGAAATGCACTTTTGTGAGCTTCATTCGATTACATCTATCAGCAGAACAATGAGCTTTGTTGTTTGCATTGCCTGTAAAGCAGGAAGCTTTTGTCGTATTTTCTTTCTTTCCCGTTACATCTTCAGCAATATTAAATTTGGTGCTGGTGACCATGCACCTTTTCTTTGAATTTTTACAGCCGTACAGTAGCTGCCAAATTATCATATCGACATTTTTGCCATTTTAGGTGTGCGATACCTTTAGAAATTGGAAATTTATCAACTTTTGATCATCATTTTAATAGGGCATCCAAAGTTATACTGCAAAAAGATATCTGTTCTACAAGTAGTTCTTTTCACAGAAGAAAAATAAAATATGACCTGAAAAGTATTAAAGGAACCTTCCCTAATACTTGGCTGCTTAACCCTTGGCAGAGATGACAGCCTCCAAAGGTTTCTTGCAGCATCTGTTGGCCTCTTGCACCTTTCTGCTGGTAGTTTCTCCCAGTGTTCAGCTGCCCTTTGTTCCACCTATTGAATGTTTGCAGAATTCCTTTTACCAATAGTAGATTTCAGCTCTTCCAAAGTTTTCGGTCAGATTGGTCAAGACTTGTTGCTGGGCAGTTTAACACAGTGCAATATTTTCTTTTTAACCATTCTTTTGAGCTTTTGGATTTATATTTTGGGTCAATGTCCTGCTGGAGGACCCGTGATCTTCAATCCATACCCACTTTTCTGACACAGAGTAGTACATTTCACCATGAAATGCCTTGGTAATCCACTTAATTTCATGATTCACTTAATAGATAAACAAATTGCTGTTCTATTTTGAGTTCCATTTTGGTTTTATCAGTTCACAGAACTTTTTTACCAAAAGTGAGCTGGTTTTTCTAGGTAGGTTTGGGTAAAGATCAATATTGCCTTTTTATGTTTGTTTTTTAACAGTGGGGCTCTCCTTGGCATTTGCCCAGAAGGTCCTTCACGATTTAGTGTGCAGTATGTGGTACTGGTTGAAACCATCACATGTTCACTTAGGTTGGCTTTAGGTTTTTTTGGATAGTTTACATTGTGTTCCCACCACATAATGGGAGGTTCTTGACAGTTCCATGCAAACGTCTTAATAAAACTGCAAACTGTGGAAACAGGGATGCCAACATCTCTAAAGATGACCTTGTATCCATTTGAATTTGTAGGTTTGATGATAATAGTTGAATAATCTAATTTCACTGCCATGGGAATCTAGTTTTTCTATTCAAACAGATTTTAATTAAGTTAATTCAAAATGGTGCCAATAATTATGTTGTGGCAACTTAATTCCACACATTTTCATTTATTGTTTTGTCCTGTACTGCTCTGTATCAAACAAATGAGTGTGTATAGACCAATGCTATTTTAATACCTAGGTTTTTTCAGGAGATATTGTGCATGATTTACCTAAATTGCAAAGGTGCCAGTAATGTTGACCAGAACTGTACATACTTAATGTTTTTAAATCGCTTTAAAATCTGTATGATTCATCATTCTAACAATGTGTTTGTGTGTTCATCCCCAGAAGACAGAGGACTGTTCGCTTTACAAAAAAGAGTGACCAAAGGCCGATGACATGCAGCCTCAGGTACAGTACAGTTACGGATTAATCTGCTTACTCAAGCTGAAATCTCTGAAGCAACCAGATCAAGCTTAAAGGCCTCTGATGGCATTACTATAAGCAGAAAACAGCGTGCAATATTGGTGACTTTGCTGCTGAATGCCAGACTCTGTAAATGGCCCTGTTTCCAGGCTGGGGCCCCACTGGGGTAAACACTTGAGACTGGAGTGCACCTTGAGCACTTAGCTGATTTTGGCTGGGCAGCATTGTTCTGGAAAGGAAGTCAAGGACTCATTCAATAACACATCACAGGCCTTCCAGCTCCCTGAGCACTGTGATGTTGCCTGCGTTTTTGCGGATCGCCAGGTTTCTCTCAGCTGAGCTGAATCTCGAAGGACACCATGTAAAAGTGTTAAACAACAACACAACAATAAAGTGCAAACAAAACGACAATGGGAAGGCAGACTGTCTGTGGAAGGGCTAAAATTTCTATGTAAATAACCCCAGTCTGTTGTGGCATAAAAGCTGCCCCTGGATTTATCTAGATACAATTTCACAGGCTTTGAGAAACCCTGGTGCTTCCCATGACCCTACAGAGCTGACAGTGACAGCTTAAACACCCCTCCTGCCCATAAACCAGCTAGATTCAAGGGGTTAGAGGTGGGTCTTGGCTGCTTGTGTATGGATGAGGGGTGTGGTTTCCACAGAAACATCATTGCCAGATATAAAAGCACTAAGAGAGATCATCATTGCTGCTCTGTTAGGCCTGTTATGTTCCTCAGCCATCTCTTCATTCCCCCATCTTTCCCCACCAAAGGGATGGACTCTCTTGGTGACTGGTTAATGGGTGCATAATGAGCCTCTCATATTTCATTCCACTGAATGGACCCTTTCTCTGACTGATCCTGGGGAGATGCTGAAGAGGTTAGACTGGCACTTCCTCCAAGTTTTGCTTTAAATAAATTAGTGCCCTTGTACAATGTTCTGTTATACAGAGGGTAATCAGTGGACTGAGCTAAGCAAGAAGCTTCTCCTGAAAGAAGGTTGTGCTGCAGAGGTCCACCAGTGTGTTGTCCTTTCCTCTGTCTGCAGCGACACGTGGAAGTCCTGGACCACCTGAAAGGCTCACGCATCATTTTCTTAGATGGTGGCATTGGTGGGCCTCAATACCAGAGCCCCGCTGACCTGACCCAGGATGTGGTAGTCATCTCCCCTGGGCTACCCACTCCACCGCGCAGTCCCAGCCACAGGCAGGCTGCTGGGGAGAGTACGGTGGGTTTATTGACTGTAGCACGTCTGTGGTTTCAGCTACAGCATGTTTTTTTCATTCCAGAGACTATATGACCATTACTGCCCCCTCGTGGAAATAATTAACATGACAGCTGCTCCATCATAGCAAGCTGTCTTGTAGAGTAAGTGGACTCCAGTGTTAGTCTATGCCGTCCAACACATAGTCCTTAAGTGGATGCTTTGTTATTTCTTCCACTCCTTACTGGACTGTGTGTTTGCAGATTTTTTTCCTCACAAGGATTTTTTCCCATTAACTTCCCTTTCTTCTCAGTCCTCAGAGGTCAATGGTGGAGGCTCTCCTGTCCTCAGCTTTGGCTGCTATTATGGCCAGTCACAGTCATCAGGTGAGTGTCTCATAAACCCACTGCTAAATGTATGCATTGTATAGGAACACAGAAAATACATTTTTATCATGCCATCAATACTAAAGTATATCTGGCTCCATTACAGTATCAACATAAACATATAAAATAAATAGTCTGGGTGTAATGTATTAGCAGTAATTTTGGGTGGATCTACAACTCTGTAACTCTTAACAAAATTAATTTAAATTATTTTACAATTTATTGCTGCCAAAAAAAAATTTCGGTAGAAGCCTGAGATGTTGATAGTTCAGTAAAAGAGTAATGATGTTTATAGATCTCCACAGAATAAACATAACGTAGTCCAAATATGTTTTAATGCAAAAAGAATGTTCTCATGATTCGCCATAATATTGTTGTAAAAGGCAACTAGATGGCATTTGTTCGGAAGTGGGGGAATACCTCTATTTATTAAAAGAAATTGTTTTTGAATACTCTCATTCATTCAATACTTTGCTTCTGCTGTGGGTGAATGCAGGAGGTACACAATGAATGAACTGTGTTTAAAATATTAGGAAAGAGTTGTAATTACGTTCCAGATTGGAAACTGGCAGCAGAGGAGGATATAATCTTTTGTGTAAAAGAGTCTTGCAGCTGATGTTTCCCTGTGTTCACATTTGTTACCTAGAGCGTGAAGAAAAAAAGTAAAGATTTCCACAGGATTATGATCTGTCTAACATGTGCTACAGAGCAGCATCTGTCTGTCCTGTGTGGTGTGAACAAACCTTCTGCTGCCCCTTCTCCCACAGGTGCCCCAGTAAATGGGGACTGCAGTGGGATGGCCACCACAATGCCCAGGTCTGCACGAGCTGAGGAGCGGCTGGTGAAGTTCTCAGGCATCGGACCTGTGGATGAAACAGGGATGCCCATCGCCTCCCGATCGGTCAGCATTCTGTATGAAGGGTGGGAGGAGGGTTGAACATACGATGGCAGATATCATTTTTGGCTATACAGTGAACTGGATTTATTCATCTTTCTTTCATCATTTTCCAATTTAATGGCAGGATTAATAATCTGAGTGTTCTAAAAGAGTTTGCAAGTACAACTGAATTAGTACACTTGCTATCACCATTCTCCATTTTGGCAGCCTGCAGCATTGTGTAATTCAGAACAAATAGGTTTTCATTCCTTCTGCATTATGCACTTTATATCTTGGCTGAGCTCCTTACTGGCCTCTCTGTGTTGGCTCGGCAGAGTGTGAACAAGCCCAAGGACTGGTACAGGAGCATGTTCAGGCAGATCCACAAGAAGGCGGCAGGTAAAGCCCCCACCCAGCCTCTACCTCACACTCACTCATGCAGGAGATTCCTGTCTTTACAGTCACAACAGAAGACTGGTTACCATGGAAAGGTACTAGATCAGCGGAGGGAATGCAGGTCACTCCTCAAATAGTGTGGGAAAGAGCAGAAGTGACTGGTATCTCCTGCAGATTCACCTAAAAGGTGTTTCAGGGATCCTGTGCTTGTCATCTCCCAACTGCTGGGACATACACCGATCAGCCACAACTTTAAAACCACCGACAGGTGAAGTGAATAACATTGATAGTCTTAATAGGGCAGGGGGATATATTAGGCGGTAGGTGAACAGTGAGTTCTTGAAGTTGATGTGTTGGAAGCCGGAAAAATGGGCAAGCGTAAGGATCTGAGCAACTTTGATAAGGGCCAAATTATGATGGCTAGACGACGGGGTCAGAGCATCTTTGAAATTGTAGGTCTTGTGGTGAAGAAATGGCGGCAGGATGCACTTTGAGAAGCCAGTGGATGCAGTGTGATGCTCTGGGCATTGTTCTGCTGGGAAACCTTGGGTCCTGGCATTCATGCGGATGCTACTTTGACACTTACCACCTACTTAAATATTGTTGCAGCCCATATACACCCCTTCATGGCAACGGTATTCTCTGATGGCAATGGCCCTGCCACACTGCAAAAAATTATTCAGGAATGGTTTGAGGAACATGACAAAGAGTTCAAGGTGTTGTCTTGGCCTCAAAATTCCCCAGATCTCAAGCCGATCGAGCATCTGTGGGATGTGCTGGAAAAACAAGTTCGATTCATGGAGGCCCCACCTCGCAACTTACAGGACTTAAAGGATCTGCTGCTAACGTCTTGGCGCCGGATACCACAGGACACCTTCAGAGGTCTTGTGGAGTCCATGCCTCGATAGGTCAGAGCTGTTTTGGAGGCACGAGGGGGACCCACACAATATTAGGGAGGTGGTTTAAATGTTGTGGCTGATCAGTGTACACAGACCTCACTTTCCACACACTGTGTCACCAGGTTCTCAGGCACACAAACCCCACTTAAGTTGTCCAAGGTAGAACCTGAAAGAGCTGTCAGATGTCAAGAATGTTTCACAGTGAGTAAACACAGCCATTCCAGCTCCATGGTAAGAGTGAATAATTCTGTTGGAATGCACCCAGTAGTGCCATAATGTGTTAATCGGTGTTTGGTTGGGAAGCTATCATGACAAATACACAGTAGAAGAGGAATGGAAAATGTGCTGGAATGACTGTGCAAAAGGCAGTGAGCTTTGCAAGTCTCCTTATGTTTAAGCCTTTTTGAAGCAAGCATGAAAAAATTGAGTTCTTGTGCCCCCTGCACCTTATCCCAGTTTACCTGTATGTCAGAATCCCTCTTCCTCTCTGGTACAGCATACCAATGTATCCAGTGCTTGAAGTGGGCCAGGGCTCACAGTACCCACAGTATATTTTGTTCTTTGGAGCACTGGGACTTTCTCATATACTCTTTTCTGCTCCCAGACAACCAAATTGTCTAACTGAGCCCTTCTCCCAGGAAAACACTGCTATAATACATGTCTATTATTCATAACAGACCTCATATCTCCATTTCATTACCCAGGGTGCACTCTGGGATGCTGCAAGTTTGCTTGTTTCCTATGGATTGTTAGGAATTTGTGTCCCATTTGTTACAGAAATCCATACTGTGAACATCAGCAGTATGTCCTACTATCTTTTATTCATTGCAGAATTTCAGAATTCTTTAATACATTGCTGATAAAAGTTTGTTGGTATCTACTGATAAGCAGGCCATCATGCCAGTAAGGGGTGTAACTGCACTTATTTTTTCCCTGCTTGTCCTTGGTACCTCATACCAGTGTTCTGTGTTGCAGAGCTTGAAATGGCTGACACCGGGCTGTGGTCTGCAGATGGTGAGTATGGACCTAAGCTTTCATCATTGATTTTATGAATGGGATGGTGGTATTTTAACCATACCCAGTTATATAAGATGTTTTAGAGTGGAAGAATTTCACAGCTGTACAATATGTACCAAGGTGTGGAAAATGCCCTTTACATTTGCTATATCCCCCCAGGTGATCAAACCTCACGCAAGCACCCTCCTAATGAAGATACATCAGAGAACCAGCAGTCTGACCTGGATGCCTTCACCCTGAGCTCACATGGAGCCCTGCCTGACTGGTGGGTTCTGGAGAGAGATAGTCTCCCAAACCAACCCACAAAAGCACCAGTGCTAGCTGCTTCTTCACATCTGCTGTGCAACTGGGGCACAGGAAGGACAGCTGGCCCCAAACCCTTAGCCCCTTAGAACATTATTAATGGTGGCGAGGTGGTCTGCAATTGGGGTACTTGTACCTCATTTTTTGTCTTCCTGACCTGCTGTGTTAGCGGAGTAGTAAAGCAAAATCCAGCTATATCTGTCAGGTGATTATAGGGCGGGCAGTCAAATGGTAGACACAGATTAAGTGGAAATAAGGTGCGAAGATGCTTCACACCCTGGGAAGATACTGGAACCTTCTTGAATACACTAAATTAATGATAAAGAAAGTCTAAGACCAGAAAAATTTTTTAATGAATTGGTTACCAAAACAGAGGGTATTTTAGTACTGGGGCCACCTATCAACAGCGCTTTTCTCCTGTCAAGTTCACTCAGTCTCCTTTGGTCACTTTGAGCAAGTTCAGCAATGATGTAACACCTAAATGTAAATTACTAACTTCCTAACAAAAATACTACCCCATGTTTTGTTGCTGGTATTCTGTCCCCCCTGTGTTTTTGCCCAAGTGAAAAATTCAGTTTTAATAATTATACTGTCTATGAAAGACTTTAGGCATTATGATAAGATCAAATACATGATTTACTGTATGATTTAAGGAAGATATTTCAAATCCCCTTCTAAGAAGGACTTTCTTGTTGTGATTCCTACGGGCTCAGAAAAGTGGGATTTGCGATTTCTGGCTGTGGGTAGAAGTGTGTATGGTGAGGAGTATGTGATGAAGTACTGTATATGTCTATGGGGTTGTGTGTTACAGGACCCAGCTGGCAGATGGAAATAAACCATCAGACTGGAGAAGGCAGAAGCCGGAGCCCAGGAGCATATATGATTTTGAGCCAGGCCAGGGGACCATTGTAGAGACTGAAGTCCAGGTAAGAGGGACCCACTCCTGGTGGAATTATAGAACACAAAACCATTCCAGATGGTATCTAGGCTAAGTAGGGGAGATGGCACTTTGCCTGTTAGTAGGCTGCTTTTGCCCATATCAAACACATTTGCACATTTTTGAAGGTGTGCCTACCGTACGTGTAAGGAAAAAGAAGTGTACGTGTAACTGTAAGTTATTTCCAAGTTGCACCTACTGAAGAGTCCAAAGTAATATTCATTCATTTAAAACCTACACTCTTGGAAATTTCAAACCATACTTGGACTTGCTGAGGAAGGGTGTGTACTGGAAGATGTTCTTAGGAAGAGGTTTGGGCTGTGGTTGGCTCAGCAGCAATGGACAGCCAACATGGTTGCGTGTGGAGAGGATCTAATGGCTAGGCGTGTCTGAGCTTGCATGGCCAGGTACCTCTCAGTGAAAACCCACAGGAAGTGCAGATGTTTACTGTGGGCTTACTGATATCTTTAGTATTTGGTGTTACTTTGGTGGTACTCTTTATGAGCTACACTACACGTAGCAGATAGGGAAATGGCTGTGGTAGCTGCAGACATTATCTAAAGACCTGTGTCTTTGAAGAATATTTAGTATTCAGTTGACATCTTCAATCGCCTCTTTCTTCAATGCAACTGGGTTTTTAGAGAAATTGTTAAAACAGATGCGAGCTCTTATATTATTTAGTATTTCCTCACTGCTGGAATGTCTACTGTAGAATGCATACAATAGAATAGGTATGATCTGCTGTAAGTTCCATTTGACTGTTGTTGAGGTATGGGGTTCTGCACCAGTGGTTTGACCAGAAAGCACGCATTGGTTCTTGATTCAGACACAATTTTTGGATTTCAAGGAAAGACTGGCTCTAGGGATATGGACCAGGAATGAAAAATGGGACAGTATTGAGTGATGGAGAAATACAGAAGAGTGATGTAGGTCAGTTTTTAATAGTTTGCAGACCTCTGTATTGGTTTCAAAGCTGAGACACTACATATCTGCTATCTTGAAGCAGCTATTGTACCTAGGCTGTGAGTGTGGCTTTGATTTTCTGGGGAAGTGGGTGAGTGGTGAACTGTTTGTTTGTAAGCAGAGGTTTGGCAAGCTGGGTCCTGGCTCTCCTGGGGAAGAAATGAGACTCCTAACATAATCCACATGGTGAAGAGTCATTGTTTAACGCTAAAAGTGTTGTTAACAATGTGTGAGTCCACAAAAGGCGAAAGGCATCACACCCCTTGGAGAACTTCTCCAAAGCATCATATATAGCTCTGCTGTTCAGACAGATGATGTCATCATCCACTCTGTTTTGACTGCGGGGGTTGAATGTTGGCTGTGGGGTCCACCTTTGGCACAGCAAGTATCTAACACTGCCAAAGTATTTCAACAAACTTTTAAAAGGGGCCTGGAAATTTAATGTCTTCAAGATTATACCCTTTTAGAGTAGTTTGCTTACTGGGAACCCACACAAGTAATAAACATTTCCCTTTTTAAACTGTTTCAGTCCATGATTAATTAAGGAAGATATCATGATGATCCACATAAGCAAGATTTTCTAGAGACAGATTAACCCTAGCAATCTAATAAATTCTACCATTAGCAGGAATTCATCAGTTGAGATTATTTTTAATGTAAAATGCAGTGTAAATCTTAAACTGCGCTTCAGAAGTCCTTCACTTAAGTCAAAAAGATAGCGTTTATATTTCGTGCATTTAGTCCTTCCTTCTTTGAGTACTCCTTGACCATTCCAAAGATTTGACAGCTGGTGTGACCTTTTGCTTGTCCTCCCCATCCCAGGGTCAGAGGTTTCTGTACAGGCCCCCAGCAAAGCCCCATACCCCCTCCATAGAGGTGAGTTTGAGCAGGATAAATAAGATGTGCATATCTGCAGTAAACAGGGGTTTGTGTGCTGAATTTGAATTAAAAGGAAGGATGGGTTAAGCTAGGCAGACATGAACTTCATACAACTATACCTAGTCCAGAGGAAACAAAGGTACTCCCTACTCTGTATCTGGGGTCTGTTGCCTCACCATACTTCTTGACACCCATCTAGAAATGGACAGTGTGGCCTACAATAATACAAGGGTGATGCTGATCTGATTTGTTCTTTAGGTGAAACTCGGTAGACCCATTGGACATTTATGAAAAATTGTGTAGTTATACTTTGGTTCATTCACATGTTTATATGCATAATTCTTCACCATATTCGGGTCTCATTCAGACTCACTTTCTGTTTGGGTTAAACAAAGACAGCAGCATCATTTTTGTTTGTTTCTAGAAGCCCTTGCATAACCTATGTCCCCCTACCCACCCCACCACTTGGGTCAGGCTATGTTGGTCTCAGAGCTGAGCCGCTTTGAGGCTGAGCTGGACTCGGACATCCAAGGTCTGGAGCGGACCCTGTCTCAGAAACGGCAGCGGAGAGCCCGGGGTGAGGTACTGAATCCCCTGTGTCTCTCCTGAAACCCGCACTGAAACTCTAATCCTGTCACACTCCCACCCAGCAAGAGACACAGAAGGAGACGTGCATGTCGGGGCTGTGCCTGACCCAGCTTGCTTTGTATCCTAATTCACATCATCATAGTTGTAGAGATACCAAAATTATGGGGGAAACATGATCTTTGGGAGTTTTTCAACACTTCTTTTCAGCCACAATGTGCTGAAAAATTTTATGCAACAATCTAGGCCCTTGCTAGTCCCTCAGGGCCCTCTTACTTTGCTTCTTTCTCTGGGAGTATGCAGTTCTTAGAGTCTGCATGCTGCTTCACTTCCTCAGGTAAGCAGTCAGATAAGGTCATGAGTCAGGTGACCTATCATGCCAACATCACCTGAGCTTGTGCATCCCTCCCATCCCCAGCCCACCTCACCCTACCCTCCAGCAGCCATCAGCAGCCCCTGCTGAACACTGGATCGGAACCTGATTACAAGTCAATAAATGATCACTGTCCACCTCTTGTGATTTTGCTTGGGCATGAGCGGTATTGATATTAATGCGGTTGTGACTCTTGCCATGCATGCAGGATCTCCTATATGAGATGCAAACCCAAGCCGTGATGTCTGCATGAGTAAAATTCTCACTGAGGATGGAAATGTTCACTGTGGTAGTTTGACTGTCAAAGGTTACCTAAATACCTTTATAATTAGTGCCTCTCAAAGGGGACACCTCCCTGTCATCTGTTTCCACAAAACGGCAGACTGCACTCGTATACAGAGGAGAGTAGGACCCAGGAGTGTGCCTGGCCCTGTGTAAAGTGGCCCCACCCCCTTGTGCTGAACGCCTGTGATATTTCCCTTGTGGTTTAGCTAGAGCGACAGGCTCTACCGAGCAGTCAGCCGAGCCTTCAGTGTGATTTCTGCTTCCCAGGGTCCCATCCCAGCGGCGCAGGTAGCAGGGAGAGGACGCAACACCAGGTGAGTCTCCCTGTGCTTGCCTACTGTATGAGTGTCAACACAGGTGTGTGTTTGTGCACGTCTGTGTGCGTGTGTGTGTTGGTGAGTGAGCGAGTGAGCTTGTGAACTCTTTTTCTATGTGTGTAAGCATTTGTGTGTGTGTGAATTGTCAAAGTGTGTGTGTGTGTGTGTATGATTATGTGAGTATCTTGTGGGTGTGGTTGTTTCAGGTGTGTATGGTCTACGTGTGTTTATTGGGGGTAGGTTGTTGTTGTACCAATCACATGTTCGACTGTGGAATGACATCTCTACCCAGGAAACTAAACTTATTTAAACAAGAGAGTTTTACATAAGCCTTTATGAACTATAGGTTTATGGCCTAGGCCTAGGAAAATACTGGGACAACCAACTATGACCCAGAGTTCTGCTGTAAACATGCAAGTCTTGCTGTAAGGTCTCTTTGTGAACCAGTTCACATTCCTTCTTTTATTTGGCTCAATTCTCTCAAAACCGATCAAGTTACAATACTTGTTTCATTATAAAGGAGCTATTTTGTGCATAATTATTTCCGCTTTCCCAATAAATGTTCATGCTCTAGAATACCTTGCCACTGAGCGTAGATAAGCATTTGTTACGTTTGTTTTGCGCCAATCTAGAGGTTATATTGCCTTTCTGTCAGTTTACTGGCTGCCATCTAGCAACAGGATGTCAACTCCCACTACTGGGCTAACGGATCCATCATTTTAATATGTAGCTCTCACTGGGCTGCATTACAGCATTCTTCACTTTCTTTCTGAAAAACAGTTTCTGCTCATGTCCACTTCTTATCTGTTCATCTTGTGAGTGCCATAGGCTACATCTATTATGTAGTTATTACAAACGGCCCATTTTAAAGGCAGGAGGCCATGTAGCCTATATGTAGCCAAATTCTAGTTGTAATCCCACAAAACTGGCAGAAAACTGGATTTTAATTTCTGACCAGCTTTCTTTTGGTATATTTACATTAGTATAACTTTGGTTTTCTTTTGCCCTGGGTGCTTGTAAAACAGCTATAAATGTTGCAGTTGTATAAAGGAAACATTCTGTAATATCTTTTATAGATGTATTTTAACATGGATGCATTTCCTGAGCACAAAAAAAGCTCTTTTAGTTAAACAAAATATGTGTAAAAACTAGTCCTACAGGAATCTGACCAGTTTTGCAGGACATTTGTAAAGGTACTGCACACTTGAGCTTTAATCCCCCATTCTTCAATCCTCAAAGCTGCTGTGCACCTTCCGTCAGCTCCCAAGCAAAGTTAGAGCTGGAGCTGTTTAGGCAAGTTAATGGTTGAACCTTTGGCTGGCGTCCCACATACCTGGCCTTCCTTAACCTCCCAAACAGTCTCCGTAATCCAGTTGGATATGCCTCCCATTCCACCATGTACAGTATAACAGCAAGGCTGGCACCACTCACGAGTTTTAAGGCCTGGGATCATATTCAAACCTTGTTGACCATCACTATGGCCTTAGTGGCAAAGACAAATGTGTGTTAATAAGAGTGCCACATATTTTGATTTTTGGCTTCTCAGTTATTTTTAATAACCTACTGGACTGGACCTGGATGGACCCCTGCTCTGGTCCCACCTAAAGATTGCGTCAAACAGTGATGCCATGATGAAAAAGATGATGGTTTAGGAGTCTGTAGTCCACCTTAACAGAGAGTAAGCCTGTCAGTGAAGTAAATCTTTCATTTTTGTCAGTTAAATTCGTATGATTTACTGTTTATTTCCCCCTTCGTCTGGTTTCTTTTCAATAATCTGAATGATTATGTGAAACTTGAGCATAAGCATTCTATGAATAATCTTTATAGTAAAAGTAATAAAAACTGCTCTTCAAAGGTTACAGATGTGAATTTCCAGTGCTCAGAAGGATATCATCTGGATTTGCATGCTTCCTGTCTGGCCTTCTCTGCATTCCTTGGACGCCTTTTTGTCCCATTCCTCTACTTTGTGCTCATTTGTGTGCTGGTCATGCTAGACACCAGTTGTGATGCACAGCAGGCCTCTGCATTGTGCAGCTGTGTATCGCTGTGGCCCAATGGGCTGTGACTTCACTCTCAGTAAGTAGGAACAGAGGTTTGAGCAGAAAGGGTGATGTGTCTGCTGTTTTTCTAATATATTGGTCTCTTACATCTCTCTTCTCCTTCCAGTCCTTCAGCTGGTGCCAACAAACCTGTGAGGAGGGCACCCGGTGCAGCGGTGGCCAGTCACCCAGTAATTCCTGGACCAGGTGTGGCACATAGGACAGCACCCAGCCCCACATACGGTAAAGGTATTATTTATCCCAGTTTTGGGTTCAAATTGGTCTCCTTTCTAAAGGACATGCAAGTTGTTTTCTCCAGTCCGATGTCAAACTTACGGTCTCTAAATTAAATACCTTATCCACGGTCTCCTTCTTTCTATGCTGTGCAGTGAAGCAGGCAAGCAAAGAAGATAGAATAGGAAGTTAGAGTCCAATCTATGTACTAACTGTGAATACGACAGTACACCAGTTCGAGAGGGAATAATGTAACTACTGTCATAGCACCATGGAAAGTAAGATTGCATCACCCATCCTGTATTGTCTTGCTTTATTAGTCCCTCCTACAGTCAAGTCTGAGTGCAGGAAGTGTGAAAGGAGAGCAACTGGCTTGGCAGGAATCATTCCAGAGAACTGCACCCCCAACATTTTAGCTTTTTAATCCATCATGTGGTAGCTGCTGTGGGGGGAATGTCCTTGGTAAAAAGTATCTACTAAATATATAAATGTGCATGATATAACAAAACACTCATCTTAAATAGTTAACAACTGGGGAAATATGAAAGAACAAGGCAGGTAGTGATCTTGCATAGCACCTGAATGTGAACCCAAAATGTGGCTCTTCATTTTCCATCTTGCTCTGGGCAATTATAGCTCTTTTGTTGCTTAAGGAACATTGCTTAAAGAAGTTATGTTTTACAGGCTGATCGTCTTAGATTTTTTTACCAGGCACTGTAGTCTTGTGATTAATCGGGAGTGTTGGGGTTACTGGTTAGAAGATTAGCTTTTTATGCACATGTTTGTTATACAGGGAGAGATTCAGATTTTTCCGCTTTACCCACCTGCATTTTTTAGTGGCATGTTCATTTTGATATTGCATCGCTTTGAATGTTGCAACTTTCTCATGATGTACTACTGGCAGAAGGAAGTAGAACACAGTTTGAACCAATCTGGGTTGTGAAATGTTGGAAATCTGAGCCAAGGTTCCCCAGTGACCAACCCTGTATTGTGTGGTCTCTGTTCCTCAGGGACCCCAAGCCTAGTAGCTGAAGTCATGGAGGTCCCATCTAAGCGAGATGAAAAGAAGGTAGGAACACCACAGCTGCCGTGCTCCCACCTGATAGCCTGCACAGAAATGGAGAAGCATGTCTCCTGGGAAATGTGGCTTCAAAAAAGAAACAGCCACCATTGCTAATGAACTGTTTTTTTCTATAACCAAATCAAATTTTTAAAACAAAGTATCACAGTAATGTGTACTAATGCTGTACTATACTGTCCTTGGCTTTTTTACAATTTTGCAGATGAAAGCAGCAAGGGTTAAGTTCAATTTCCAAGCGCAGTCTCCCAAGTGAGTTTAATACCTTTATATCACTGAATTTTTGGTAACATCAGCCTGAATGTAAATGGCCCAGCTGACCCAGAGATATCTGCTGCCCTCTCTTGTTCCCATGCGTGCAGAGAGCTGACCCTGCAGAAGGGCGATGTGGTGTATATCCACAGGCAGGTAGATGCCAACTGGTTTGAAGGAGAGCATCATGGCAGAGTGGGCATCTTTCCAACTACCTATGTGGAGGTGGGTGGTTCAGGGGGTGAAGAGCAAGTCCATCCGATTCCTCCAGAAGATCGTACATGTCTCATTCAACCTTTCTGTTGCCAGATAATTCCTCCTACAGAGAAGCCCACACCCATCAAACCACCCACCATCCAGGTGCTGGAGTATGGGGAGGCTCTGGCTCTCTTCAACTTCTCTGCTGACCTTCCGGTGGAGCTGTCCTTCCGCAAGGTTTGCATGTGCCTGTACATGTCTGTGTATCTGTGTACTAATAAAACACCAGATGAATTGCTGTCCAATAAAGATTTCACACTAGCAGTGAGCTTGTATCGATACTGGCTACCAATGATATCATATGATGGGAGTCAGCTGCATTACTCCTCCAGGGTGAACGGATCTGTGTGACACGCCAAGTGGATGACTGCTGGTTAGAGGGCAGAATATCCGGCACGGCCCGGAGCGGCATCTTCCCCATCAGCTATGTCCAGGTCAACAAGATGCCCCGCACCAAGTCCAGCGATGACTACCCAGCAAGTCCATCTTCACCCCGGAGTCCCGGCCGGCCTCTGAACTCCCCCTGTACTCCTGGGCCCTTCAGCCCCAACCCACAGGCCTTGCACTCAAAGCCACACTCTGTTTCGCCAGTGCAAACAGGTCAACTGCCCCTTGCCCAGACCCATGGTGGGACAACAGGTCTCCAAACGTGGTCGTCCAACTCTCACGCTCAGTACAGCCCTTCCAACAAGTCCTTCAATCACTGGCCTGACCCAACCTCTGGCTTCACTACATCTAGCCAGCAGACAAACCATCCTGTGATGCACAACAGGGAGACAGGATCGGCTGCAGTGGTGCCTAATCAGACCCTGTCATCATCCCACTGGGCTTCCACAAGTCCAAAAACGTCAGTATATGTAAGTCACGTGTGTTCATTTTCTCTTAAAGGACCATGTACTGAAATTCACACTTCTTCATGCCTCTGTTGTAACTAAAGGAAGTGCAGCTGAGGATGTTAGAATAGATAACCCTGGGCGTACTGTATAGCATCGTAATTCAGCTTGTTTGTATTGTGCAGTTTCTGTTGTGCAACTGGTGGTTTGTATTTTGCAAGTAATTCTGTTTGGGTTTCATTTGTTTCAATTTCTTATAAGGATGGATTTCCCACAAACTCCTCTCAGCCCAGACACCACATGCAGTCGTCTCCAATTTCCCAGACATCCACTGGGGCCAGCTCCCAACTGGACCAACAGCAACCGTATGTCTGTGTCTGGCC
This sequence comes from Heterotis niloticus, assembly GCA_018136845.1. Lineage (NCBI taxonomy): Eukaryota > Metazoa > Chordata > Actinopteri > Osteoglossiformes > Osteoglossidae > Heterotis > Heterotis niloticus. Next base: position 7,587,684 of record CM030890.1, read on the forward strand.
CAGTTTTTTAAAAAATAGGAAAAACCTGCTAGATTTTGTTGTAGCACATTTAAATGATTAAGAAAACCAAAGGCAAGTTTAGGTTCAAAGGTTAACTTCATTCACACTTTGTGACATCAGTAGTTTAATAATTCCTTCTGTCCCTTGACATAGGTATAAAGCTGTCTACAACTACAGGCCACAGAATACCGATGAACTGGAGCTGCGTGAGGGAGACATTGTACAGGTCATGGAGAAGTGTGATGACGGCTGGTTTGTAGGTAAAGGACCTCATTTTTTTAACCCATCAGCAGGCAGCTGAACTTCTGGTTTGTTAGACGTTGAGAACCTGCCCCCTTCTGGTTATCTTGTGACATTGCAAGGTTTGTACACTGAAGAGACACCTTGAATCATCTTTAACTGTCAAAAGTGGAGCAGTATGCTTTTTTTTGTAATGTCTTCAAACCGTCCTTCTCTCTGCAGGTACGTCGGAGAGGACTCATGCATTTGGGACATTTCCAGGCAACTACGTTGCACCGGTCTGACCGCCTGCCTGCTTGTGACGTGACAACGTGAACTGAAACGTTTCACCGTCCAGACAAACTCACTCCTGGCGGCACACAGAACACTGGCATTAGATAGCCACTGCTGACCACACTGTGCCATGTTCACGCCACGCCTCATTACCCTGCATGCTTATACACACCAGTGGAGTTTGGGATCTATCTCAGCTTTGGAACAGGCCTGTCCTTCCAGCAGTACTGTGAAAGATTTCTATTGGATCTTGCCAAAAAACAGGGGTCCTGGGATTGTTGCTCCCGCCTGTGTGTTGCCTGCTGAGTTGCATCCTGAACCACGTGATTCTTCAGCATGTCTGCAGACCTGGGCCTGATGCTTCCCGTTCTTTCACCAAAGTGCCTTCTCTAGGCAAAACACTGAATGCACCATGTTTCAATGAAGCATCACCACCATTTGAGAGATATCTCTGTGTGTAACAGTTATGCACACAAATGCCTTTTCATCACAGTAAGAACAAGTGTGTTTAAGATTTTTGTTCCCTTCAATTTCAGATCTGTAACAACCTCCTGGCACTGAAGACAAAAGCACAATGAAGGGATCTAATGATGGAACTGAGTAATTAACTTTTAGAAGGCAATTTGAAGGTTTTTACACTTAAAACTAACATAGTATTTTCTTACCAGTAACATATAAGCACATGCTGTTAGAGATTTAGTTTGGGGCTATGAAATGATTTTTCCAGCAGTCATCTTTGTCTTGCACAGCCTGCTTTGCTGCACAAGCTGAAGCTGGATACCTGGGCAACTCCACTGCAGGGGAAAGGAAGGTGACTGAATAGGGCAAAGTGACGACTGGAATGATGAAAGTTGACTGCTTTAAAGTCCATCTGAGGACTGTGTGTTGGCTTGTGACAGGAACAGCTGCCTTGGATCGGTGACAGAAAGCTTGGTGCACAAGTCTGGACCAGGAGAGAAAGTAATGTGGAAGTTGGTCAGAAAGGAAGCCCCAAGTAAGCTGTAGTCTGTTAGGATGACAGAGTGGAGAAATATCAGTTGCATCAGTTTTAGTGGAACTTCTGCCATGTTTTCATGCTTGTACTGGGGTGGTAAACCTGCCACACTTATTGTGCTATATTTTGGGGCATGAGTCACAATGATCTGACATTTTACCCACATTGCACTGTGACCAGCCTTTTTTACGGACAGCAGGCGACAACAGAGTATTTCTCCAACAAGGAGGCCAGACCATTTCTTCTGCACAGCTCACTTGATTTGATTCAAACACACTGTATCTCTGCATGCATTTTTATTTAAATGACATTGTTTATTGTGCATAACAAAAATTTGATTTGTTTGGGCCACGCATTGCCTAAAAGTGCTCATCGGTCAGGCGCTTGCAATTCAGCAACTAAATATGGTCACCCACAAACGTGGGGAGCTCACTTGTGAAAGAGTTTCATGATGTGTTGCCACAGCAGAGACTTCTGAGTAAAACCTGCCCCATTCCATCTGTAATACTCACCAGTGATGATGGAAAGGATGACAATGTGCTGTTTTGTTTGGAACTATCTTCAAGAGAAGCAATAGCACAGAATGTGTACCTGTCCAAATGCAGACTTAAATTGGAACAGATAACATCAAGCAAAGCCAGAATGACCAGCAGATAGTCTTTTTTTTTTTTTTTTTTTGCTTTTCTTTTTTATATCCCAAAAAAACAGGCCAGGAATATTATAACTTCAGCTGTACCAGATATGATGTAGTACAGACACTGCTATTGTAATTCAGTTGCTAAAATGCATAAAAAATAATATATTTTACTGTCTGCCAAATGTATATCCTAATGTAAGGTACTCACTTATTTCGATGAAAATAAAAATATTTTCAAACCAATATTTTCAGCCCATTGTCATACGAGACTTAAGATTATTCCTTGTTGATCAGACACTATGTTTATCATGTATGTAACTGCTTGTGGTTTTTTTTCCAGATGTTTTGAGATTAAAAATGTTAAGATTATATTCGAAAGTTGTAAATGAGTAAAATGTAAGAATACACCGTTTAGTGTCAGCTTGTGGAAAAGGGGTTCATGCGGCGCCGAACCTACAGGGGGCGCCTTCGGACGGCTTGAACACTACGGCCAATTAGCAGCCACGCAGGCTGGCGTGACACAGCTCGAGCTGCAGATCGTTGCTTTGATGAGAGCACGTGCGTCCGGATCGAACCCTGTGGGGTCAGGCGGGGGGGGGTCCACCCCCCCACCCAAAGCGTTTCAACCTCTTGCTGCGTCCCGCATGGAGCGCGAGGCCCCGACGCGGCGGCGTGTCAAGCGGGAGAAAGGCGTCAGCAGCGCGCGGCGCTGCGTGTCCGGGGTTCGAGCGCAGGGGCGGTATAAAAGGAGGGCGGGCGGCGCGAGCGGAGCGCAGAGAGGCGGCAAAGTGCTCGCGTGACAGCAGGGCGCCTCAGGTGTTGGCTCGAGCCGCAACTGAGCGCTGTTTAAAGTTGGCGTTTCTCACGGGGTCTCTGGTTGAGGTAAGGTTTTTTTAAAAAACATTTTTGTTTTATGCCGTTTTTCTTCCCCACAGCGGAAGCCCGTAAGACTTAGCATGTTATCCTCTGTAGTATAGGCAGTAATATGATTTTTAAAGTTGAGCTACTGAAGCGTTTCAGAGCAGTGATGTCCACGAACACACCTCCATTTAGGAGGTAATTTTTGGTTTATGTCGATGAGTGGTCACACTCCTGGTATCACAATCCACTCTCCCTCTGCTTGTCTGTGCTTGGACACCTGCATGTTGAAGGTGTATGTATTGTGTGTGTGTGTGTGTGTGTGTGTGTGTGTACATGTGCTACAACATACATCACACATAGGTAAAGTTTCAAGTGAATCTGTGTAACATTGTGAGGTTGATACATATGAGGGCTTTTTTTTTTTCTTAAAGTACCAGTTTAGGATAAATACCACAGTAGTGGGATTCAAACCAGAAACCTTCAGATTGTAAGTCTTAACACTTTTGTTTTCCATCCTCTCTGAACCTTTGGTTGTGTGTTTTTTGTGTTGCTCTTCTGCTCATGTTGGTGTCGGCAAAGTCCGGTTTGCTAATCCCTCCGGAGCTGCTGGTGCCTCCTGATGCCTCAGTACCACTCTTCTGGGATTTTATCTTTTGGGCTGGTTCTGCTGCAAATACAGTAATTTTCCATTCAGATACAAGAAAGCTGGTCTTTGTACACAACCAGCTGATGGGGGGGGTGGGTCTGAGGAAGAGGAGCACATACAGTACTGGAAGTCTGGGTGGAGTGGTGCAGAGGGATGGAAGTGAAACTGTCCAACAGTAAGGGTGGGTATGGTGGCACTGTACCCTTTCTAAGACAAAATTTCTCCATTCTGTGTTTGGAGAGCAACAGATGCTGTAACAGGGCTGTTTTACAGTAGAATAGTCTCAGGTTTAAATCCCACTCCTGCTGTAATGCCTTTATTCTTGTTTGATACAATAAGAAAACTGCAGCATAAATGAGTAGATCACAGTATAGTTGGTTAACATTGTATGTCCCTTGGGAAAAGTCATTGGAATAAAAATAATAAAAGGAAGTAGGGAAGGAAGTTTATAAAAAAAAAAAAAGTCTAAATTAAAACATCAAGGTCTTGTATGACTGCAGGTTTATTTTTGGATTGCTCTATCCAACACTTAATTGCATGGTCCCTGGGCAGGTACAATATGCCCCCATGGGTTCTGGACACGTTCACCTGGGCAGCAGCATCTCAGCAGTGGGGAGCTGTTTAGCAAGGAAGGAAGTGTAACTTATGTGTTAGGCCAGCGTCACTATTACTGCTTGCAAGGGAAGACTTTAAGGCTAACGAAGAACGGCTCTTGTGATACTTTCCTGCACAGCTTCTGAACGTCTTCACGCTGCCGCCGCCTCAGCAATCGCTAAAACTTACATGAGCAAAATCTGAATGTTCTAACTACAATTAATTGAGCAGTTCTGCAGATGCTTTATTTCTGGTCTGATGATTTATCTTTTAAAAATGCCTTATATTTAAGTCTTTTATCTAAACTTGGTGCATGGTGACAGTGGTGTGACATCCCAGGCCTAATGATGTACCTTGAGAACTATGATGTGATAAAGACAATCTTTAGGTTGTAATGAGTGACATATTCTTATGTCTAATGAAGAAGCCTGTGTTTATGAGCCATTGGCCTCCACTGGAATGTCATAATGTCAGGTTCTCTCCTACTGCTTCTTAAAGGAATGTGTACCATTCTTACTGGTCATATGAACAGGCGTGTGTGTGTGCGTGCGCCTGAATGGTGTGAAGAAAGTCCTGGTCATCCCATTCAGATCAACTCATTGCTGGGTGACTTCATTCACTCCCATGTGTTCTGCACCTGACTGCATTCTGATGGTTCTGGAAATGAGCTGGATGCTTCACCTGTTCTGTGAATTCATTGTACAGTGTTTTGCTGCTGCTACCACCCAAAGCTCCCCATCTCCCCTTTGTTCAGCTTCTCATGGCTGGTTAAGTTCTGGTAAGAAAGCTGAACTTGAGGGGGGGACCTGATAAAGGTGTTCTGTTTCTAGACATGCTTGGTATTATCCATTATAAAAACAATCTTAAGATTAAATATTTAAATATCAAAGAATTTGTGACAAATTGGCATCCTTTTAATTTAAGGATAAATGTGTACAAGTAATCAATGGGTGTTCGGTCTTCTGCTTGCGGGTACCCATATATTGCTGATGGTAAAGTGTCTTCACTGTCATGTTACAATGCCAAGGCTCTTTAATTGATTTGGAAATGAAAGAAATGTCTCAAAGGTACTGGTGGATGCTTGATTATCTACAGTCTAGACAGAGTGGTTAGAAGCTCAGCAGAAGCTGGGTACAAATGACTCCGGATGCCTGTTGACACATGGGAGGATGTGGTGTCAAAGCAACAGCCGTAATGGGTCACGGTAGGCATGTACAGCTCACACTTTTCTGCAGAAACTGGAACAACCATATCATACCATGTAGAGTTGCAGCCACAAGCTGCCTTTCTGGCAGTCAATAGGATGTGCAGACTTCTGAGCCTGAACCTAGATAATGTCTTGCATCTTCTAATTTAAATCATGTATTCTTCTATTATGCTTACTACTTTAAGCTCTTTTTTCTTTTTTTAAACTATTGATTCATTCATCAAAGCTGTAAGAGAAGCATGAGCTGATCATTATGTTAATGTTATGGGAACTGCTGTCATGATGCTGCTCTGTGTTTGACTTATTCAGCCACATGTAAAGCTACCAGTGTACTGTTTTGGTGACTGATAACAGAACTGCTGAGTGTCTTGCAGCTTGTAGTTTGCATTGATAATGAGCTGAATAACTTTCAAAAGCAGAGCACTGTTTTCAATATGTCTGGCATGCAACTCAGCTGGGTGGGGACATTTGGGGGGGGAAATTCTACATATTTAAAATGTGACTGCACATTTGAAATACCTGTTTATTGCAGTGTTTATATTAAATGTATAGTCTTTCTGCAAATTCCTTACAGTCCACTGTATGCACAGTATTATTATGATATCCATATATAAAGAGTTCAATGTCTTAACTAGGGCTTATTCTGATGTGGGCATTATGATTACATTTTATTTATTTGGTGTATTTGTTACCTTAGTGACTACTCACCCAGTTCTTGTGAGGGGAAACTGGTGGGTGGGACCACACTGAGTGTACTCCTACCTAAAAGCATCTTGAATAATAAGACTGAATAGAAACAGGAAATAGATGCAAACATGAACGGACCCCCCCCCCATACAGAGTTGTCCACTGACACATAGCTGTGCTTTCAGGTGTTGAGCATACAACACTGTCAAAGTGACATGTCTATCAAGCATCCATTCATTATCAATAACCACTTGGTGGTTCACTGTGGTGCAGTCTATTGTGGAAGCATCGGGTGTAAGGCTGAATACATCATGGATGGGAACACTGGGTTTTTCCCTAATATGGGAATGTTAACTTTTGCCTGGACATTAGTAAATCCTTATAGAAAGGTGTAAAGAAAATTCTGTCTCAGCAGATGAAGCATTGACCTCTTTGAAAACAGCCTCATCTCTAGAGCATGTAGATGGAAATGTAGCTCTGCTATCTCTGTGAAATGGTAGTGAGGATTTAGTATGCCAAAAAAAAAAAATTGTGTGCAAGTGTGTGCAAATATGTTCTAACAGTTTCCTTTGGCTAACTTCACCTCATTCCACCAACTTGTTTTTGCAAGTTGAACCTTCTGTCTTGAACCCAATTGCTGATTTTATTTCTAGCTACAGTAGCAAGGGGGGAAAACATCAGTTAAGAGAAAACCAACTTGATTGTTTAAAGTTGTGTGGCTGTCAGGACACCAGTTTATTGTTATGTAGATTGTAAAAGTCATTATTTCTCTGAATCCATAGTCATGGTAATGTATGTCTTTGCTTTCATGAATTTCTGTAAATAAATTTGTGGGATGAACCCCCCCCCCCTTCCATGGAACCACATGGAAAGTTAAGCAGTTAATAATGGCAATTATTCTTCCTCAAAGGTGAAGATGGTCTATCCTAGGCCAGTGTGTCTTTAACAGAAAACAACCTGCATTCCTGTAGAAGACTTCCTGATTACAAGAACCTGGCTTGATGTGTCCAGGGCAACAAATGAGGCCACTGAAAAGCAAACGGAAGTGTCCTGCAAATTAGTATGGTTGATCAATTCCATAATGGTAGAAAGTAGAGATCATTTATGACTTCTTGGTTGAGAGTTGGGTATATCAGATGCCAAAGTCAATATTTTTAGGACTTCATGCTGGCACCTCTGTGTCAGTGGCATGCTAAGTGTATGCTGGGAATGTGACTGTAGTTGGTCAAGTCTTACCGGCCGTGGTTTCATTCTATTGTGGGGAGGCTACAGATTCACAAGTATTTGTTTTTGGCTCTTGCTCAATGTGCTGTCAGATTTTTTTTTGAATAAGAAAGCTGGTCCTTTTGTTTTATTTGCTATTTTTTTTTTTTTTTTTTTTTTTTTTTTTTTTTTTTTTTGGAAGAACCCAAGAGCAGATTTAAGTGTGCATGCAAATCTCTCCCCAAATATTAAATGACTGGCCATTTTTAAGATACTAAAGTATAACTGGTTTCATGTAGGTGATACCTGCTATAACCTCAACATGGAGACTGAAGGCCAACACTTAGGTTGTCAAACTATTTGGAAAGGGCTGAACTGAAGCCAAGGTTAATCTACTTGAGACATCTTGTCTAGCAATAATTCTGATACTTGGTCTTTAAATTGTCCTCATTCCTTTCATACTTATGTGGTAAGATGAGGTATGTGGAGCAAATATTGCTAAGCAACATGAACAAAATATCAACTTTATTGAAACAGTCCACAATCACAAGTCAAACAGACCTGTTTGCATCCTTGCAATTTCTTTAAATGAGATGAAATGCTTTCAGTTTAGCTTTAGTACACTTTAAATTTGTCAAATCTATATTAAGTAAACTTTAAGCAAATTGAAGCAAGTTTGTATATAATTTAAGATGTCATGATGGCCAGCCTTGTTATCTCTCTGGCTAGCAGACTCTAATGACCTGCTACTTGCTCCTGTTGCCAAACATGCTTACATGTGTGCAAGTGGCTGTACTGAGCACCTACAGACTGGTTTCTTTTTCTTTCACACATTATAGTAGCTGGAGGGACTGATTTTGACTGGTTTAGTTTGAATTCATGGTTCTGTGTGACAGATCTATTTTTAAATTTTCCCTAAATGTGTTGCTGTATGCTGTAATTTTGCTTGCAATGGCACTCTGATGCATTTTGAAACTTTTATTGATAAAAAGCTTATCATTTTAGTCTTTGACCTAGAAATTGTCTTAAATACCCCCTTTCCACTTTTATCTTTGTATGTTGAAAGTATGTAATCTCCAATTCCATACAGTCATTCATTGCAGTTCTAGTGATAGGGAAGATCACATGAGCTAATTCCTTGAAATTGCACTAACCATTGGAAGCATGGCTGAGTCACACAAATTGCATATTTATTTCAACATGGATTATAACACAGGTTGCTTTTAACTGCACAAACAGCTTGTAGAATATTAATATTTTCTCTGCTTTTAGTTCCTCTGCTTTTAAACTGCTGTTAAGAAATTGATGTAGTGTTTCAGTCAAGTCATGCCTGTGATGACAGAAGGTTAATGGCAATGTGCACTGAAATTCAGATATCGATCTGCTGACATTTTAAAATGGTAGGTGGTTAGTTATTTGAAATACTTGATAAGAAATTTGTTGGACTTTGCGCCTATATGCCAATTTAACTGAGACTAAATTCTTGAATACAATGTGAAGTGATCTAATTAGTTTGAAGTTTGTCCATATTTATAGTTGATAAACCTGTAACTTCTCCAGTTTGGTTACTATACTGGATGAAAAAGGGGAAAAAAATGTTAAATGTATTACTAAATATAATGCTGACATGCAGTGTAAACCAAATAAAAAAAAAAAAAAAAAAAAAAAAAAATTTAAAAAAAAAAAACTTTTTTTTTTTTTAAAATCTTAATGCTAAATTTATAAAGCTTCCCTTTGAGTCATCCTGTATTGTCAGGGATACAACTTTGCCTTAACTTTTTGTTCCTGGGGAACAGCCATTTAAATATTAAGCTTTTGTTAATTTCTCTGACATTTTAGTCTTTATTTTTGCTGTCTTTGAACATATTCTCATACTAAGTTTTCAGAATACTTGTGTTAAATGGTTGGATGAAATTTGATTTCTACTTTGAATAAAAGTAATTTTTTTACAATGACACCTTTTTGTGCTGTACTCCTTACTAAATGAAGTTTTTGCAATTTTTTTTTAGTGGAATAATTGCTCAGCCTTTTGTATGTTTCTGTATTTGTGTACTTCAAAAGTGAACAAATCAATGTTTCTCTGCTGGCAAACATCAGGGCTGTTCTCTGCCTGAACTTACATACTTGTAGGTTTAAAATCAGTTCTGTCAAAGTCTGTTTTGAAATTAAAACTTCATCCTTTGAATTTAGGACCTTGCCAAAGATGGAAAACCAGAAATCTACCTTTTCTCTCATCTGTGGCAGTGCAAAAAGTTTGATGTTCTTGGGTAGGCAGTGGTGTGGGGCTTATAGAAGACAACTACTAACCAAATGGCTGACCCTTCAGATTCCAGGGGAGACCTATTGTAACTTTGAGTAAAGTAACTGGATTATTTTTGCAGCAGGAACAAATTCGGTGTACATATAAAATAAGCACTGCCACACAAAAATTGTGATCTGCAACTTAAATGGGAACATGATTTATTAAAACTTATGTTTCTCAACTTTTTATTTGTTTAAAATACTTTTGAAATGCATGCAATTTTGAAATGAAACGGGGCTGGGCTATGCCTTGAGTTTTCAAAATCTTTCCAATTCTGTTCAAAACATTTCATAGTTTAAACAAAAGTCATGAATTTAAAGGTGTGTGACACATCTTTTTCATCTGATTTAAAACCTATTTGGACTAATGAGAAATGAAGCATTTCCATAAAAATGCACAGCATTGGTCAGTGTCAAGTTATAAACAGGAAGGGTGGTAATCACAACATCAGACTGCAGTGGGCACCCTCCCACTCTTTAGTAACTAAATCGAGTATTAAATGCACTGCCACGTCACTCGTGTTAATCCTTTTTGGTTGATATTTTTCTGCTAGAGTACTCCCACACTCTCAGTATCAATAACTGCTGGGTCTCAATGATCCAGAGCCTGTCCTGGAAGCATTGGGTGTAGACTATTCTGCACCCTGGACAGGGTACCAGGTCATTGCAGCACACACACACAAAATGAGCTATTTAAGAGTCACCAGTTTATTCAAAGCACATGTTTTTGGAAGGAAACCTACGCAAGTACAGGGAGAAAATGTAATGGATTTGAATCCATGTCACAGAGCTTAGGTTCTGTGAGGCACCAGAATTACCTTGTTTTGCCCTGATTTCACCCTGGCCAGACTACATCAGTAAAAATACCTGTCATAGATTTTGCAAGAAACAGAACTGTTGTGAATCAGTTACTTTGTACAGTTTGTCTTCTGTAAAACACAAGTTTGTTTGCCTTTTTCTCAGGTGCAGGTGCTTGCAGAAGGCAGCAGGTTGTGGTCATACTATGGCGCTGACTGTGACCCTCACTGGCCCTTCTCCATGGGGCTTCAGGATATCCGGTGGGAGGGACTTCAAGAGGGCAATAACAGTTTCCAAGGTAAGTGTATTGTTTGGCAATTTACAGAGTCTTACAGATATCCAAAGTGTTTGTTTTGAACAAGGGGTACAGAAATGACACTTTAGTTACAGAAAAAGTGTTTTCCTGTTTCTGTTTCTACCTGTTTTAGGCCACTGCAGTCAGTCTGATGGAGGGCAGGCCTCCAGAACCCTTTGTCAGTAGGAAGTCACTGATTACAGTAGCAGGGGAGCTGGCAAGCTCGCAGTTTTGTTTTTTGTTTTGAGGCCAAGCCTGAGAAACAGGAAAGTGGAACTTGGGGGCTAGTGCACACAAGGAGTAAGGGAAGACATCACTCTGTTAAAAAAAAAAAAAAAAAAAGGCTAGAAATTGGATGGCATATCTTGCTCCTGCCAGCTGGACCCATCAACCCCTAACAGATCCACCCCAGCCTTTGGTCTCCAGTATTTTCCAGTCACACTATAAAGAGATGTTGCCTGTGGTGAGTTTAAATCCAGATTTATTTTAGGATGTGACTGGGCATTCTTATGGTTTAAATCGCCACAAATGGGCAAAGTGCCCCACCATTCAAGGAACAGATGTTTCCTTGCCTGGCTTGATGGATATACTGTATTTTTTTCATAAATCAAATTTTCCCCAAGTGCCTTTGCACATCTCATTGTGATTTTCAGAACATCAACTTTTTTTTTTTTTTTTTTAAATTTTAGGAAACTCCATCAGAATTAAATTTCAATGGTGGTCTCTGCTTGAATTGAGAAAAAATGGATTTTTAAAGTAGTTGTAAAACCTGTTTTCAATGTTGGTATGTCCTATGCATGCTGGTATCAAGTGGTACCAAGGTGGATTTGAGTGGACTTCAATAACCTCTCTTGGTGTCAACCTGCTTCTGTGTCTACAGCTTATGCTGTGGGAAGGGGGGGGGGCTTAGTTTTTGTGAAGCAAGGCATGCCTTGATTGAACAAGGCACCCACCATTGTGAATCACCACAGCAACGCTTAATTGCCTCTCAAATAACCCATAGATGTGGCACCTTTGCCCTTTTGCTTTGCTTTTGGCAAAAGGGGGTGGAGGGGGAAAAAAAACCATTTAGCCTAGCATTCTTGTGTGTGTGTGTGTGTGTGTGTGTGTGTGTGTGTGTGTGTGTGTGTGAGATGCCATTTTTGTGGGACTGTTTGCACTCCTGTGTGTTGATTGGTCTGAACTTTGTTTCCTGCTTGTTCTGTGGTGGCTCAGTCTTTGTTTTCTTTTAGCTCTGGGGTTATTTCTCTTGCCAGCCTCTTTTGTGCTAAAGTTTGCTGAGCATGGAGAACACTGCCGTAGAGCAGGCCTGAAGCGTCCCTGGTTTTGGAAATACATGTTGCCTTCCCTGTGCTCTTTAAGCTTATGTTGATTAAACTGGAATCCTCAGATCAATCAACAAAAGTTCTGACTGTGGTGTACTCAAGAAATGGGCAAACCTACCCAGTCAAGAGCACTGTCACTTTTTTTTTTTTTTTTCCTCTTTTTAGCTCAATAAACTGAGTTAATTTCCCCCATCTAGATAAATTGTCTGGGTGTTTCTGATGAGTTGCGTGTATGATTTCAGAGTTTGAGCAGACTTGAGGCCTTAACAATGAAAATGTTTATCTTTGGATAAAATGAACATACAAAGTATATGCAGATACTCTAAACTTGGTGGTAATGGCATTTATATAATGCATATATTTTCTACCTCCATATTTTCTACCTCCAGGTAAATGCAGGCAGCAAAGCAGATCAGGCTAGCCTGCTTCCAGGAGACATCATCAAAGAAATCAATGGGGAGAACACAGCAGAGATGCTGAATGTGGAGGCTCAAAACAAAATCAAGAACTCAAAGACGCAGCTTCTATTGGTGGTGGAAAGGTGAGCATAGCTAAGTAGGACTGATATAATGACTCCAATTAAAGCAATGAAAAGCTAATGCACAGTAAACACTGACATTGCTTGCAACCTCTAATGACAGGAATTTTCCAGCCCTGGTGTAGCTGCATACATGTTGTGAAAAATGGATATGATGAAACTGTGATTGGTGGTGTGCAGGAAAGTACAGGTTTTCACAGTACACTTGGTAATGCTGTTTGTAGGCTTCTCCCTGAAGTGATGTGTAGTGGGAGAATAGAAGGGTGTCATTAATATACTCTGGGCTTGTGCCTCACTGCACTGTTTCCATTGAAATTGCTCTGTTTCTTTGTGCTCCCTGGGCGCTCCCTGCGATCGTGTGCAGACTGGCATCCCGGCCACACGCCAGGGCAGCCACAACCCTTTTTCCAGCTGCGGCTGCTCCATCTTCTGTGCCTCCATACTACTAGTCTCCTCCTGTTTGTTTCGAACATCAAATAAGGCCCAGGTTTCAAAAAGTGATTTAACAACTTGGTTTTGCAACAATATTCTGAGATGTTAATATTGCTGAAAACGTATGAATGCTGGTCCCATTTACTGTTTATGTACCTAAATCAGTGGACTTGGCCCTGAGACAAATGGTTACTTTTATTGGAGCTCTAATTGTAGGGTGCTCTCTTCAGATCAAATATTTTCAGAATATACGCATTAACTATTCCCTGCATTTCTTGTACATCTCTGAAACACATGCATATTTTTATCTATCGTGTAATTCAAATTTACTCCCCTTCAATTCAGTGAGTGGTTTCTAACCAATCCCAATAAAACTTAAACTTTTTTTTTTTTTTTAAGTTATTTTTTAATTACAGTTAGATAATTTTGTTTATTTTCACCGGATATTGCTTTTCAGAGAACCTTTTAGTTACCCCTTTTGGTTAAAGTTATCAAAGTGTCTGCATGTGTGTGTGGATGTGTAATAGCGGGGGAGAGAGTGTGGATTTTTCCCTGCTGACCTCATGTCTCTTGCCTGGCCAGAAACAACACAGCAGCTCCCTTCCTGGGACAATGGCTCTCTATCGCCACTCATGTACTTACCCAACCAGCATCCATGTGCCTGGATGGCCTTCTTGCTGGAGCTAAAAGGCAGCACTGAGACCCTTGTTTCTTGTTCTTAACAGATGTGCAGATGGGGGCTTCATTCCTAATGGTTGTGCCAAGGCCTTACAACTAACACAATCTTGCTGTTACTTGAGTTATGACTGAGTGACAACATGTGCTACTGGCAGCAAATACGTACTGTAAATTGTCCCCCAGTGCTGAAAGTTGGCTAACCCTGTGCCTTAGGGGGAAAAAATGGTTAAAGTTTTCAATTACGAATGACCAATACTCCTAGACAGAAACCATAGCATCATTGCACATCATCCCTTGGATGTCTCTATGAGGCTTGATCTTGAAAAATTACATCACAATTTTCGTTGCTTCTAGATGTAAAATGTTTTCTTCTGTGACTTTCTTTACTAGAACAAGCATCAGTGTCCCACTGAAATACCTAAACATAGGAATGAAAATGCTGGTCACTTATAATCTGAGAGGGCAAAAAACACAACTCAAAAGACTCTAAGCTGGCGATGCTTCTTATGGCATCCTCCTCCTTTGGAGCAGTCTAGACCTTTAACTGGTTCAGCGGTTGAGGAGCTGGTCTGAACTGTGCAAGAATAGACTGGTGTACATGTGTACTTGTGTTGGATTAGGCATGGTGTAATTTACATACCGTAGGGAATGTTTTGAGGTCATCTTTGTGCTAGCATCCTCTAGGACTTCCATTGTCACTGTAGCTATTGATGTTCTGGCTCCTCCTAATCCAGAATTGGCACTACTAAATCACTGATGCCACAAGTCATAACGGAACCATAAATGCTCAAATGCATCATAATGGCATGTGTGTATTTGAGCTGTTCACTCTGCCTAAGAGAATAATGGACAGATTGATAAAATGGCATTCCTGCTGAAATGAATGAGGAAGGCAGCAGCATGGCAACTGTTCAGCTTAACTTTTTAGTTGTTACCATGTGTAGACATTTCAAGGAGACCATGGATTGATTCAAGACTTTGTTGGTTGAGTGCCCTGCAGCAAGGCTGAAAATCTTATACTTGACAGTATGCTTAGCAGTCTGCTGTGGCTGTGTAACTACAGCTTTACACTTTGCCTCCATGCAAACAAACCCCATAACAACAAATTACTTTTACTAGGGCCAGTTGTTTAATGGCTTGTTTTCTTGGTTTTACTACCTCCTACTGTCTGTACATCTAGGGAAGGCTGGTGGACATTCTTTCTACTGCAAGTCCTTGCACTTTATTAGAACTTAATTCCTGCTTCTAGCCCCCCCCCACCTCATACCCATGAATCACCTTCAGTCATGTTCCTCTGTTAAACTAATATCTGCAGCCTATGGTTTTGTTTCCCTGCTATTTCATCCCACTTGGAATAGAGTGGGTGGAAAACTTGCATCAAAGTCAATTGTCCCACTTCAACAATCCAAATGGCTTTGCAGGGCAGTTAAAGCACATTTATTACACCATGCGCACAAAGCCATGGCCTTTGAAACTGTTTGTTTGAATGCAGCTTAAATTCAAATGTAGACTCTGTATGATGTCATTCATAGTCCGGAGCTTCCCAGTATACAGTCAAATGTTCTGCAATCACGCCTTATATTGTCATCATTACTTGTTCTGTAACTACTTTTTTTTTTTTTTTTTCTTCCCCCCTCCCCAATTTCTCCCCCCCCCTCCAAGTCAGTACCTAATGCCCCTCCAGGTGATCTTTGTAAAATGGATTTTTTGCAAATCACCATCTGCATTCAGGGCATTTTTGCAGGTCTCATTAGTAGCTGCTGGTTTGTGTTCCCTGGGCAAATGTAATAAGAACAGCAACACCATTGCTGTACTGCAAGCCTTTCTTCTGGAACAAAAGACTTGTAATTTATATCATTTATACAACTCTGGCATGTGCTTCAAAAATGTATACAATATATATAAATTTCCCTTCTGAAACATTTTGCTATTTATGGGTTCTTTCTATGTTTTTCCTCACTGGGCTAACCCTCCTTTCATCAAATGCTTAAAAAAAAAAAAAAAAGTCAGTAGCAGAGGATTGTTGAACGGTCATATTTTAAAAGATCAGACACCATTGTGCACTGGAGAAATCCTGATGTGGGCCTCTGTTACACACTTGATGCATAGTAGCATTCAAGTGACAGAAACCTGAATCATTTAGTAATTTTTCTAGAGCTGGAACCTATATCATGAATTCAGGCTGAGTTACTGATACTCTCCACTCCAGCTGGTCTAGATCCTTACATCTATTACTTTTATTTTACTCTTTCTACCCCATCAACCCCCCCCCCCACTTCTTTCTTTCCCCATAGGCCTGAGCCCCCAAGCCCTGTGCAGACCAATGGGATTGGTACCACTGAGCAGCTGACTATTCACTTCCAGGTCAGTCACTACCAGTGGTACTGGTGCCTGTACTGATCCCTTTACTGGGCCCATCTTCACACACAGAAATTTAAACTAGAGTATTAGTGTACAAAATGATAGCTTAAACTGTTAATTTCCATGGAATTAAATGCATGTGTCCTATTTCTTAAAACTAATTATAGAAAACATACTAAATTATGGACTATATATCTACCTATTTTTGAGTAAAAAAATTGATATTTACCATGTCTGCTGTATACTTAGGTCTTACAGACGTTGTTGTGGTGCTAGTTACTTTTGCCATTTATGAATCACGATAAACTGACAACTTTCTACTGTGATTGTTTTCACTTCTATTTTTTTCAAAGAATAACTGTGTGGCAGTGAAAACTGGGTGTGTAAAATTGTGCAAATGCCACACAATTGAGTATTTTTTCTGAAATTTTTCTTTAAATTATCTTAACTACTTAAGCCCCTCACCTCATGGTCAATGGTGATATCTAGTAGACCCCTTCAGTGTGTAGCAG
The DNA here is from genome assembly GCA_018136845.1 of Heterotis niloticus. Lineage (NCBI taxonomy): Eukaryota > Metazoa > Chordata > Actinopteri > Osteoglossiformes > Osteoglossidae > Heterotis > Heterotis niloticus. The sequence continues at coordinate 7,604,266 of CM030890.1, forward strand.
AGGCCAAAGTTCCAAAGGGTTGCCAAATTGCAGTGCTGTTTTGTCACTTTTCTGGGACTATGTTTATAATCACTTTGGAATTAATTGCCTTTCCACAGACACAAATTATATTCTTTATCAAGTTACTGTTTTACAATGCAACAGCTTAATTAGTCCTTTTTTGTCTGAACCATTTCATGTAATAAAGATGATACTCAAACATGTGCTGTTGCATTTTATAGTCTTTTAATTTATGTTCATTTCTATGGTTTCCTATCCTGCAGGAGACATTGCAAGTTGCCAGAGATGAGAATCAGAACTACAGAGAATACTCTCTCTCCAGCCCAGCTTCTCTGTCCCCAGGCCCATACTCTCCGCTGTCCCCTTCTAGCCCTGACAGAAAGGCAGAAAAACAGTTTTCCAGCAGCACAAAAAAGTATGTTGGGATATCTTGGATATCATAGACAAATCTAGAAGAACTTGAAATTATGTGTATTACCTGTGTTTTATTACATGACGTTACACTTCACCCACTTAGAAAGGGCACAGTCCTATATTGGTTCCTATAATGATCAATGATTCAGAATACAAGAAATTGGTGATTTAGAATATTGTATAATCTATGGGTGTATTTCTTTTACAGTTTAAAACCATTTGTGTAAACTTGAGCAATTACTGTAATGAGGCAGGAATGAAACCAGTGTGACATTTTCATAAGAATAAAACTGATTCACTGTTAGCAAAAAAAAAAAAAAAAAAACCCAATAAACTACCAGCAGTAGAGTACATGTTGCACCATCTAATAGGGTCTGCAGTGACTGGATATGAGAATGAAAGGTAGAAACCCAGAGCCAGTAGTGAGACAAAGGATATGCAGTGGATATCACATTCCCTTTTTATGTATGCTTACAAAGGGCTGGACACCACGTGGAATTCCCCCAGGGGTTGGATGTGGCCTGGGCCGGGTTTCACTCTGGACGAACTGGACCACTGTTCAGCACTGCTTTGCTCCCAGGCCTTGCTTGTTTCTGTCGAAATACAGACATAACCTTTTAGAGCCTAGACACATTCCAGAGATCAGATTTGATTGATTATATATTTTTTTAATTCTATTTTTTTCTCTGGTGTGTTTAAAGGTCTCTTTGGGGTTTAATTTTTGATTGTTGGTCTGCACGGCTGCTGATGATGATATACTGTGGTCTTCCTGTATCGCACATAAGTCATTGTGGAAAAACTGATAACAATCTGCAAAAGTATGTTTGGCCCCTGCCGGGTGTTTTTTTTGTTAATTCACAGTTGTTGAAATGAAGCTTCTTGTTGAGGTGCATGAGTACAACATGGGGAAAAAACTACAGTCCTGACATTGATCTGCATTCACTGTAGAGGAGTACATAACCTAAACCTGCCTACTGGTTTTGAGGACTGAATAATTGAGAAATGGGTTGGTGCTACATCTTTTTCTTTGTCTTTCTCCTACTTGCAGCTTTCAGGTGCATTCCTGGTCCCCAGTTGAGAAGACCTCCACATACCGTTTGTCCAGACCACTCTCTCAGGTAGATCTTGGTCTTCACTGGACACTGTTGCATTAGTTTTGGCTTATTCCAAACTACATCCTCTTACTCTGTAACAGTCAGTCATGTTTTTAGTCCCTTAGCAGGACTGTAGTCCATGTTTGATAGAAATATCATTGTAAGACACAACTGGAATCAGACCTTGAAAACGATAATGTAAACTGATACTTTAATTTTGTAATGTACACTGGGGAACCCACAAAACACTTGACTAAAGGAATGTTTTCAGGTATTTTCTTAGCAGGCAGTGTATGTATAGACTGGTCAGTTGTGGGGAGCTTTGTTCCTGTGAATTCAAGATTAATATTCCTTCTGAGCAACATGTTACTAGGGTTTTTTTTTTTTTTTTTTTTGAAGACAAAATTTGATGCATGTTTCTGTTTGAGATTCAGTGTAATCCTATATCATTGCAAAACCCGAATGTTAAATATGTGGTTTAGGGTAAATGGTAGCTTTTCTGTAGGAGTTTTGCCTGTTTCTTATGGCAGTGACTCTGATTACCAAAAAGCAATGGAGCAAAGGGCTGGTGGGGGGGGGTGCAGATGTGTGATCTGTTAGGGACAGGATGCTGTGGGAAAATTCTGAGGTATTTTGACTATGTGGAGTCCATGGGTTGCTGAAGAGCAGTGGTGCAGAAGATGCAACAAGAGAGATGACAGAACAGGAAAAAACATACCAGATTTTAATTTTGGGAACACCAATGGAATTTCAGGAATTCCTTGAGCGCTATGAAGATTTGACTGAGTTAGGAAACAACTGTAACTCTGTGATTAGGAATTTAATTTGGTGGCATTATAGAGATGATCATGTTTACCTGAACTTTTTGGGCAGCATTGGATTGATTACACTATATGCAACAGTAGGGCGGAAAGGTGGATATGACTAAATATGTCCAGTGTTGTCTTCACACTAAAGGTCCTCTCAAACCTAAGCTTCTATGTGGTTAATGGAAATGTTTTTTAGAATCACTCATTCAGAAACCATGTTTATTACATTCTGCTGTTATACCCCAATTACAGATTACAACAATAAGCATTTCAGTTTCTGCATGATCTGGTAATGGTGTTCCAACAACTTATGTAGTATCTGGCTATTGTCAGGTTCCCATTTTATGGGAATTGTGAGCCATGCCTGTACTTTTGCCTTTATTTCAGATACAGCAGGCAAATGTGAGTAGTTAGAATTTTTATTTATTTATTTATTTATTTATTTATTGCTGGGCTTTCCTCTGCTCCACTGTACTTGCCACAACTAGTAATTAGATGTAGATGGTAATAAATGTTGAGCTCAGTAGCAAATCTGAAATGGGTACTGTAGAATAAAATTCAAGAAATGCTAAGGATTTGTTTGTAAGGGAAAACTACAAGGACTACAGAAATCCTGAAGTGAGAATAATATGTGAGCTCTGAGGTTTGACATTGACTTGGGACAAGGTTTTCCAAAACTAGTGGATTGGAGAGGCACCATGGTAACTTATGTTCATGCCTCATCTGAGAGGTAGTACAGTAATCTAGTGATGTATGCAGATATTTCTGAGTCTACTGTGACCTATCAGTCAGAACCAAGGAATGCAGTAAGTGGTATGTTCCCATGTCTGATTTTTAGATGCTTATGGTGGTTTGAAGGCAAAGCCTTTGTTGCTACCTGGGGCCTTTCAATTGGAGAAGCTGCCTTTTCTCTAAAGCCTTGTAGCTGACCCAAATTGTTTGTTTCCATCTTTCCCCCATATCAAAATTGAATTCCTTCTCTTCTGTTTTTATGTTTTTCTTTTTTTATTTTTATTTTTTTTTGGGGGGGCGACTCATTTCTCACTCTCTGCACCACATCTTTTAATGTATTATATTTGGTTGTACACAGCAGTTAAGGTACTTGTACTGTCAACTTCCTCAGCACTTAATCTTTCAGGGCTGCATGCTGTAGGTCATTTCTGATGATGGGAGAGACATTTTCAAACACTGGAGCCGCCAGTGGGAATGAGGTGAGGTGTGAATTTTCAGGTAGTTATTCCTGACTGGTCCAGGTCACAATTGCATATGCAGGGTGACGGATTGCTCTGCCCTGCTCGTTATTCACCATAGCTTTAAGGATGACAGAGCCCACAAGTTCTCAGAGCTGAACTTGTCTGATACAGGGTGTTTCCACAACTAAAAGAATGGGTCTTTTAATGGTATGGCATCTGGCTGCCTCAAGCCAGGACTAAGGCTACCTTAGTGGTTGTGGGGCTTGCAGTGCTGGAGGAGCAAACCCAACCTGACAGAGACCAGGGATTTGACTGAATTAAGCTTTCTTAGAGGGCAGAGGCTGGCCCTGTGTGCACACACTTGCCTTGTTGTTTTGGCAGGAACACAGGCCAGCTCCTGACAAGGTCCTCTGTCCTCAGAAGGGAGGGGTGGAGTGACCACTCATATCGGATGATCTTGGCTTCTTAAAAGTGCCAAGAAGGGTTTTCCCCTCAGTGTAGGCCCATAGTGTCGAGAGCAGGATCCGTGACTGGGTCCCCATTTATGCTGCCATTAGTGGGGGATATGGGAAGGGGGGAGGGCGTGTTGAATATCCTGAGAAAACGCACCATACAATGGAGGTTCTGATGGCAGGGTCTCTGGGAAGCTGGTGTTGGCTTTCCCTATTCAGAAGGCCTGCTGTTGTGATGGGTATGTTGGCAAGGACTTTCGGCAGGATGCAATGGGTTGGGGCGGGAGGGATGATGCAGGAGACCTCTCTGCCTTTTCTAAGGCACCTCTCCCCACAACACTTCAATATATGCCCCCACTCAGGTTGTACACAGAGCTGGCCATTGTCCCTGGATTGTGAAGGTGTATTTGTGCACAGCCTTGTCTGCTCACCTTGAATGGATAGAATGGCTGCCAGAATCATGTTCTCACTGGAAACTGAAACATGTAGAGTCTCCTCTGCTGTAACCAACCAAGAGTCAAGTAGTGCTGGAGTATCAATTCCATTTGTATTTCTTTCCATCCAGTGACTCTGAAATAGCCTTAAAGAATTTATTGGGTCTGTATTGTTTCATCTAACCTTGTCAATGGCACAGACTAGGTGGTCCTGGAAGATCTGTCAACCCAAATCTGTGTAGTTTTTTTTTTTTTTTTTCTTTTCTCCCCATGTATTGTGGCCTTATGTGATGGCCAATGCATTCGGAACATTGATCTTGCAGTTGTATGTACGGATTCCAGTCAGAAAAGTCTGGTCTGGAAAATAGGCTTAATTTCTGGGCTGCATCTTGCCTTGGGAGAGATTGAAACCCCCAGCTGAGCCCAGCTGTCATCAGACCTTTGCTGGTCTGTCAAATGTGTCCTGGAATGAAGCCAATCTGTTTTTAACATCAGGATGTGAATGTAGCACTATGCCTATTTTGGCTGCCTTAAAGTCAATTGGTTTTCACCAGAAATGCCTCTGATGGGATCAACATTCCCAAACTTTATTTCACTCCTCCTGTTGTAGGGTTCCTAAAGCTGGGTTTGATCTCCCTTATCCTGTTTGGACACAGATCAAATATAAATATTCAGTGAGGGGTGTTCTTTATAGGGACTTCATATTGCTGCTTAAGTGACTGAAAACCCTGTCCCAACTGCAGTGCGTGTAAGTGGAGCTTCAATTGGAGGAGGAATGGGCTGCAATGAACATCTCAATGTCCTGGCAACAGCCTGCCTGAAGGCTGCAAATTTACCAAAGTCTGTTTCAGGCTGTGGCAAGTTGGAGCACAAAACTGTGGTGGTTGCCATGAAACAAAGCTGGAGTCCTGCCATATTATAATAAGGATATGAAGCTGAGTTAAAACTACTACTGATTTTTATCTTTCTTTTTCGGGGGTGAGGGGTGCACAAAATGATAGCCGTCACCTCAAACTATCTGAAAGATCACTCCCTCTTCACTCATTCCATCTATAATACTGCTACCCAAAGCAAACAGAGAAGACGAGCTCTATTTGGGACCCATATGCTATTCTAGAGCTGCTATGAGCAGAGCTGTTTGGTTTGGCATTGCCAACATGCACTGTCTGCTGAGAGAACCAATTTGGGACAGGGGACTCTGTTTTTCTGCTGCTCCAAAAGCTTGTTAGGAGCAGGCTGTACCTCTGATTTAAAGCTTGGGTTCCCTGTAGTCCCTGGTTAGGCTGTGTGCCCCTGCTCATCCCCATGAATTGATCACTTGCTGTTTTTCTCTTCTCCCTAAAATGGAAAAGCAAATGGGTGCCCATGGCTCCTCACTGCAAGGTATATGGCTTTCTTTTTCTTTTTTGGCTTGAGGATGCGGAAAAATAGGAACCAAAAAATACTTTTTGCTGTTTGGCTGAAATTTGCCTAGGGTCTCTCAGTATGGCAGCCAAGTCAATACTGTTTTTTTTTTTTTCCCCTCCAGAAAAAGATTTAAAGACAATCTACTTCATTTACTACTCACAAATGTTTTGCAGTAGAATCTGCAGACTGCCTAGAGGTTTTAAGATTGCTGTTGTAATTTGACGGCAAGAAAATAAGTTACCAAGGAAGTCACCCTTAAGCTAGAAAACTGAAGACCTCTTAATGAGTGTTTGAGTCCTTGGCATTTTAAAATGTTTAAGAGTAGGAGTGGATGGTGTTGCTGCATCAGACAGACCATTTCCATGGTAACAAAGTTTTATGTAGCTCTCTGTGTTGCTCATTGAGGGTAGTGCTCACATTGCTGCCTGTCTAACTAAGGCTATAATTTGTTCAGGGACCTGATTATGAAGGCAAGTATAAATTTGGGAAAGTTAAAGCCTGAAGGTAAAAAGCCAGTTCCATCTCCAACTTCCAATTTCACTGCTTTAGTCCAAAATCATACAGAACTATATGATGCAGCCCAAATTCTAAAGCATAAATGAAAACAATTTACATGCCACAATAAAATCTTTTCTTATTGTATGAAGTGTATGGATATAAAATTTTAAATGCGTTAGAATGTAGTATGAATTCAGTGTATCAACATAGTTGGTTAAAGGCCTGTATTTGGAATGGTTGGCTTGGCAAACAGTAAAGTGATTGTAACTTCTTGTCTGCTGCTCTCCACACAGCCTCTATTTTCTTGGCATCCTTATGGTCTGCCTGCTTAGGGTGTTTTAGCATTCCTGTACTACATCTCCTGCTTTGTGCTACTGTATGGGTAGGAGATGGCCTTAGCCACTCTCAATCATGCCTGGTGTCTCCTCCATATGATGTATGTTGTATTACTGGTGCTACACAGCATCTGTCAGTGCCTACAGGAAGAAATGGGATGAATGTTTTTGTTTTTGTTGCAGGATTAAAGGCTGAGACTGCCAGAGGCCAAAATACAGCTTGGAATCAGTAGTTAGAAAGCACAGTAACATCTAGCACTGGTGGTAGAACTGGGATGTGTGTTCCTGCACAATACAAAAAAACATGAATTTCTGGTTCTGTCTAGCATTATCATTGTCCAGTTCAAACCACTGAAGGATCTGCACATTCATCCTCTTCTCCTCTTCTATAAAGAATTTACTACTTAAAAATGTAATCACCTTATTTCTGTTGGTCAGTTCAGGTGTAGAGGATTTCTTTCTCCCAACATTTGGCTTAGATAACTACCATCTGGTTCCTCGATCTTGTTGTGTACACAGTACTTATTCCAATCAACCTTCTAATTAGACTTCTTTTAACCACAGCAACTATTGGTTGCAGAAGGAAGACAATTGCAGATGTAAATTCTTCCAGTGTTACCTTTTAAAAAGGAAAAGTTTAAAATTGAAAAAGCTAATATTTTAAAGGGGAAGATGGAATGTCAGTTCAAACATAGCAATACAATTCTACAGTTGAGAGATGTTAAGCTGTAGTTGGGGTTCAGCCTTCATCTTAATTTATTCTTATCAAGCATCTGGCTGAAATAAGGACCAGCACATACAGTGGGTTGGCTGGACTGGTTGAGAAAGCAGAGCTGTAAGATGCACCATTGTTTTGAGGGGCAAGTCTTTATATCTGAATCACCAGTCCCATGCTCAGCCAAAAATAACCTTCAAATAACAGAATGGGTATCTTGGCTTCCCTGTGGCCTGTAATTGAGGCTGGCTATGGGGATGTGATGGTGGCACATTGGCTGTCTGACTGGAGCCAGCTAGGAATGGCAGCATCCCACATGGCAGCATGCCTTACATCTACAGTTTGGAAGTGCATCCTAAATCCTAAATCGCAGTGCTCTGGGTTTATCCTTGGTGTTTAAGCATTCCTGTACCACACTATAAAGTGTAATACTTTACTTCCACACAGTAATCACAATTTTGCACTAGGCATTGCGTGGGCATTCAACTGAGCAGGTCTACAATCTGCACTTCTGTCTTCCTCTTTCCATCAGTGAGCTCTTTCTCAATCTCCAGTAGAAAATTGTTGCAGAAGTCTGTAAACAGTTTTTGGAAATTAAACTTATAAACCTAGGTGTTCAATGAGAGAGTGACAGGCAGCCTCACTGAGCCAACATATTGAACTGAATATGTTGTCTGGGCCACCCACTGCTGTCTTGTCCTCCCTTTCGCCTAGCTCTGCATGTTAAAGATCTAGTGGTATGTATTTATTTCATATGGTCTGCTGTAATCAAATGGTTTGTGGCGTATTCTTTGGTGAAGCCTAATTTTCTGTGTGTGGGGTGGGGCTTTTCCCCACTATTATACAAACACATATGAACAGCAGACTTTGTGATGCTGCATGTTTTCTGTTGCTCTTGTATCAAAATCAAGACCAGAAATTCAAATTAAGAATAACATTTAGGCCACATCTAAACAAAGAAATAATGAAAGTGTGTAGAGATTTTAGGAATGCAAAGGCAGGAACAGACATACTTTTCTCCTGTCCTGTAATGTCATGTTTAGAAAGAAAATGCCGAGTGCTCCACACATGATGGACCACATCTTGTTTTCTGGCACTTATTGTGCACAGTGGCCAACTCCTAGCACAGTGAAGTGTCCCCCCACACACATGCTAAAGTGCAGCTTGTGGATATGGCTGGCGATTGTTGTAGGGTGGCTGATTGCTTTGGTTCTAATCAGGGCTTCCTTTCCTTACCAGCCAAAAGAACCAGGAAAAATAGTCTACCCCCCCCCCCTTTTTAGCTGCCGCATTCCTTAGGTTGTGGGTCCTGTCACTGGACGCTGGCCCTTGGGGCAGCAGCAGAAAAGGTATTGTTGCAACAGATGCTTTGTGTGGGGGAGGGGGGCAGGTGGTGCTCCAGGAGGTCTGAGACAAAGAAAAGGAAAGCAGAGGAATTACCGCAAAGTTTTATCGCCATACTGCATGCCTCGGTTGAGATCCTAAAACCAAGTTGTGGGTCCCCCCCCCCCTTCCTCCTCTTTCCTGTGCTTTTGACTTCATTCAGTGTAATTTGCTTTGTAATCTGATTTCTGTCAAACTCCCAAGATCATTTGGCTTCAAAAGAGGAACCCAAACTAATCTGCTGGTCACAGAGCATCGTTGAACAGGGACATGTGTAACTTTCAGGGGTGATTGAAGCCCTGTTGATAGAGGACACAAAACTGAATGGTGGTCATGCAGTCAGCTGTCACCTTGGCAATTGAAGGTTTGATGCAATGTAAACATCCAGTGAAAGCCCTGGAACTTGTTCTTCCTGCTGTGACATCAGTTTAGTCATCAAAAGTGATTTAAAGTACTAACACCCTTTTCCAGTTGGAGCTGCTATATCTACACAGAACTACAAAACATATCTAACCAGACATGAGCAATGGCATAACTAAATCAAACCTACTACCTGCCTGGAACAGGTGCTGCCCTCCTTGCACCTTGGCTTGTGCCAAAGCACTGATTAAGTGCAGTAAATGTGTCCAGTTAAATGGGTTGATGAGGTGTAAGGGACAGGGCCTCTGTGCTGAGCTGACATGGCTGATGGTGAGTGTGTAAAAATTTGGAAAGCGGTTCTGTAGAAATTCCAGGGAAGGTGGCTGTGCACAGCCCTATAGAGAATGAACAAGCAGTGTCCCATTGAGTCCCAAAGTATTGTACATTTATTGACCAGCCCCCTCCCCTTCCTGTTAAAATTTATGATCACTTGTAATACAACTCCTTGATTTAAATCTTTTTTGCAGAGCAAAATATACTTTTTTCCAATATTGACTAATATCAACTGCTCTAGCACCATGTATAACAGATATATACTTTTGTTTGTTCTACTTTATAAGCTGAAATCTGACCAGAACATAAATGACTTCATTCCTTGTTTCTGTGAAAGTAGTTATGACTTTTGCTTCCATTCCTAATACTGGGTACTGATGTTCTATGAGAAGGAAACCGCAAGTGCTCTATGTGCATATGAGAGAGAATCCTTTGTGTCTTGCCCCTTTTTTAAAAAAAAAAAAAAATCCAGTTCTAAAATATCCATGTCCTTAAGTTCTAAAAATTCTTTACATGCTGCATAGTTTCATCTTGGCCCTTAATTATTCATATTTTGCTTTATACCATGCTTCTGTTTTACAGTAAGAGGAATATGCAGAGGTTGTTTACAAAAAAGTCTCTGAATTGCCTTGCCAGTCAGAGAAATCTGGATTTCCTGTGTGAGAATATTGCTCCCCCATGTGGCCATGATGCAAAGGCTTCACATATGGTTGACACTTGGGTGACACTGATGAACTATTTCCTTCAGAAACCTTAGACATTTTATACCCATCAGGTGAATAAACTTGAATGTTTTTGCATAACTGTTCAAGTGTCCCTCTGCACAGGCTCACAGTATGTCCAGCCTGTTCATCTTCCCACAGAACCCTGATCACAGAATGTGTAGTTGCATACTTGATGGCAATGATGTTGTCACATAGTATCTGAAAGGAAGTTAAATTCTAAACAGCAACCCTAAAGAAGCTGAACCAGTTTCTGCTAGGGCTTTGATGCTCCCAAAGTGATATAGAACTGATGTTCCAGCTGAAAGGACTATCAGGTGTGGCCTGTTTCATAGGAGGACAGTATCGATGTGGAATGTGGAAGAGTGACTAATAGTTGAGCAACAGATCACAGCTGTGGTGACAAACCCCTGAGATGTACGGATCCTTACTGATACACCCATTTTATTTTAGTGTTAGTATTGTTCTCTGACGTGTAATGTGCGTTTTGTTGGCTTAGGCAGAGGCAGTCCCCTTAACCTCCCTATCCATATCTGCCACCATGCTCAGCCATGGTGTCTTGCTCCTTGCCTGTTGGCTACTCCAGTTCTCTTCTATTCACACTTTCCAGTGGGATCCTATTCCATTTTTCAGGAAGCAGGCTCCATTTCACTTCTATTATTTCTACCCATTTTAAAACAACCCGCACATTTTAAATCCCCGTGGATAAAAACCTGGCCAACAAGAGCGGCAAACATTGCTCAGGTTTTCCAAAGCTGTATTGCACACTGACATTCAGCTGTTACAACATGGTGTCTTATGCACTTTTTATTGGCAGTGTGCTCATATCAAAGCAGCACTTTTTGACAGTAGACCCCCTGAGGTTGCTCACGAATTGACTCTGATGGTATTACCAAATTCATTCGGTAAGGAGTCTAAGTATGACTCTTTGGTTCCTCCTGTTTGTGTTCCACAGGAGATATTGCCAGATCACCGGAGCAACTCTGGCTCCAGCAGGACCCCCACACCCCCAGGACAGCAGTCACCCTACAGCCCTGTAGACAGAGAGCCCTGTGTGTCTCCCAGACGCAGGTCAGTTGCCAACAACCCTGGTTGTGAACATCCTAAACTAAAATCTGAGTGTGTCGTCCCCCCCCTGTATGTGTCACTGAATGACATGCAGTCCCATGCCCACCACTAGCCATTCCTGTGAGTGTCCTGAGAATGGTGCATGGGGGTCATACCTGGATCTACATTCTAGGTTAGAATCTCACTAAAGGGGTGAACCAGACCAGAAATGTTTCATTGCTGCACCCCTACTGGCTCCCCACACCCTGGAATATCCTCCCTAAAACACACAAAGTTGCCTCCTCCACCACTTCCCTCTCACCCCACTTGTCCAATCAGTACCTTGCAAGCTCTGACAGACCGCCCCTTTCAACTGTCAGCCAATTGAAAATGGCCAAAAGACACACTTTTGAACCAAATTCATTGTGTGTGTGTTTGTGTGTGCGTGCGCGTGTTGTAGACACAAGAGGTATTTGGGTTTGTGCATTTCCATGTGGGTAGATATTTAGAAAATTTATCAGCACGGGTAGCAGAGAACCAGCATTCGTCTGCTAAACTGATATTACAGCAGCTGTATAGAGTTTTGTCTTTGTTCTGATGCTGGTAACAAGGTAAGAACTTTCAAACTTTTAGTTCAAAAAATTTTTTTATCTCAGGAGGTCCTTTTGTCAAAGGTCAATATATAGTATTTGCTTTTCTATCCTATTTTTCAACATGTGGACTGTAATCCATGTCATGGGGAGGAAGCATTTTCAGTCTGTTATCCACCACGCACAGTCCTCATTGTTGCTCTTTTTGTTTACAAATCTGCACTTTTACTAGATTATAATTACAACTGTACACTGCCAAATGTAGATGTGAGAGTATGGAAAGTTCTCTTAATGTGTGTACAGGTATGTATTCTGAACCCTCTGACTAGTTTTTAAATCCTCTTAAGTATTTCCAAAATTACACTTTATCCAGAGTACCTTAAATCACAGATTGAGGATGTTATGTTGCATTCTGTGTGGAAAGGGTTTAGTTTTTTGAGATTTTAAATAAGAAAAGGAGTTTTTCCTATCTGTACATGTTGGATATGTTTGCCTGTGCTTGGTGCAAATGTTCTGTCTCTAATACATTTCTCTTTGAGCCATTCCCGAATCTTAACATCAATAAGAATGAAAGGCAGTTTATTATGATGGGTGGAACTGGCTGTCCAGTAATGGGGTGTGCAAGTTTTTCCCCTCGGTCTGGTTTTAATTTGAACTGCATTGTCATCACACGATACAGGGGATGTACAAAAGTATCAGGTTTATTGTGGAGATGTGCCTGTTCTGATGTCTGCTTTCAGGCATCTCCCACTTGGAGGGGTTAGGGGAGGGCAAAGCTTTTCCAAATGCTGTTGCATGGACTCCAGCATGCATGTGTTAGCGATCAGTGGCCCCCTGGTTGCGCTGATCCAGAGGCAAATCTGCCCCATTAGCAAGGGTCCTCTTGGCTACACCCCACACAGCATTGTTCGCTGTCTGTCGTGCAGTGAGTGAGAATACGAGATCTGCTCTCTGGGAAGCCCAAAGCAAGGGGACAAGTTGTCTCTGTGGTCGTTGACAGTCTGGAGAGAAGAATGCATTTGTACAATGCGTACGTCTAGGATCATCGGTATGGAATTTATGCAACACCCGCAAATCTTCATCTTTCAGCTGCTCCCGTTAGGGGTCGCCACAGCAGATCAATTGTTTCCACTTCTTTCTGTCCCCTGCATCTTTCTCCGTCAATGCAACACCCGCAAATGCTGCGTGATATTCCGCTTCTGTACACAATCTGTAAAATTCTTGTTGACTCATGGACTCTAGCAACTAGGATATTCTGCTTAGTTGGATTCAGGTGAGTGGCAGACCACACCTGATGCCTGAAGAGCTCATTCTGGGCAAACAGGTTCTTGACAATTCTGATGCACTGCTGATGCAATGTTTTTTGGGGTAGTGTAAAGTAAACAAACCTGATTAGTGGAGCTTGTTTATATGACTGTGGGGGTAAAAGTGAGATGAGAAGGGGAGTTCCACACATGTTTAGTTTCTGCTGAAAAAGTATGTCTTCTGGTCCTGTCGTACTATTGCATGTGGTCGAACATTTCCTCCGGGCTGTTTAGAAACTGGTAACTAAGGAGGAACTCCTGTCCTTGCTTTAGGATAGGTTCACTTAGAATGACTAACACCATGGGGTGTGTATTTATTTAACTCATCATGAATAGTTTTGTGTATCTATTTAAATGAGAAAAGCAGTAAAACGGCCTAAGGGAGCTGTCACATACGGCAGGATTATTGCATCACGGAATTTTCCACCTAGGACACCAAGAGCACTCTGTCCCTTTCTCTATATGGAATGGACAACTACAGATCTGGTGCACTTCTGAACCGAGTGCTTTTCAAACTGTGTTGTATCACTACTGCGTTGTCTTACTTTATTTCGTGGTGTTTTGTTTTTTCTCTTTCTTTCTTTCTTTCCCTCCTCTCTCATGAGCAGTTATAGTACATGTTCAAAGGTCTGTCTGGTATGTGTTAATAAATAACCCTCTGCATCACAGGTTCCACTTCAGTTCACATTTATTCATTGAGGCAAATGCTGTTCTGCAAAGCAACATACAGCTCAGGATAAACACAAGCACCTCACAACAGAGGGCTTAGATTGTTTATTTACGTTGCTCAGCTGTTATAGTACACATTCCATGTGCTACCTGCTAAAGTGACAAGCAAGTAAGAAAATGGGTAGATAAGAAGTAGCAAGTGCAGGAGGTTCAACAAAGGTTTCAGGAGATTGGAAGAAAAGTGATTCTGAAAGGCAATTTTTGAGATCCTTTTTTGAATGTTTGATTGGAATCTGCAGTTCTGAGGCACAGACTGAGTTCATTCAACCACCTGAGGGCCCAAACTGAGCACCAGTTGGGTTTAGATATCTTTGCCCAAAGCTACTTAAGTTCAGGCTGCAAATATGTTAGCGCTTGTGAGAGTTTGTGGTAGCAATGAAATGATAAAACTATAGTGGATACAAGCAGAAACTTATGTGTCAGCCTGCATTCTAAGAAGTACAGCAAAAGCAATGTTCAGTAGAGGCTGTGGAGTGATGCAGTAGAGAAGAGGAGTGGTTTGGAACCCCATTCAGGAATCTTGCGATGCTCCACACCTGCCCAGATGCTTTGTCATTTCATTATCTGCATGTGAGCGGTTCCATGAGTAATTGCCACCGGCATGTTTGTCACTGGGCCTGGGCGGCGATTATAGCATGATGTGCACAAACAATGACTTTCATAGATGCCGTTGTTACGCTAGTGCAAAGAACTCAATGCATGCTGTTCAAACACAAAGTGGTCTACTAGTGCTATTACTAGTACTTAATGCTTTGGTTCCCTTTGTACTCTAGCTCAGACTTTGCCATGCAGCGATTTGACCGCGATTCAGAAGTGTACAAGATGATCCAGGAGAACAAGGAGTCCCGCACGCCCCCACGACAGTCCAACACCTTTCGCTTGCTACAGGAGGTGTTGGAGGCTGATGAGAAAGGTGAGCACATGCCAGGCCTGACCTATTCCAGACGCGTGAGTTACCATCTCATTATTCTGAGGGAACTACTGTATGGACACTACATTCCACTGTACCTTAAGTGCATGCTTTTCCTTTGTATACCTACTGACAGAGTGACAGGATGCTGATTTGAAGTAGTACAGTGCTAGCTCTTAACTTTTAAGGACATTTTATTTCTGATTTTCCTGCCCCTATGTGCTTGGCAGGTTAATTTGGATGCTCTAGTAACTTGCCTCATGAACCAGAACAAATCAATTTTTTCTTAATGCTGCTGATAAAAGATTGAAAGTGCAGCAATGAAGGCTCTGCAGCTCTGAGAAATCCAGCAAACACACTCTTTAAAATCACTGTACGATCTTTTGTGTTGTGCCCTGTGACTGAGCGTTCCTCCACCTCATTTTCTCAGAGGCATCTGTGCGCTTCCCAGGGAAACTGTCGCCCAGCCCAGCCAAGCCCATCACTTCTGTAGCTGGTGTGCAGAAATTCCACACCTGTGAGAAATGTGGCACCAGCATTGTGTAAGTTTCTACTTGATGTCCCGCATACTGAGAGTTTATGCATAGTCACATGTACTTTGAAATCACCAGCAGGCCATTTACCTTTTAAGGAAAGATTTTTGGCTCATTGAGAGCTGACAAACACCCAAATGACCATATTAGGTACTGGAATTTCAGGTAAAGGGATACTTCACCTTAAGGGTACATGATCTATATTTAAAAAAAATGTTCCATTCAAAGCTTCCTGGGTATGCTGTCAGGTGGCATTCGGAGCAGGCATGCATGCGGAGTTCCTTGTTTTGCAGATATTAATCTAACACGACTTACATCATACAACCAAACAGTAAGTTTGTATGGAGTTCAATGTTTTACTAAAGCCGTCAGTTCCATACTTTGGTCCCAGATAAAACTTCTATACCCTGGCTGGTGCTTGACCTCAAGATGAATTTCGGTGCAGTGCCCCCCCCTAGTGGTCCACGCATGCACATATACTGTGACTGTGTCCGCAGTACTCAGGCCGTGCGCATTGGAGACGAGCGCTACCGCCACCCGGAATGTTACACCTGCACCGAATGCGGCCTCAACCTGAAGATGCGCGGCCACTTCTGGGTGGGTGAAAACATGTTCTGCGAGAAGCATGCCCGCGAGCGCTACCAGGGTCCAGGCAGCAGAACCTGGGCAACAGTGTCACCCCCGCGCTGAGCCGCAGACCCTGCGCACAGTCCGACCAGCTTGGACCCACAGCAACAGGGCCTATGACATGAGGTGTGCTGATGGGAGCTTTTCCACAGCACGACACTATTTTACTTCACCTGGTTTCTCCACATAATGGGTTCAAGAGGTCATTCTAGGCTCTGCTTTCTTTCTTGGCATAATATTCTCACATTCTGATGCATGCGCACGATGCTTCTAGAAGCCCGGTGTGATTTTGCCTTACAAAGAACAAGTATGTGGCTGCTGATATTTGCAGTGCATGTACCACATACTGGGCTGCTTTCCTGTTGGGCAGGGCTCAGAGGAAGGTGGTCTTGTTTCCTTAATGGTCCCTGGATGGACACTAACGGGGCCACTGCTGATACCGCGGGAGAACGGGAACCCTGGTGCTGTGGTGAAATGGTGTTTCTTCTGAATGGGAGCAGCTTGTTTCAAATTTACTGGCATGCAAAAGAACGATTGCACTCATACCTTTACTGCCTCTTTACCACCGCAAGTCATTTGCAGATGTAGGTTTTTTTGCGACCCCCCCCCCCCCCCCATAAATAATAGCAGCGAAATTTAATATTTTGTAAGTTTGGATTTGAGCCTTTGAGCTTTGTTTTTGTCCCTACAAACAAATTGGGTTATTGTGCCTTACATGCCTTTTCATATTATGCAAGGGAATATATCAGCTGATTGCAAAAAAAGTGTAAATATATTCTTCCTCAAATGGAACTGTAACTTAAATACTGAGTGGAATTCTTTTGTACAGGACTGCTTGTTAGTTGCACCTTTTTTGCCTGTGTGAATATGGGATCGATAGTCTGTTCTGTACAGTTCTTAGTGCAGGAACACTTAAATATATTCTTTGTGTAACTCGCAGTATGAGAAGACAGAAGTTAACTATGCAGACTTTAAAGTGAATATGATGGACATGATATGGAGTGGTGTCTTGGAAGCAAAGAAATGCGGTGCAAATGCTTATTGTAATTTTGTATTTCAACCCCATAATTTTTTTTTTATGCTCTAATTGATCTTGCCATGTGAAGGTTCCACCAACTGTTTGCTGTGCTTTGATGTGAGGCCTGTATGTGTAGTTAGGGCTTTGGCCTAGTGTTTGTGCAAAGCCCTGTGAACAACCCCTCAACCTCTGGCAAAGATACTTTTTGTGGAAGGCTTTTAGGGTCCATATCTCCATCTTATGATTCCCTCAAGCATCTCATTGGAACAGCAGTGTGCATCATTCCATGTTAAATAATGGCCAGGATATAAACCTATTTTCCTCTTCATGCAATGATTTTTTTTTTTTTTTTTTGTTTTTTGTTAGTTAATAAAAGGAAGAGGGTGGTTTTGTAAGCCATATTGTTGTCTTGTACTTTAATTGTCCATAAATAGATTTATTATGGGTTTAAAAAAACATTGAAAGGGTAAATGATACTGCCCATTTGCAGTCTATTTCTCAATTGTCTTTCCTGTGCATTTTGCATGTCATACACAATATTTGTGAGTGACAAAGTATCACTGGTTTTCCAAACAGAATAGCAATGGTACATGTAATAAACATATTTAGGAATTACAGCACACTCACTAATGCCCTGACTCCTTGTCTTCATGAGTTTTTGACCCCCCCTCCCATTTAATTTAAAAAAAAAAAAAAAAAAAAAATGTATACATACATATACCCTTGTCCTTAAATTGAGTGACACCTGTATGATTAAACAAACTTATTCCTCAGCTTCTGGCCACTTTGTGTTCTTTGTGTAAAGTTCACATGTGTATGAGATGAGTCTCTCAGCAGCTGGAATTTAATCCTCAATTATGGATATTTTTCCCCTCTTTGGTTTCAAACTTTTATGGTTATAAGTGCCAAAAAAAAAAATCACTAAAAGGGTAAGATGGGGCTGCATCCCTTCCACAATGTCAACCTGACGTTTGCCCTGTACTTGTAGAACTGACACTGCACACAGTGACCCTGCAATGGATTAGCGATCATTGATATTTACTGATTTTTATAATATAAATATAACCTTTTAGGTATACATGCACTATGTAAACAAATGCAGGGACATCTTCCTGTATAGTTTCTATTGACTGGGTCTTTAAAGTGACCTTTAGAGTTCTGGACAAACCTGTGGTCCTGCTTGTGTTTGTAAGCTCAGGTGTAAGCCCATTTGCTCTCACTGTCTGTCACTGAGATGCTGAGTGGTATCTGGGTCATCTGGAAGAGGGTTAATGTAGCTCATTAGCAAATTCAGGATATTTATGTGCAAATAGAAATGATATTTTGCTGGATGCAGGCAGGCCTGTTTTGTTATTGCCTTCCTCCCTTCCTAAGGTTTTCCTCCATCACTTGTATACGTGCCCCGCACAGCATGATGGCCGACATAACAATTTTGTCATTTCACGTCACCATAGTTATTCTCACTTTGCTTCACAAATGCCACTTTTACCATGTTGGATTAAGTTACATTTTTGGTTGTTAAAACACATTAAAATATATATAAATGTTTCTTGTTTATGTAAGATGTTAATTTATCCATCATCCATAGCCCCCTATCCTGATCAGGTTGACGGCAATCAAGAGATTTTCCCAGAGTCACAGAGCGTTAGGTTAGGAGGCAACACCCTCGATGGGATGTCAGGCCATTGCATAGTGCGTGCTCTCTCTCTCTCTCTCACACACACAGAGAGAGAGAGTTGCCTATTTGCAGTGATACCCCAACCTGAAACGTGTTTTTGGACTACAGAAAGAATCTGGAATTCTCGAAGGGAACCCATACAGATAGAACATACAAGCTCCACCCACACCTGAACAGCCCAGGTGCCATGGAGGAGCTGCACTACTTGCTGCACTACTGTGCTGTCAAACTAACTCGCCTGTACAGAAATGCATATTGTACACATGAGGAGATTAGCACAAGATGTGTAACAGAATGTAACGGCTTGTAAGTTTTAAATCACTGTCGGTCACCACTGGGTGACAATCGTCCTATACAGTAAACAAATAGCCCAGACCCAAAGTATGTTAGTACCTGGGTGTTTCTACCATTCTTACAACTGTAAGAGAAACATAGTGCCTATGACTTGATATGAAAGAAACTGGCCACACAAGATGCTGAATGCTTGTAGAAGCGCACCTGCAGTTACACATCTGTCCACTAGATGTCAGTGCTTTGGCAGGGCACCGAATACTTCTGTCCACACCGTTTGCATACTTGGTTTCCTTCACTTTGCTTTTTCCCGCCTTTTGTTACGTAAGATTTGGTTCTGGGTCGTCTTCTCCATCATCCACCTTTCCGTTTCGGCTCCCTGAATGGAACATTTAGTTTTTTTCTTTACTTTCTCTCAGAGAGCCAATCGATTTACCAGCACAAACCCCTGACCCCAAGTACCTGTGAACTTGACCCCAGTCCCTCTACAGGCATTAGAGAAGATGATGCGCTGATGTAAATCTGACACATCTTTTAAAAAGTGTGCTTTTTGGGGAAACATTTAGATCACTTTGACATTCTTACTCCTCTCTGTAGCTACTTCCAAATCTCCTCCAGCTTCCCTCCACCTTTCCTCTGCCTCCCATCTTCCCTGTTTCTGTTTTCCACCTGGAATGGAGTCCAGATGTGCAGCGAGGAACGAAGGGGAGCAAGTAAGATTGCTAGCTTTTCTATATAAGCCATGAAGGAAAGAAGGCAAAGGAGAAGGGGGAGAGGGGGGAAAAAGAATGTTGGACCAACATAAAAGTTTGTCTGGATGCCATTAAGTACAATTTGATGTAATGTGCAGTTTGGGACGTGACATTTTAAATGGAAACTGCGCACCAGATGAGAGAGATTTGGGGGGGGCGGGTTTACGAAGGGGGTGTTGTGTTTGAAGCCTTCCTCACCGGGGCTGTATAAACATCCCTCTTTTCCACCCCTCTGCTCCCTCTGCTTTCCTTAGGCAATCGGGCAGCCCTTCTAAGCCTACTCCAGCATACAGTATCATGTACAGGAATAACATACCAGAGTGGGGTGGCTGGTACTGGGGTCGGCGTACACTGTGCCATTGTGCAGCCCAGGCCAGCCCGTGAGGGTGAGGGGCCTGTCTGTTGGACGCACAAGCCACCCCAGTTCTCCTAATTCACATTTCAAAGTGCTGCAGTTAAAGACCACCCCCAAATGTCTACTCCGTGTCAGAAAAAGTGTTAATAAAACAAAAGTTTATATTTCTGCACTGTGGGCCATGCTGTACAAAAGCATTCTTTATAAAGTTAAAGCCTGCACGAAAGGCTGCACAGCCCTTCGTGTTAGCGAGGGCATATCCGCAATATGCCCACAATTATTCAGTCGATACACACAAGGCTTTGCGCTTCCTCCACAGTAGTGCTTTTTGTGGTCAGCGAAGGGAAGCGGAGAAGCAAATTGTTCCAATTTAGCCTTTGTAGCTCTGGCCTTGCTTTACTTGCTGAGAGGGCTTCATATGCGCAACATGTGATAAATTCTATATCAAAGCAGCACCCCACTGTGATGTCTGTCTCTCCGTTTAGAAGGATCTGAAGAAGAGCCTAAAATAACTGCTTTATCTCAGTGTATGCTTAATATGCATGTTGTGGGGAAATGTTACAGTGCAAAGAGGGAAAACAGGTGAGGCTTGCTGCTGGTAGAGTAATTTTCAACTTCTTCTCAACAGACTAGTGGAGTAGATGAAAGGAATATTTCCCTGTAGCCTTTCGGAGACATTCTGCATTGCATGTTTGTTCAGGAGCACATTAGATTCATAAATAAGAAGATAGCTGTACCAAGCATTTTAAGTACTGATCTCTCTCTGCTGATATGGTAGCTTTGCCCTTCAAATAATGTGGTACTGCAACAGCTCTATCCCTTCTGTGTTTTTGAGCAGCAAGACATCCCCTTGACCACCTTTTTGCAAATATTAGCATGTTAAAGCATGCATAATAGGTGGAACATCTAGGCGAACTGAGACATATCTACTTTTATAATTGCTGACTGACATGCACTTAGTTTGCACATGAAATCAGGGTCAGTTACTGCTTTGCGCTCTAAGTCACAACTCTTACAGCTAATCACTATGGGAACTAGAAATGTCAACAAATGCCACTCGGTTGGTAGTACGCAGCCATACAGCACATTGTGGATACTGACGTTGATAAAGCGGCTTGGTGTCAGTGTGTGCGTGCACAGTTTTCCTCTAGGGACCTGGAATTCCTCCATTTCATACCATTTTGCTGCACGGGTCTTTCCAGAATCTCCCACAGAATTATGAGAATGAAGTGTACTGATTGACAAGCCATGGAAGATAAATTATTTCACCTTCATGTTCATCCAGACCACCCGCTGTGGTGGCACTGATTTTGGGGCACTGAAAAGATAATTTGACTAAGAAAAAAATGCAGCATCATGGGACGCAGATGATCATTTCAGATGGTAATGCGTTGTGCTCCTTTAGCTTTGCCTCCAGAAGGAGGGATCAGTGGAGCCAAGCCATGCCAGGAAAATGTGCCCTACATTGCAGTGGAGCTGCCAGAACCTTTTAACGCATGGAATTGGCTCTGTGGGGTGTACAGTTTATTGGGCTATTGCTAGACATGACCACGTCACCATGGTCTTCTGTTGGAGCTGCAGCTAATGCAGTCAATGGACATAATGTTAACGGAGATACAGTCTGCTTTTATAAACAAGGCCAGGTCATGTATGTGCAGTGATCACATTTTTCACATATTTTATACAGACTTACAGTATTATTCTACTTTGTGACTGTTCTTTATATTACAGCAGCTGAAAGTAGGGCAGTCCACTTTTTCTCTTGTTTGGTTCTATTTAACTGTTTTTCCAGCTCTTATTTGTTATGTGTCCATTTAAATGCCTGTGGCATCATCATACAGCCAGTCCCTGAGTTACGATGGTCTGACTTGTGATTTTTCGACTTTATGATGGGGCAATAGCGAAGCAAATTCAGTAGAAACTGTACTTCCAATTTTTAATTTAGATGTTTTCCTAGATAAGCGATATGTGGTACAATACTCAATACTTTACAGCAATTTAACACATAGAAACATGATCTATGGACAATTTACTGTACGTTTTAAAACCCCAGTGGACAGGGTCCTAGAAAACAACTGCATTGCAGCCCCAAATTATAGTTAAAAAAATAATTAATAGGGTCCTAAATTTAAACTATTGTATATCATATAGATACAGGTATACACTGATCAGCCGCAACATTAAAACTACTGACAGGTGAGTAATAACATTGATTTTGTTCAGAAATGGTTTGAGGAACATGACAAAGAGTTAAAGGTGTTGTCTTGGCCTCCAAATTCCCCAGATCTCAATCCGACTGAATATCTGTGGGATTTGCTGGAAAAACAAGTCCAATCCATGAAGGCCCCATCTTGCAACTTACAGGACTTAAAGGATCTACTGCTAATGTCTTGGTCCCAGAGACCACAGGTGTTGTAGAGTCCATACCTCGACAGGTCAGAGCTGTTTTGGCAGCAGGATGGGGACCTACACAATATTAGGCAACTGGTTTTAATGCTGTGGCTGATTTGTGTAAGCTATTAAGCATAATATTGTCATCTTGGTGGGTATCTTCAACATAGTCTGTCTAGTTAGAGTAATTATAATTACTTTTAGGATATCAGAGTCTGTTTCTGTGGGCTGCAGATAAAGCAGTGTTAAAATCAAAAATGCTAAAATTTGCATTCTGGAGGTCCTGGTTCGAATCCCCCTCCTACGAGTGGCCAGGTTACCCTGAATTGATGCAGTAAAACTACTGTGCTATGTAAAGGTAAATCTCACCAAAATTGGTTAGTTAACCTATTGGACCTTAGTGTAGACTTAAAAAAAAGCTTACTGTTAGACAAATAATATGAAATATGTGGATGGGTATCAGTCGTCTGTACGCATAACGGGATGGGGGCGGGGCACACGTACCACCCCGGTGTTCCAACAATCCTAATGTAACTCCGTTTACAAATCTTTACAATGTATTTCCTCTCCCCAAATACTCGACAAGGTTTTGTATCACTCTTTTCCTGAATAAATCATTGTGATGCCACGTTACGATGAGTTTTTTTTTAATATATATATATGCGAGGGGAAACGGTACCTTATAACTCGGTACTATGAAACATGAAACATGTCGCGAATGCCGTCCTTTTGGGAACGTTTGTTTGGGTCTGACACGGTCACATCTTCTGTTTTTAGTTCACCTTCAGTTCATCTTCAGTTCATCACCTCCTCCTCACTCCCTAACCCCGCGTGCGCTCCTTCCCAGACTTCGATAGCCCGGTCGCACGCGAGGAACTCGTCCGCGTGGAGTCGAACGGGAAACCGACGACAGGGTCCTAATGCGTATGTAGTTGCTGCTGTTAAAATGCTACCTTCACTGTATCTGATATTAGCAACTGGTACTGTAACATATACGGCGTTTGAATTGCGGGTAGGTATCTTGCTCAAGAGTACCACAGTAAGAGTGGGATTCGAACCAGTCACCTCAAGGCTGCAACAACAGCAATAATAATAATAATAATAATAATAATAATAATACCTGTACAAGGTAGGGCCGTTGTCTAATAATCGGAAGGTTATTGGTTCAAATTCTATTGTTGAAGTCCTCTCGATTACGTGTTCACATTGAATCTGTACAGTTAGAATACTCTGCTGTATAAATGTTAAATCATAGTAAAGGTAGCCAACTAACTGTAGGTCACATTGGGAAAAGTAGTCGGTTAAATAACGGTGAGTAACAAGTAGTCAATCCCATGAACCTAAAGCCTATTGCCCGTTCTTTAGTACTATTTATGAGTCCCAAAAAAAGGTATTTGTAAATGAAATCAGGCAATCTGTGTTTAAACATGCAGTGTCAAGTTTTTACTCACTGTGCACACTTTGCTGGCCGGGTTCCTTGCTTGGCGTGTTGAGGTCGGCGCTAGGGCCCAGTGCGCGGGTGCGCGGTCCGTGGGCTGTGACTGAGCCGAGTGTGACAGTGGCAGAGGCAGAAACCGCTACATCTGAGGAATTAGAGCACCGCCGTTACTCGGAGGCTCCTTCACTCCAGGACTGAATCTAACGCGAACGCGGGACGCGGAGGAAGAGCTGCCTTGTCAACGCCTCATGCTGAGCGTTCAACATATACATTTTTCCTTCGCTTACACTCTTCCACTTAATTTTGCTTCTGAGCTCCTTCGGAAAGCATAAAAATCGCAACACAGAAAAATATATTTCTGAGGATTTTTTTTTTCTTCCATGAGGTTTTACTTTTATTTTGGACTCTTCGGATGTTAGATACTAGACTGCTAAAACACGCATTCGAGACGGACATTAAATACTTTGACAGCACCATATCATTTGTTTTAAACCGCTGCAGAAGATACCCTTTCCGACGCAGCTTGATCCCTGCAGGTTGAATTGAATGAACTAGCGCTCGTTCTTTCTCTCAAGACGTTGGAGAAAGCGCACATCTCATGTTGTCAGCTGGGACGTTCTCCTGCGCGTATTGCTGAAGTTTCCACCGTCGGAGGTTCTGCAGGGCACATGGGACAGCGGTTTTCCCCGAGCCAAAAGCCCACTTTAACGGTCTTACCGCGGTCACATCGCCTGACGTGAGGCGATTCGGCGCCGATTTGGAATTTGCCGCCCTCATCGCGTCACAAACGCGTTGGAGCTTCGTTGCAGAATTGCCGTAAATCTCCTCAGTGGAATAAGAAGTTGACGTTGCTCTTCCCCGGCGCCTCGGGCGGTGCTGTTCTGGAGAAATGGGCTGACCGGAGGAGCGCTGAGGCGACACTCCTGCAGGGGACGATGCGGCTCCCCGGCGCTGCTGTCCCGTTCTGGACCCGCGCGCTGCTGCTGCTGCTCCTCGTGACCGCCGCGCACTGGGGGCTGTCTCGCGCCTGTCCCGAGCTCGCCGCGAGCGGCTGCAGCTGCGCAGACGAGCGCACCAAGGCTCCCGGCGCGCCGGTGGAGCGCAAACGAGTGAGCTGCACCGGGGAGGAACTGTCGGAGAGCCCGCCGGTGAGCCTCCTGCCCAACAGGACCGTTACTCTGTAAGTGGAGCTGTGTCTCATGAATCGCCGTCACTTTCCAGCCTCACCCAAGCATGTCACACCCTAACGGCGTGTACCTTTCGCAACGGCGTTATTTCACAGCTGTACATGCATGAGCAGAATTATGTCGTCGCATAATAACTTTCCAGGCATTGGGGACGCAAGAATGTCATCCGTGAGAGACGTTAGGCTTGGATGGACATTGGGCAGATACGTCCTCTGCGCATATTTCTCTACAGACAGTCGCAATATTTTACATTGTGCTGTATTTTATGTTATGACCAGTTTCCCATACCAAAAGAAGAATACCACTTATAAATGTATACTGCGATGTCAAATTTATTTTTGCTTCCATTACCACTGGTAAATACTGTCAGACACTGAACTTATCGCCAGGTCTCCATGATAATCCCATGGTTCTCTTCTGTTTTATTTTGACTGCCACTGTGGAAGGATCCCGCTGTCTTCTAATGAGGGGTGACCCATTTAGACCCATTACAAAACATGATCTATTCCCCCCCCCCTAACTTTGTGTGTCAAGGACAGATGATAGAATGAAAGCACTAAGGGGAAGTTCAGGTAATGAGACAGTCTTTTCAAGAAGTCACTTTGGAAAGCTTTTTCCGAGTGGTCTTAGTTGTATTTCTCTGCGCAAAATATAAACATTCTCTTAGCAAATTTAAATACCATACAATTTTCCTAAATCACAGCGGCCCAATGGAAGGAAAGAAACAAGTAAACAGCTTTTGTCAATATGGTTAACAACAGTTAAATACGCTTTGTGGGAACAAACAAACAAAGGCCTCCAAAGTTCATGTTAAAACACCACCAGATACAATGTTTGAAAAGTAAACTCTTTCCACTCAAAGAAAGAAGGAATACATTTTCAGGACCAAGCCATGATCCTACTGACTCTCTTAGTCCAGCCCTTGGGGTTTGCTATTTGCTCCCTATTTTATCTGATTTTATCCCTAATTCTCCACTATTGAGGGCAAATGGTGTTTCGTTTCTTCAGAAGATGTTTTTTCTGAGATTAGTTGTAAATTATTTCAGTCAGTGTGTGTTTATAGCCAGTGTTGCTCATGCTCCAGCTTTGCCTCTTTGAGGATGCTTGCTGAGCTGGGCACTGTGCTGTCCTGTACCCAAACAGGTGAGTTCTCAACATGGTGGTCTGCCTTCACAGAGCTCATCTGAACCTCTCCAATAGTTTTTTTTTCTATGGTACAATGATAACAGCAAACCTACAGTGTTCAGTTTGCTCAGAATACACACAGTGATTTTGTAACAGTGATTCTCAGTGATGTTCTGAAGTTGACACCCAAGTCAAGCAGGTAACCTGGCACAGCAGCTGTCCTGGAATTGAGAGCAGAAGATTTTGCATTGTTTTTTGTGGGTCAGACTGGGCAAAGATCAGATCAGAGTTCTTTTTTATAAGATGTTTATGAATTCCAACATCAGGCCCTTTGAGGTGAGCCTGTCACCTTTCTCTGCACTTTTGTCACAGCTCTGTCACTTTAAATCTGTGTTCACGCTGGAGGAAATGCGCTGGCGTTGGCCTCCTCTCACCCTCCCGCCCCCGTCTCCAGCTGACTTGGCCCTGCTAAATCAGGATAAACAGAAACACATTTCTTCCCTTTTTCTGCTGCCTCCTTTTCTTTAATGGCGGCTTGGCTCCCTCCTTTAATGCCATAACATTGCAGCAATCTCAGCAGCCGTCTCACAATTGCCTTATGTTCAAAGGGACCCGTTGCTTTCCAGCACTGCGAGGAGGCGAGCACTTCTTCACACACCCTTTTTACTTCTTCACTTTGTATAGGATCATATGTGGCCAGCAGTATTATTTTGACAGCACCGGCCTGTACCAATCTCTTATCAGTACTCCTGTTCTCAGTGTGTTTATTTTGAATTTTTAGTTTTGCATGTAAAATTGGAACCCCAGTTATTACACACGGGTTTGTGTTTTGATTGAACAGTTTAAATTTGCTGTCTGTTGTTTCTCCTTCAAAAGGCCCAGGTGGTTTTAACCCACAACTGAGCTAGTTTCATGTCACACAAAACATTACCCTCATTACATGAGGAGATACAACTTTTATACTTTGAGAAGTGCACAAGTGAACTATTTGGGAAGAGACCTGAATCCATGGCTTTTACAGATTTCATCCCACATGCTTCCTCCTTTTTTACCGTTTTCATAGGTTATCTTTTTCCAGACTCCTGTGATGCTCTTCTTTTGTCCATAAGGAATACAAGACCCCACATGAGCACTCAGAGTGACTGGGTAGTAAACAAATAGGATGGACAGGCCGGGGATTTATGCCCAAAGAAAGGAACAGAAAGCAGCCAATTGGCCATTCATAGAGGCTTTGTTTTTCCTTTCTAGACAGGCAAGGTTATCATATATGGAGCACATTTCTGGAAATGAAAGGATAAAGAGCAAAAAGCTAAAAGATTAGAGGTGCAAGAGTTTGCAGTAAATCTCAGAAATTCATACCTTTTTGTTCAGTTTAGCTGGTTTATTACAAGTATTTAAAGTTTCATCTGCCATGTTAATCAAAAACAAAATAGAAAAAAGCACATTTTCCAGAAAAGGGTGCTACAATATGTTAAACGATCCTTTTTGCAATCCCTTAAAGCCAAAAATGTGGCCTCAACTAGATTTTTTGTAAGTGAGAGTGTGAAGTGGGACAGTTTTCTTCCACTGACAATCTTAGTGAACCACAGGTGCAGCACGGGATCCCAGGGTGGTAGCTTATTATTTCAGTCACCCAAAACACCTATGTTCTCATTCTCGATCGCATAGCCCTGCTGCACACCATCACCATCAGAGTCCAGCTATGTGGAATGTCTTTTCCATGCATCGATGGGCCATGGGTTGGAGACCAGGGAGATCTGGGGCTCAAGGGCTGAAGGGCGCGAGGTGAGGCCCAGGGGGGCTGTCCACCCAGTGTAATGCACAACAGCTGGCTCCCATGAACATTCCAGCTGAGGCCCTTCAGCCCATGGGAAACAGCGGTGGGGATCGTCCATCAGAAGCACCGAGCTGATGTTTGTTGTTTCTATAGAATATGAAGCTGCCGTCTCAAATCCCTTCACCTCCCGTATGGATTATTAAGAGCAACGCCTTTTGTGCTCCTTCATCATATTAAATTTCATGGGTGTAGTTCATACAGCAGATGTGCCTCACAAAGTACAAGGAATTTTTATGGATCAGATCATTACTGAAGTACCTTTTTTGTTTTTTTCCTAAAGAATTGTCATTGCTATTGATAAACCACACAGTTTATATTTTCACCCTCTTTCTTATTTCCAACTATCTCATCCTCTTTCTTTCTTTCTTTCTTTCTTTCTTTCTTTCTTTCTTTCTCACCTTTTCCCTCATTTCCTCTCTCACTTTCTCCTCATTTCCCTCTCCCCTGCTCTCATGGGTTCATCCACATGCAGTAACTCTCAACCTAAACATTTAGGCGTCCTGGTAGGGAACTGTGATGCCCTAACTCCTTCCAGATGCGGGCTTGTGCCGGTCTGTATTTAAGGCTAATTACATGGGGCTATGAAGGCGCGCGATCCCTCAGAGACAGAGAGGCAGCGGCTGCTGGCTTGGCAGAGTGTCCATAGAGCCCGGGGCAGCCGAGGGCCTCCACAGGGCCCACAGCGCCTGTCTCTCATATTCTGGTAGAGGTGGGGGATGGGTGGTCTTTAGTCCAGCACTGTAATGTAGAGAAGTGGCACTTTTCAGCCCCATACACTCCCCAAAAAATTGACTCATAACAGAGTCCTCCGCTGTCTTTCCTCACTTTCCCAGGTTGTGGGAAGTGAGTGTAAAACTTGAGATGATTCACAATCCAAACTGCTGAATCAGGTGGTTATTCAGTGCTTGACCTCTCCTCACCATTTGGCCACGCCCCACATCCAAGGCACCAGCCTGATGCAGGTCACCCTCTCGATTCAACAACAGGAAGTTGAACTCTGCCAGCTTACCTTCTTAAAGCTAAACACTGATTGAGTTCATTGATAAATTGCAGGAAGTTTTTAACAAATCTGTGCTTTGCACTCAGGAAAGCTCATTATATTTCAGCGCATTACAATGCACTTTAATGTACCTTATTAATATTCAGTCTCACAACCCCCAATATCAAAATCTAAAAACAGAATATTAATTAATTTTTGGAAGGAATCAAAACCAGTGTTTTCCCATTTTTAACAGTTTTTGCTATTTTTTGATAACAGAGCATTATAAGCTTTTGGTCAGTGATGAGGTTTTCAGCAGCTCTGATCCCCTGGAACAGCAGCAGGCAGTGGCTGCCATGCCTGTCCTCTCCCTGGCTTGGATGCTCTGCAGATGTGCTACCCCAGAACTGCATAACCAGTGTGGCGGTGCTCACATGCTGCAGTGTGTGGTTTTGTGCAAGTGTTTATGCCTGTCTGTGGGACTAGTGCTGTTTGTGGTTTTCAAAATGAATTTGAATATTTCTAATTTCAGTGCTTCATATACAGTTCACACCTGAATCTATCTTGCTGCAGCCGTATCACCTATATAGTGCTTGTACCTGGTGTAGGTGTCCCAGGCTGTAGGAGAGTGTTAGTATGCTGGTTTGTGCTGGTTTGTACTGGTTTGCTTGTGTACTTGTGTGAGTGTCTGTCGTGAAGGCTGTGATTCCTCCAGTGCTGCCCATGACGCCTGTCTGTTCTCTTTGCGCTGTGCTGTGCTGCACTGGATCCACGTGTCTGTATGTGCTGTGGAGGGGATGGATGCTGATGGAACATCCCCAGGCCTGTCTTATCAGCATGGCAGCTGGAATGGGAATGTAGGGAGAATTCCTAAGAAGGTTTGCAGTTCAAGAGTTTTTTTGTGCTGGGAGGAAACCGAAAGGATCAGGGAGGGGCCTATGTGTGTGTGTTGGCTGGGAATCTGGTGAGCGGGAACAAGATAAATAAACACAGATCTGACACAAAGAACATGGGGAAGGTGTTGCGCAACCTGCCACTCTGATGCTGGCACTCAACCTCTGACCCTATGCCCACTCTGGTTGTGGTCACTGCGCAGAGCTGGCTTTCACATGTACTGTAGTATCACTTCTTTCTGCTGGTCACGCCTTCATGGTTTCCCAGTGTCCTAGGCCCTTCTGATTTTTTATGTGTTTACTGTTCTCTGATATTATTGTTTTAAATGGTTTGGGGAATACTCCATAGCAACTTTATACCATTTTGTGTCATTGTGTTGTTGCACTCATTCCTTTCAACTCGTTTTATCTGGCTCCAAAATTGTATAACTCTTTCTACCTCATCCATTATGAGCCATACCTACCCCCCCTCCGTGCTTGACCGCATAAATGTTTTCCAGAGTTCCTGCTTAGGGACAGACTTCAGCTCAAGAGTGCAGATAAAGGGGCCAGTTTGTGCGATGTGCATGCCTGTGGCCAGGGCCGCATGAATGTGTGTGAGCAATGCTGTGTGTGTCTGTGTAAGAGTAATGCTGGGTGTTTGTCTGTGCCTGCATGAGACTGTGTGTTTGTCTGTTTGACCTTAATGCTCTGTGTGTTACAGTGAAACAGACGGCTAGCATGGTGGCTCAGCAGGACGTAATGGTGACTACATTTGGATGTGGGCTTGAATGCAGCTCAGTCTGTGTGAAGTATGCATGTTCTCCTTGTGGGTATATGTGTTTTCTCCAGGTGCTCCATTTTCCTTTCACAGTCCAAAGACAGATGTTTCAGGTGCATCAGGAAATCTAAAATTGCTTTTAGTCCCTTTGTGTTACAATGCTATATAAAATGATGAGTGATGGTAGGGAGTTAAATGTAATGAATCTACAATTTTTGTAGTGTCTTCTAAAATCTAAATTTTAATAATTATTGTATTTCACTTTGGAGAAAAGCCACTGCTAAATCAATCTGAAACTGTCTGTATGAGACTGACATACTGTGTCCATAATTGTGGAATATTGCACGCAGTGCTTCTAAGGCACAACAGAAACCGTCACTGAGTGAAAGTTACAGTACGTGTGAAAATAAGGCTGTGACCGTGTGAGAATGTGTGTGTTAAAGTGATGAACTCTGTGATGCTGTCAGAACGATAGTACTATATGTGTAAGATGCGGTATGTGGTGGTGTGTGAATGGCAACAAATGGCCTTGTAGTCTGTATGTGGTCAGTCCACAAAACTCAATCTCTGCAATTCACTCACTTTCCTAGTATTTTCCACCTTAATGGGGAAGTGCAAAAATATTCTCAGCTCTTTCCAATACTGATGCAAAACATACAACGTCTCACTTAATTTACAAGAGAACTGCTCCTTGCCCAGCAATCAGACTCCGTCGGCTCCAAAACAATAAAATTTGTTGATTGTATTGTGCTTCGCAGCAAGGCATCACCACACAATTTAACAGTTGCATAAAGTTTACCCTCCCTAGTCCAACATGGTGCAGTTATTTGGGTCAGGGTGCGTTTGGCCTTCCGACTGTGAAAGCAAACAAAACCGATTCCCATCAACCTTTGCCTAGCAGCAGGAAAACTCTGTACTTGGTTATATCACAGAACAATGGGACTGTGTTACGTGAGTTGGACTCACTTTCTGATTGTCTGTAGGGCCTGGTTGCACAAGACTGGGTCATTAAAACCTTTTCTAGGAAGACTGCATGATTTATTATGGTTGCATCACTTTGTCTTGTGATGCCCCTTCTGAACAGGCTTCATTCACTTTCATTCACTTGGCTTCATTCACCTGTCGACCACTTCATACTCATGTGAAACACAAACTGAAGACAAAGCAACTATTAAATGGAGTCCATAATTCCACATATAACTAATTGTTGAGATTATATAAGAAATGCTCCCCTTTTGGGTGCTGATTGAAGATTATCTCCAAATCATCTAGCAGTCTGCGGTTGAAAAGAGGGACCAAAGGTGAGGAGGGGAACCTGCTCTTGTCTGCACAGATACACAATAAGGGACTGTGCGTGTGTGTCCCCGAATGCAAGTGTCTGTGTGTGTGTTTGTGGGGTTAGGGTGTGCGTGGCCACAGTTCACCAAATATAGGATCCTGGCCTCCCTCCTCTAATTAGAGGCTGTTTATAAAACCCAGATTTTAATTTTAGGTCCGGGAGGAGCTCAGGGACTAGGCTGTTTTATTTTTCTTGGCTTTTAAGGACTTGCATGTGCACACACGCATGCATATAAGCACACATGCACACATGCACATGCACACTCTCGCCAACTGCCCCTCTTTAGTCTGGTTACCCGCACACAATGCCCCAGTGGCCGTCATAATAAACACTGATCTTCCAGCACCAGAGCCCAACCCGTGAAGCTGTCACTCTTTGCAGCAGCTTAGAGCTTTGTAATATTTCTGGCTGTGCATCACCAAGAAAGCTATTGGAGGCCAATTTTCTACATGTCCCATTAGATAGATAGATAGATAGATAGATAGATAGATAGATAGATAAAATTACTGACACCCTTGCGTTTTAGGTATACCTTGTATAATATCTTGGGAAAAAAACATGGGCAGTGAAATAGCTTCGGCCTGTGTACACCCATTTGTTGCATATGGAGCAGCATGGGATAACACAAAAACAATTTTAAAAAAATCACATATGGAAATAATACAAAAACTGAAAAGTTGCCATGCCACAATTATTGACACCCTTTTGAATAATTCAAAACTGTTTCGTTAGATGAACTAGATTCTCACTGCACATTATATTACTCATTTGTGATAAATTGCCAGAACTCACATGATATGAATTAACCAATGATTAACCAAAGAATTATGGTTTTAATGATGAAAAAAGTCACTGCTGTCTGAAAGCATTAGAAAAACTATTATCACAAGACATAAAAATTTGAGAGGGTAAAAGGCCATCTCCAGAGACCTTGGCATCCCTGTTTCAACAGTTTGGAATATTATGAAGAAATTTTCTGCTCCTGGAGCTGTTAAGAACTTCCCAGGATGTGGTGAGAAGAGAAAAAATGATCTTTGAAGTTTGGTGCAAACTGTTGATAAATCATCATGTAAAATATTCAAAAAGCTTAAAACTCACCTGGAGCGAATTGTAGTGATGATTTCAACTCGTACCATATGCAGTGCACTAAACTGAGAAGGATTTTATTGATGAAGGCCAAGGAGGACCCCACTGTTCAAAGTCAAGAGAAAAAAGGCACAACTGATCTTTGCCCAAACCCACTTAGAGAAACCAACATCCTTCTGGAAAAATGTTCTGTGGACTGATGAAACCAAAATAGAGCTATTTGACAATGCAGACCAGTGAGATGTTTATCAGAAACAATATGAAGGTTGTTGAGAAAAGAACACCCTGCCTACAATTAATTATGGTGGAGGTTCCATAATGTCATTGGGCAGGTTTGCTGCTGCTGGTCCTTTGAATGTATTAAGGGAATCTTGAAATCAGAGGATTTCTAAGCCATTTTACAGTAAAATGTGCTGCTTGGTATCAGAACACTAGGAATGGGTCAAAGTTGGGTCCTCCAGCAGCACAAAAACCCAAAACACACATCCAAAAGCTCAAAAGAATGGTTAAAAAAGAAAAAATAGAGTCCTGTTAAACTGGCCAGCAACAGAGTCCTGATCACGATCCAAATGAAAACCTTTGGAAGTGTTGAAATCTGCTATTGGTAAAAGGAATCCTTCAAACATTGAAGAGCTGGAACAAACTGCAAATGAAGAGTGGAAGAAACTACCAGCAGAAAGGTACAAGAATCTAATAGATGCTGCAAGAAATCTTTCGAGGCTGTCATCTCTGCCAAGGGTTAAGCAACCAAATGTTAGGGAAAGTTCCTTTAATACTGTTCAGGTCATATTTTCTTTTTTTTTTTTGTTAAAAAAAGAACATTTAAGTTAAACAGGCATATTTTTTGTACAATTTGAAAATCCTACTAAAATATTCCAATGATCAAAAGTTGGTACTTTTCCAATTATTTTTGAAGATACCGGACTTGATACGTTAGTCTGTTTCGCTAAAATAGTGAGCGTTCATCGTCTTTTGCTGTGTAAATATGTTGATGTGCGACTGCATGGGCACTCCTTTGGTGTGAAAGTAAATGAGAGTGGCAATCTGGGCTGCCGGGGCTGCATGTCTGCAAGACAGCTCCCGTGGAGATATGGGCACACAAAGCCTTTTCCTGTCCTCGGAAGCCTGACACTTAGTGTGTGCCACAGACTGCTGAGAAGGGCCGCCTTAGCACACAGCCGCCTCTGCAAGGGGCCCTTTTGCAGGCCCCTTCCTGCTTGGAAGCAGCCCTCCAGCAGAGCAGCCGCCGCGATTAGCGAGAGGCTGTGTGCCCAGGGCCGTTGCACTCGAAGGATCCCAAAAAGTAAGTGGAGGTCTTCTGCTGGGAGGGGGTGGTGCAGACGCAAGCGTAAGCACACCCACGCTCCCACTGAGAAAGGGCTCCTGTGGCAGACAGCTCCTGGCGCTAATTGGGGGCTCTGGCTTCATTAGTGCTGGGGCTGAGCCACATTACAATAAAGGCCTGTGTAGGGGGACCAGGCACTCCAGACCCACCCGAGATCGCTCCCCACCTCCTCCCTCCCGCGCCGTGCTAGCGAAACACCGGCCTCTTAACAAGCTCCATGTGTCCCGGAAGCAGACCTGCTCCCGACACACGCAGCGTTTGCTAACACAGCACCCTTACCTCCCTGTGCCTCCGAGCGGGCCTCCCTTGCAAACCGGTACATGTGGCAGTTCGGGTGGGGGGCAGACGAGTTTATTGTGCTGTCTCATTTTTTCAAGCGTACTTAGTTTTGGCCCGTAAAATAGATGTACAGTTTGGTGGTGGATTTACCTTCGAGGGAGCCCTCCTGCATTTACACATTAATTGGGTTGAAGTTTGTAGCAAAGAGTGGAGTACCAGCAGGAAGGTACATCTCCGGCTGTGAGGACTGTGTGATCTGGCTTCTTAGTGGGCATCAGTGCCAAAGTCATCTGTTTACATTTTTTCGTTTTGCTGATGCTTTTCTCCAAAGCGACTTAGAATCATTTACCCATTTATACAGCATGGTTATTTTTGCTAGAGCATATGAAGTGCCTTGCTGAAGAGTACAGTTCTACAGTACAAGGTTGGAATTGATTCTGGGTTTTCGGGTCCAAAGGTAACGGCTTTCATTCCTGCACCATAAGCTCATGTGTTGGGGATAGCAGGAATGGAAGAAGCTATCCCATCAGGTTATCCCCACCACCCCACTGAGACCACTCACCTATACTGCCATTTTGGGGACCATCTTGTTGTTAGGGGCAACAAATAACACAGGCAGTGGGGTGCATACGGGTGCTTCAAATGGGGTAGGGAGCTGGTTAGGTGTGGTCCCACCACTCCAATGGCTGAAAGGGAACAATCACACACTGTAGCATGGCTACCCCACTGTTCCTGAATTATGAAGGACAGAACTCATAAAAACTGGCAACAGTCAAGTCTTATAACTGAGTGCTTGATTAAACTAAACTCACAGACAGCATTTATTGGCCCCATCCAGCCTTTCTGTCTATACAAGGTACTACTGAATGAAAACTTGTGAAAAAATGATTGCAGGCTTTGTTTAAACCAAAAAAGATGGTGTTCTACATTCTGATGTTTGTTTTGGTGATTTTTTACAAGGGATTTTCAGTGGGACTGTGTAATTATATTCCAATGCATTTTGCCTTGTGAAATTCACATTTTTATAATGAGATGTTCAGACAATCTATCACTTTCTATGATGGTTTTCCCTTATTCTTTGGTTTAGGTGGGAACTGTGTGGCTCAGTGTTTGTTTTTACAGTGGATTTGGCACACTGAGTAATGGCCAGTTCTGAATGGAAGAAACCAAATACAGAAGCATAGTGATTACTTGATTTGGACCAAATTTTAATTTGTCTTCAGTGATGTGCTAGCGCTTTCCTCTTTAAAATGTTCTGTTATTAAATAAGAAGGTGTGGGGAAAAAAATTGATTTGTATCCTCCATATTACTCTTAAACCCTAACTTGAAAAGGATAGAAAGAAACATTTTTATAAGATGAACTTCAGAGACTGGATGAATTTGGGAATGTCTGGTCACACTCTTGCAACTTAGACATATATGTACATGTGTTTGGATTTTTCTCAGCATAGTGATTCTGACTCTTTGTTGCTGTAATCCGAAGCTGTTTTGTTCTGCTGTTGTTCAGTAAAAGATGTAATAAGGTGCTGCTTAGGTTCTGCCACAGATCAGATGTTGCAGACTGCGAATACAGGAATGTTTGGTTGTAGAAGGGTCGGGAATCTTAATTTATATTTTTAAAATTTTGTTTTATTTTTACTTATAATATACTTTAATTTATTTTAATACTCAAACTTGAAACTGAAGCACCCTGATAGTCAGCAGGGAGGCCAGAATAATGCTCTGCCCCACCCTGTCATTACAGTAGAACTTCAAGTGGACTTCATGGAAAGCAGCAAAACTTGTGTTTTTATGGACCCTTCCAGCCTCTACTCAGGAGCCCTGTGCTCCAGATCGGGTCTTTATCCACACGTCACCTTGCGTGTGGTCTCTCGGCAATGTGGCTTTCTTCAAGCCAAATGATGTTTATGTAATGGTGTGTTGGATTGTTTTGACTTTCCTTATTCCATTTAACCTACACCCCTTAAATTTGTTTGCTTTTGGGATAGAGGCGACGCAACGGGGGCAACCTATAATCCCAGCTCATTTCCTCAAGCCTTTTAATTTTATTGCGTCTCCATGCAGATTGTGAGGCTCTTCCATGATCTTTGATCCACTTACACACCGATGCCCTGAGGAACCCGTGTGCTGCAGAACTGAAAGGCGAAAGAGACGGGCCGACAATTAGTGGTGTCATTATTGCCACTGCACTCGCTTTTTGTTATTCTTACTGTGAAAACAATATGCTGCGGTGGGGCATGAGACTGCCCTGGGGTGGGCCGAAGAATGCAGAGGATGACAGTTTGAGTCAATGGCTTAACCAGGTGAAGGCTTTTTATTAAATTTAAAATCACCTCTTAAAGACAGAGGTGCACCCCCCTCCCCCCCAGGTGACCCGGCAAGAGGTGTTGGGGACCTTGACTGGGATTCTGGGGGTGAAAATAATGGTCACAAAGAAGCAACATGCATTTAAGCAATAAGTAAACAAATAGGGCCTGCTCTGAAATGTCACAAAGCACAAGGTGTGTGCTTGGTTTTCTAGTGGTAGGATTGCCGTGCAGGTTTTATACCTGATAATAGTACAATGAGGCTGGGGAGACGAACCTGAGACTCGGAAAGAGACTGAGAGGGAGAGTGAGAGCAGTGCAAACAGATGGACTGGGTGACTGAAGCAAAGCGATATTTTTACACCACCCTCTGCTTATTAGGAACACATTTCTGACACCAAAAACAGGATATCCTGCCCTGTTTGAGCAGGATTTTGTAGGAGGGAGAAAGAGGGGATGAGGGAGGTGTTTTTACAGTCCTATTTTTCTGTAAGCAGCTGCTGTTTAAAAGTTCCATAAGATGGCAGCTCAGCTGTCTGTGTTGTAATCATATAGCATGCCTTTAGAATCCCAGCACAGCTGCAGTTTCACCCACACAAACCCCAAGTTCTGGCCTGTGCTGGAAAAGCATTCTCCCTCCCTCCCTCTCTCTCTCTCACTCTCTCTCTCTTTCAGTCTATCTTGCTGTCTCTTCCTTCACCCTACCTCACTCTCTCAGTGCCGGCACCCACGGAAAACCACCAAGAAGGCCACGAGTGATCTCACGTCCTGTCAGTAAGGGAGGGTCCACCAAAACTTCCTGGGGTTCATCACGATTGCCAACACCCCAATCCTCCCAACATGACCCTTGGGGGCTACAGCCTACTGTGCTTTGCAACTGGGGATGGGAGGGGGGAACAAGTGAATATAAATCAAGGCATACACTTCTGGAAGGCGGACGTGCCCCCATGTCTTCATCAAAGGCGTTGTGGGCTGGGGAAGCAAATTGAGCAAACCAACAAAGTGAGTGGCAGAGCCCAGGGAGGCCGGCCGCGGTTTCCTACTGCACTGACAGGGCCCTTTGTTTGCCAATGAGCATCTTGCAGAATTAGTGTCCCCATTGTGTGCAGGGGGGGCTGGCTGGAGGTGCACTATCATTGTGTGAGAGACAGCAACCTTTCAGCGCCGGTGGTCACTATAGAAACCCGGGGCGGTCTCGGGCGCTCGGGTACTTTGGTGGAGCAGGGAAGGTGGGCAGCCCTGTACACTTACACAAACAATCTCGGCTCGATTCCGTCCCCACAAACGCATGGCATTCATTCCTAAGAGCGCCACGCATTGCCGGAGAGCCACAGAGAGAGTGGGAGAGGGGGAACAAGATTGAGCAGCCAGTGGCAGAAGTGTTTTATTATTGTCGAAGTGAAAAGCGCGTCTAAAGCACATAAGCTTGTGGGTGCATGTGCATGTGTGGAGCAGGGCAGGAAACAGGAAAGTGGTAGTCTTTCTTACATTGCTATGTACTTCACACATATAAAGCATTTTGTTTCATTGCTGTTCCAGAAATGTGAACATACGTATCTGTGCAGGTGTAAGTGTTATTACACCGTACTCAACAATGTCGTATTGTTGGTATTATTATGATTATTATTATTTGTGAAACTGGCACAGTGGCACAGAGGGTGGTGCTGCTGCCTCACAGACCTTATAATGTTCTCCCTGTTCTTCTTGTGTCTGTGTAGGTTTCCTTTCAGAGTACAAGATGTGTTTTAGGTTAATTGATAACTCTAAAATGTCCATAGTGTCTTTGTTTTTTTGTGTATTGAAGCTTATGTGTGTGGGGTGGCTTCCCTGTGATGGACTGGCATCCCTCCAGGGTGTCTCCATCCTATCCTTCTATCCACTGATTCTGGGATAGGCTCCAGCCTGCCATGACCCTGATGAGGACAAGTGGTTAAAGAAGGTAGCTGTGTGTACTTTTAGTAATAGATGTAGTAATAGCAGTAGTTTAGATGGTGTTTGATTACATATTACTCCTGAAGATCTAATACAGCAATAACAAACCTCTGTATAGTCATTTTGTGTTCAAAGTGTAGAGGATGAGGGATGCAAAGTGCAATGGGTGAGTCCTCCTTCTCCAGATTCCAAAATCTGCAGCAATCGGAGCTCCACCGGAGCCTGGCTGTCAGCTGTGCCAGAGCCTCTGGGCTTGAGATGTGAGGATCAGGCGGAGCACATGGGTAGCATCATGTTGATAACTGCCGGGCCTGCCGCACACATCTAGGAAAGTGCCTCACCAGTCTGTCCTGGTGCATGGTGGCTCATCAGGTTCCTGGGGGTGAAACCAGGCCTGCCTCATGAAAACCGCCACAAAAACCAACATATAACTAGAAAAAGTAATGAATGAGACATCCACATCGCAGATGATGTGTCCATATCATATGGTTCTAGTCAGTGAACTTGCCAGTTTTTCCAGTTTGCCGCAGTGCAGCTCCACATCTGCCCCAGTGTTATATCATGCTGGAAAAGGTGCCGCTCGGATCTGTGGTTCGTGGTATGGCTCAGAAGGAGCATGGTAAATTGCAGCACTAACTTCCTCTCATAAGACCAGACAAGGTGAGACGAACACGCTTCCATGTCACATACTGTTGCATCTTGTGTCAACCTAATTTAATCTGCCCATTGTCAGCACCGAAAAACACACCCAGGTTATTTCAGCAAAGCTTGGCTATCATCTTATCTGTGGCTGTGCCTCTGATGTGCAGCACCACACTCTCTTTCTCTCCGCATCCCTCTCTGTGTCTCGCTCTCTCTCCTTTTCCCTCCTGCGTAATTATGAATTTGCTCTGAGAGCCTTTATTGATTTAGCTGTGTCCTGCTGCCCCACTCTTCCAGCAGACATCCTTGGCAGCTGCTCTCTGATTTTGCGTACTCGGTTCAAGGCTTTCCGACATCCGTCTCCATCTCTCTTCCGCCCGTTCAGTTCCTATCTGACTTCTGCCGATTCCTGGACACAATGCTGTCCTTCAGATGGCCGTCCAGGAAGTGTTCTCTCCATGACCTGTGACCTCCGCTAGCTGGGTCCTGAACAAACAGCTAATTGGCTGGGTTTCCTGTTTGGCCTGATGGGACCTTCAACTATTTTGGTCTGTTTACAGTGCTTCATCTTGGAATAGCGCCCTCCACTTTGTTTTATGCTGCTCCTGCTAAAGAACAATGCACACCCTGCTACAGCATTCCCCAACGCACATTACTAAGGAGTCTAACGGCATCCATAATCTGCTTTTTATACAGAAAGAAAGAGACATTGACTATTTATGTCCATTCCCACACAGATGGGGTGAAAAGTCAAAAGAGTTTATTTGTTACGTACATGGTTGTATACCATGTAGTGAAAAGGGCTTTTTCTCAGGAATTGTGGCTGATTTTTGTTTGAGAAATACTGTGTGTTATGAAGTACTGTGAAGGTAAAGTAATAAAGTTCTCTTCCTGGCGTGCAGAGACTGGGCCCACTGCCTGGGGCCGACCAATGCTCTTAGGAGTTTTTAGGCCAAGGATCCAAGATGACCCCAAACTTGCGCCATGACGTACTTGCTCAGAATCCAGTCCAAATACATACTCACAGACATATGTGTGACACACGCACACCAGTGACACTCAAGATAAGCACATGGTGTTATCAGGTTGTTTTGTGTTTTTCTTTGTACTTAAATAAATCAGTGTAGCTAGAAAGGACTTATCTGTATGTGAGTTGCCTGTGTTGAATTAACTGACTTGTCAAGTTGCCAGACCTAGCCTTTTCCTTCTGTGTTGAATTATGCAGACATTGCTCTGTCTTCTGTGGCCTTCTTACATAGTCATACACTCTTGTGCTGCAGGTAATATAACCCTGCCATAGCATGGAACCATAAGGCTTGCAGCTTCAAGGTTCAAATACAGCCAAACCCATTCCAGGCCAACACAGCCTAATGTTAGGGTTACGGTAAAACGTAAAGCTGGGTATGTTTATGTTTTATTTATGGTGACATGGCGCTGCAGTGGGTAGTACTGGTGCCCCATGGTGCCTAGAAAGTGCAAGTGGATACGGGTATGACTCCTGCTTGTCTTTGTGGAGTTTTCATGTTCTCCTGGTGCTTGTGTGGGTTTCCCACCATAGTGTAAAGGCATACATGCATTTCTGGTAAACTGATAGCTCTTAAAGTACCCTTAATGTCTGTGTGTTATGTTGGTGGGGTGTATAAATGTAGGAGTGACAATGTATCTAGCACTGTAAGTCACCTTGGATAAAGGTGTCAGCTAAATACTACTTGGTATTCTTGCTCATAGCTTTGGAAAAAATGAGTGAATGTTTCTCTGATTCTTATTATAATTCTTACTATTACATCATAAATTCTTAATATCCGCATTTACACCGATGAGTATTTTACTGTAAGAAATAAGCTGAGGTATGCTACAAGACCTGAGCCCATTCTCAGACATGAATCAAAAACCTTTATGAGGCAAGCACAGCTCCTTCACCAACACACTACCTATTACCTGTTGCATTATGGCAGTAATTGTTTGCTTATTGGTAACAAAAATTATAAGGGCACAATAATGGCACATTTTACGACACAGGATGCAGCTTTTACTGGTGTTTCACATATAAAAGGAAACTCTTGTAACTTTTTTGTGACTTCACACTCCCAGTAATCTTTTTAATGCTCAAAGAGGATCTAATAGCTTCTTACAGTGGATGTGGCAGGAAGAGGGGACTTGATCTTTGCTTTACCCATAAATCTCAGAGGCTTTTTAGATCGAGCTTCCTGTGTTAGAGATGGGCTTTTTTCAGTGTCAATTAAAAGTGCACTTCCTCTCAAAAACAGCCAGTTAGAGGACCCTAGGGCAGATTGGTGGGAACAGGGCAGGAAGGCAGGGAGTGGTGTTAATGGCAAGGCCTGTCACCTGAGAACAGCCTTTCACCACATGGCAGCACCCACCAGAATCAGAAGAGCCACACTTTGAAAAACTGCAGAGGTGGCATCCATTGAGGCATGGAGCACACCACCACTGTGCCAAAACCATGACAGTGGAGGCCAACAGAGGACGGTCCTTAAGCTCTGGACTTTTGATACGACACAGTACAGGGGATGCTGAACTGGCCATGGAGGCCACATACAGTACATTACATATGGGAGATGAAGAGGGAGGTGGGTACCAGTCAGTGCCCCTTTGTGCAAGCTGCCTACTGTAAAATCTAGTTCCTGTTGGGAAGCTCCGGTCATTTCACCTCAGGCCTGATAAGAAATTAAGCCTCTGGGTAGGACAATTCACAAGCAGGGAGAAGGATAATTGTCATGCTCACTTGTAGTCTCTTTTGGTTTGATGTGAAAATGTTTCCTGCTGCGCTTATCATGACTTTTTGGTTTGCTTGTGCCTGTCTCACCCACTTCACCACCCTCACTACTTCCCTGCTTATTCCTGGAGAATAATTAGGAGCAGATGTGTCCAGTGTCTCCAGCTGAAAGCAGTCACATCTGGGGCAACTGGGGCATTGAACTCACTGTTGGCCATTGTTTTCTGTCTGAAGTTTCCTAGTCTGAACAACTGCACACTTGTAAGAGGTTAACTGGGGTCACAAGCAGCCACATTTAGCACTAAGCGATGATGATGGAGTTAGCTGTTGGTTGCCTGTATCTTTGGTACTCTCTTCACTTTCTGTACATCTTAGTTCTGCTTAACATAGAAAACATATGTGTTTCATTTTGGTTTGACTAATCGGTATTAACTGGGTGTTCGGTTAGGTAATCTATAGTACCTTAGCGAAAGGTACAATATATGACCAAAAGTACGTGGATCCCCCTTCTAATGACTGAGCTGAGCCGTTTCAGCCGCACCCACGCAGCATACAAACACAAATTTGTGCTTCCAGCTTTGTGGCCACAGTTTGGGGAAGCTCCTTTCCTGTTCCAGGATGACTGTGCCTCCATGTACAAAGTGAGTGCCATAAACATATAGTTTGCCCAGGTTAGTGTGGAAGAACTTGAGTGGCAGCGCAGAACCCTGACGTCAACCTCACTGAACACCTTTGGGAAGAACTGGAATGCCAACCGTGAGCCAGGACTTCTTGTTCAACACTGGTGCCCAACCTTACTGATGCTCTTGTGGTTGAATGGGCACAAATTCCCATAGTGGCGCTCCAAAATCTGTTTTTTTTTTTTTTTTTTTTGGAAAGCCTCCCCAGAAGAGTGGGGGCTGTTATAATAGCAAAGGGGGTAAGAACTCTATACTAATGCCCATGGGAGGTTCAATAAGTACATATGGGGGTGATGCTTAGGTGTCCACATAGTTTTGGCCATATAGTGTATTTGACAAAGTGATAACTTCTTGACAACATTGCATACATGAACGTGAGAAGGTCTGACTATGTGTACCTGTAAAATTAGAAGGGAGACTTATGTTTCTGATCTGTTTTGTCTCCCCTGCAGGATTCTGAGCAACAACCGTATCCAAGTGCTGAGGAATGGGTCCTTCTTTGGATTGACATCCCTGGAAAAGCTGTAAGTAACTGTTATATTATTACCCTCATACCCTCTTCCTTCAAGTAGCATCTCCACTATTTCTCTTCCATCCACTCCTCAGGTTGCACTGGGGAACTGAAAATTCAGGGGCACACACATGCTGCACAGTTTTTAGATGTGTTTTACCTCTCAGCCTGTCCCACAAGCAAAGAGGCAGGCTGAGACCACCCATCTCTCACATCTGCCTGTCCGCTGTGCTATCGGGAGGGCCATCCGCCAGGTGGGAGGATGCAACATTATATGCGGTGGATCACAGATCTATGTGCAGAAGATCATGTAATTATGCTACCATCCATCAGTGAGAGATGAGCCCTGTGCTACTTAGTAAGATAAGGGGATCCTTGGCTGGATCCTTGGCTGGAGACTTTTCCTGGCTGCCCCTGTGAGGTGCAGGCGTGAGAAAGGTCAATCACCTTCTCTGTGCTTTGGAATATGGAAAGGTCTTATTGCGGTTGAGGCTGCTGTTCCTGCTACTGCCTGAATTTGTTCTGGCTGGAGCAGACTGGAGACAGAGCTCGGTCCTGAGGGTTTAGGACCAGGGTTTTTGGCCAAGAGGCAAATGGATGGAGGTGAGGTAAAGAAGGGAAAGTTCAACCCTCTTCCCCCACTGTGAACAGAAGTGGAAACGTGTAGTGATGTGCAGCACAATCACATTTTCATTTAATTATTTTTTAGCTACCAATTC
The DNA here is from genome assembly GCA_018136845.1 of Heterotis niloticus. NCBI lineage: Eukaryota > Metazoa > Chordata > Actinopteri > Osteoglossiformes > Osteoglossidae > Heterotis > Heterotis niloticus. The sequence continues at coordinate 7,648,436 of CM030890.1, forward strand.
TATCCAACCTGATTTTTGTACAGTTATAGAACTACATGCTGCATATTCCTAAAATTAGTACCTATCTAGAAGATACAATAGGAGGACTTTTTGAAGAATTGGAACTTATATTAACCACTACGCGAAGTACTGCTCATGTCCACCTTCATCAGCTAGATTTTGCATGTGCGTATTTATACAGCAAAATAGATTTTTGTGTCATCTACTTTTGACCACGCTCTGCATCCAAGATCTGCGGTCTACAGCCCAGTTCAGCGTGTCCACTGCATTTTAATGGCACGTCTAAAAATGTTTGTGTAGATGTTTCTGGTTGGTTTACTTTGCTTGATTATTATGCTCCCTAGATTTATGATTTTTTAAACAAAGCCTGGTTTGCCATGTTAAAACATTTCAATGCATGTATGTTTACTGGTGTTCTGGCCAGACCATGTTCCTGTGCACTGTCTCAACAACATCCAACAATTATAGCCTTGACAATGCTATTTCTGACCTTGTTGCTTAGGGATGAACCTCTGTGCAGGAATAATGGACACAGAACCATTACACCCAATGTCTCAGTCATTTGTGAAGTGGTCTAATCGCATGTGTGCCATTAATGGAGTGTCGCCTCTCTCCAGTGAACGGTTCGTTTATGGTCAAACTTGGCCAGTGGTTGGAGTGAAGGAGTGTGCTGGATGTACTGTGAAATCTGATATGCTTGTTTTGTTAAGCACTGGCGAGAACCCACACACTCCCCCACTCTCTCGACCCACTCTCTGCAGGAGTGTCGAGGGGTCAGGCGGGTGGGTAACTGTAGCTACCTCACTCCCAGACTCTTGTACCTGGAACACTAGTAAATCCAATGTGGGGATGAGGGCGGGGGTGCACTGGCATATTGCACCAGCGATGGAGGGGCTTGGATCACAGAACATAAGAGCAGCGGCTCACAGGTCTGCTGGGGGCTTAGTCTTAATGACTGCCATACTATAAATCAAGCAAAGCCTCCTGATACCCAGAACCAGAAAGCAGTGCTCAAAAACTCCCTAGTCTTACCAGGCTAGGTTTGTTTATTCATGTTCCTGTAGTCCAGCTTTGAGCCCTCACACTAAGTCAATGCTTAGGGGTGCATTTTTCTTACAGTATATGTTTGCATGCAGTGTGTGCATATGTGCGTTTGTGTATGCGTCAGGGTGCTTGCATGGGTGTATGTTTATTTATGAACTGTGTAGAGTATGCATATTTTTGTATGATATATGAATATTTAAGTCTGTGTGTTACAGTATGTGTGTTTGTGTACAGTGTACTTGTGTGTCTCTTCCTGTGTCTGTGTATATCTGTTTGTGCGCGATGTGTATGTGTCTGTGTACAACTGATATGCTCATGTTACTCTATGAAAAGTGTGACTGTGTGTGTGTTACTGTATGCGTGTGTCATTTTGTCATGAGCCTTTGTGACTTTCCTCCTGGCCGTGTGAACCTCCCACTGCTGTGTGTGGAGGATTCCAGATTAATTATGCTTTCCCAGAAAGCTGCCCGAGTGTTGATATGAAACAGCCTGCTATGATCATAAAGGGATGTACGTGCCGCAGAAAAACGCAGCTGTGCATGGTCTGACAGCAATGCTTGCACTAAGAGGTGCAGTACAAAGCCTCGCATCCTCGACGCGGAGTCAACAAGAACACTCCACTGGGCCTGCGTTTTGCCATGTTTGACAAAGTTCCTCTCCAGCCCCTCTTTCAGTTTCCCCTCCTTTTAGCAGCTTTGTTTTGTTTTGTTTTGTCTCTCGCTCAGTCAATGTTCCTCTCCGCGCTCATTGTTTCCGTGCTCTTGTCTACATGTGCTTGTCGTTTGGAACGGTGGCGAGCACTTACTCATACGTGTGGTCGGCCCTGTAATCAAAAGTAAAGGAACATTACTTCAATTACAGCCCTGTGTTGACGAAGGAGGACGGTCAAGCGGTTTCAGGCTTTTGCGTTCTCTGGTTATTTCTGCTTCGACCGTGCATGTGCGTACGCGTGTCCTATTATGGGCATCCCAAACTCCTCTGGCTGGATCTCAAACCGGCACTCGAAACAGACCCACAGACCCCCCTCCCCCTTTTCTCATCCAACCCCACCATGCTTAAAACAGTCACAGTCACCAAAGCAAAGCTGACTGATTCTTTGGCAATGCTGTAGTGAGTCTGTGAAGGCAGCCGCAGAACTGCAAGTGGACTGCTGAGCCAAGTCGGGGTTTGGTCATGGGTAGTGTTCATTTACAGTGCTCCCTTTCATCAGGTTTGATGGGAGGGGTGTGCTTTACTTTATCTGCAGTATTTAGCTCTTATGGACCACCCCTGGTCATGGCTCTGGGTCCAGAAAGACCGTGTTCCAGTGTCCCTATCCCTTCCGGGTACATAAGTCACCTTCAAGTTACAGAGAGCATTAGCTGACCCTTGTGGGGATGGCTGACCTTTGAGCCTTCATCCCGGTGAAGACTGGCCGGTCTTCCCCTTTGGAAACATATTTGCTCACCATGGCTGATGGTGCCTGATGCAAGGCCCCTCAACGGGGCCATCACACTAATGAGCAGCGACCGTAACAAGCTGTGGACAGATCCCAGCAGCCTGTCCTATGCTGATGTGACGCAAGGTAATGAGAATAATGAGCAAGAAGGGGGTTCTGGCCACAATCCAGACGGACCCCGCAGCTCTCCAGGGACCAGGGACAGCTCATTACCATCCTGGCATCAGTGGGTGGAAGAGGTACCTGGACAGGAAGGGAGCTGGATGGATAAGAACAGGTGGCTGTGGTGGACTGTGGTGTGCGGTGTACCAACTGCCAAAAGCACAGTGCTGCCACTGTTAGGGGAACAACGGAATGGTAGCCTTGCCTTGGGCACTTGGACCTGGGATGGAATCTGTCGTGGAACCTAGGGAGAAAATATTGGTCTTGAGTAAGAGCATGAGTGGGTGGTACAGATGGTGTGAAGATGCTGCATGGCCATCAATGTGAAGTTTTTCAGAAATTCAGGTCTTCAGCTGCATTTTGAAGAAGGTGATGAGTTTTGCTTGTTTGTCTTTTTTGTTTGATTGCTTGCAGCTCAGTCAGATGCAGTTGTGTGGGTCTTCATTATTTGCATGTACTCTGTATAACTCTGCTTAGCCTAAGAAAGATGAAGTGGGTTGTTCACATGGGACTCCTGAAGAGGGAACGTTGACAAGGTGCACTTTTCTTAACAGAAAACACAAGTTGGGTTTTTCCTTGTGGGTCAGCATTGTTTCCATTGGCTGGCGGGAGGGCTTAGGCCAGCTACCTTAGTGAGAAGGAGCAGTTCTCTAGTTTGCTGCTGTGCTTTCTGGTAATCCAGGAGCTCAGTAGTTCAGGCTTCTCAAAACCACCAAAGGCCCATAATGCGGGGGGGATGTTGGGGAGGGGTAAAGTGGTTAAATTTCGCCGACTGTCTGGAAAAAAATGTCTCCGTAGAACAGCTGAGTGGACAGGACCAGGCACTCCCATTCTTCTGAAACCAAACTGAGGGACATTTGTTTATCTACAGCTGGACAGTAGGGCTCCAGTCGGTATGCACAGCCCTGGCAGCTGGACCCATGCGATGTGTACATGATTAGTGAATGCCTTTTTGGGGGGGAGGGTGCAGAGAAGAAGGGGTTAAGTGGGCAAGTGTGTAGAAACAAAAAAGGGGGCGGAGTGAAGGATGTGTGTGTGTGTGTGGGGGGGGGGGGTTGTGTGGATGGGGGTTGATAGACTCCAGATGTGTCTCTGAGATAAACTGAAGGAAAGGGGAGTGTTTGGATTGTGAGCTTAACTCAGTCATGGCATGGGGTTAGCAAAATGACAAGCCTGCTCACATGCCTGCTTGCCCGCACGCTTGCACACTGGAAATGGAGGGACAACCTCCTTTGTCCATTCAGGTTTGCAGTCAGGTTCTCATGGGCACTCATTGCAGCTGCTTTGTTCACTCTATTATTTTCAGATTTCCTTTATATGTGACTGTCTATCTCAATGCATCTCAGTGGCCCCTTACCTGTGTCACTCTCCATGTCTCTGTTGAGCCCCACTACCTTGGCCTCTATCTTCTACTTCAGTCTATATCTCTAACCCCTTCCTCTATCCTACCAAAATTAACAAATCTGGTTTTGTGAGTCAGCAGTTGATGGATGCAGACTCATGACCTGTAATATTCATATCATTGTTTCTTCATACCACTTTTATTGCCAGACTTTTCCATGGTGAAGTCAGAGCTTTTTTACTTTCTTGTAGAGTGTTTCCACACTCGTTGGATACTGTCCGCTGAGTCCATTAAGCTGCGGTGAAACAACCTCTCATTATTGTTGTTTGGATGCCATTTTCACATATTGAATTTGCCCCCCCTGTTGAAAGCATAGTCAGTTTCATCCACAGTGAAAACACCGGTGTTATTTCACTAAAGCTGCTCAGGTTAGCAGACACACGTCGGGGAGAGCTGATTCTGAGTACTTATCGAGGGAGGACAGAAGTGAAGAATTCTGTGTGATCATCAACAGTAGACTAAGGGCACTCGGCAGCAACTCGGGTTATGTTCCCTTTATACTGGTGCACGTGGTCACATAATTTGGTTGCTGGCTGGTCGTAATAAACTACGGAGAAAAAGACCATAAGTCGACTTTGGTGGCCCCAGTATACACTGGATCTAATAATCTAAACAACAATAAATAATGTTTATTCCATGGTTTGCAAGCAGTTGCTAATGGTCTTTCACACTGTGGCACATACATTATTGACAGCCAGCATGTTTGTGAAGGACATGCCCCTGCAGAGTTAGTCTCATAATAATCAAACCATTACCTGCATACGTAGGTAAGGGCAACATGGGTTCAATATATTATTTTTTTTCTTGTTTTTCTTCCCATGATTGTTTTTTGTTCTGCCGTCGACCATTTTGAAAAGGAGGCTTGCGCTGCAGGGGAGCCACTCTTGAGATGATCTCCCATTCTCCTATTTCCCTTGGAACAAATACAGCGGCACCCTCAAATCAAACAGTCAAAACGTACAATTAGGATTAACCTAGGAAATGTGTAACACTTCAAGTAAAGATATTTTGGTTTTTCCCTTTTCCTGTACACCCGCATTCGGTGCCACAGCACAGATTCCAGCCAGCTGCAGCCAGGGGTGTGGGCACCCTTTATGCAGGACTTGCAAACACAGAGATCCTTTCCCAGCGTTTCTTCATTGCTCTTTTGAAGTAACCATGCGTGGGATTTTTTTCTGTCAGCACTTCAGCAGAGCTGCTTGCTATTCATAAAAATACACAGCATCGGAAGGATAGAATTCCGAATTTTGGAATGAAATCCCCAGTGATATTCAGTTGCTTTTTGAAGCCATTGCATGACCGAGCAGACAGGATTGTGATACGCTGACATCTTCTGCAGAAAAGAATCTGCCGTCTTAAAACCTCCTGATGACACTTTCACCATTAGTTGCTAGACCACTTTCTATTTGTGAGCGGGTTGCTAATCTCACAAGGAAGCAAACCATAGGTGGGGTGATAGCCTGGGTGGGGCCATGCTGGATACCGTGTGCATCAACAGCCCAGATTAGCTAATCTAAGGGGACAAAGAAAAAATAAAGAAAATAATCTGTGGTAGGGGGGCAGGAAAGCAGGAAATGAGTGGAAAAACAAGCGTCAAGCAGATCCCGGTTTCCTGTTTTGCGGGGAAGGTAGGAGTACGGTCGGGGACTGTATTACAGAGCCCCATTGTGAGTAAGTGTGTGTGAGCGTAAGAAGATGGAGAATGGTCAGGGAGGGGGGTTTTACATAGAGCTGATTTTGTTCATAACTAACCCCACCTCCCTGCACCCATTTCCCAGGAAAAACAGGTGGGGGGGAGAAAAAGGAAACCTTAAAAATAAACGAAACAGGGCCTCAACTTTGAGTTGCTAACAAGACAGGAAATGACACGCGGCACAAAAAATGGTCTCTGCTGGCTCCACTGGTACTAGGGTGCCAGCTAACCATTCATGCTTTGCCCCCTTACATGCACACAGCCAGACACACATAAATGTTTCATGTAGAACCAGGCCAGGAGGTGGGGGGGATGAGGTACAGGACTGGGAACACAGGGAGGGGGAAAGTAAAAAGAGGAATGGAATGCCCCTTTTCCCTGTTTTAATAGCCCTTTTTAATGGAGTGAAACAGGAAATTCTTGATTCCAGTCTGGCGATAATGAGGGCCTGTGCTCCGGCTTCAGTCATTCTTTCAACGCTCCCCAGGGCCGTGGCCTCAACAATGTCCCCATCCCACCCGTCCCCTGCGCCGTCCACCCCACAATAGGCCACTCCACGCTGGGGCCCTTTACAGCAGCCATCTTCATTATGGCCCTCCCTCTCTCCCACATCTTTCGTTCCTGGGTTTGTCCCATTTTGCACCAGTACACCACTGCACACGAAACTGACTTTTTAAATCAGCAACATTCATTAGGTTGAAAGTTGTGGGGGAGGCCGGACAGGTGTAGACTGGGGTCTCAGTGGTTGGTTGGGACAGGGCACACAAAGTTTTGTGGGGTATAACAATGAAGGGACTGTCAAGGGACTGCTGGCCTCAGGGTGAAATTTTGGGCCCTGAAGGCTATGAGGTCAAGTTCTCTGGTTGGAAGCATCTTTTTCCTGGCAGATCTCAGCCTTGAGGGACTCTTAACCTGTATTATGGACTGATGCTGTTCCTATGACTAGCTTCAGCCAGTGATGGCATATTAAAGTCAAGACATTACGTGTATAACATATTAAACAAATATATGACATACTGGTAGGCCTCTTATTTGGGGAACAAGTTTCAAATTTGCATTTTACATTTAGGGTATAATTTTTATCTACTATTTTACAGTTAAACATGACTGCCTCAAGTGATCAGAGCATAAAGAAGCCTTTTGATGGTTAAAGGACTGCTGAGAATCCTAAAAGAATGGTTGCAATGCCTTGAAAGCTAGGAAAGGTAGAAAAAAGATTTGAAGGAAAGGAAAGCTTTATCCTTTGTTAGAAATTATGATTTTGGTACGTTTTCTTCTAATTCAGTTTCTGCAAACGATGACTGTTGTATTTAATGTGTTCTGCCCCAACTTGTTTATTTTTCCAACTGAAACTTGTTTTTATTATGAGATTTGAAATAAAGCAATGTTTCATAGGACCACAATTACCATCTTATAGCAGAGCTGACTATGCTAAAAATAAATGCTATAGCAAAAGCTTGAAAAATCTAAGAGTAAATGTAAATTAGAAATGTCAATACTAAGTCCTGGATTTTTTCAGATGATGATGTACGAGCATAAAATTCTCACAGCCCACACAGATAAATTCCTTTAGACTGACACAGTACAATAGGAATGTACATTTTATGAAGAATATAAAAGCACATAACTGATCATCTGAATATGTATTCTGAAGAATTTTGCAAACTAATGAATAATGTTTCTATCACTCTGACCTGTGTGTGCTGCTGATGGTCAAAAAGCCAAAGCATCCTTGTCCCATGGTAGGGCTGCTAATACAGAGTGTGGGGAATGTTGGCCAGCCATCACATTCCCGATGACAGTCTTCTCACTCCCTGTGTGTGAACCTCCCTGGCCCTGGTATACAACTTCTGACCACCGCGGAAATCTTCTACACATAAGAGTTTTACTGTGGTGCTAATCACGAAGCAAGCATTTTGCTGATGTTGGCTGCCTGGGATTTCTGTCTAGCCTTCCCAGGGCCGGTGGGAGGGTTATAACTTCCTCTGGTCGGGCCATGCTGCCTGGCATCAGAGTGCCCATGTGGTGGGAGGATCGGGGGAGGAAGACATGGGCAGGGTTCCACCTGTCATCATAGAGCTAATGGGCCCCAGGGCACCAATGAAGGAAACCCTAGCATTGTTCTCTGTCTGACCAGCAGCATGGCCATGGCTACTGAGCAGCATGTGCAGACGTAAAGCGAGCATGTAGATGCAGACACACACTCAAAGACCTGTAAATGCACATATTATTAATGAATTGCCATTATAATTAGTAATATACTTAATTTATCATGTACTGTATAAGACATACAGACACCTTTAAAACACACAAGCAAACTGAAACATACACAAATGTTCTCAGACCTAAGTCCCTTAGTTTCCTCACAAAATTTCCCCATTAAAGACAGTTGCCATGCGGGACTGAAAATTTGCTGAAGAAATGACCACCTTCTGCAGAACAGCCACATCGTCTTCACTAGGCTGCTCTGATTTAATGCCATTATGCTATGATTATAGGTCCTGCACAAAGCAGAGCAGAAAACCAGACCCTGAAGAAAACAGACGTGAACTCTGGATACTGTACTCTGATATTTAAGCTATTTTTGGACCTGTGTTCCCTCAGAGTGATGCAAAAATAGGACTCAGAAAAGTGAATTCTGCTTCTGATTGTTAACAGGACCTTAAAGTCACCAGTTTTTTTTATTCTGCTTGGCATGAAACGTTGTGGTCTGATATGCCTGGGTGCTCTCAGGAAGCTGAACAGGAGTTATGGAACTAACAAATTCCACTGTAGCTTTCCCAGCCTTTGCTTGCAACCACAGTATCGCCAGCAACACATTCAGAGGATGTATGGGCAACACAGATGTGGAAGGCCTCCCATGTGAAATGTGCTTCAATTCTGTACGACACGGTCCGGCATCACTGCAGTCTGGAAATTTCCTTTAGGAAGCTACTGGTTTCGAACCGCAGGAAATCGAAGCCTACAATTTCCACACTCCTGGCCGTTCACATTTGTCCGATGACCTCTCCCAACCTTGCTATTCCCACCTGAGCAATAAAATCTTTCCTGACTTGTCAGAGGTTAATTCTAGTGTTGGAGGTAGTGAGGGATTTGGTTTCAGGGATATTGGTGAACAGTTTAACACATGGGTGTGTGGAACCAAAAGTATAAAAGTGGAGAAGAGAATTGTTTGGAGGGGGTGGTATTATCGAATAGGATCTTCAAAGACAGATTGAAAAATTAATATTTATGGCTTGGCATGTGTTACTGTAACAATATCGTTGGAAGCATCACGTTAAAGCAGAACAAAGAAAGCTGCTGTCCAGTGGTTTTTTATTACTAGGGTATTTCCACTTGCTTTGTTTGCATGTTTGCTTGACTCCACATGGTTTTGAGTGTTATCTTTCTTCATCAGTCATATTAAGAAATGTGTCTGGGCTTTTTTTTTTTTTTTTTTGCATGTTATGAATATGTGAGTTTGGTCTCATCCACATACCCGCCCACAATTGGGAAAGAAGTGTGTCCCTGCATTTACCAACTGCAGAAACAACATGGGCCACAGCATGTCCTTGAGTAAACAGCACTTTCATCCCTACAAACAGAGTGAAGAATAGAATTAATTTAACAAGCTGTTATTGGTTTCCAGATGTACTGGATTTTACACTGTTGGGGCACTATTGGGTCTGTTATGGTTGATAGCTTGAAACCTTAATGTTTGTCTGTCTGTGTTTCTGTTTGCAGAGACCTGAGAAATAACCTGATCAGCACTATTGATGCTGGGGCCTTTCGTGGTTTGACAAGTCTTCGAAAATTGTGAGTGATATTTATTTGTTACTCAGATGTCTGTGACATTTTCCTCACCCCAGCATTTCAGGTTTACCGGAGCAGGTATCCATCTTGTCTGGACAGAATATACAAAACAACAGAGCACTGTGTGGATGCAAGCTTCAAGGGAAAGTGAAGGTTGACAAAGAAGAACCAGCAATACAAAAATAGAAATAGGAAGCGAATAAACTGGAACGCTGTACTAACAACTCTGACTAAGAATTTGGCACCAAAACGATTGTGAATCACAACATTGTTTGTGGGGATGTAACAGTGGCCAGGTCACTGTTACACTATTACTTTCAGTATTTCTTTACCATGGTGAGCCTTGCAGACAAAAATTAGAGCCCACTGCTGCCGGTTAACAGTTCTTCCAGTTTTTGGCTGTGGTGACCGTGAGGGAAGGGGCAAGTGCAAAGCAGATTGGTATGTGCAGTGAGGTCAAGCAGTAGGGCAAAATCTTTTAAAGCTGCAACCAGTATTCCCATAGAACTATTAAGAAAAATCTAGAAACTCACAAGTGTTGGGACTTTCATTCTTAAATAAGGCACACAGCTTAAAATTTTTTTGAAAGATTATAATAATTAATGCACAAAAGCATGCTGAGGGGTATTCAGGTTCCAAAACAGTACACAAATACACCACAGGTTAACCTGCAAATAAACCGCTGATTTCGGCGCATGTATTTTTTGCCTCTTCCCAGGGACCTTTCTGACAACCGTATTGGCTGTCTGACTGTGGGTGTATTTCAGGGCCTCACCAATCTCACCAAACTGTAAGCTCTTATAACACTTTATCACACATAAGCATTCTTACATGTTTGAAGCTGCCCTGTGTGACAAAATAACAAACATGTTTTGACCATCAGAAACCTCTCTGGCAACATCTTCTCCACTCTGGAACGTGGGCTTTTCCAAGAGCTGCCCTCCCTGAAGCTGGTGTGAGTGTCAGGAATTGCATTGTTTCATAAACCCTTTCTGACAGCATGCAAAGCAACTATGAGACACAAAGTTATAATATCCCAGTCTTCCAAACTTGCTCATATGCTGTCCAGAGTGTTTTGCACTGGATCCCAGTGTTTATTTTAACAGTTGAAAAGGCATAACCCATTGAAACCTGGTGAAAGTGTCCAACCTGTCAGAGAACTTTGCAGTGATGAGAGGTTTTGTGAATCCTTTTGCTTCAGGAACTTCAACTCAGAATTACTATCATGTGACTGTGGTCTTCGCTGGGTGCCTGGCTACTTTCACTCTAGCTCAGCTCGACTGGGCAGCGAGACTTTCTGCGCATATCCCAGAAAGCTTCATGGGAAGCCCTTGCGTGGTCTGAAGGAGAGTCAGCTGAACTGTGGTGAGTGATACTGAGGAGGTGATCCTTGATGGCAGGCTATATGGTGTAGGGTGCATGATGCTGAAGAGATGGGATTTGGCAGAGTAAGCTGGTTTGTGAATGGCAATGCAGGAGATATGGCTTATATTAAGTTTTTATATTATACTGTATAATATAATATAATATAATATAATATAATATAATATAATATAATATAATATAATATAATATAATATTGCTCGTATATATATATTGCTTTTTAAATAATAACTTTGTTTTACTGCAAACTATTAGCAACACCCCCTTGTGGTCAACTGATGCCTCCTGTTGACTTTGTTGGCCATTGTCAGCTGTCATTCACAGCTGGAGTGAGACCAGCCAGGGTGCTGAGTTTTGTCAACCATGATTGACAAGTTACTTCATTCACAAGCAGAGGAAGTGAACTCTGAGGGATGTAAATTGTTTTATTGCTTTAAAAATGTTTCCCACATTGCCAGAACTCAACTTTACAAAAGTTAACCAGGTCTAAGTTGTTTTTGAACCGAGTTAGTTGGTGAGTTGTTCCTATTTTATTCGTTTTTAATTTAACAGTATGGACTATGATAATCATTGTACTTGTTCCTAATGATAATAGTAAGTTAAAAGTCTGACAAAAGCATAGTTATATAGGTTAAATTAGTAATATAAACACTCTCAAAGTATTGTGTGGTCTAAATCATAGTCATTTACTGTATATAGAGTTAAGTTCTATGAAGTTAAGAAATATATAATTTAATATTAATTCATTTGTTGATTGAAATGCTAATTCCATGCGCCTTATAATGTAAATAGTGGGATGGTCAGCAATGCCAGATTATGCTGCACACATCACAATTTATGAAAGTTAGCTTAAATTGCATGAGCAATAACTGTATAAAATTACAGTATTTGCCAGTTACTGTCATTTAATGTGGTGTGGAACAACCATTGTCTTCCTTTGAAACGAGCAGTCTGGTCCTACATAGGCTACAATAACCTAAGAACTGAGTATCCATCCATACAAACACTGAAAGACAGGCAGGCTGCACATATACCTGCACATCTACCTGATGTGTGTTTTGTCTACCTTGTTTACTAAAGGATGAATCTCAGGGTAGTGGAACTCTAGATTGGCTCTAAAAAGCATTACTGTTTGCCAGTTAGATAATAAATTTTGTGTGCTTTATAACCATGATTTTAATCTCAGCATTGGCACTGGAATCTCACTTAAACAATGAAGTTAGACAATATTTAGACAATTGCAATAAATTAACTGTATTCCTTGTATTTAAGCGAATGCTTTCCTTTATGTAATATTAATGTCCCAAAAGTATTTTTGCCAAGTTAGATTTCTATTAAATCAGTGCATCTAACTGAGTAAAGTGTAGAGAAGGCCACTGAGCCTATAAGATTTTATCTTTGAATTTTCATGAACTAAAATGACTGACCAGTCAGTTATCTGGATAGCATTACAATTTATTGTGTCTTGGTCTGTCCTTATTTTTGTATAGCGATTAAGGTCAATGACTTGTAACCTAAAGGCTGTTGGTTTGAATTCTGCTTCTACCACTGCTGTAATACCTTTAAGCAATGTACAGTTGTAAAAAAGTTCAAAGTAAAGGTGTCAGCTAAATGGTTTAAGTTAACGATATCTGTTTTTTTGGCCTAGTGAGTAGTGTAGGAGTCACCTTGCTATTGAATTACACAAATCTGAATCCTAGCTCCTGCTGCAGTACCTTTGATTTGGGTACTTATTACCATGAATCACTCATGTAAAACGGACCCTGCTGTATAAATGGCAAAATAATTGTAAGTAGTTTAGCATCCATACTTGAAATTGTAAGCCTCCTTGGACAAAAGTGTCAGCTAAATAATGATCAATAATAGTTTGCATTTGTTTTGTATGTATTTGATTAGCATAATTGTAAATATCTAATTTCACAGCCACAAGAGATGTGCTGGAGAGGTATTTAGAAAACATTAAAGCCCTAACTTGAATCAAGTAACTCGAATACTTTAGTACTTTTTACCCAGTATCCTTTGGATGAGTACTTCTCAGTAATTTTTAAAGTAACAGAACTTTTACTAAAACAGAGTAATGTTTTAAACTGGTCTACCCAACTCTGACAGAGGAGCCACTGATGAAACGATCATTACCGTTTCTGATTCTTGGGTATATTATTACTCTGTTTTTCCAACGCTCTTTTCAGTGTCAATGCTTTCCACAGATGGTTTTGCCCCAATTTGAAACCAATTTTCTATTTATGATGGACTGAATAAGATAACTATTTTCATCTTTTGTGTTTTCTCCTTCTGCTGTTTCTAATTCCACAGTTGTTGGTAGTCTTGAATTGATCATTTCTGCTTCTATTTTTCTGACCATGAAAGGAAGGCCGATTCATGATCCTTAAAGAAGCAATTTTATGAGGTCTGAGACTGACATGACAGCATAAACAAACCAAGAGGCTATTTTCATTCTCCTCTGTCTGCCTGGTGTCATTAACCATGAACCTCTTTCTGGAATAGATGGGCCCCTGGAGCTGCACACATTCTCCCTCCTGCCCTCCTTGCGTCAGGTGGTGTTCAAAGGGGACAGACTGCCCTTCCATTGCACTGCTGCCCTAGTGGACAAAACCACTACACTGCACTGGCGCCACAATGGCTGGATAGTGACCTCCGACCCTGAGCAAGGCATCCATTTAGAAGACAGCATTCTGCATGACTGCACCTTCATCACCAGGTACCAGATGAAACACCAAAATGTTTTTCCCTTTTAAAAAGACTAGCAAATATCTCTCCCTTGAACATACAGTACATACCTAGTGCCCCAGTCTCAGCATGTTGATCTATGTGATAGTCACTTGTTGAACTGCCCTGAGTAGATATGCCTGAATGGGATGCGAAAGCCTCAGATGCTGTTTTGTGATGATGTCACAACTCCTGACCACAGTGAGCTGATCCTCTCCAACGTGCACGTGGAGGCCAGTGGTGAGTGGGAGTGCGTGGTGTCCACTAGGCGAGGTAACACCTCACGCAGCGTGGAAATTGTTGTCCTAGAGAATAGCGCCTCCTTCTGCCCTGAAGAAAGAGTGATCAACAATCGTGGAGAGTTCAGGTTTGAACCAGAACAGCACACATGTGGGAATGGAGCAAGCCAACTATGCAAATATGTAAGACCCTTCATCCCCTTCTTGACCCAGGTGGCCTCGCACCCTAGCTGGCATCATGTCCTACCACTTCTGCCTGCAGTTGCGCTACCCCTCCATCACCATGAGTGGTGATCAAGAGCAGAAGAAAGCTTCGCGCTATTGTGACCGTTCAGGGCAATGGGAGGAGGGCGACTATTCCCACTGCCTCTATACCAATGATATCACCCGAGTACTCTACAACTTCATTCTGGTTTGTTTCTGCAGTCTTTTCATACGGCAATTTGCTGTTATTACATTTTTAGGTGTAATTTTTTTAAAGAAGTTCCCTAGAATACAACATACTTCTATTGCTCTCTTTTCCAGATGCCCATCAATGCCTCCAATGCAGTGACCTTGGCCCACCAGGTTCGCACATACACCCTTGAAGCTGCCGAGTTCACTGATACTGTGGATGTGCTTTATGTAGCCCAGATGATGTCCAAGTTCATGGAGTATGTGTGGCAGACACGGGAGGTGAGGATGCCCCTCAAAGGGGACTGTACTGTAGCTGTGCATCAGCATGCTTCTGAAGGATCTCATTTTTGTGTGTCTTTCTTCCTGTCAGCTATCAGAGGTCCTGGTAGAGATGGGCAGTAACCTGATGCAGGTCGATGATCAGATCCTGTCCCGGGCACAGCGAGAGGAAAGAGCCTGCAGCTCCATTGTGCACTCACTGGAAACCCTGGCCTGGCCTCAGCTCCATGGCAACTCCCAAGACCTCTCCATGGTAGACCAGCCCCTTCTCCATTGATCTAGAAAGGAAGGAAGGAAGTTTAGGTTCACAACTAATGTGTTCACAGCCTGTTATCCCCAAGTTATATTCTAAACTAAGACTTGGGAGAGGAGATTAAAGAAAATATATGTACACCCATTTGTAGTAACCAACTTATAGAACTAAGTTCAAATCAGCATACCTCCTGAATGTCTGTTTGAGGAGACCCACTGTCCATTGTCTTATAATATGAGTTACTGGACAGATTTTTCATTAAAACTCTTATTTTGCATAGAGACCTAGAATAATATTAATTGGAGATGATGGGATGCTGAAGGAGCATGAAACAGTTTCTAATTGATGCGACCTTTGTCTCGGAAAGGTTTCCCGCAACATTGCAGTGGAGGCTCACCTGATCCGGCCTGCCCACTTCACTGGCATGAGCTGCACAGCCTATCAGCGGCGTGAGGGGTCCATGGGCAGCTCTGGAGTTGAAAAGGGAGAGTCAACCCATGAGCAACAGCTCAGGATCCGCTGTACCACCGGGACCCACAACATTTCTCTTCACACCTTCCCCCTCAAGGTAACAGAGGTGCCACAGCCTGTCCCCTCAGTCATATTTACTGATTACCCTGGTTAAACTTTAACACTTGTCAGCCAAGAAATAAATATAAATGCTCCGCACTTCCAGATGTTGGAAAAGTTGGCCTACAGAATCTACAGTCAACTATGCGAAGATGTGTTGCTAAGCAAGCCCATCTATGGGATTAGAACGAGCAACTTTATAGCTTACGAGCCCATTTTATGTACATTCAGTACTCTATATATATCTTATAGTCTTATACCAGCTACCACAACTGAGTTCTAAATCTGTGCCCCTGTCTCTTTTCGTCTCTCTCGCTCTCTCTCTCTCTCTCTCTCTCTCTCTGTATATGTGGTTCTAGCATGCTGTGGCTCTGGCCTCTGTGTCCCTTCCTGCCTCCCTTTTCCCCCCAGATGCTCCCCCTGAATGCAAGCTGCAGTTTGTGGCATTCCGCAGTGGCCGTCTCTTCCCCCTCATGGGCAACTCCAGCAGTTCCAGCGAGCATGGCCGTCGCCGCAGTGTCAACACCCCTGTCATCTACGTTGGCTTGGGTATGGCTCCCCCTGCCAAATGAATACAGAAGTACAGCTTTGGACCCCCTACTGGGCAAAGAGCAGCTTGCAGGGTGATCCTACTGGGGCTTTTACACATCACTGTATGGGCCTGGCACTCTGCTGTTTTCTACATCACAGTCAGAAAATATGTGACCTGCACAACAACACAGTCTGTGTGACTCCGAGTACTGCCCTGTAGACTTGCCAAATGCTTGATACTCATATTTCAGGAAGACAAAATGAAAATTTGAGTCGCTCAAGGTGTATTTCAAGGAATCCAGCTAATGTAGCACCAGTTGGGCATGTAGCTCACAGCATCTGTGCATCTTCCAGATGGCTGTCACATGTGGAACCAGTCTGAACCTGTGACGGTATCCCTGCGCCACATGTCCCCAGGCAGTGACCCTACTGCAGCTCAATGGACTCTACTTGTCCCTGAACAACAGGGAGGCTGGAGCCAGGCTGGTTGCCAGCTGGCTCACAGTGATGTTGCTGTCTCTACCATGCGCTGCTCAGTACTTAGCAACTATGCTATACTGCAGGTAAGGGCTACTGTAGGTGTTGTCTGTGCATCCTGGAAATTGGATGTCACACTGGTACACTAACTTCTCAACTCATAGTTTGGACCAGCACCACAGTACACTAGAGTGTTCACTTTTCGGTTCTCTTCCAGATGCTGCCAGACTTCCCCAGCCCACCTGGTGTACCTCTGGAACTCCATCCGGTGGTCTATACCTGCACTGCGGTACTGCTGCTCTGCCTGTTCACTGTCATCATCACACACATACTCCATCACAGGTAAACTTACGTGGGTTGTGGATCTGTGTCTACATGCCAGTTTATTCAACATTAAGGGCACCCGAGATCTTTTTGCAAGTTAAAATTTACAGTAATTTGAAAAGTTAAAAATCAGCAATACCATAATTATTTTGGATAGCCAAATTTATGAGGTAAGATAACATATCATAACAACAGCAGCCTGGTTGGGACTACTGGGAATACTGGGACTGCTGGGATGCTGGCTTTAACAAAATCTGTACTGGCACAAACTTCTGACTTGCTTGGCACTGGAAATAAAACACATAGCCAAGTTTATTTGTGCTAGACATACATCCAGGATGTTTTTATCTCTGAAAATTCATACAAATGATTGCTTGCAAGTCAAAGAATTAATTGACATGGTATTGAATTAATTGATATGTTCTGTGCAAGGATGTATCCCAGTTATTTGGCACCTGGCGTAGGTCCTTTCTATAGCGCATTGCTGGTGCATGGGTATAAATAGTCAGGTGTGTAACCATTAGTAGAAAAGTACAAAAAAGCTATATCGCCTTCCCGCCAGTGATGTTGCCTTTCTGCTGCATATGCACATCAACCCAGCAATACATGTAACAGGCAAATTCTGTTTCCAGGCTACTTGTAATATACATACACTGGTCCAGGTATTTGACAGCAAGCCAGCCTACACCACATGCTCTTCACTGACATAAATAAGCACCCGGAGGACAGAGCCTGGAAAATTATTAATTTGTTTTCACCCATTGTAGTCCTCCACAATGGGGATGTGGTGGAGCAGTGGGATAAGTTGGTGCCTCGCAGCTCCTGGGCTGCTTGTTTGATGTAGGGTTGAAGTCCAGCTCGGGGGTGTGTGTAGAGTTTGCAGGTTCTCCTCTGCATTTGCACCCCGCTGAGGAAAAACTATGCTGGAAGAAAACAATGGCAAACCACTTCTGTTATTCCTTGCCTTGAAAACAACACCAGTGGTCACTAAAAAGTCAGACATGACTCAATGGCACTTTCCAACTGCTATTCACCCCTAAATTCTTGGAGGTATTTTTTAATTAAACACAAAAAAATAATTTCTTTACAGTCCTGGCACTCCCTAGGGCAACCCCCCCCCCCCATGTACACCACTGATAATGTATATATGCTGACTTCTCAACTCATAAATGCAGTTGGGAAGCTGGTTCATAACTGAGTTTTCTGCAACTCTCAAGTGTCTTTTACCTGAAAGTAAGAACAAAGGCTGCACAATATAGATATACTATGTAGATGTAATATCTCCATTTATTAGTTTACGTAAAAAACTTGTGTAAAGCTATAATAAAATTACTCAGTATTTTTCATAAAAAAAAAATAGAAAAAATTTGAATTTAACTGAAATTGAATTGAAAAAATTGAATTTGATGGCTGAGTAAAATATGTATAAATTTTACTTACTCATACTCTCTCGCTCTCTCTCTCTCTCTCTCACACACACACACACACACGAGTGACTAGCATTGTACATTTCATGTGATTGTTTTCATGAGAATCTCACACTTTTTTCTATAGCTCCATCCATATCAGCAGGAAGAGCTGGCACACTCTGCTTAACATCTGCTTCCATATTGCCATGACAACAGCCGTCTTCACAGGGGGCATCACCCTGACAGGCTATCCAGTGGTGTGCCGAGCGGTAAGCACAGTTTCACAGCAGCTGCTACTTAGTGGAACAGCCTATCTGGAGCTCTTGGCCCCTTGCGCTCAGTATGCATGTCTGATTCATTCTTTAGGTTGGCATCGCCCTCCACTACTCCTCCTTGTCCACACTGATCTGGATCGGAATCAGCGCCAGGGTGATCTACAAAGAGACTGTCTGGAGGTTGCCACGGCTACAGGAGGGCGAGTCCCCAATCCCTCCCTCTCAGCGGCCCATGCTCAGGTTGGTGTTGGCATCAACTTCAGCTGTGATAGCTGTGTGGTCCAGCTGCTGTGTGATGGGCACAGAGGTTCATAAAAGGGGTCAGTTTGAAAGGACTGCAGTCCAGTCTGAAGACTTCAACAGCTCTAACCATGTACCCAAGAAAGATGACCATTGTTGTAAAGTCCACTGTAAATAGTGGCATGAAGTTGCTGAGCACAAAAGAGCGGCAGTAACAGATGCGGCGAGGCCAAGGCCAGAGAGGCCTGTGCGGAGGAAGACAGGAATGTACAACCAATGGATTAACAAGGTCGGCATGAAGGTCATAAATCTGGACTGTGTCTCTCCTACCATCCCCCTACATGTCCATCCATGCTCGTCCTGTCTGTGATCACAGTCACAGAATCACAGGCAATCTTTCCACCTCCCACCCTTTCCACTTCCCTCCCTGCCGGTCCCTTGATAGGGGTCAGGCCTCTTGTGCCCCTCTGCCCCTGGGATAGAGCACCCTCCCAAGAGTCGAGGAGAAGAGAGCCTAGCAGTACAGAGACAGCGGACTGATTCACATCAGACAAACACCTACGAAGCCTGGATTCAGGACAGTTGTTCATGGACACGGAGTGGCAGTGAACAAAAGGCCTTTCTTCTGGAAGCCACAGACCCGTCTGTTCATACAGGGCCCTGTGGAGGGTCTTGGTCTCCCCCACTGAGTGCTACCCTGCATGTGTGCTATGGTCTGTATGGAGAGCTTTCACAGCCTGGGGTGTGACTGTTAAAACAGCTTCAATGGAGACCTGTGTCAGGCCCCCAAGGGTCTTTAATGTGACATAGGCAATAGCTACCAAAGGCTGGGGCAGCTCTTGTGGTGGAGGTTCATTATCCACTCATGGGGACAGGGGACAGAGCTGTGATCTGTATAGATCAAATTGTTTTATACATTTTTTGTACATTATGTACATTCTTTATTAAATTAATTGGGTTTCTTGGGTTAACCAGGAACAAAGCATTTTCCTTATTACAAATAAAAGAAATAACTAACTGATATCCAAGTTTGTGGTGCTTAAGCAATTTTTACCAACCTATTTTACATTAACCAGTTAATTTTTTTGTATAGTCATGGTGCAATTTTGTTGCTTTTTAAAGCTTTTATCACTTTTATCATTTATTATTTTTATAATGTTATCTTACAGCATTTATAAAATTTGCCTGCTTATTATTATCACATAACAGTGACCTTTTCAGTCACCACTTCCAGGGGGCATATGGTGTAGTGGTTACAGCTGCTGTTTTTAGTCACATTGGCTGTAGGTTCAATTCATAGTTCCTGTTATAGTACTGTTCAGTTAGACACTTACCACTTTACTTCTTTGAAAAAAGTTACCCTGCTACATGGGTAAATACCTATAGGTAGCTTTGGAGAAGAGTCAGCTAAGTGGTTAACGAATTCTTAGATACCATCTAATGTCTATGGTCTTCCCTTTGTTTCTCCTAGGTTCTATTTAATAGCTGGTGGGGTTCCCCTTATCATCTGTGGGATCACTGCAGCCGTAAACGTCAACAACTATGGGGACGGCAGCCCATAGTGAGTCCTGCTTCTTTTTGAATTCTGGAATCCAAACTCAATTAAGTTCCATATTTCCTGGATAGAGTCTGGAACACAGCAGGCAATGTTTTTAATGAGGCATTCAGCGGCAGACAGATGTACTTGAGTACTGCAGAAAACAGCCTAAATGCAGTTGACCTTACTGACCTCTTGACTCTTTTGACCCCTAACAGCTGCTGGCTGGCGTGTCGGCGAAGTCTTGCTGCTTTCTTTGTGCCAGCAGGCTTGGCGGCACTGGTGACCTGGATCTACCTGTTGTGCATTGTGTCCCGCCTGCAACAGCGAGGATCCCAGCAGTCCAAAGAGCTCCCTAGCTCGGTGACTTCGGCCCCGGCGCCCGAGAGTCAGCCAGCACTCGGTGGGAGCACCAGCCTGCTGTCCACGGATTCTGCAACAGGCAGCGGTCAGCCAGTTCCGGTGCCCGAAGACCAGTACTCCCTGAAAGCCCAGTTTCTGGCCCTTGTGACCACCTATGCTCTGTGTGTGCTGTTGTGGAGCTGCGGAGCTCTGGCTGTGTGGCAAACGGGCCACAGCAGCCTGCTGTTCAGCTGTCTGTACGGAGTGGCTGCTGTGGGGCTGGGTAGTTTCCTGTTGGCACACCACTGTGTTCTGCGCCTCGATGTCCAAGCTGCTTGGCTGAGCTGCTGCCCTGGCTACCGACGCTCGAGGCCTATGTCTGCCTATAGGCATCCTGGCAGCGCTGGGTCAATGGGGCAGGCCAGTGCTTCTGAACGTGGATCTCAGATATTTGTGGGCTGTCTGCCCCCGGGGGAGCCCCAAGGCTCTGTGTCTGCTCACTCTTCCTCCACACCCAGTGCAGTCAGCAGCTTGGGACCCGGACCCAGCAAGCTCACTAATCTGCTGCAGGTGACACAGGAGAATGCCAGTAACACTGCCCGGGCCCCTAGCTGCACAAATGGCAGTACTAGCACTGACAACACCACTAAACCGTCCAACAACTTTTTACCATCCACAGGTCCCTCAATTGGAGTGCAGCCCCAGAGGAGGAAGGCTGGCGGAAGGACTAAGGGGAGCAGTGGCCAGTATCACCACCGAGGTGAAGGCAGGGGCCACTATCGCCTCAGGGCCCTCAGGGGTGGTGGGGGAGGGGGCAGTGTTGGGGTTCTAGGACCCCCAGGCCAAGAACAACCCAACATACAGCCAACCCACAGACATGCCTCCAGTGAGAATGGCAGTCTTCGCCACAGCCACTCAGGGAGCCAGACCAGCCCCCTTACCAACGGGAGGCGAGTGGGTGATGCGCTGCCTACAAGCCCGTCGGAAGGTAGCGACGGTGGCAGTAGCAGCAGTCGGAAGCCCTTCCGGCTTCTTCCCTCGGTGGCCAGCAGGGCAGCAGCACAGAGTGTTCAAAGGCGCAGTGCCAGCCGGGACAATGTGAAGCTGGCTGCTGCAGCAGAAAGGGAGGCCAAACGCAGCTCCTACCCATTCAACGGTGCTCCAGTGGCTCCCAATGGAGCCCTGAAAGGTTCTGGGCTGGAGCTAGACACAAGCGGCACTGACCGGTCGCAAGGCTCAGTCGGCATGAAGGGTGGCATCTGGAAAAGTGAGACCACCGTGTGACATGCACTAATAAAACGCAAGTCCATTAGTGAAGGAAATCCCGTCCATTTTTGTGTTTGTCATAATGTGGTTGCAGTGTCCACTGCTTTGGAAGACTCAGTTGTAAGCTCTAACACCTTAAAAGAACAAGTAGCCTTGCAGATCTCTTAAGGTAGCAGTGACTTTGTGTGCTAGAAGGATTATGGTGATATCTTCTAAAATCATGAAAAATTTGGACTGCTATCACATTATTCTTCTGTCCTGGCTTCCTATGCAAGAATTATCGGGATATGTGAGGAAGTATTGAGATCTTATGGCGAGAATGGAGACATGCAACTCAACTCAGAGTTTTTTTTTTTTTAAGATTTAAAATATGCTACATATTTCACTATGAAATATACAGGATAAATACAGCTATTTTATTGGCTAATTTTCTGCATTTCTCCAGTTATAAATACATAATCTGTCTATACCTTTTGGGCATTTTTAAAATTAAGAATAGTGCTATTTTTCTGATGTTAAACAACAGGGAGCATTAACACATTGTTTTGTTTCTTGTTTTCTTTTCCTGTTTTCATCTATGCATATCAGCTTAACAGGGAAAGGGACACTAAAACTGCCCTTTTTGACGGCCCATCTGCATTCCCACAACTATGGACACTTTTGTATCTGTGCTTAATCTTGTGAGGTTTGCGTCTGAGTGTATGTGAGTGTGTGTTTGTGGACATGAACTCTGCTTTCTTGACCGTAAAGTATTATATATGTTTAAAATACAAGACAGCACTGAGAAAAAGCTCCTGCCTTCTTCGCAGCTCACACACCAGTGTGCACGTGGGTACCGATAAGGGAACTGATGAGCACTCTTCATCCCTTCACGCAATCTGCCATTTCCAGGGCATCTGGCTCTCACTGCAATGAACTTCCAAGCTTACAAATAAAACACCCCGTTCAGAAGCGATTCCTACTCCATGAATGTGAGTTTCACATCACAGATGACTAGACTGCCCTCTCCTGGATCACTAATGTCACTGGGCATGTACAGATATAGAAGGGACCTGGAATTGCAAAGCATCTTAAATCGGGAAGGTGTGGGCTGTAAAATTTTGTGACTCAGTGTGATGAGATTGTGTGCACTAGCAAAAGGACATGTAGGGAAAAGAAGATGAAGGAAGTGAGCTGCTTCCTCGCTGTTGAAAGCATTGCCAGTTCTGCACACCCCCAAATGATGCAGCAGTTGTACTCAGTCTGCAACTGTGATGCACCGAACTCCAATGACCTTTGAAAGTCATCTATAATTCACCTTTTCCTATCTTCTTCAGCACTTCCGACACTGTTTAGTGGCTGACTGGCGGTGCTGGAATGACAACATCGGATAGCAGCTGTAGCTGGCATTATCACGAGAAACACTCCTGTTTTCCCCAGTTTGCAGACATCCGGGACACAACCTAGCCTCTCGCAGGTGTCCGTTCACATTCCAGACAGTATTGTTTACAATCGAACATATGCAACCATTAGTCTGTTGTACTGAAATAACGACGACTTTCAGAAATATTGTAGAGCATGTACAGCATTCCACAGGTCATAAAGAAGCAAATCCCCCATTTTCTGTAGATTTGCCCAGGATTGTGCTCTAAGTGTATTCAGGGAAATACTTGTTGCCAAAGAAATATCAGTGTTAGACTCAGAATCTCACTCTCCAGCAAAGTCAACCTTATAAATGTCCTGTCTATATGATCCGGTCGGACTTGAAATCTCATAAAAATTCCTACAAAACAGTAAACTGCAGACTTAAAAGTACAAAAGCTGCCTTCTCAGTTCTATTTACCTTCACGGGGATCACAGAGTTTGGGTTTTGATATCTATTCGCTACTATCGATAAGTGGTTATCCATTCAGTGTTTTTTGATGACCCCGAGCAAAGCAAACTGTTCATCTGGAAGACCCCTGAAAAATTCATTTGGCTCTGATATAATGCATATATAATGTTTCTCGATCTTTGGAATGTCACCCGAAGCAGAAAAATATAAATATACATGGGTCTGTTTTGGAAGATAGTACTTATGTGGGGATATTTTTTTTTGGGGAAAGAATTACATTAGTATGGAATGACCCATTTTCAGTGAATAGGCAGCTTGGCCCTTTTAAACATATACTTGGTTATGTATTAAACATAACTTTCCAGTTGAGCAGGAACTTTCATCTCTGAGTAAATAAAGGGAGGTTTTGAGGTTTAAATATTTATATTTTCAGCTTTCACGTTGTCATCTGAAAGGATAATGAAAAATAATCAAAATGTTTGTTTACCAATAATATATTTGTTTTAGAAATCCAGACTGTGCCTTATAAAATGTTTTGTGATGCAAAATAAAGATTTTTTTAAAAAACCTTTTAAATTAGCAATTGATTGATTCCAGGTTCAGTAGCAGTAACAAACATTACTTGAAGCCCCAAAGATAATCGAAATCCTACATAAGAAATTGTCAACAACAGCTGTTATTATAATTTTTTACATTTTAGGTGCAATCTTCTGCAATCTGAAATCTGTCCTATAGTACCTACAACCCTGGTACTTACCCTGAATTTATACAATAATATTTCACTGTTGTGTAAACTGTTGAACGAGTGCAAAGTTCAACATCACTGCAAGTCACTTTGAATGAAGGTGTCAGTTAAATAAGTTTCACATATCCAGTATATATGTACATTTATGTATTGGACATTCTTGTATAATTAGAATTGTTGTTAAACTGGCTGTAAATATGTTACACAAATGATATCTGCCAGGAAAAAAGTTATTTATATACATTTTTATGATTTATAACAATTTTTTCTGAAGTCCAGAACAAACATGGTGCCATGTAAAAACATATTGTGTCCTCTGTGAAAGTGCATTAAAATACAGCACTGAAATGTGCTCAAAAAAGGGCAGAAATGAATGATTGGGTTTCAGGAGCTTATTAAACACGGTAAACAATTGCTCTGTGATTCTATGGTACCTTGTTAGTTACTGCACTTTAGATTACTGTAAACAACTGGTAACTAAACTTTGGTAACCATATTTTGTTGTACAGTTATTCAGCGTAAAAATATTAACTACAATTTGACTTTCGCTTTTAAATTTACAGTAACTGGTTGCAATAATAGTTCATTGCTTTTATCTCCATAATGGTAAATAGCTTTCAGTCAGTTATCGGTATTGACAAAACCTGCGCTGAGATTTGCTGTAACTGCCAATTCCTTTCCTGCTAGACACGGTAACTTTGTCTATTATTGTCATAAATGTGGAGCAACAAAGAGAAACAGAGTGCTGTTAACTTAAAAACACTGCACTGCTCCATTTTCTGTGTTTCTTAAAAAGTCAGTTATTATGTACATAAGAAAATTGAGCTACAGTATGTTATAATATAATGGAAAGCTTTTCAAGTCAATGTTTTAATTATGTGTCAGCAAGACAAGTAGCAGTGAACAGTTTGCTTTCTGAAAAATCAGAATCTGAAATAAAACAACGGGCATAAATTTCTAATTACATTCAGTGGAGGATAGGCAGATGCTTCTTATTTCTACAAATAAAACCGAGAGGAAGCAGCTCACACAACCACGCATGGCGTCATCCCACGGCAGTTTTAATGAGCTGTCAGTCAAATGAAATTGCTTTAGCTTAAGATTAACAACAGCAATGAAATACTTTCTACTCCTTAGTTCTCTGGTCAAATTCAGTTATGTCCCTTGTACAATAAGTGAGTCCATTTGCGAGTTCAGAGCAGAGGTCTTTCTGGAAATATTTTGCCCACTTCTGGGGTTAATTCCAACTTTTCCTTTGCACTTACTGCCATATTTGGGGGTTATCCTGACAAAGTACAAATGAAAAAGCAAGTAGTTTTTAAACTTGCTTATCATTAATTAAGCAGACTTAGTGAAAACTTTTTGTAAAAGTGCAGCTGGTTTGTATCATTTAAAGGTTGCCACAAGTACCCTACATAAAGTTGTAACAGCAAATCAAAAGATGAATTTACAGCCGTCGCGATCCCAAATGATTTGAGGTTAAAATTTAATATGATAACACTTGAGAGTTAATTTTTAGCAGAAAGAGAACTTTCTAGAACAAGAGGAGACTGTTGAGTCTGTGCAGAATGTTATACAGTAATGAACTGTTACTGGGCTTAACAGGAGTGAACTGTGAAGAGACATTTTATTAACTGTGAGGTTTCAGCTTCGGGGGAGTTCGGGCTCCAATATAGAGAAAGTAAACATGGAAACAGATTTCATAACAAAGCGTTTATTTATAACTGACAGCAGCAGGCAGTTATAACCAAGAAAGGGACCTGGATTATTCCTTGCTGTAGTATCGGCCAGGAGGCCAGTGAACACCTGCCCTGCCCTCCCCTGCCAGCTCCTTCTCAGTCATGCGTGCACATTTTAATAACTATTTACACTCCATATCAGCTCCCTTTGTTAGTGTGAAACAGTACAATAGGGCACCATAACGTCAACATTTTTAGAATTCTATTTTGTTCATACTGCACCATCTTATTGGATGAAATATCAGATTCATTCATCCATCCATTATCAGTAATCGCTTAGTCCTGATCAGGGTTTCTCTCGGCATCAAGGTGCCCCAGGCTATGAAACTAAACCCTGGTTGGGACACCAGTTCATAGCAGTCCTTACAAATTCTGACCTAGAAAAAACTAAGATAAACAAATGTTGAACACACATAAATTCCAACTTCATAAACTACCATATGGGTGTAAAATAAACAGAAAAATCTGTATCATAGTAGATTTGTAAAAATATGAATAAAACCTGATATTCAGTATACCAGGTTTTGATACGCACAGTGCTTTTTGATCCCACTATAAAAATATATCGGCAATATTTTAAAGGATTTTTTTTTTTTTTTACAGAATAGCTTCCAATTTATTCAGTGAAAGTTTTTTATTAAAACTATTAAAGGCTAATGCATGCATATTTGGCTAAGACGTTGCTATATAGTATCATTTGTAAACAATCTCAGAATTTCACTTTTTTGCAAAGAGAATCTTATACATTATCCATTTTTTTTTATGATCCAGTCAGTTTGTGAAATCCCACGAAAAAATAAATTGAGGACATTAAAGTACAGCAGCTGCCTCCTTAGTTTCATTTATTCTCATAGGATTCGGAAAGTTTGCGCTTTGAGATCCATTTATTTTAATAACATTTTTTAACTACAATTTAATAAATTTTTAAGATACACGAATATTAATCCATAAAAAATACGTAACTTTCATTCACTGCAAACATTTGCGAAAGTCTGCACCAGGGGCGGCCGGACACGGCCGCAACGAATATTTACATACGGGGCTTTGCATTCAAATTTTACCTGCCCTACAAACGAAAACCTGTTGCATCGATCCAATTACGGAAGGGATGGAATTGATTGACAAGGGGTTGACCAGTGAAAAACGAGGACTGCAGCTATGGGTGGGAATAAAGGTTTATGGCACCCAAGGAAGGAGGAAGTTTGTGTTTTGATGTCGGGGGGTCAATGCCGAGCGGCGAAGGGCGATTAAATTTACCGAACCACAGTACGTAGAAACGGAGCCCCCTTCTCGAAAGCTCGAAAATGGTTTTAAAATAGGCGATGCTCGCCGCCAGACATGTTTTGCTAGCAAGCGGGGACCGCTTCACCGTCGATGTGTTTCTTTTTCGGGCGGCAGATACCTTTGACATTAGGCAGGTTAAACATTCACTTCTCAATCCGCTGTGAAAAAGAACAAAAAAAAAAAAGCCTGGAATGTCCTTATCGTGTCTTCGCCCGAGTAACAGCTGCGGCGAACCGGGCCGGGTTGGGTCGGTAGCGCCAGTGTGCCGTGCGCTCGTCAGCTCACACAGCGGGACAATTGGAACAAAAGAAGGCGCGCGCGCCGACGCGGTTCTAGAAGGGCGCGCGCGGGGCGCGTTCTGAACTGCGGCCTCGTGACCCGCACCACCAGCGATCGGGTTTTGGGTTTTAAGCACAGACGACACCTCGTCGAAATTTCTACGCCCAGCTAACTTCTACGCTTTTATTTATTTTTTTATTTTTTAAAGCACTCGTGTCCTCGGTTTAAAAGGATGAATCATGAGTTGCGCACAGTAGGATCTTGAGTTTTAAATGTGCGCACAAACTGAATGCTGATGTGTCCGTGTTGAGAAGTCCGTCGATTCTCCGCTGAAAGAATAGATAAAGTGTTTATTTAAGGCGGTCCCCCGGTGTGAGACCGTGCAGGTTGCTCCAGCCCGGCACGGCCCAGGAGGTGTGTCCTGGTTTAAAACGCGCTCCAGGCTTCTCCCTGACTCGGCGCCGTGTGATGAACGCGTAGAGCCAGGGCGAGAAGTTGTTCCCTGAAAGCGCTTTGTTTGTGTTTCCTGGCGGGTTTCTACTCTTTCCGCGCAGCCGAGATCTCACCAATGTCTCTGGCCGACCAGAGCCAGCAGTGGTTCCCCACCAGCGTGCAGGTGACGGTTTTCCAGGCGCAGAACCTCAGGATCAAGGGCAAGAATGGCACGAACGACGCCTACGCCATCATGCAGGTGGCCAAGGACAAGTTCTCCACGTCGGTGGCCGAGAAGAGCGTTCTGCCCGTGTGGAAGGAAGAGGCCACCTTCGAGCTGCCCCATTTCCACCTGGGCGAGCCCGAGCGATGCACGCTGTATGTGATCGTGATGCACAGAGCCCTTGTGGGCTTGGACAAACTTCTGGGGCAGGCCGTGATCAACCTGCGGGAGCTCCATGATAAGAAATCCCGCAACAAGACCGAGTGAGTGTCCCTTCTATTGGATGTGGGAGTTCTCTAATCCTCCATGAGTCTGACTGGTAACCACATTAGACAGCAAGTTTCGGGTGGGCTTAGGGTGGCGGTTGTGGAATTTGTGTTTTAAGAATTGGGCTTACTGTTATGAACCTGTATTTAACATTTAACTATATTTCAATTGAGCTGACTTAAATGTTAACTTTTTGGCAGTTTACCCATTTACACAGCAGGTTGTTCATGCTGTATCAATTCAGAGCAAGGGTACTCTAGCAGGCATGGTGTTTGAACCAGGAACCATCTGGTTTTAGAACAAAGCTTTACAGCATTCTGCTTACTGACTTTTGTTGATCCTAAATTTACCATAGAATCTCAAGTGAGGCTGTTTGTAGATTTAGTGTGTTTGTAGTGTACAAAAACGTGTTTCCCATTCTGATTGACTCGGCAGTTTTTTGAAAATGTTTTACCGAATTTACATCTAAGCCTGAGTATTTGGCAAAATCTTTCATTAGGTTATGATTGCTTTAAAGAAATATATGAAAGTTCTTGTGAGGTGAACTAATGCCTGCTATGATAATATGCACACGTGTCACTTTGGCCTTATAGCGACTTCATAAATAAACTGTTTGTTTGAGAAGGTAGACGTGGGAAGCATGAAGTCATCTGTTTGTTCTGACGAACAGAAACTGGCCTTAATTTGAACCAGAGCTTGTGAGAGTCCTCAGGTGGCCAGTATTGCGAACGTTGGCCAGGAACTGGAAGTAATTTAAGTCCATATTTTTATTTCATTATTGTCTGTTTGCACTTGGCCTTGTCCTTTGTTTTTCTAATGCATTCCTTTTATCGCCCTGAAGTGCAAAGACTGATGGAACTCTCATGGTGTTCCTTACGTCATTGACTGTTGTAATGGCACAAACGCTAGCCTTTTATTTAAAAATCCTTTGGTTCCTCTATGCAGTTCAGAGTAATTAGATTCTGCACCACCAAACCCAAGTGATTGAATAGAACATTACATGATTTCACAAATATTTTATCATTTCCCAGTAGGATGTGCTTCTGTAACTGTTTCTATCTAAAGTGCTTCATTTTTAGACTCTGAGCTTTGCTCATACCATGGCTAGAACTAAGTGCTAAAATCTTGACCCAGTAGAACTGTGTGGAAAATATATGTATATGGGGAAGAAAGATCTGAGAATGCCCTTCAAGCGTTTCTTGTATTGCTTTTAAAATTCAAACCAAGCATTTATTGAATAAATAGCTTCAGGTCATTGACTGGGTTTTCAAACAGCCTTACAGATCTTCAGCTGCCCAGATGTCCCAGCTATAATATGACAGTAGTCTGTAGTTATAGTACTTATTTTATACTTATTTATATTTATTTAGACATGGGTTTTCAGTGAATCAGTTCAACATAAGCACCTTAAACAGAAGTATGACTATCCTGGAACTTGAAATAACACAAGTTAACTCTTCTTAGTAACCCATGTGTGTCCTAAGAACCCGTGTGTATGTGTCATGTGTCCATAAGCGAATGTGCGCTTGAGTCACTGACTCATGACTGCGTAACTCTTTTTTTTTTCCAACATCAGCTGACCTTTTCTGCAATGAGTCTTCCTGACAAATCAGTCATTTTTGCGTAAAAAGAAGTTCTGAGTTGATGGTCTCCTTCCTATTGAATTAAAGAAGTTATGGATTGAAGTCAGCTTCACATCAAGACACCCATCACTTTTTTTTCTTTAATTTTATTTTTAAGTGCAGCTTCTCCTCTGTTGTGGGCATTTTTTTTTTTTTTGAACCTTCACTTTAGTTTGACTTCTGTTTTTGTGTCCTGAGCAGTATGTAAGGAACACTCACTTATCATGTGAAACTATCCAGTAGCTATTGCAGTCTAAGTCCATTATTGTAGGGGGTTGTTGCATTAAAGTTAAAGTTTTACCCTTGACCCTTGTGTTGCCTTTGGCAAACAGAAACGGGTTCAGTCTGTGTTGGTGTAGTTTCCTTTCTTGTAAAACTAAAGTGCTTATGGCTTTGGGAGCTGTGCAGAACTTTGTGAATCATTGTGGATCAAATCAAAGACTCACAATATTGAGCAAAATTAAACTTTCAGGGGAGGATATGACTGCTGCCTTTTTAATATTTTAATAATGAATTCCTCCTTGTCAACAGTTATTAAAAAAAAAAAAAAAAACACAAGTAGTTCACTGGCTGCATTCTCTGACGTTTTGGGTGTTTTAAAATCAGGCGTTAACATGGTGTCTTCAAGTTGACCATCTGATAACTAAACGTCTCCCCCTTTCCACCTCCACTGAAATGCTTCAGTTAGCAAGTATGTTAATACCTTTTTAATGACATTAATGAATATGGGTCATTGACAACTTGCTGTGCTCCTGTGGTTCCTGCAAAAGCAACACAGCCCAGCTGGGCCACAACACTGGTGGACGTCTGCCTAGACCCCTGTAGTTCATCTTCTTCCATTTGGCAGACTGCCGATCTATACCCTGCTAGAAACCCTGCCCTGTATTTCATATCATCACTTATTTTGTGGCTGACAGGCATTCCTCACATCCTTTCTATTGTTCTCTTGAGTCCTCTGCCTTGGAAACTGAGACGTCAGTGGGTGTAATTGCTACCAGCAGCTCCATCTCCTCCTGTATTTGTCACCTGAGATGGTGACCTGAGACACAAGAAGGCATTATATAGTAGAGCTGATTCAAGACAATGGTTATTTATTTATTTTATTTTTTTACACTACAAAAATGCTACTTGATACTGCTGATGTTAAGGTCCCCAGAATGTGATCATAGCTGGCCTTTACATGCTGTTCTTTCACAGGTGGGTCTTCTAGTTTAACTCACAATGTGGCCATTTTACTGCCTTTTTGTGAAAAGTAAGGGCTGAAGCAGCGTACTAAATCTGATCTGCTGCAGTTAAGTTTTAACCCCATATAAATTCCAAATATTGTGAGCCAGGTCATGTCACACTGCTTTGCTAAGAGCAGTTATGACCTTTAAACAGCTCTGTGCCATAGCCAGGGGTGTTGACTGTGAAATCGATTTTATTAGATCAACTGTTCAAAAAAGTTGCAGTCTGTAGGTGTTAAAATTTCAGGCAAGCTTAGAGTGTGTATTCTGCGGTGACTGAGAACATGGGAGTGTTATTTGGGGCAATGAGAAGTGTGGAAAGGGATGCAAGGATGTAGGATGACTGAGGAAAGGGAAATGGTGGCCTGTAGTGGGCTGGTATTGTTTGGAGGAGGGTCATTGGCTAAGTTGTTTACTGAACCTTGTTTGAAGCAGCCTGTATTAGCAGTGTGTGCTGGGTTATCAAGGGGGGAGCTTCTCTTGGTCCCTAGTTGTAGAACAGTATTTTAAGTTGTGGTTTGTCTAGAAAGTGTAAAGATCTTTCTGATCTGAGTTTCCCCACTGAGAGAGATGCTGTGTCAGGCAAGTACCTATGGAGAATACCTGGCAGTGTTGCTGACGGAGAGTTTTATTTATACTACCATATCTCTAGTGAGGCCTGATGGGAGAGGGTGTCCACTACAACTCCAGAGCTGGAAGGATCACCTTCCACCTTAGCTCTTAGCGGAACCCATTATCTCTGGCAAAGAACTGTGGGGGACAAAGTTGCTCCTGGCTCCATATATGTGTAGTAAAAGTTGGAACACAGGGAAACAAAAGTTGAGACTTGATTTGCAGGTATTAAAAACTTGTTTTCCCAAGGAACTTTGCAATATCAACTTATTTACCTATATGTGATATGAAAAGAAAAAGTGAGGGTTTGGAACTTTTGTTTTACATTTCAAATGAATGTGCTTATTTGAAAGGGTTAACTCTACTTCTTTCCCCCTTTCTTCTTCCTTTTCTCACACATTGTCTTGTACTCTTATGTGGAAATTGCTATATGGTTTGAGAGTGTCTTCCCTTGACTTTATCAGCTTTCCAGAGACTCTGAACACCAAGGGCAGGTTTCTATGCAGCCCACCTGAAGTCAAAAGTTTTATTGTTTCAAGTGTTTTTTTTTTTTTTTTTGAAACCTGTCCCTTTTGCTTTTGTCTACTTTCATCACGCAAGGATCGCCACCTGAAAGGAAAAAAAAAAAAAAAACTTGGGCGTTGATGCCAGAGCACATCCAATCGTTTGCAGTCTTCTCCTGGCATTGCAGGTTCCACTGAGCTGTAGGGCACTGCCCTTTTAAAAACAATGACACTGGAATGCTTTGCATGTTGGCGTGTACCCTAAGAGCTCTATTTAAAGCAGCTTTTTTCTTTGAAATAATGGTTTAGTGACTCATGACATAAGTAGGGCTGGATCACATTAATTGATGGTTAACATGGCTGGGTGTATGGCAGCAAAAATCAGGTTGTGAAACAATGCAGAGTTTTAGGAACGATTTAAAGATTTGAGCTTGTTGTATAATGCCAGCATTTAGAATGTCCACATGTCCTTTTTCAGTGTTGCAACCTGGCAAGGAGTGATTAGTAAAGGTGATATCATTCAGGTTTAAAAGGACACTCCCTACTGAGTTGACCTGTATTCAGTCTGTGTGCTGATGTCACCTGCCCCCCCCCCCCATGCAAAGACCATGGTTTTTCCTGGTGCTCGGTATGCGGTCCGCCCATTTGTTGTTGCTCAGGACCTGGAATCACATGACCCACATGACCTGCTTTCCTGTGCTGTTGTCTTGTGCCCAATGCCAGGATGCAACTCAATTGAATTGTCTGACTTGTAGTTTAGTTAACTGGACTTTACTACCTGTTACCTCTTCAGTTACACTCTCATTCTCATACAGACAAGTGTGCACATTGGATTTTCTTATAACAAACGAATGGAACCAGAAGTATTAGCAAGTTCATAACTGCATAATATGGACATCCTTTATTTTATTCATTGACTTGGTTCTGTAAAAACCCCAAATAAAGCTATAATGAATTAAAATCAGCTCTAAGGCTTTATGCCATTTTCATCAACTGCTCGTTCTATGCAAGGTTGCCTGAAATCTATCCTGGGAAAGCAGGGCAGTAGGATCGTGCATCAGTCTGTCACACCACTTTTATCAAATTAAAATGACACATCCAGCATTCATCAGCATCTCATCCATTTCAGTTAAATTTATTATCCATACAATCAGTAAAAGTGCAACAATGGAGACTTAGCACAATTTATTAATTTGGTTTGTTCTGTGAAAGTATGGTGCAGCTACAATAAATAAAAAGCTTACTTTTTAGATTTACTCTATCATTAAAATGAATGAAAATCCATTTCTCTGCACATTCCTCATTAATGCTGAGTGTTAACTTAGTTGTATAAATATATTGCACCTTTTATTGATCATCGTAGCAGGAGTCATTTATGCCACAAAAAAATTAAAAAAAAGAAAATGCCATGGAAATAAATGATAAAAAAAAAAAAAAAAAAAAATCGTAACAAGTTTTTACCTTGAGGACCCAGTGTATTTACTTATACTACACTGCATACTGCTTTTTTAATGTTATATTGTGATAAATGTACTTAATATATTAAACAGAATATTGCACTGTTCATAGCTACTTTTTTTTTTTTTTTTTGTCTTTTAGCAAGATTTTAAAAAAATATTTGTTCAGAAATCATGCTATTCACTGCCTCTATACCAACTTCCTGTAGCTTGATGTCAGACTTGAAGGGCGTTTTCTCCCTTCTTTTACTGACGCAGTGGAAAGTCCAAAAATGAATGTCACACTTAATGCATTCCTACCTTCTAGTGGCATATGTTTGGCAGACTCTAAATACATATTCCTTTTTTTTTTTTTTTTTTTTTTTTTTTTTTTATACATATCTTCTGTTATCAGAGTCCATGTCATTGTGTGCATTTGTGTCATTTTGTTGGGAAAACCAGTTTTTCAGGAAGCCCAGGTAGCTTAAGCAGCTTATTTATTACTGTTTATCACTGGACTCCCATAATAGACACCTAATGCACTTTCAGTTGAAGCACATTTTAAACTTGGACTAGTAGTACTTCATGTATAACCATACTTAAAAAGCAGTTTTCAGATCTTTCTTGGTTTGTCTAACCCTTATGCACTTTACAACACTGAATAAGGAATTTTTTTTTTTTTCTTTTTTTCCCGCTACAACACATTATTTGTGCTAGATTTTATTACTTAGATCTTTGTGAAGATCAGATTAGGTGACACCTTTGTTTAATCTATTGTAGAAGCTTTGGACATTTTCTCCCTAAATGTATTTTTCTTTGCTCCAAAACGCACTGAACCCTAATCCAGTTTTATTGTTGCTAGTTGGGTTTGGTGGTGGTAACAGCTCTTCACCATACCAGCTTCCCAACATCCTCATTTCTTCATTTTGTTCCCTCTTCAACCACTCATCACAAGGACTTCCTTCTCATGGCATTCTTTGGCTTAGTGAGATATGAACTTGATTTTCATGTTTTTCTCTGACTTAATGGAATTTCAGTTGCAGTGTGGTAGTCATTGTATATTACTATATGAAAAGTGTGTTCTTGACTTTACCAAGAGTCCCAAAATAAGTAGTATGGTTATTTCTCACAAATATGTGTCCTGTAATGGCTGTAATCAGCAAGTCGATTGCCAAAGCTAACCGATTTCCAGTGTCAGATGGCCCAAATCCCAAGGAAGTATTGTGCTTCAGTACTGAAATATTTAGGGCTTTCCTTGAAGCAAGGTGTGCATTTGAAAAGAGACCCTTGACATTTTCTTTCTTTATAAATTACAAACAACAGTTTTGCTGTGTGTTTTAGTGGAAGGAAGTAGTATTTGTCTAATGTCTGCTCTTCGTGAATAGGCTAAATGTTAAATTTGGCACTTTATTTTGAGAGTCCCTGGCTCTTTGTTTCGAGAATGAGCTCAGTGTGTTGAGCTGAGTCGTTCTCCTTCCACTCAGCTGTCATTACCCCCCTGTGGGGCAATTCTGGGCCTGCGGAGCCGACAGACCTCTGTCTGATTTGGAGTCCTGGCTGTTAGTCAGGGTTCTAGCTTTTGAGTTGCCCCTGTGCAGGGCATCTGGGATTTTCAGAATTAATTCACAGATTGTAAACAGAGTCCTAAAATTGGCAGTACAACAAGCTCAACTGGGCAAAAAGGCAACAGAATTTTGAGCAGCTATTGTAGTCTGTTGGAATAGACTTAAATTAATGTGTAAACTGGAAAACTGAATTAAAAAAAAAAAAGTTTCTACATATAAAGGTGGCTAATTTGTTTCAATGTGCTTACAATTGTACATATTAGGGATGAATAAGTCTTGTTCTATAGTGAATTAATGGTTTATTTTTTTCAAATATTAAGCATTTGGAGTCATGTGTTGTGAAACGCTGTTTTTCTTAACCTTAAGCTCACTTTTACCAAAAAGAGCAGGATTAAAATCAGTTAGGGGATTTTCACAAAATATGGACTTGTCCAGCTGATGGTTTAGAAGCTCAGAATGTAATAGAAGCGTATGCTTTGTATTTCATATTGTATTTATTTGTCATGCAGTAATGAGTAGCATTTAGTTTTTAAAGAATGTGTTACTAGAAACTATGACCCTGGGTTTGTTTGAAGGTCCCAAACTATAATGATGAGGAACAAGAAGGAGCAGTAATTGTTTTCAGAAACTACCAGGCAATGAAAAATGTGTCCTTAATATTTTTGTATAGATGGTTCTTTTCAGAACACACCTGGTCTTCTCTGCTTTAGTTTAAATGCTGATTATGTTCATAAAATTTCCTCCCTTTGTCAGCATAAATTTTTTACTTTTATCTATGTTGTAGTGTGACCCCAGAGCCTAGAGATTAGTGATGTATTTGTAGTTCTCATGCCTTGATGAATATCAGCAAGCCCCTTATGTAGAACCAGAACTTCTCAATTACCCCCCCCCCCCCAACAAGGTCTGAAATGTTGTTGTAATTGTGTTTCTGTACAACAGTAATTTTACATTTAGAGCTTCTTATTGGGAATTTCAGTTGAGAAATGGGTGAAATTGAGATGTTAATGATAAGTAATACAGGTGTTTTTATTTTCCTTAAAATGCATTAAAAGATGCTTCAGAGTGATTTATTTATTTATTTAATTTTAAATTCTAATACTTTCCTGTTAAGGTCAGAACATACATAGAACATAAAAGTAGGTCCATGTGCTGTGTGCCTTGACTTGTATGGTTTAACTACATAGACAGACTTATTTAGACAAAACAACTGGTTTCATAAATTGACTTTTTTAAAACTTTAGATAATCTATTGGAGTGTCAATTTGACCAAACTTGTCACATTACTGATGGTTGTTGCTGGATTTCAGCAATATTTTGTTAAATCTGAGCTAGCTTTTACATGTGCAAGCATTGCTTGACATAACCTCACTGTGTGGTACTTCCATTAAACTTTCACTGTGTTTAACTGCCATTATCCTAGAAATATGATTGTCAGGGGACTGCCAACACCTACTTTTACTAAGTTACTGTCTCTTAACTTTTTACTACCACCACTCTGAAATGTGAGATTTTCTGTTGCAAAATTTTCAGATGTAACATAAATTATGACATTAATCCCATACTGCATAATTATAAAGTCATTGAAATTAGTATTGTAAAAGTTTGATTTTTGAATTGAATGTGCTACTTCTGGGTTTTTTTTTTTTTTTTTTTTTTTTTTTTTTTTTTTTAATTTAATGTCACAAGCAACAGTATATTATACAGTAGCTGTTTTGTTTTTTTTTTTCCCAGGTGGTTCAAGCTGCTGAGCAAAAATGGGAAGCCAGATAAAGAGCGAGGAGAAGTTCTCCTGGACATTCAGTTCATGAGGAACAATATGACAGCCAGCATGTTCGACCTCTCCATTAAGGACAAGCCTCGCTCCCGTGTGAGCAAGTTGAAGGACAAGCTCCGTGGCAAGAAGAAGGATGGCTTCTCTGATTCTGCTTCAGCCATAGTACCTTCTGTCACACAGGTGATGACTGACAGTGATGAAGAGGGAAGTACCCACACAGGTTCTCCTGGGACCAAAAAGAAGTCAAAGTTGAAGCAGTTGTTTGGTCCCAAGTCAAACCTGCAGCGCAATGTCTCCCAGTCCATGTCGACACTGGGCACCCTCCATGAAAAGAACTCTTCTCTCAGCGGCAGTCGTTCATCTGGCCTTAACATCGACTCCCCTGAAGGTAAGGACAGTTGACAACCTAGCATAAAATGTTTCCTACATGTACTGTATTTTTAATAAGCTTAAATATGTTTTCTGAAATGGAATATCCATACATCATCTTTTTTGGCTCCCCCCTGCAGCCAAGAACAAATTCAAGTTTTTTACCCACAAGCGCACCGACAGCTCTGACAGCAGGACCTCACTGGGTCCCTTCTCCCTACTGGGCCGCTCCAAGCAGGTCACCACTGAACAGGGCAACGTTTGCATTAATGGAAGCCATGTCTATGCTGAGGAGCCTGACACAAAGGGGTCTACACTCAGCTTGGCAAGCTCAGCACAAGGCTCAATGGAAGATGTGCGCAGGATTCCAGAAAGGAACCCCTCAGATGCCTCTGTGGACTCCCTCAAAGGCCTGAGCCTTCCCTCCTACCGTGCAGAGTCAAGACAGAAAGTGCCTCTGGAGGATGACATCAGGCAGGTGGAGGAAAGACGAAAGGTGGAAGCAGAAAAGCTACAGGAGGAGCGTGCTCGACAAGAAGAGCAGACAAAAAAGAAGCAAGAAGAAGAGGAGAGGCGAAAGTTGGAAGAGCAGAAAAAGAAGCAAGAAGAAGAAAGGAGGTTGCAAGAAGAATCAAAGCAAGCTGAGGAGCGCAAGCGGCAGGAGGAACTCAAGAAACGTGAAGAACTGAAGCAACAGGAAGAGTCCTCAGTGACGGGTAGGCTGACATCGTTGTTGGGTATTGGCAGAAAGAAGGATGAGCAACCTGCTGATTCTCAGAAGGAGAAGCATATCTCTATGGATCCTGATTCATCACCACCTTCAAGCTTAACCAACCCCTTTGAAGAGATCCCACTGAGCCCGGACCCACTGAACCCCCTTGAGGAGAATCCCCAAAAAGGAGTGCGCAGCCCCCCAACCACTACCTTGGGCTTCCCTAGCCGAACGCCAAAAGTGTCTGCTGTCAAGCCAAGGTTAGTGTCCAAATGAGTTTTCACCTTACTTTAACAATTGCTGTATGTCAATCAATTTTGTGACCAGAGGCACTAACAGGCAATGTTTTTCTGCCAGTTTTGATGAGGAAATGTTTCCATTTAAAAAAAAAAAAAAAAAAAACCCTTCATCCACTCTTACTAAGGCTTGAGTTCAAATGACCGCCAATTGAGAAGGCATCAGGTGCTGCTGACCATTGGTTAATTCTTTGTGGTCATATCATTCACCCTCTTTCTTTCTTAATCTTCCTAATATGCTCTCAGTTGGGTGCTAGGTGGTAAAATTTTAGTACACAAAATCTCTACATCAAATTAATACAACCTTTAAATTAGGTAGGCAGACAGTTGACTTTTTTTTTTTTTTTTTTTTTTTTTTTTTTTTTAAGGGTTTCGTTCTAATTGGCTGTGCAGATTTTTCTGTACATTCCTCTATGTTTAACCCATCTAGCACCCATCATGAACAGTGCTAATGTGAACAAATGAACGGGTATATTGGTGTTTTTACTCTTTGGAGGTTTTTGTTTCATGTTATCAGTTCTCCTTGGTTATGTGTTAAATTGCACTGTGGGGAGCGAGTGGTGTTTCACCTGTCTGAAGCAAACAGAGAACACCTCAGATGTATGAAAATGGGTGGATCCATGCATTGTGTGCTGTGTTTGTGTGTTGGACTGTAAGCATTCCCACTAGCTGGCTATTTGGTGTTTGGGGAAATCCTCACTGCCTTCTGCGCCAAGTCCTGATTCTGAAGCCACAGGACTTGTGTACATGAGTCATAACCATTCAGCTGCTACAGCAAGAACCATGTGCTTTACCCCCCTCCATTTATTTATTTATTTATTTATTTATTAACCTAGTGACCGTTGTAAATTGAGTGTTTCTTACACTTTGATTTGGTGCAAAGGACTTTGACTTGATTTTTGCCCATACGTTTGGTAAGGACTTTTATTATAAAACCTGTGTTTTGGAAGTGGAATGGGTTTTTGAATTTTATTTATGGAAAGTGATGATTGTCACTTCTCTCCATAAGGCTTATAATAAAATGTCAGGAATGTGTTCCTGCAAAAAGTTTAAATTCTTTCTTATGGTATTTTTCTCTTTGAAAGGCTTACACCTCTGACTGGTTTGGCTGGTTGTGTTGACTGTTTGGTCAATGCTTTGAAAATGAGTAGGCGTGCCCAAGATAGCGGAATGGTATGGTGCTGAACAGGTTATGGAGCAGTGAGGTGACTTTACTAAAGGAGACTAACAAGTAGTGCGTGACTGCGTCTTTGTGGGACTGTGCTTGCAAGTGTTTTGTGTCAAACTTACATTTTGTTCGAGGGGCTTATTAACATTCTAATGGTGAGTGAGACCTGATCTTTCTGCTGTGATTGTGGTTTCTGAGAAAGTGGAGGAACCCTGTCTAACCCAATAACAGGCCATCTGAAAGACATGTTTGAGCAGCCTTGTTCTGTGGTCTGGGTTAAGATTTAATGCTTTTTATTGTTTCTGAGTTTCAGAAATCCTTAAAGGTTCATTCAAAAGTTTAGTAGTTATTGCATCAATCTGAAATGTTAAATGACAAATGTGACATTGCATTTTATAGAGGAGCTTTTCATACAATTCTTTGTTTATTTTTCATAATGTTGGTTCTGAGACCGTATCTAAACCGATAGGAAGTGAACCTCATCTCAACTGTTAATGGATGTATATTCTGTAGTACTGTGTTTTACGTATGAGGTTATCCACTGTACATTGCACAGACCCCTCATGCAGAGGACTTGGTCTTTATCAAAAGTATTGAGCTATACCCTGGATATAATGCTTAGTTACTACTGCAAGAGTGCTACAGAATTATGTATTTATGGAATTATTTCAGTTTTTTTTTTTTTTTTTTTTTTTTTTGAAAATGGTTATAAACATTTTCAAAGTAGTAGTTTGTTCATAACACTTACAAATAATCAAATCAAACAAGACATTTTCAGTATTCTCTTTATGCACATTGTTATAGTTAACTAAAGGATGGTCTTTTGCAAATTATGCATTACATCTCTTGGTTCTATTAACATTGAATGGCTCTGCTAAGGGGTTTTGTGACTAGTATTGTTAGGAAGGACTTCCTGCAGGCCTCTGAGTTTGTGTTTTTGCTCCTTGGCAGATTGATCGTGTCTCAGAAGGCTGAAACTAATCAGGGCCAGGCCCCCTCCCCACCTGCCAACGCAGATCCCAGCATCGAATCCCCCCTCCCCTCTTCACCCTACCTTGACTCTGCTCTCTCTAGCATACCTTCTGAATCACCTGATATGTTTTCCAACCTGCATTCCTCTCTCGCACCTCCAAAAGTCAGAAGGAGTTCATCAGATTCCTTCAGCGGAAGTAGCGAAAACTTGGCAGATTTGGAGTCCGGCCTGGATTCCACAGGTCAAAAACGAAGAGCACCCCTCCTTCCTGGCAGGCTGGCCAAGAATGAGAACCCTCCACCTGCATATAGTGGTTCTATGGTGATGGTCACCAATCCAGAAACATCAGGCTTAGCTTTAGGGAAACCGATTTCTGCGCCAAGAAGTTTGTCTACTAAGACAGCAATGACAAGTGGGTATTTGCACCCTATAGCAGAGGTGGCAGGAACTGGAAGTTCAGAAGCGGTTTCATCCCAGCACAACCAATGCCCCCCTTTACCACTGCCGGATTATGACACAGTTTTTCCAAAGAAGCGACATGGAGTGCAAGGTCAGTTTAAATGGGATCAAGTAGTATCAGAAGTGAATTTTAAACAGAAGATCAGATCTGATGTGGGTGCACACGAAATGAATGTGGACAGTCCTGACTTGAGCCAGCAAGACAAGGAAGGCTTTGAACAAGATGGGATATCTGAATTTTTGGGTAAGAGAGTGGAAAACACAGACAGCCTCTCTAGGGAGAGAAGTACAACAAGCAACAAACAGCCAATTGTCCCTCCAAAACCCTCCAGTATAGTTCCTATGACACAGACAAGTAATGAAATTGTAAATGAAGTCCCTAGCATGAAAAAGCCAGGTCCTGTTGTAGATAAGTCCAACCAGTTTGCTTCTAGAGTCTTTTCAGCAGCATCACCCAAGGCCCAAAATGCAGATGCCCAATTAGCGAAGCCCCAAGTTCTGGTGGAAAATGAAAGGAACATATTGAGCACTTCTGTTGACAGCAGTAATGATAAAGATTTGCTGCCAAAGGAAATGCTGAAATTCCAGACAAAAGTGAGCCAAGAGTCTGTTTCTTCAACTAGGAGCTCCAAAGAGTTGCCACTTTTCAAACCCAGACAGAAACTTTTTTCCAAAGAACAAGTGGGAGACATCCAGACCGAGGAGAAACTGAGCACAACTGTAAACCAAAATTCCATTCGAAAAGGAGAGGATGCCAAAAAATTAGAGGAAGGGTCAGAAGAGAAAGACCTTAATAAGGAAAATGGTATGAAGGACAGCAGCACAATTTTGGCAAAAGATACAGGAGTGTTGCATGACAAAACACCCAATAGTTCTTCTCATTTTTTTATAAAAACAAATACCATGCCAAGTGAAGACTTTGGGAGGGAGGACAATGCTAAAGTATCTCTGAAAAACGAGAACCTCTTTGAACTAGATCCATTCCCTAATGATTCGTTTCTTTCCATGGATCCCTGGGCCCTTCCTGCTGAGTTGAAGAATGACTTGTTCAGTGGAGGGAAAAAGTCAGACAAGATGTACAATGATAGAATGACTGCTGAGGACATTGATAGGATTTTTGGCAGCAATGAGGCTGATCCATTTGCTGATTTTGATTTTAAAGTTTCTACTAAATCTCCAGAGGAGCCCAAATTGAGTGTTAAAGAATTGTCTGAGCACGGCACTCTTCCCCAAATGGATATTTCCTCTAACAAGAAAAATGCTCTCCTGCCTCCAGCAAAAGCTAGTAATGCACAGGAAATTAAGAAGAATAACCTGGCCTTTCAGGACCAGCATTCTGAAGAGGAGCTCATGACACCCATATCTGCTGTAAGAGAGGTGAAGATGGAATCTGAAGTTCAGGACCCTTTCAGTGTGGACCAGCATGATGGAGCACTATCTCAGAGCAGGAAATATTTGTTCTCCAAAGATGCATTCTCCTTGCCTGAGTCCTCAATAACTTCTACAGGCAAGGATGCTAATGTCAGTTCTAGTGGGAAAACTCTTCTACGGGCCCGGGTTTCGCCCTCAGAGACACAGTTCATCATTGGGCAGGGTAGCAGCGGAGGAGGAGCAGTGGGGAAAGCAGGCGAGCCAGCCTCAACCCCTCGCAGGTGAGACTGCAACGCTCTTTCCGACTATCGAGTCCAGTCGTGCTTATGGACAGGCATCTGTTGAGA
Source organism: Heterotis niloticus (assembly GCA_018136845.1). NCBI lineage: Eukaryota > Metazoa > Chordata > Actinopteri > Osteoglossiformes > Osteoglossidae > Heterotis > Heterotis niloticus. Next base: position 7,691,430 of record CM030890.1, read on the forward strand.
TATTCTTGAGACTTTGGTCTGTGGTAGGTTGGTCATAATGTGGACAAATTGCATGGAACAATTGGCATCAGGTATTTTACAAAAGCAGTGTGTTTCTGCTGTTGCTGAGGGAAGCTGTCGGTATGCAGGCCGTCCTTTTTACTGGACAGAAGTGCAATCCAGGAAATGCAGATTTTGAACAATAGAAGTAGTAACATCAGTGGGTATGTTGAGTGAATATACACGTAAGCCCCTGGTATACGCAGCTCAGGTATATGCAGTTTTGCTTTTTTGCAGCTGAACTTTTAATATCAGTTTCCACAATAGATGCCCCGTTATAGCACAGAGCTGTAATATGGCGCCCAAAATTCACCTGCAAGAAAATCCAAGTTCACATGTTGGACAAGTAGCTTCCTTCCATACCGCATTGCCTTGCTATGTAACACTGCACAGTGTGGCAAGCTGTTAGAGACTGAATTTGGTAATGTCCTTGCAGTTTTGTGTCTCTTGTTTCCTTTGTATTTACACCTTTGTGTGGTATCTCACTTTAGTTACAGAAATAATGTGCAGTCTAGTAAAATGGTGCCAAAAACATAGGACAGTTTATTACAGTAAATTGCCTTTATTTTTTTTCACTTTTCTATACAAATTTCATTATTGAATGAACAACTATGGAAGGTGGGATCCCTGGTCTGTCTCCATCTTTCACTCCCATCTCTGGACAGTGCTGATCTCCTTACTGTGCACAGAGGGGTTGGTGCCCTGTGTGTGAGGCATGTCACGACAACCTGCGTGTGCTGTGGTTACCTGTGTGTGCGCTGCTCTGTACAACGTGATGCCCTGAGTGTATGTTGCACTGGGTGGTGCTACAAGGTGTTTACTAGTGTTTTAGTGATATTTGGGAAAAGTTGGTTTGGGGTTTTTGAATGGGCATTACTATTATTTTTCCCATTTAAAGTAAAATAGGATGCCAGTGCATGCAATTTCAATTTGCACTGTGTTTTTGGGAACAAATTGAGTAAAATGGGGTTAACCTGTATTAGAGCAGTCATACACTGACATTGATACAAACTTTGAAAAACGAAAATACCAAGATGCTGGTTTTTGAAGTTGGTGGCCGTCTTCCTGATTTTGAACACTTGTCATGTTGACTGAATCCATTCCAAGTGTAATGTAGCTGTTGATTGATTTAAAACTTTATTAGCCTTCTGATATGCACCTGTCAGCAAAATTACCAAATTAATATTTTATTTTTAGATTTAAAATACAATGTTCATATTTATGATCCTTTTTAGAGATATGAACATTTTTACATTGGATTTTAAATGTTTAAACTTTATTCATTACAATGTTTTGCTTGTTACTTTTTTGTTGTTCGCTGACATCGAAACACACAAATAGAACAGGAATGTGCACTCATTTCAGCTTGCTTCACCACCTTACTTTGACACTAGGTCCAATGTTCAAGTCTTTGGATCTGGTGTCAAAAATCATGAAAAATGAGGAATGTTGCACATGTTGACCACTTCACTGCACAAACAAGTAGAGCTGAGTGTAAATGCTAGGAGAAAGAATTTTTATTTCCAGCCATTTTAAAATTTTAATATAGTAGAGATATTAATGCCTTAGAAAGCATTTTACTGTAATCATTTTTACAGAACCCAGTGCATTTAAAAATTTAGGTTAATATTGAGGTTTTATTGTGTCAGTTTTATTTCATTGTGAACATGTAGTTTACAATGAAATAATAAAATACAAGTCCGTATCCTCCACCACGTATGCTATCTTGTGCCCTGGAATAAGGTCTGGGTTACTGAGATCATGCATTTCAAAAGTGGTTATTGATGATGGAATTCAGAGTTTTATAATGTCAGGAGAGGTTTGTACCAAAATTAACCAATGAATAAAAGACTTGAAAGAAGCCTTGGGTTTATTAACAAATTGAGTTACAAATGGACTTCTGGTCCCAGTTGAGTTTGTAAGTTGAGGAGAAACTGGATTCATACTTCATATTTATATATCATTTTCTTGGTGATCATTTGGGTTTAAATGCTCCGTTAAATTTCATATAAAATTCCTATAATTGAAATCAAGGGGTTGGGAGGTGCTCAGTTAAATAAGTGGAGTCAGTGAGGTAAAGCCTGTGAGATATTGCTTTGAAAATTCTTTTGCATTGATCATTTTAAAAGTCTGATTCAGGCAGCAATGGACTTTTCAAAGTATAACTGTATAAAGAATTTTAAAAAAACTTCAAAACAGCCATAGTGAATTTCTGTTTGCTTCCGTTAATTTGGTGGGGTTCCACTGGGAAAACTATTGTGAGCTCATAAGCATTTGGAATCAGCTCCGGTCTTCTGTAGGCTTCATTCCTGCAAGAACACGTCAGGATGGCCTTTGCTGCTGCTGTTCTCTTTGGCTGATTGTTTTCATCTTGGCCTTCTCTTTGCAGGCCTCATCTGGTGAAGCCCATGAACTCCATGGAGAACCAGCTCTCCACAAGCTCACTGCTGGGGCGGGACAGCAGGTTGATTGAAACCCATGAGCTGAACCCAGGGAAGATGAAGGTACCAACATTGTGAATGCAATTAGCACTGGAGAAATGGGGACAAACTGCACTTAAGGTGCCTGTGGATTAAAGCATGGATTTTACTGGCTTGTGCTGAGTTTAGTCAACTTAAGACAGTCTTTGAAGTAATGGAAGATGACTCCTTGGAATGGAGTGGGATTAGAAAACCCCTTCTCAGCATTTTGCCAGGATTTAAAAAAAAAAAAAAAAAAAAAAAAAATATCCCCCGTTTTTGATTTTTTTTTTTCTTTTTTTTTTTTTTTTCTCCAGCATATCCTAGTATCTTGTAAAATGTCAGGATATAATTTGATGGCACATTAATTTTGCTTGGTCACTTATATAATTTGTATGTTTTCCTTAAATTTTTTTTCTCCCTCTTGCACATGGAGTAACCTCTACCTAATGGATGTCTTATCTTGTTCCTCCAGGTTACTAGCACAGTTGGAAGTGGGCCGTACTCACAGCTGACACAGGAAGAGCTTGTCATGCTGGTGGTGAAACAGCAGGCCGAAATGACCAAGAAGGACAGCAAGATCGTGGAGCTGGAGGAGTACATTGACAACCTGTTGGTTCGAGTCATTGAAGAAAATCCAAGCATTCTTATGTCTTTGAATTCAAGCAAAGCATAGCACTGGGGATCTGGGAAAGTGGGAGAGAAAAAAGGGTTCTGTTGGATGCAGAATGTAGGAGTTTTAGATCATTCCGTGAAGCTTCATAACCACCTCTTGCTTCTTGCTGCAACTATACACTAAAGCATGTGCACTTTATGAAAGGGGTGTTGCTGACAAATCTACGTGTATGAAATGAAGGAGAGACAAACAGTAATTTGAAATGGCTGGTATTCAGGAATCGGAAGAGATTGAAACGAATAATAATGATGGTTCAGATCTACTTTGAATTGTAGGCCTCTGAACGTAAAACTGCTTAAAATGGATTCTTCTCTGCCGTTTTGATATATCGAAGTCGGAGGTACAGAGCGTTCTTTGATTACGTCACCTGTATTTTTAAGAAATGGTCACTGCTAGAATGCTTAAGATGACAAGTTCTGTTATTTTACCCATGAAGGAGTTTATGATGCTGTATCACCTCATATTATTCTATTGTGAAAGCTGCTGTTTAAATATTTTCTTTTGGGACAAAATAGCTTAAAACACTGCAGAAAGTACAAGTAAATACTATGAATTGGTGGGGTTTGTAATTTATTGCTGCTTAATGCTGGTCCGAAACCTGTCTTTCTTGCGTCATTCTGTTTGGTGCAGAGAACCTGGAGTTTGCTAATGAATGAGTTCCACCGTCTGTACTAACCTGAGAGGACTGTTTGACCTCAGGTGGTTCTACATGCAATATTAGAAGCCCATTTGGGTCATCTTGCATCAGCCTCTCAGGTTTTTCATGGTGGGTCACTGTGTTCTGCGCTGCATTCAGTAAGCAGACTCACAATTGCGTGGCACTTATCTCCATAGCTGTGTTTGCGGTAGCGTGTTTTAGTGTGGCAGGGCTGAAAACATCCTCACTGTAGTCGCTGCTCATCACACACATGCGTGCTTCTGGTTTATTTTTGCCCCGTGGAGCTCACTCGTAGTCCTGATGTGGATGTGTCCGTAGTTTGTATGACAAGGAAACTTCTATTTGATTATTATTTTTATTTCTTGTTCTCTGGTCTTAGTTTCTAAATTGTAATATGTGGTGTTTTGGTCACATTCTACTTCCTAAATGAAAGTTTTGAACTAATGCTGAATATCCTTCTGGGACATCTGTGTATCTACTTACTGAATCTTCCCCCCCCCCCCCCTGCTTTTAAAGATGTGTATTTTTAAACTTTCACTCACATTTGGTGGTCATCCACATACATCCTCTAACTTTGCAACAGTATTCTTCTAAATAATGAAAAGGACAGCTTTGGGGAAACAGCCTTGGCAGGGGTTCAGTAATCCAATTAAAGAAATGGCATTTTGCGGAGGAGAGTAAATTTTAAATGAGGTGGGAATGGGGGTGTCGGTGAAGCCACGTCTTTATACACACTGCAGTGCACTGTTATGCAAATCACTAGTTATACTTGGCAATAAAAGATAATGATTTCAGAATTTTTTTTTTTTTTTTGATTTTAACAGATGCTTGTTTTGTAGATTGCACTTTTTGTCTTTTTCTTTTCCACAAAAAACTTCAAGCAGATTACTTACTACAATATTTTTGTTTATGAAATTGGTACTGCCTCTATGGTGTGCCTTATAGTGAAGCTAATCATAGCAATAAGTTCCTCCATAATCCATATTTAATCTTGGCTGCCTTAGTGGTTACTGTTTTTGTTTGTCACAGACTGTTTCACTTGTTTTGTCCTCTGTCTGCTGTGATCCAGCTTTTGTCTTATGGTACATTAATGCCGGATTGAACTGTTTGAGGCGATCATTTCCTCAAGTATATTTTTTCCTACATTTCTGATTCTTTGGAGTTTATAAGCATTCTGAAAATTGGTATGCATAATAAAAGTATATATAAAATATATTGGTGTTTGTTTCCGTTTTGTTCTTATGAAGTGGCATTTCAATTAAAGCCAATTGCTTTTAAATCTTTTTCTTAAATGGCACACTTTGCTTTTCCAATGTGAATACCAATGTCTGAAGCTTTATTATGAATCTTGATGCACTCACAAATGCTCTTGTAGGCAGAAATATTTTAAAAAAGTGATATTTATGTGCAAATAAAACCTTTGAACTTTAGAATTTAGTGTTCTATTTCAGTCACTTCAGTATGTTTTGAGCTTTATGTTGGGGGGGGTTGCTTACTATCATTTGAGCTTCTAGGTTTACTTCCTTTCAGCAGGAAATCTAGTGATAAGGTTGATAACAATGTACTTTCCAGGCCGTTTACCGCTGGAATGTTAAACATTTCCATTGCTCGCCAAATGTCTTTTTCAACATCAGTTCATAAAAATGCAAGCAGGATGGAGGAAAAAATTGGAATGAGAATGTTTACTGTATATGTGGGTTTCCTGAAATGCGTAGATTTCTAGCTGTGTATTTTCTGCTATTTGTGATTTTCTTTTCAGCCTTTTTCATGTTTATTAATGTTATTGCTTGGCCATTCACTCTTGGGGACGATAGTACTTCTAATATGGCAGGCTATGAAAATGTCTCACTCATCAAAGCTGGCTATTAATTTCCTCCTTTATGCATTCCACATGCCTTCCCACATTTAATTTTGTCACACTGAGCTGTATGGAGTCCCAAAAGCAGGTCCCTGAGCACCTGCAGAATGTATATTTTTACTCTACCTTACTCTTATGGTTCCATATGAATGCTGTTTGCCTGCTTCCACAAGCGAAATGACTCACTGCATTAATGTTGGTGCTTTTTTCCTATAAGAGACCGATTAACTTTCATTGCCGTTACTGGTGGAAACGCGCTGCCCTCTTGTATTCTGAACAAGGCCATTTCAAAAGAAAGTTGTATCATCCACCTGTCCACCCACTGGATGTTGTCATCCATTATGGTAGAAGATTCGGTGACATTTCTTTATTTTCCATGGGGCTAGGTAATAAGGAACAAAAGCTATAATCTAGCAGTCGTCCCCCTCACAAGACCACTTCTGTTCTTTTATCTTCCTCTGCAGCTTCTGGTGAGGAAAATGGAACTTTTTATTTCTTTCAAAGCTTTGCTTGAAAAAGAGACCTCCAGAAATTCCTTTTCATTTTATCAAAAACCGCTGAGGCCCGTGTTCGCACATTCTTATTCGTTCTTTCATTGACGCTCTCATATTTTGTATGAAATGTTGAAATGCCATCTCTGCCTCTACTGTGTTTTTTAATTTGCACTACAGAAATTAGTATTTTTCATGCTGTTAATATTTTATCATTTAAGCATTGAGTTTTACCTGTTTGCTCCTTTCCTACACTGTATCTCATGTTGATACCACACACTCTGTTCAGATGGTCTACTGTAGGTTTAAAGCTTTGCTTTGGAAACCTGTAATTTATCAAATTGCTTTTGGCCCATTAGCACTGTGTGGCTAAGCACTGAGACTGGAAAAAGAGGTTACGTATTTGTGTGAATAGTGTCTTTGAGAGACCGAGAGTGCAGTGCAACTGTGGTATCTGTGAGACTGCCCTGGCCAGTTTCGTTTTACACCCCCCCCCCCCCAATGTCCCTCTCAGCAAATGATCTCATTTTACCCAGGTTGGTCATATTGTATTTCATAAAAACTGAACAGAATGGTGCCAAATGGTTAGTTGTGGTTTATGTATTTTTTCCAGAAAGAAAACACAAGGTAAGGGTAGTTATGTGACTAAAATGGTTGAAATGAAATCCTGGCCTTTCAGGAACTGATTTTGACAGTCCTGGCGCAGACATTTTCTGGCCAGTGTAAAGTTTGGACAGAACAATTCTGGTTCCGTTAAGGTCGATTTCCTCAGACCATTTTATTCCTAATTCCTACAGCCTGATCAGAAACTTTGCAATTCTAATGCTTTTAAACTAATCTTATTTAATACTTTTTGTTATTTAACACCTTTTTGTTGTTGTGGTTGACAAGAAAAACAGTCTTAGACTGAAGGGCTCATGAATTTCCCAGTTTACTTGCTGGACATGGGACAGAGTTTTGGGTATGTATGTAAATATCTCCCTTCCCTCATAACTTGTCAACATCTGTGGTGCCTCATACAGCCAGAAGAATATTCCAGCTCATGGTGCTTTAGCAACACAGCCAAAAATCACCGGTTCTTAAATTGTCAAACAAACGCAGTTTAAAATATATCATTTGTGCCTCTCTTGACTAAAAATTTCATACATTTTCTGAAGGCTTTTGGCCCCTCAGCAGTATTGAGTTAATAAACTGCTGAAACATCAACCAGCAGACCTGGTCTAGCATGGGTGCTTTTTGCAGCAGCCAACATCCTGGCCTTTATACTGCTGGCTGAATAACTTCAAGCTTGGTTGGCGTGTGTGTGTGTGTGTGTGTGTGTGAGAGAGAGATCCCTACAGCTTATCAGTTGAGCTGACCATGCTAACTGCAGTCTGCCGTTGGCTCTTAACCTGTTTACCTTCTTTTATTATTGTTTAGCTTTTACAGAGAAAAACACCTCTTGCATGCAGAACCGTGGAGGCGAGGAATCAGCAAATGCCACGGTATGCTGACTTCACCATACTCTGCTTTACAAATCTTTTCCTTTTATGGGAAATAATTTAATTATTGAGCAGGAAAGCTTTTTTGACATCTCCAACTTTGAAAGCCCCATCTCTGTGTGCAAAACATTTGTGCTTTTTGAAGGTCTGGTAGAAGCACAACTCTGTACTTACTGTGCCTTCCTGGAACAAATGTGGGCAGCACAACAGTATGGCTGGGCACTGGAGGAGTGAGGTTGTTTGTTCACTGACCCGTGGGGGTAACTTTCCCACTCCCACACAACACACTGAGTCACCCACTGGATTATCTGAGTTTCACTCACTCATCTGCTGCTCTTTCATGTGTGTGCATGGAAGGTGTTAAAAACATCAAATATGTCCTCATATTGTATGGGAATAGAAAGGACAAGGACTTCTTTAGCAGAAGACCAACTTATTTTTTCCTCCCCTTTCATGGTTTTTCCTATCTATATAAAGTATATAATAGGTAATCTTTTGTTATTAAACTAAATTACCAAAAAGTCTGACAAGCAAAATACAATAAAATGTTCGCCTAATCCCACCTTTATATTGCAGGTATGTTCATGTTAGTTATACACTATATGGCCAAAAGTATGTGGACACTTGAGCATTGCACCCATGTGTGCTTGTTGAACCTCCCATTCCAAACCCATTGGCATTAATATGGAGTTGTTACCCCTTTGCTGCTGTAACAGCCCCCACTCTTTGTGTACCTTCTCAGTACAGATATCTCTCAAGATGCGTATCTTTGACTTATGACTTTTTGCGTGTGCAGATGAAATTATTTAATGCATTTTACCAAGTTACTACCATGTACGGGACAGATTTGGAATTTTATGAGCCTCATGAGCCTTCCCCACCATAATGCAGTTATATGTTCGACTTATTAGATTTTGTCTTACCAGCCAAACTTCTTGGATATCATTACACTCAGCAGATGGATACCTGTATTTCATGTTTTGAAATATCTTTTTCCATATGAATCCATGTTTGAAATTCTTTTTAAAGAACTTTCTGAAGGTTACCTTTTGCCTAGTTTTTAATAATGTGTCCATACAGCAGGAGTTTAGACATTCACTTGTACATCACATTAGAAGGTCTACAAAAGCTACTAATCAATATAAAGTACTGGTGAGCACAGAGAATCATTCATTAGCAAACAGGATTTTCCATTTCTACTCTTTATTTACACAGCATAATAAAACCTTCTGCTTTCTTTAAAAAGACATTTTTGTTGTTTGCTATTGTAAATATGCCAATTCATTTTGAATCAGAGTTTGAATGTGAGTGGGTTCTGACCTCTTTTGAGACATTTAGACTCTTGGAGACATTAGAAACACCATCCGGTGAATGATTTAATAATGTATTCCTGTATATGTGATTTATTTAAATCTACAATGACCCCACCGTCCCAGTTTTGCCATCCCCCAGACACAACATTCTGCTGGGACAGGTACTCAGCCTGTGTTCTGGGTTTCCAAGCATCTCTTCTTCTCCTGGTGAATTACACTGTTGTCACATCCTGCTGATCTTTCACCACCCTCCCTCCATTTCAGCTCCTTCCTGTTCTTCGCACCCACCCAGGATTTGCAGTTTATGCATGGACTCCTTTCTGGGCATGAAAACAGGAAGACCTTTTCATGTCAGACAGTTTAACCCTGTAGAACCAAACAATGGAGGATCAACATGGTGCTAACAAACCAGTAGAGATTGCTTCCAACGTGTCAAGACTTCTTGAAAATGACGCAGTGTAATATCATCTACGTGACTTCAGGGTTCAAAAACTAAATGTACATTTGTATGGAGAGTAGCGTCCACAAACAACAAACCGATCTCTATTCCTTTGCAACATCTGCTCTGTCGATGTGCGGCTTCACAGCACCACGCTGGCTACTGCACAGTTATTGGCAGGTACGCTGACGCGATGGTGGCAGGCAAACATGCGGCGCAGTTCGGCGCGGAAGCGGTCGTGCAGCCATGCGTACAGGAAGGGGTTGCAGCAGGAAGAGCTCATGGCGCACAGGTGGCACAGCAGCTGGATCAGCAGGAAGTAGCGCTTGTGGATCAGGTGAATGTCGATGTCACGCAGCACGTTGAACACGTGTATGGGCAGCCAGCATACGCCGAAGGCGGCCACCACCAGAGCCACCAAGCGGAAAGTTTTACGCTTGCGAGCACGCTGGGCCTGAGCCTGGCTCTGTGTCTGGTGGCCAGGCACAACGCAGTTGCGCAGCTTAACGGAGATGCACAGGTAGGAGATGCAGAGGGCCGAGAGTGGCAGGACATAGGTGATGAGCAACGTGCTGTAAGCATAGGCCAGCCGCTCTCGCTCCTGGCCCATCCAGAACTCCTCGCATATGGTGAAGCCCTCATCCCGGAATTCCACGTGGTAGGTGTGGGCCACTGCTGGAGCCACCAGGCCACAGGACAGTAGCCAAATACCCAGTAGTACATGGGCACAGGCAGGAACAGAGATGCGCTTCTTTAGGGGGTGAACCGTAGCGTAGTACCTGCACAAAGAAGAGAGAGTCAGGAGGATGCCAGGCTTGGGGCCTCTTAGCTCCGGTCCACCTCTCCTTTGTATTCTACCGAGGGTTGGCAAATTGTTTGTGAGCCAGACGGGCTTTCAAAAAGGCTGGAAATCAAAATACGAAATATTCAAATCATCAGACCTTCCAGGGTATTACAGGATCTCTCAGCTGTGTTTTTGAAATTGAATGCGAGTCCCTTTGAGAAACATTATAAAAGATGAATACTCCCCCAAATGAACGGGCCTCATTAAAATATTTTCAGGGCACAGATCGCTCTTCCTTCATCCTTGTTGTTTATGAATGCATGTGCTTCCATGTGTGGTTGAATGTGAATGTGCGGGGTGTTGCTGCATTGCAGGGACTCTTGAATTGTGTGTCAGCCATTTACCTATTTGGGGAGGGTAATTACAAGAAGATGCCACTGAGCCCAATCCTATGTGTATGTCTGAGGCGAGAAAAGTTCCTCCAGAAATCCCCAAAAAGGAGGATGTTAACCTGTTTATTGCTGGTTAATCCTCGCAGCTTTAGTTTTATTGCGACAAGCTGCTTCTGCGGCTCTTGAAGGTTTATATCCCACTATTTCAGCTTTTGGCGACTGAAATACTATCAACACATTCAGTGCCTTTGCAAAGTACTTTACAAATTCCTTTGTGGAATTTAGAATATCACCTATAATACCATTTTCTCAGCAAACTCGCTCAATGACAAATTGAATTCAGCGTCAAACAGTGTATGTTAGACTAATATAAAAGTTTAACGTTGCAATTACAATTCGTCTATAATAAAACTGATTATAGTAAATGGACTGAATAGAGTCTGGCCGAGTTCTCTGAAAACACGACTGTTTCACTGCTTTCCTGTCATATTTTCTGTATAATGGTTTGAATTAGCAAGCGGGTTTTTTGCCTTTTCTTTGCTATTACAGGGCACCTCTGACTGTTTTTTTAAAAAGAATTGAGCTTAACAGACCTTTACATGCTGTGCCACTGTGCCTGCAGCACTGTGTGTCTTGGTTCAGTCCAAAACATTTCTGACTGGTCACTGGTTACCCTTTGTTTTAAAATGAATCAAATCCCTACATTAAGACTGCTGTTTTTATACCACAAAATTAACCCCAGGTATATTCACTAGTATTATACGACTCTATTACTGGTATGGTAGTTCCTGGTGTATCCTTATATATGATGAGTTTTCATTTTTTTTCCCCAAGAAAGAGTTTGTCTTGGGGAAAAAGTTATTAGTTATCGTTCTGACTACACAGCACATAATTCTGAAAGCACACACTCCAATAAAATGTCATTCATCGAAGCTAGTACTAGTCATAGCTTTCACTTCCTACATTCGGAATAGTTTTCAGTCAAGTCAGCGCACGACCCTGCACACCTGTCAACGGCGATGGCGGTGAGTGTGAAGACGGAGACGTAGACTGTAACAGGCTGAATGAGGAACACTAGGTAGCACATGAAGCGGCCAAAGACCCAGCCGCGAGGGTTGAAGGCATACGCCAGGGTGAAGGGCACGCAGGTGGCACACATCAACATGTCAGAGAAGGCCAGGTTGCCGATGAAGAAGTTGGTGACGTTGTGCATCTTACGGGTGCGGCAGATGACGTAGAGCAACAGGTAGTTTCCGAAGATGCCCACCAGAACCACCAGCGCATAGCATGGGATGATGAGGGCCTTGAAAGACTGCAGGAGCTCCACACCGGCAAACAGAGAACCGTGTCTGGAAGAGTCGTTGCGCACAGCGACCTCGAACACTCGCCCTGAGCCGTTCTCCCGGCCGCAGGATGGCACCGGTCCCACCACCCAGCCCCCGCCGCTGCCTTCCATTCCAGACTTCTCCCAAGATCGTCACACTGCAGGCTGGGAAGCAAAATGTGCAAAAGTTAAGAGAAGATGCTATGCTGAGCAAATCTGAGACAGTGAGCTCATCTGCTCTTGATGTCTTCCTTCCCTAAATTATTAACCAGTTGCCACTGCTGAAGGCTGCATGCAGTGCAGTGCAGTGAATCAAATCCACTTCACACCTTTAAATGATAACGTTTGTCCTCTAAACGTCAGAGACAGGGACCCGGGTTTGGGCGTGTGCTAACCATAGCAACGTAAGAAAGTATGAAAAGGTGTGACAGACTAAAGGAGCCGGAGGGCATCCACATCTTCGTCATTCCCACGGGTAAAATTCCGCACTACATACAAGACGTCATTTAGCTTTTCTATAGAATTGATTGCATCCAATGCTCTGTGCTGTGTTCTCAAATGCCTGCGCCATGAATGCTTGGCTGATGATCCCAGCCACTGGGCGTCGTGTTTGAGGTGTTGCGTATAATCAGGGACCTCCTGGTGGTTCCTCTAGCTTCTTGGAGGAGTTTACTTTGATTGTAATGGCAGCCCATCTGCTGCACTTTAACCTTCAAAAGACCCCTCAATAGAAAGCACTGGGTTTGGGATGTTGCGCTTCAGGGAACAAGCATCTCCCCGGCCATGCGTGGTACTGTTCGCTCCCTGGCAACACATGGCTTCCTGGTCCAGTGAGTGACACGGGCAGGCTTTAAAACATGGCAGTGGTGATTACATTATGAGTACAAAATGCAGTGCTTCACTTGAAATGGATATGAAAAAAATGCTCCACACGCTGTGTGAACCTGCTGAAATTTACATTTCTATTATAGCCTGCATTCATACAGTCCGTTTTTATTCTAACATAAATAAGAGGTTGAACATGAGAACTATGCCCTGAAAGTTATGCATCAGAAAACCTGACTCAGTCATGTTTTGTTGCTGTGAACTTGCATATAAGTGAATACTATATTCAAAATATGTTTTTTCCACATCTTGGTTTACCTGCACTATAAGGCCAAAAGTATGTGGACACTAGAGCATCAGAACCGTGTGTATGTTTGTTGAATCTCCCATTCCAAACCCATGGGCACTGATATGGAGTTGTTCCCCCTTTGGTGCTATAATATCCTCCACTCTTCTGGGAAGGGTTTCCACCAGATTTTGGGAATTTGTGCCCATTCGGCCACAAGAGCATCAGTGAGGTTGGGCGAGAAGGCCTGGCTCACAGTCGGCATTCCAGTTCATCCTAAAGATGTTTGGTGGGGCTGAGGTCAGGGTTCTGTGCAGCCGCTCAAGTTCTTCTACACCAACCTGGGCAAACCATGTGTTTATGGAACTTCTTCCCCAAACTGTGACCGCAAAGCTGGAAGCACACAATTGTACAGAACATGTCTGTATGCTGCATGGATGCAGCTGAAACACCTCAGCTCAGTGATTAGAAGGGGGATCCACATACTTTTGCTGATAGTGTATGCCTGTATGGAAGAATATTGCCAAAAGGAAAGGGCATGCAGAGGTCTGATGATAACAAAGACATGATGGAATGACATTTTCCAAATGTCCAAAAAAATTTAGCAGCTTCTACAATAGAGGTCAAAGTCCAAAGTCCAAAGGAGTGTTTGTAATGCCAGGCAAATCCTAGTACCACCTGAAAAAATAATTCCAGAATGTTGTCTAACTTTAACACTGGACCAAAAGACACTTTCAGTTTTCAGCAACTCTTAGAGACAAGGGGGTGGTGACATCTCTCAGTTTTTATGATATGTCCTTGCTCTGGGATACTGTATGTGACCTAAGCCTACTGTCTGGACATGCTGTTCTTCCTGCCTATTTAACATAGAATGACCAAGCTGAAGCTACCAATTCAGAAATAAAGCTGAATAGAAAACATCTAAAATGAAGGACCTTCATTTTCCAGAAGCTTGCGAAGTATCATATTTAAATCTTTATGACACTTCTGTTTTTTTAGAATTTAAAATGAAACTATCAGCTTCAAAGTAAGTCTTGAACAAAGTGAGTCCCTGAGAAATAAAATCTTTAATACATTTTAAATGTATGCTGGCGTCATATATTTTTAATTTTTATAAAGTTAATATGAAAAAAAACTTTGTGGTGTCATTCCTATACATGAAAACTGCAAAATAAAAAGGCAAATACCTAATTTTAGCAACATTACACAAGATTTTATGGTCAACAACAAATCCTCAGTACATTTTTAAAACTTCAAAGTTTTAAAGACAGGAGAACGTAAGCTCAGCTGATGCTTGGTACTTTATTTTTCTAAACAGATCCTCTGCATGTGTGAAAAGACAATCTGCGCAAGTTTTATTGTGACTGTTGTAAAACCAGTCACCAGAAACCAAGTCTATCCAACTTTTATGCTAGATCAGATGCGCTAATCGAGTTTTTGTGACCTTCGGGATAAGCTGGTCTTCAGTCAACCTCAGCATGTAATTCTGTTATGAAAGAAATTGTTGCAAAATGGTCAGCTTGCCTGTCAGGCATACATCAGGCTCTAATTTTCAAGAAGTGAGAGCCTTGTGTGTTCTGTTCCTGTATAGAGGCTACCTGCCCCCCCAAGATGCACATTGATGTTGATGTATTTGATCAGGAGAGGATCTTCTGAGGAGGGTCATGTGGGCATCACCCTCTTCTGAATAGACTGTTTTGCTTTTTTATCCAAGAGGAGTGAGCTTCCTTTTCCTGTGTAATTCTGTTAATGCGATCAACATATCAAGCTGTCTTGGGTTGGGTTTAAAACATAATTTGCACACAATCTGTATATTATTTTTCCTCCTGCAAAGTTGCACTTTAAATCTGAAAAAAGGCATACTCTTGGGGTAGTAACATTTATTTGGTGTTTAGCTGCTACGTAACATCAGCTCACATCTGACCTTACTTTAAATCTGCAGTGCTGTACCTTCATGTGGAACATCATCCAGGATACAAGTCCAATTTTCATTTCAGTACAGGCACATTTATTTAGCGCTGCTTTCAAAAGTAAATAAATGTTCATACTTATACAAATATTAAATGCTGTAGCTCAGAAATTAATATGCATTTTCCAATGGTACAATTGTACCATTAAGACCAGCCAAAGTATTCCAGTATATTTTTTTAAGATTTATTGTACATTTCCCAATTTCAAACTCTGCCCCAAAGAACTTACAGAAGCATAGCAATGTTGGAAGTAAACAACCAAGAAGTAAACATGCAATGTCTAGAAGTAATATTTTGCAGGAATACAATAGGAGCAGCAAGAACGGTAAGCCAGAATGTCATAAACTGACTGTTGTATGTAATTCTCATTTTGTTATGAAGTCAGCCATCGGTTTAGTACAAACTGTAAATCCGGTTGTGCCATAATTAACACAGATCGACTGCTAACACAGTTCCAGGATAACAGTTCATTGACAACAAACTCTAAAACTGCCTGGTCAACACAGAACAAGAAACAGCAGGCTTTCTAGCACAGCTGTAACAGTGGGGTGGGTGAACAATAAACCCCATTTTATCTACAGTGTTTATGTGTAATTCCACTGAGAAACAGTGGTAAGAGTGTTGTTGCTATGCATGTTTGTTGCTGTACATGGGTGTTGCATTTACATGTTTGTTGCTATGCATGTTTGGTACTATACGTGTGTAGCTGTACATGGGTGTTGTTTTACATGTTTGTTGCTATGCATGTTTGGTGCTATACGTGTGTAGCTTTACATGGGAGTTGCATTTACATGTTTGTTACTAGGCATGTTTATTGCTGTGCATATGTGTTGCTTTACATGTTTGTTGCTATGCATGTTTGGTGCTATACGTGTGTAGCTTTACATGTTTGTTGCTATACGTGTGTAGCTGTACATGGGAGTTGCATTTACATGTTTGTTGCTATGCATGTTTGGTGCTATACGTGTGAAGCTTTACATGTTTGTTGCTATATGTGTGTAGCTGTACATGGGTGTTGCTTTACATGTTTGTTGCTATGCATGTTTGGTGCTTTACATGTTTGTTGCTGTGCATGCTTTTGCTAGACATGTTTGTTACTGTGGATGTGTGTTGCTTTACATGTGTTGTTACAGACCTGTTACTGGTTTATAGGGCAGAAAGTGTGTTATGAAAGACAAAAAAAGTGTGTTGCTTTGGTAGCTCCTATGCATATTTTCCTATTGAAGACAGTTTTACAATACAATAGTACCTTGGAAGTTATAACTGGTACTTTTGAAAATAATATCTTATACAGTATTAGGTTGTTTGTGCCTCATGCTGACAGGACACCGCTTGCACAGTAGAGCTTTCTAAAGGTTCTTGCTTTCACTGCGCGCATTTTTATTGCCCCATGCAATAAGCCAGCTTGACACCTGTTGGAGGTTTTATGCTCACCTCATATTTATCGTCGCAGCGCTGATCTTGTTTTTGAATCATAAATTGTATTAATAAAAATTTAACAGACGGTTTCTGTCCTGTTTAACATCCTACCTGTTCAGCAAAGGAAGAAAATGGACTTTTCCTCGCAAACTGACATTTTTGTTTAAAACACCCTGAGGTACTGTGGCACCGGGGATTTCCGCATCTTTAAAAGCATCTTTATCAGTCGAGGTTCTGTAAGTAAGACGCATTTATGAGAGCTAAATAAAACTATTTTTCTACATAAAAGAAAAAAAAGAGAAAGATTTAAAGCACGCTTTTGCTGTAATAAAATGAGTGCACGCTGCCGCACACGAAAGACGTCCCGGTGCGGATGGATGCGTGAGTCCGCGCAGTAGGTGTGTGCTGTGCGTTCATGTCAGTAAGTGGAGCTTCATGGATCACTTGCTGGATCATCTCACCTTCATGAAAGCGCAGCCCAGATGTCCCTCACGAATCAAAGTCTCGATTCTGCGATGCTGGACCCAGATAACAGCTGTGCGCGGACCCGACCTCCCAGCCCGAACAGTGGCAGCATCTCAAGCATCATCCCAGCATCTCCGGCAGAAGCTCGTCTCCAGTGCAGAGGGAGGTGATGCTCATGAGGAAGGAGGAGTCCCTGCACCATGACTGATGCTCACCGTCTGCCTGTATCTGCCAAGCAACTCCCCCCCAGTGGAGGACGCTGGAGAGCGGAGAAACTTTCCTGCGACGAAGTTCTTCATCCAGAACCTCATGGACTCGAAGAGAGACTCGAACCCTGAACGGCCGCACAGCCCGGCTTCTCGAAATTCTGAAAAATGTCAAAATAACGGACTGACAGTGGGTTAAACCAGCACTTCTCACGGACCGGTTTTCAGTAATATAGTTTTGAGTAAAACTGCAAAGTAAATGTTGTTTACAACGCAGTCGCATCTCATCGAAATTTATTTATTTTTTTATTTTATGCGAACGAACCCCAAATTATTTGTTTATTTGTTTATACATTTCATTTCTGGAAAAAAAGAACCCCAAAATAAAAATCCGCTGGTGACCAACTGTTCTGAGCACAGCACGAGTCAGAAGACCCATTTGGAAAAATTTACCTTGTTTTACCACAGTAACGTGAAGGCAGCACTGCATCAATGACACAGCAGTCAGAGAAACCCTGTATTCTTTAATCTGTTCACACACACCGTTAAAATATATGACAGAATGCACACTGGAGAAACCAGTTAAACAGTCTCCTGTCTGCCCAGTCTGCCCAGCTGTGTTTGCAAAAAGTGATTTCCAAATAGAAAACAAAAGTTGGGATTGTTTCTGTTGAACAATACTAGTACGTTTTGCTAAATCTATTCAAAAAATTTGAATAGTGAGGCTTTCAAGTCTGATATTCATGCCAAAAAACAGTTGGTGAAGTTGAAAAAGTGGTGAAGGTGACAATAGGTTGTGTGCTTGTGATTTATCTACTTGGTTTCTTGACCCAATTTATTGGCCAACTGCACAAAAAGCTATCTGAGCAGATTTTGACTTCAAGATGGTTTTCCAGCTACAAGTGCAAATTAAAGTGAATTTAAAATGTTGTCAATTTCAGTCAGTTAAGAAAAGTTTTAAAAATGCAAGCTCTGACTTAAAATGTTTTTGTGTTTCATGCAGTTATTTTTAAAAGCAGTTTTCTTTGTATTCACTTGGGTGTTTTCCACATGGAGGCTAATGAAAAAGATAAACATGATGGTCTTTGAGATTTAGAAGAAACCTTTTCCTTTCTCTGTTAACAGCTGTAGCCCAGTCAGGATTATTTACTCTGAAATAATTCTTCTACCAAAAATATTAAAAGCAAGTGGATTTCTAGCAGAAGAAATGTTAAACTAATGTATAAAAGTTAGAATGCTTATGAATGCAAGTTAAGGGGACATTTAGTTTCATTTGCCAACAAAATTGCTGGGATGAAATTGACCACAGTGACTTCCATTAAGCAAACAGCCTGTATCGCTAAGGATTTAGTCTGAAAGAAAGTGACTTTGACCGTGCAATATTTCCTCTGTGGCCATTTTCCTAGCATCTATTTGCAGTTACAGTAAATATCATGGTGGGAAATTGTTGCAGATGAAATGGAAAGAAATTCTGATAAGAATTTGCTTTATGTGATAAATCTAGTGTTGAGACAGAAAACCACTGATTTATTGCATTCAAGACCCACCCAGGTCCTTGGCTCTTTACTCATGTAGATTACTTAGTCGAATTGATTATAAATTAGACTTCACAAATATAAGTGTGTGTGTGTGTGTGTGTGTGTGTGTGTGTGTGTGTGTGTGTGTGTGCCCGCAAAAGCATTGACAGCTGATGTTACTGGGGGTTTTACAGGGAAACAAGTGTTGCCAGCCTGTAAGAGCTCAATAGATGTTTCAAATCATCTGTAGCCAAGTCCCAGATTCATGGTACAAAACATCAATAAATTTCAGCTCATACAACATAGGAATTAACCATACAAACATACACACAGACACATAAGTGGCCTTTATTTAAACAGATCCTTGATCCAAAATAGCAAACACTGACTACAACCTCTTTAGCAATAAACCAATTTTTCAAGTTTTTCAGGAGTGATTTTCCATTCATTCAGCCAACAGCTGCAGCATCGGCAGCAACTGTATATTTATGAACTGGTGTGAAATATTTACAAATAGCTGTTTAAATAAGGGATTCATTTTATTTAGCTTGGTCAGGGTTTAAAAATACAGTTGTCTTCCTGCTGTCACCCCAGGCAAGGTGTTTAGGCTGAGCTGGTTCAGTGAAACATCTGGCTGCAAAAATGGACAAAGTAGCTTCAACCTGTGTCGCTTGCTTTAAATAAAATTGTTTATAAAACATCTAAATTGATTTCAATTAAAGAAATGACCAGACCAGGGATAAAAAGGCTGGAGGGCGAAGGCTGCTGCCTGGCCTGCTGTGCCCTAGATGGAGAGCTCGGGGGAATTAGCATCTCTTTGTGAACATGAAAAGCTTATTTGTGACATTTTTACACCCTTTGCAGAATTCAGACTAAAAGTCAGGTGGATGCTTGCAGTTTCGTCGCTGTCTGGCTGTTGAATATCTGCCTTGTATGAGGAGGGAGTGAACTGATTTGGACTGGGAGCAGCAAGGCCCAAGATTCTCAAGATTCCAGCCCATATTAATGGCAGTCATAAACCACCATATCACACTGGTAGCAACATATTAATCTCATCTGGTTAGCATTTCACAGCGAGACACATGATATGCTTCTCTTCGCTTATCCATCGTTTCATTTGGGCTGCTTTGACAGCCTCAACGTTTCTACCTGCGCGAGTTGGATGGACCCAGGGAGTTCCATCTGTGAATACCTTTTCGGTAAACACAAGAATTACAGGAGTTCAGCTGTCATTTGATTCAGGGAATTGTATGCAATATTTAAAAGGAAATATAAGTATATTTCAATCGAACAGGGTTAGGAAAAAAAGCAAGACTATCTATCCATCTATCTATCTATCTATCTATCTATCTATCTATCTATCTATCTATCTATCTATCTATCTATCTATCTATCTATCTATCTATCTATCTATCTATCTATCTTCCTGACAAGTGGACATGTTTCTGGTTTGGCAGTAGTCGGCTGGGTGCGTGCTGTCTGTGAGTGACTCTCTCTCCTTTCTTTTTCATTTTTACTTCCTTGTTTAATTATCGGTGTTTGTGCAAGCACTTTTCGAGTGTAAAGAGGACACGATAGCAGCTAAGCTGCTATGGTGGCATCTAAGGGTGTGCCAGATGGCTTGTTGCCACATAGCTTCTCAAATGTTTTGAGAAGGCACGCCGTGAAGTTGGTAGTCGAACCAACTGTCTCCGTGGATGCTTGTGTTACGGCAGTTGGAAGGGTGGTGGGCTGGAAGAACGTGAGGTCGGCGTCTCCCGTGAATAAAGCAATCGTAGGGTTTTAGACGCCAAAGCGCTTGCTGCCCTCACTTATCAAACAGGGCTTAGTGATTAATGGTGCGCTGGTCTCAGTCTTGCTGCTGTCGGCCCCCACGCACAAAGTTATTATTTCGAATGTCACTCCTTTCTTAAGCAACAAAATCCTGCAACGTGAACTACGCAGATATGGTGACATAATGTCTCAAATTACGACGATACCGCTTGTCTGCCGCTCCCCTGAACTAAGGCACGTAGTCTCTTTCAGGAGGCAACTTTATATGATTCTAAGTAACCCAAACAAAGAACTTAATGTGGCCTTAAAATTTCGAGTGGAGGGTTCAGAGTATGTGGTGTTTGTGAGTTCTGAGCTGATGAAATATTTCA
Source organism: Heterotis niloticus (assembly GCA_018136845.1). Classification (NCBI taxonomy): domain Eukaryota; kingdom Metazoa; phylum Chordata; class Actinopteri; order Osteoglossiformes; family Osteoglossidae; genus Heterotis; species Heterotis niloticus. Next base: position 7,712,176 of record CM030890.1, read on the forward strand.
ATTGTGGAAAGGAAGGCCACAAGGCTGCCGACTGTAAAAAACTAAAACATTTACTTAAGTGATGCGTAAGGCAGAGAGAGTGATGAAGAGGACGAGGATGAGCTGGTTGATAGTGAGAGTGAATTGTGTGATAAGGAAACTGAGGAGCTGAATGGAGCCTGTTGAAGGTATAACTGTTGCAGAAGACTCAAGAAAGGATCACGGAGAAGATAATGGAACTGTGCTGGATGAGGCTGGTGATAAACCTGTACCTGTGCCCAGCGTCCCAGGTGAAGGTCCTCGCAGAAGGGCAAACAGCTGAGACGGAGGAGGCATCCACTACTAAGGCGGCAGACACCTGTAGTGGTCGAACTGACAAAAATATTAGTTTGTTCCCAAATGAAGGGTGCAGAAATGATATAACAGGAGACGGCACGTCTCCGAGTGGCACAGAACTGCCCACTGATACGTCCAATAAAGTTATTAATGAAGGCACCTCTGGCTTGGGTTTAGAGTTTGACCAAAACCTCACTAACAGCAGTAAAGAAGTGAAAGCAGCGAAGAGAGCAGCAGTGAGTGGGGTGAATATGATGGATGTGAGTGTGGCTGTAAGGAGGCTTCATATGGGGCTTCTAGGAAAAGGAAAGAGGGAGTGGAATCCACCACGGGTGCAAAGAAAAGTTTACTGCTGGGCAGCTCGTCCAAAAAGCAAACTAAGCCAGATAAAAAGAGGGACTTTGTTGACAGTGACGAAAGTGAGGGGGGTGAAGGGGAAAGCGATTCAGACACGTCAGGCAGGAACCTTTCAATATCAGGTTCATGGATTAAAGGAGGGTACAGCATTAGCAGCATCAGACAGTTTTTAGATTATGTGCAGGGAAAGAGGGGCATTCAGGTCCAAGATCACTTTCCTGACCTTGATCTCTTTCAGAGCTCAGCAAGACATATTATGAGCAATGCTGTTAACTTAGGGATGACACCAAAGGAGATGACCAGATTAATGCTGGGCACTGCACTCAAGAGAAAGAACCTTTTTATTTCTGGTGCACTTTCTGTTTTTTTGTTTACTGTATAACCATGGGTAACTTACGTGTGGGCACAATAAATGTTAAAGGGTGTCGGAGTAACATAAAGAGAAGGTTGATTTTTGATCTATTAAAACAAAAGCATGTAGATGTGGGCTTTCTACTATAAGAGTCAGGATCACTAGGTGCAATCGTAGAGACATATAATTTGGTCGATGTATGGTGCACTCATTTTCCTTCTGCCTAACAGTTCACTTGGTTGAAAAGGAGCAAAGGGCATCTTTCTATGGCCTGTTTAGATCATTTTTTGGTCCCAAGCATCAAGTCAACCTCATAACTGACACTTGTATCACGCCTGTCACTTTTTCTGGTCATTCCCTGGTTTCTGTTAATTTTCTCCTCCCATCTCCACAAAAATACAAATCTTACTGGCACTTCAATACAACTCTGCTTTAAGATGCTCATTTTATTCAGTGTTTTCAGTTTTTTTGACAATGGAGGTCTTCCAACCTGTGCTTTTGAGTACCTGAGGCAATGGTGGGATGTGTCCAAGGTGCAGATCAGGTAGTTCTGTCAGCAGTATACCGAACACGTTACCAAGGCCTATGTTTTAAAGGTGAGGAAGTTCGAGGAGGAGATCACTGAGAATCACCAAACACTTCTAAATGGCTGCTCCAAAGATTTACTACAAAATTTAAATTCAAAGAAGCAAATGCTGCAGGCTTTATTGGAGCTCCGAGCTCACGGAGCATTCATACACTCACATTTCCAGCAATTAAATCATGTCGATGCTCCAACAAAATTTTTCTTTGCTTTGGAGAAAAAAAGACAAGGAAAAATTATTCATTTCCTTTTAAAAGATACTGGAGAGGAGCTGAGAGAACCTGAAGACATCTGAGACTTTGTTTTTGAATGAGCAGGTCACCTTTTCCACTTCATCCACTTTTCTCAATGAAGTGCTTCACATCTCTGAGGATTCTGCACAATTTTTTGACAGTGATCGCACTTTTCAAAAATTAACAATTGCACTTGAAGGACTTAATACAGAAAAGACTCCTGGGGTATGGATGACAAGTGTGCCTTTTGTGGGGAGAAGGAGACAGTTTACCATTTATTTTTATATTGTACAAGATTGAAAAATTTGTTTTCTTGTTTTCATGAATTATGTTGAAAATTGATGTAATTTTTAATGATCAGGAATGTATTTGTGGTTTGAAATATAACAAGAAATCAAAATCAAAGCTTCAACTGTTACATTATTTATTTGGACAAGAAAAGCGATACTCAAAAGTCGTAATAACAAGCAACCTGGTACACTACCAGATAGGGTGCTATTTGTTTTCAAAGTTTACATTACTGCGAGGGTAAAACTGGAATATACATATTATAAAATGCTATGTAACACTGAACAATTTGGAAAAGTGTGAGGAGTGAAGGAAGTGCTGTGCTTCATTGTTGAAGGGCAGCTTAAAAATAATTTGTAGTAACACTGAATGTCCAATATTTTGTAGAAAGTTTTAGGAGCTGGAGTAACATTGAAAGATTTAATAATGTCATTTAGTCACTTTGGATTTTGGTTGCTTGTATGGAATTTGTGTTTTTTTATGTTTGAAATTTTTGGGATAGTTTTTTTCATCTACCATGTTTAAATTGAACACAAATGCTTCTATTTTTTTGTAAAATCTTGTCTATTTTGATATAATAAAGATTTTTTAAAGATAAATATCTATCTATCTAATCCAGCCGCAAGGGGATGCACAAACTAGTGCATTTCTTTGTGCCGGTCCCAAGCCCGGAAATGGAGAGGGTTGCGTCAGGAAGGGCATCTGGCGTAAAAATTTTGCCAAACCAAATATGCGGACAAAAATAGAAATTTCCAAACCGGATCGGTCGAGGCCTGGGTTAACAACGACCGCCACCAGCACTGCTAGCCGACAGAGTGCTGGCGGAAATTGGGCTACTGCTGGCCGAAGAAGGAGGAAGAGAGGAGGAAGGCATGTCCGGAGGAAGGAGAAGAGGAGGAAGGTTAAGAGAGTGGACGTGAGGATAGGAACTTTGAATGTTGGTAGTATGACTGGTAAAGGGAGAGAGCTTGCTGATATGATGGAGAGAAGGAAGGTTGATATATTGTGTGTGCAAGAGACCAAATGGAAGGGGAGTAAGGCTAGGTGCATCGGAGGGGGGTTTAAACTGTTTTACCATGGTGTGGATGGGAGGAGAAATGGGGTAGGGATTATCCTGAAGGAACAGTATGTCAAGAGTGTCTTGGAGGTGAAGAGAGTGTCTGACAGAGTGATGGTTATGAAACTGGAAATTGATGGTGTGATGATAAATGTTGTTAGTCCATATGCCCCGCAAGTTGGGTGTGAGATGGATGAGAAAGAAGAATTCTGGAGTGATATGGATGAAGTGGCAAAGAGTGTACCTGAGGGAGAGAGAGTGGTGATTGGAGCAGATTTCAATGGACATGTTGGTGAAGGAAACAGAGGAGATGAGGAGGTGATGGGTAGGTATGGTGTCAAGGAGAGGAACGCAGAAGGTCAGAGGATAGTGGATTTTGCAAAAAGGATGGACATGGCTGTGGTAAACACGTATTTTAAGAAGAGGGAGGAACACAGGGTGACGTACAAGAGTGGAGGAAGATGCACATAGGTGGACTATATCTTATGCAGGAGGGCCAGACTGAGGGAGACTGTAGACTGTAAAGTGGTGGCAGGGGAAAGCGTAGTTAGGCAGCATAGGATGGTGGTTTGTAGGATGACATTGGAGATCAAAAAGAGAAGGAGAGTGAGGGCAGAACCAAGGATCAAATGGTGGAAGTTGAAAAAGGAAAACTATAAGGTGGAGTTCAGGGAGGAATTAAGACAGGCACTGGGTGGCAGTGAAAAGTTACCAGTGAGCTGGACATCTACAGCAGAAGTGGCAAGGGAGACAGCTAGAAAGGTGCTTGGTGTGACATCTGGACAGAGGAAGGAGGACAAGGAAACCTGGTGGTGGAATGAGGAAGTACAGGAGAGTATACAGAGGAAGAGGCTGGTGAAGAAGAAGTGGGATAGACAGAGAGATGAAGAATGTTGACAGGAGTACAAAGAGATGAGGCATAGGGCGAAGAGAGAGGTGGCAAAGGCTAAAGAAAAGGCGTATGGTGAATTGTATGAGAGGTTGGACACTAAGGAGGGAGAAAAGGACCTGTACCGATTAACTAGGCAGAGGGACTGAGCTGGGAAAGATGTGCAGCAGGTTAGGGTGATAAAGGATAGCGATGGAAACATACTCACAAGCGAAGAGAGTGTGTTGAGCAGATGGAAGGAGTACTTTGAGGGGTTGATGAATGAAGAGAACGAGAGAGAGAGAAGACTGGACGATGTAGGGATTCTGAATAGGGGAGTGCAATGGATTAGCAAGGAGGAAGTTAGGACAGCTATGAAGAGGATGAAGAATGGAAAGGCTGTTGGCCCAGATGACATACCTGTGGAAGCATGGAAGTGTTTAGGAGAGAGGGCAATGGAGTTTTTAACCAGATTGTTTAATGGAATCTTGGAAAGTGAGACGATGCCTGAGGAGTGGAGAAGAAGTGTACTAGTACCTATTTTTAAGAATAAGGGTGATGTGCGGAGCTGTAGTAACTACAGAGGGATAAAATTGATCAGCCATAGCATGAAGTTATGGGAAAGAGTAGCGGAAGCTAGGTTAAGAAGGGAGGTGACCATTAGTGAGCAGCAGTATGGCTTCATGCTGAGAAGGAGTACTACAGATGCGATGTTTGCTCTGAGGGTGTTGATGGAGAAGTACCGAGAAGGTCAGAAGGAGTTGCATTATGTCTTCGTGGACTTAGAGAAAGCATATGACAGGGTACCTAGAGAGGAGCTGTGGTATTGTATGAGGAAGTCGGGTGTGCCAGAAAAGTATGTAAGAATGGTACAGGATATGTACAAGGACAGTATGACAGTGGTGACGTCTGCGCTAGGAGTGACGGATGCTTTCAGGGTGGGGGTAGGATTACATCAAGGATCAGCTTTGAGTCCTTTCTTGTTTGCAATGGTAATGGACAGGTTGACAGATGAGATCAGACAGGAGTCACCGTGGACTATGATGCTTACGGATGACATTGTGATCTGTAGTGAGGGTAGGGAGCAGATTGAGGAGACCCTGGAGAGGTGGAGATATGCTCTAGAGAGAAGAGGAATGAAGGTCAGTAGGACTAAGACAGAATTCATGTGCATAAATGAGAGGGAGGACAGAGGAATGGTAAGGATGCAGGGAGTAGAGTTGGCGAAGGTGGATGAATTTAAATACTTGGGATCAACAGTTCAGAGTAACGGGGAGTGTGGAAGATAGGTGAAGAAGAGAGTGCAGGCAGGGTGGAGTGGGTGGAGAAGAGTGTCAGGAGTGATTTGTGACAGAAGGGTACCAGCAAGAGTGAAAGGGAAGGTCTATAAGATGGTAGTGAGACCAGCTATGCTTTATGGGTTGGAGACGGTGGCACTGAGCAAAAGACAGGAGGCAGAGCTGGAGGTGGCAGAGTTAAAGATGTTAAGATTTGCATTGGGTGTGACGAGGATGGACAGGATTAGAAATGAGTATATTAGAGGGGCAGCACAGGTTAGACGGTTTGGGGACAAAGTCAGAGAGGCGAGATTGCGTTGGTTTGGACATGTGCAGAGGAGAGATGCCGGATATATCGGGAGAAGGATGCTAGGGATGGAGCTGCCAGACAAGAGGAAGAGAGGAAGGCCTAAGAGGAGATTTATGGATGTGGTGAAGGAGGACATGCAAGTGGTGGGGGCGACGGAGAGAGATGCAGAGGACAGGAGGAAGTGGAAGCTTTTGATCCACTGTGGCGACCCCTAACGGGAGCGGCCGAAAGAAGAAATATCTATCTATCTATCTATTGACTACTTTTTGCACAACTTCTCATCCATGTTAATGTATATATAGTATGATTTAAAATATTTTTTTTATCTTGATAACCCCCAAATCATCTTCTGCCTCCTTTCTTTGCTTTTTTATTTTACATAAACAACATAATGATAATGTTGTATCTGAGAACATCACAAAGTGATACTGAAATACAGTTAATGCCCAGTTACCCTTAAATAAAGATTTTGGTTTGCAATCTGTATTCTTTTTATCAATAAATTCAAACATGAACTAATTTAATGCTTTCTAACTAACATACAGTATATGGACAAGTATTGTCCCAGTCTAATGTCCCGGTCTTTGAATAGAGTCCTGAATTTATTATACATACATTAATAAAAAAGTGAGAAATTAATTGTGCCAATGTTATATCCCAATGTGTTCCTACTGTGTTTGTTTGTCGCTTTACAGGTGTCCAACTACCACTGGTCCTTCACCCTGCCAATCATCATTATTGATGACATCACCACAAACCTCCCAGCCAATGAAAATGAAGGCGGAGAGGGATTGGACTCTGGAACTTCTGTACTGAGGTTTCTGTTGCTTTTTCTGATTTTGCTTTTTCTTCTGTGGGGTTTGCCTGATCGTGTTTATGCTTGTTTTGTATTTGCTTGTGTTTTTCTGCTTGTCTGTCTGTGTCTTCCCTATTCCAGCCCCATACCTGTCACCCAAGTTATTTGTATGAACTTAGTGTTAACTGACTTGGGGTGGCAAGTGGACAGGTAAGAACATTGAGTGACACACATGTGGGTTTGTTTTTTGATGTGTACACCACTCTAGGTAAGAATTGAGTGTCAGCTGTGTATGTTTGGTTTGGGTAGTAAGTGAAGGGCAATTGTAAGTGTAGGGCATCATTAGGCACTGGAGAAGCGCTTCTTTTTTTTTTGTTTAGTTAGTTAGGACAGTCTTCTCTGCCTTAACCAGTTTTGTTTGGTTTTGATCTATTCTTTAATTCCACTCATGTTCCTTTCCCCATGTGTCTATGTATTTGTAGAATATTATACTGCATGTTTTGCTTTTTCTCCCAGTATCACACCTCTCGCCCATGTATATAGTAAATCGTTGGTGCACCCAACATGAAACCCATTGTTCCCCCATGTTTGCTCATTTTTCTTGTCCCCATCCAAGCCACTGCTACTCATGCAAGTTGATGTTACACCTCTTTACCCCTAGACACCTTGGATGGACAATGAAAGATTTTGACAGGGTGAACATCAGTTGTGATGGATTTGTTAAGGTTATCTGGAGTACTCTGTATCTGGTAGTCCAGCTACTGGAGGTTCACACTCAGATGGTCCACTAATGGTGGCTTCTTTTACACACTGAACTTTCTTTTTCTGTGGATCTGGTGCTGTCTCAGCAGGTCACTCTTTGTTCTGACTGTTCTCCCCATGCCTGTGCCTGTGACATCACTCTCTATGACAGCATCATCACTGGTGTGGAGTCAGTGAGCTGACAGGGGCTCACGTTTCTGTAATACAAGTAAAACAAAGAAAATCCCCTGCAGCTCTTTATCTGCATTGATATGGAAAAACATCCTTTGAATTTTTTTTTTTATATTATAGAAATTTTAATGAATTGTATTTGCCCCTTTGAAGAACAATGGAGCTGGTAGTACTGGTACCTCACAGCTTCTGGTTTGAAAATGAATTACATTTGAAATTTGAAAATGAGTTATGGATTACATTTTACAGTGTACGGTGGTTGCATATTTATTTGCGATTCCTACCACAGTCCAAATATATGTTTAAGGTGAATTCTGTTTTTGTTTTGTGTTTCTGACAGAATGTTTGTGTGTGGTACCAGTGTGATGGACTAGCATCCTGCTCAGGATGTATCTATGTTGCCTCACTTTCTATGCTTCTAGAATAAACTCTGTGCTCCCTGAACCCTCCAGTGGGAAAGCCAGATGCGTGGACTATGTTGTGTTGCACTGATTCATGACGTACATGTGGGAGAGGTGAATGTTTCTCTATGCAAAAAGATGTGCAGAATATGCACAACAACTGAGGATAGTAATACCCCAAATTGACGCTGCCTGGTTTAGCTGTGATTTGCTGTAGTGCTTATGCTATAACTTTATAGCCCTCACTGGCATTGCATGACTACTCTCTTTGTAATTAATACTGCCATAATCTTCATTATTATTTATCTGTACATGTGGGCAGTGCGTTGTCTGCATCCTTCTTTGCACACTGCCCCCCACCCAACCCACAGTTGCTTGGTTCTGGCAAGTTTGGCACAAGATGTACAGAGCCTGCCATAATGTTTGGGACAAAGCCACATTTTTTCCTTGATTTACTCCTCTGCTCCACAGTTTTACATTTGTAATAAAACAATTCACATGAAATTAAATTGGACAGTCTCTGGATTTTTATTAAAGGTTTTTTTCATACATTTTAGTTTCACCATGTGGATATTACAGTACTTTTTATAATTGGTCTCCCCATTTCAGGACACCTAAAAATTTGGGATGTAGCAATGGTCTATAAGTTAAAATTGTCAGGTTCAGTACTTTTTTGCACATCCTTTGCATGCAGTAATTGCTTGAAGTCTGCAGTTCATATCCAGGTGCTGAATATCTTCTCTGATAATGCTCTGCCAGGCCTCTACTGCAGCCACTTTCTAGGTTTTGTGTCCTGAGCACTAACTGGGGTGTTACAGTATAAAGTCAAAGTCAACATTTTATCTCCATTCACTGGGTGGCAGTTTTTGCTATTGTTTGTACCCCACTCATGCAATAAAAATCAGCAAGCACAGTAATCCATTCACCTCACCCACATCATGAGGGTTAGGGGCTCAGGCCCCCATAGACGAGCAAAACGGGCATGCAAGCGTAGTGAAGTAAAGCCCAGCTGAGATCTGACCAGTTTTAGGACAGTTTTAAAGATATTTGGGATAATCATATATTAAGGTCAGCGTTAAGTAAAAAGCAGCGCAAACATCCCAAAAAAATCCCATTTAATTGTTTGTTGCCGATCTGCGAAAAATCGAAGCCGTGATGTGGGAGAGCTTCTTAATCTAAAGTAACTTAGAATATTTTGCTGTTTACGTTGATTTACTCATACAGAGCAGAGTAGCTTTTACATGAGCAGTTTAGAATAAGTACAGTCTGTCCTGGATTTACCAGACCTTGATTTTGGATTTTACTGACTGTCAGAAATATTTTCAAGAAAAAGTAGAAAAAGTTGATAAAATATATATAAAAACTATTTTTAAACAATGTAAAGGAAATATTTCAATGCATGTACTAAATATTCCTTTCTTGACCCATTTTTCCATGTGGTAACTTTCCTCAGAGTCAGGCCTCCTACCAGAGGTCTGGGAGTATTTTTGCAGTGCCTAGGAATGTGCTCTTCTGGACTTAAACTGATGTTGTCATTCCAGGGGTCTGATGGAGCTACTCTTCCAGTTTAGGAGTCACAGCCCAAGTGCTTCTATAACCAGTGGGACCACCTCGGTTTTCACCTTCCACATTCTCTCCAGGTCCTCTCTCAGTGCCTTGAATTTGTCCTGCTCCTCATAATCCTTCTTTCTGATGTTTTTATCACTTGAAATGACCACATCTATCACCTTCTGTTTTCTCCACCTTATCTATTACCACTATAATTATGAGAGCTTGCCCATCTGTAATTGGATTCAATATCCCACTTGCCAATGAACTATCTTGAATCTGCAGTATTTGACAAAGACCTTGTATTCTGGGTGATGGTTGAGCTGCTATGACTCTTTTTGTTCTTGTCATGCTCATATTAGGAAGTTGGCAGGTGCAGTGTTAGTAGTCTTGTTTGAGGACTTTTATTAAATAGTGGTGGCATTCCTGGAGTGGTGTGTGTGTGTGTGTGTGTGTGTGTGTGTGTGTGTGTGTGTGTGTGTGTGTGTGTGTGTGTGTGTGTGTATACACCACCCAACTGTTAGTACGTGAAGGCAGTGAAGCACTCCCTAATCTCCTTCTGGTTTCTTTCTGACCGAGCTATTTCGGCACCTCATTCATTGCTTTCTGTATATAATTCATTGTATGTATATATGTATTGTATGTATTTATCTATGTATCAATTACAGTGTTGACTTCATTTTATTTTATTAGACACATTACATGGTTATTAGACATTAGATTATGGTACAGATATGTTACTATACAACATAGTTCAGTACTACACAGCAACGTTGGTAAAAAAAGGGCTGTATCACAATGACAGGCACTGCAACAGGAGGTGGGATTTATGTCTGGGGTCTTAAAGTTGAATGTAGTGTAGTTAAAAAATTCAACAAACCCCTCAGTTTTTGTGTTGTAAGTTATCTCTAGGGGTGCAGTGGTAGTCTGTACACCACACAACCTTAGCGTGCAGAGTGCATATTGTAGAACAGAGGATACCTTTAACGCTAAGGAAAATCTCAAACATTGCTTCTTTTTTATAAATGCATTATTTAAACTTCAGCCTTAGCACAAACAAGTTGTAAGGATGTTGGGAGCAGCTGGCTTGGCCAACATGGGTAGTCACCTGCAAGTAAGTTTGTCGGGTTCTGACAGCTGTTACAGCAGTCAGCTGCACTAATTTTGTGAACCATTATTGCGTGCTTTAAATAACTGTTTGTCAAAATCTCCCTGAAATTTTCTGCCATTATTCTTTGGTTTGGGGTAAATGAGTTTGATATTGCCATTTTAAAATCATACAGGCACAGAGATCTGAGCTGAATCCTTCATTGTCCACATTTTATGTTCTTGTAGATATTTATATCTCAAAAATGGCGTTTGCACTAGAGACAAGAGATTAACAAAGTGCTCAGTTACGCTGTTGTGATTCTCCTGCCACAAAGTTGTTTTTCACCTTAACACTGATGGACTGTACTTTTATAAATTGGCCATTTACATGTCCAGCCTCAGGACAGGATTGGGCATCATGTTGGCAACTGCTATTAATTGTGTAGCACATTTTTATTTTTTCCTCTTTTGCATCTGGTTGGTTCTTCTCTTTTATGGCCCCTGAGCCAATGGATGTTGCACATCTCTGCTTGCGGATCACTGTGCACCCATAATACTCATAAGAAGGAAAGACAAAAGATGCTTGTTTAAGGTGATCCTATAGCCGGAGGGATGCAGGCATGAGCTGCTGCATTGAAATGAAATGCTGAGTGAAGGCATGCTGGAGCAAGCCTGGCTATTTTGGTGGTGTTCCTGCAAATCTAGGGTTTCACTTTATAGGATATTGACTCTGATCCATGCGGTCATTGTAAGTGCAGCATAAAAGAGCCTAATACGTTATACAGCCGATTTGGTTGGCATGACTGCAGCAGGCATAATACAAGAAAGATGTTTCTTTATAGGAATTATATTTTGTGACAGCCTGTGAAGCTTAAAGTACAGAGTTTTGGTAGGCTTGTCCACCACCCATTAAGGGGAAACTGAATGTTTTTAAGCATTTTTCTTTCTGAAAATGCATGAACTTCTCAAGCTGATGAACATAGTACACCTTGCACTTCCAGTGGAGGATTTGGGAAGGCGATGGAGCTCCCCAGAAAGAGTTCCTTTTGCTTGAGATATTATCATAAGATTCATGGACTGCAACGTGAAGAAAGCGGAATGCTTCCAGCAGACCGTACCATTTCGCTTCTTCAGTGTCACGATGCCGTTCGGTGGAGTCTACTAGGGAAACCTGGAGGAGATTTGTGGAAAATGATGCACTTTCTGTTTTGCATCAGTAAAATAATGATGCTGTAACACAACTCTGAATTTGCATTGTTGGGTTTGCTTCAGCGGGGGCCTTTGCACCACTCCTGAAGGAGTTTGCTGACAGACTGGAAACCGGTAAGGAATTGTGAATTGAGTTAGGTAATTGGAATCATCTCAAGAAGTTTTGGGCTCCAAAGACCTTACAGGGAATATTTGTCTTTGGCACCCGCCCACAAAATCTTTTTCATTAATGGCAGCATTGGCTGTCTTTAGCAATGAGGGACAGCAAAAGTATCTTTCCATTGGCAGCAGAGAGTCAAGATGTTGGCCAAGGTAATGCACAATTTAGCATTGGTAGGTGTGAATGTCTCCTGTGGTGCTCACAGACAAGGAGGATGCTGGCATTCTTGATTTTAGGAAGGCAAAAAAAGATTTTGTACATTTTACCAGGAGAAATAAGAGGTGAAGGGAGGAAGGGCAAAAGGTGCTCAGAACACTGGGAACCCAAGGTGACCCCTCCTGCCAAATCCAACCAATGTGCATTATAGCCATGCGTACCCTCTTTTAGAGTTATAGTTTTACATATTAGAACATATCTAATTCTCATCTATCCTCACCCAGTCAGATTAAATCCGTTGTCATGTGACAAATTGCACATAATATATTTTACTTTGTCATCATTTACTTCACCAAATGTTAACATCAAGATGTCGTGTGGGGGAAAAAAATAGCTCATTCTTTCAGTTTTAATACTAAGAGGGAAATCAGAACCATGTGCTGATGATCAGGCATACAACACCAGCTGACCTTCTGGAAGTGCCAGCACTTATTTTAGAAAGTACTGTAGAAACTGATAACTTGACTTGATTTGTATTAAGCCAACATGCCCAACACAAAATATATTGCTGGTGAGCTCAGAGAAGCAATTGTTGCTGTTCAGCAGTCTGGGAAGGGTTGTAAGAGTGATTTCCAAACAATGTGGAGCCCATCTGGAAGAGAGTAAATCATCATTTAAATACATTTTTTTGTAACTGTGTTTTATATTTGGGGAGCACTGTGGTTCATCAGATAGCAGTGCAGTCTTCTAACACCTGGACTGTTTTAGCGGAGGTTCCAATTTGTCTCAGTCTGTGTGAAGTTTAAATGTTTGTGTTTGTGTGTGTTTTCTCCAGGTGGTCTGGTTTACTTCCATAGTCCAAAGACAAGTGTTCCAAGCTAATTTCTCAGTATAACCTGGCCACAGTGTATGAGTGTGTTTGTGGCTTTTATAGATGAACTGACATTCTGTCCAACTTGTGCCACCTATTCTATTGCCCAGGAATTCCTGGATAAAGCTATGGACCTCTTGCCACCTCTAATAAAGGCAAGAAATTAATGTGAGTTAGTGTCTTATTTTTAATTGTAAATTGAAAAGACCTCTGAAATATGGCTGGACAAAATTGTTGCACATGGGTTGTGTGTGGTGTTTTTATGCTCTTCCCATGTTTGCATGGGATTGCATTAGTTTTCTCCAACAGTCCAAATGCATTTTTGAGATGAAATGGTGAACCTAAATTGGGGACAGCAGTAGTTTATGTTCGTGTATGTGTTTGCCAGGATGTACCCTGCCTCATGCTGTGTACTTGCAGGGTAGACTCTGGAACACTGTGAACATGGATGAATATGGTGGAGTGGAATGGTCACAGTAGTAAGATGTTTACTGTCATCTGGCGATTTCAATAAACACAATCATGTTCAACAAACACTGCACCTGCCAGACAACTAGCATCATTGCAGATCCCTCCCACCCCTCCCATGGACCGTTTACCCACATGCTGTCTGGCAGAAGTTACTGGAACATCAGTACCATCACTGCAACAGTTTCTTTCCTCAAGCAGTCAGGCTGCTCAACTCCTTGCTGTCCCCCCACTCCCCCAGTGTCTGGACTGATCCCTGAGCACTCCATGCCCCTTATACCTTCCCGACAATGGAGTTTACATGCATGTATGTCTTTTTAGAAAATTGTTCTATACCTGTTTATGAACACAGTCACTTTACAGATGTTTAAATGTTCACATAAAACCTCTATATAAAAGACATTGTTCATTGCTGCAGGTTTACAACAACTATGTCAGCCACAGCTAACCCTGTGTATTTTTGTATTTATTGTTTTTGCACTATGATGTCATTTTCTTTGTTTTGTTTAACTGCTTGGATGTAGCACCATGGGCCTCAATGAAACAGTATTTTAACCTTACTGTATTTTGATATATGGATGGGCTGACAATAAACATCTCTTGAGTCTTGATATGCCCCACTGTGCTATCTGTAACAATGTCACAAACACAAGCCATGCACACAACATGCTGATCAAACACACTATTGTTTTACACCACAATGAACAGCCAATGGGCCTTAAAATCAATGCTTTAGCTACAGGCATTGAGACTATTCTGCTCTACCACTGTGTTGCCACTGTTGTTACATCCCTGTATAGGTCTGCTGTCTGCTGTTGGTTCTGGTTCATATCCATCATCAGTCCTGCCATCACTTCCTCTATCTGGACCAATCGGCTCCAGGCTCTGCCGCTTTAAAAGCACCACCATTTCATTCAGCCCCTAGATTTCTGTCTGTTTGTTCTTGAAATTTGGAGTTTGGTTGACTAGATTGTGACTTAGTGTGCAAGTAACTAGATTTGTGGTTTGGTGTTTTGTGTGTACCTTTGAGCAATGATTTGTTGTATTTGATGTGTGTGCATTTGTATGCTTTTGTATTTTGTGTGTGAGTGTGTGTGTGTGTGTGTGTGTGTGTGTGTGTGTGTGTGTGGTTGGTTTTGTATGGAGAGCAGTGCCCTGTTCCTATTTGTGTGCTTCGCTTTGGTTTAGGTCAGTATAGTTGGTAGGAGCAGAAGACTTTATTTTGGCTTTGGCTCTTTTGTTTCCGGTTGAAAAGGTAGGTAGATCTTTTGTTTCTTCACACTATAGAATAGTTATATTTGTATATTTTCACATTATCACTAATGTACCTGACAACAAACCCTTTGCAAAAATCCCTTGGATTTTTCCGGATAACAACTATACTCAACACCCTTCCCCTTTTCCCATTTTCATGTACAGCCCCTTCACCCCTAGCACCTGACTGAGTCCAACACCAAGAAGGGGCCGTGATAGTGTAGCAGGGGTTCGGTACAGTTGCACTAATACTGCTGCTGAAATATTTACTATAACACTCTAAAATATTTGTCCTACCCTGCATACCCTAGTAAAGCAACTTATTCTGTTCACTAATACCTGTAGTACTGAAACAACAGGAAAACATTTTTTTAAAAAATCAAAGTTTTTTATGTGTTAGGGAAGCATTGTGTTCAGCCAAAATTACAGGAGCAAATGATGTCTTTACTCCATCCTACCTTCTTAGTTTGTCTCACAGCTAACAGGCAGCCAATTTACGTTCGTCTTTATGTCTTCCATCTGTTGAAAATGCGGCACTGTGGCGGTGGCTGAAAACTTAAGTGTTAAAGGCAGGTTTTCCTCTGCATGTACCTGGCATATGAAAGGTTGCTGCTTTCTGCAGACATTTAAATTATGAATGCTAAAACATTTAGTGTGTCACATTTAATTAGATTATGAGAGGTAAAACAGACAAAATTTACTTTTAAATGTGCTTTTTTACATTTCTCGATAGGCAGCTGCTTACGCTGGGTGTCTTAATGTGTACGGCCATTATAATGCACTTTAGGCTTAATGGAAGCTGCTCACCTGGAATAATTTTCCTGAATTTGATGGGTGCAAAGTATTTTTCCTTTTATGAAATACAGAAATACCTACAAAATATGGGAAACGTTGCTTGTCTCATTTGTTCATGGCAGACAGAGCAATGAATTTTACCTGAGGGTACATTTAGTTTCAATTTTCTATTGAAACTAAACTGTACTGTGCTGTTTCTGCTTATAATAATGTGTTAGCCATGTTAAATTCTGAAATGCTGTGATGTGTCCGGTCCTGGTGACGCATCCTGTCTGGAAGTGAGCAGCCATGAAGCACTTGCTACTTTTCTTGCTCTTTCAACTAAAAGTAAATTAAACAAAGGCCTACCAAAGACTTACAGAAGAATCAGAGCTCGAGTTAAACAGCTGAAAAAGAAAGCTAACATCTCCTCGTAAATTACAAACACAAAAATCAAAATTTTATGTTGGCTAAAGAAAAAATCCAAAGCAATGTCTAGCATTCGTAGTAAGAATACAGTCAGTCACAATACTGTTCCTCTAAACCCACCTGATCATTTCTTTGTTTTATATTATAGTATTGATAAATTAATACATTAAAAATACAAAACAGAAGATACCTCAAGCACTAGTTTTATCTATGCAGCGTTAAACCAAACCAAGGGTTCTGTTCAAAATAATGATTTATTTTAAAGGGAACTTAATCTTTGTAGTCTTGTTTTGTCTTCCCTCTCCTTTTTGCTAAGCTGCGTGCTTTATGTCCCTTTTTATACATAAATTTTATCAAAAAATTCCACAATCTGTACTGTGTGCTGTTTATTATTTTGCTTGCAATAACAGCATTTTAAGAATTTCTTCAAGGTTAAATTGTGTGTGTGTGTTTTTCTTAACACTAAAACTTTCTCCAGCATAAACTTTTTCCATGTGAACATGCGTAGGAATTCATTACATTCATCTTTCAACCGCCTTTTCCAAAAACGCTTTTAGTGAAAATCACCCGGGTGACAGGAGATCTATTTTTTTTCTGAGCTATTGATAAATTTTATTAACCTAATTGCAGACTTGCCACAAACATCATTCCTCCGTTCGTACACAGTCGTCTGCTGAGAATCACTCAAGCATCCTTAAGTCAAAAAGGCATCTTCTGAGACAAGAGGACTCACAGCTGCAGTATAGTTTTGGACTCTTGTCTTTTATGTACCATTTAATCTGTGAAGCCTTTACAACAGAACAATGTGATAATTTAGATATCCAGGGTGAGAAGCTTATCCATTTTGTGTGACAGCAACACGTGCATCTGCACAAGACTGACAGTTTCTCATTGTTAGGCCATGTAGTCCTTTGGTCTTCTTTATTTGTTATTCTGCTGTTCTTTGTTCAGATGTGGTAGATTTGGTTGCACGTGGTGGGGGGTTTGAATGAGATGAGCGTGTACACTGACTTCAGTAGCTTCTTCTCGCAATGTCAAGTGTCTCGCTGTCTGAGTCCAGAATGGTGTGAGAAATGAATCTGTGCTCTGCAACACATGTGACAATTAGTGACATAAGCTGTTGGCTCTCATCAGGTCACATGTGAACTGGGGTGTGACAACAGCTCAATGTTAGTGCTAATAGCTGCTGAGCAAAGGAGAAGCACAGAATGGGGAAATAGGGGAGCTAACGGAAATGCTGTTATATAAGTGTAAAAGTACAGCAGCGATCCATGGACTGGTTGAGTCTCATTAAAGTTGTGGAAAGTGTTTTTTTTTTTCAAAGGCCCCAGTTCTGTTTCAGGTGGATCAGTGGTTGTACTTTTTGTTATGTAGTGAAGGCAAGTCCCCAAAACATGGCTTTGTCCTCCATGCATTAGAGGCATGTTCTATGGACACTGAAGGTGTGCACTCCATGCATCGGAAGCATGCTTGTACAATTTCCCCTTACTAACTACAAAGGATGTTTGAAAGCAAGTGCAAGGCAATTGGTACAGAAATTCTGAAGCAGGAATAAAACAGAGAAGAAAGTGCACTTGACAAAAAGCTTCTCCTTGGCCCTTCATTACCTACTAAAAAAGCAGTTTACTTCACCAGATCAGACTGGAACCCCCTCGGTGTGCAGCGCTTGCACAGTAACTACAAGCCAAACTAAGACTTAACTGAATATATTTCACACTGCTTCATTGTTTTGTATTTGAATATTATGCCAGATATTTCACTGTCTTTTTAAGATTTTAGCATAGTGCTCTGTCGACGTTAATGCCGTATTTGATGTATGTTGTAGCTGATATACGGTATGTGCATATAATGCATTCATCAGTCTTCACTGAAGGTATGATATTGGGCTTGAAAATGAAAGCCCTCATACAATGATATTCTAATATAGACTCCAGTCACTTAAATTTAAATGTATTGTTGGAAAATATAAATTGTAAGAAAGAGACCTGAATGAATAAAATACTGCACAAATTTAGGGTATGTACCTTGTTTCAGGAAGGTAATACGATAGTGGGATTTGAACCCTGGTCTTTTGAGTGTTAGAGGGCAACTACTACTCCACCTGCTGTTTGCATTGACATGGCATGCTGTTTGTGTTACATCCGGCAAATGACTGAAATACTGTAAGTATAACTAACTTAACAAGCTTAATGTGATATTTTATGATTAAATGGTACAGCAGAGAGCCTTAAAACTCGCTGACTGTCCTGAAGGACCAGGACACTGGAAGTCGGTCCCATCGGTCAAGACATTTTTAATGAGGAGTTTGCTTGACTTTGTAACATGATGTTTACTGGAGTGTGCAGCCTCTAAGTAATTAGAATTTTTATATAAATCTGTAGAATTTATTAGGCTGGCTGCTACATGTAAAAAGTTTCTCCACTACAGATGAATCCCAAGGTTCTTCTCTGACTCTTTTTACGAGACTCTTGATCACAAAGGTGGAGAACTGACTGAATGATCTCAACAGACCTCCTGCTTCTCATTTGGTGCTGAGCATAGAAACATGTCCTTTGCATATCCCTTCTACTATCTACTGCCCTTAAAGAATGCTGCATTTCAAGGTCACAATCTTACCAGAAGGCAACAAGATGCAAACATTTAAATGCTCTGAAGTTTATGGAGTCATGACGGTACTGGGAATAGGCAGCATTAAAATGAAACATAACATTTTCACTGTGACAGTTTAAATTCTAGCCTGGTTTAAAGCAAATCTATTTAATTGTAGCTGAAAATATTATTTCAGGTTTCAAATCCATAGTTGAAATATTACAAAACCTCTGCCTGAGCCAGACCGACCCGTAAGCTTGCCATAGCTGATGCTGCACTAAGCCACATAATGACATATAATGCTGCTGTAATTCACCCTTGCCACTCATTGAGGTTTAATAAATGTGCTGTAAATAATACTTAATCCATGGTTTATGTAAAGGTAGATGCATGGATATATTTAACCTTTTCATTAGAACTAAAGACAAGCAACCAGCGACACGCATGTCTTCCCTGCAGTTCATGTAGCCCTTATAATAGCTTCACTTGTGACAACCCTGTGTGAGAATAGCCTCACCCACACACACGTGACAGAGAGTAATTGCTGCAGGCCTTTGGACTGGGGGCTTTGAAGAAGTCTGAGCTGAATGCATTGAATTTCAGTCGGTCTTAAAGGTGCCTAACCACTGAGATTTGCACCTGGGTCCCACTGATCATGCTGCTCCTTGTGTCCTCCCATCAGAAGTCGCACACGTGCGTGGGTGTGAGTGCGCACCGTACTCCCGTGTTGCCTTGAAGATGACAATTTCAAAGTGTGCTGCACAGGGTTTACCCTTTCCGCAAGAGGATAGAATGAATGTGATAATATAAACAGCAGCCCCAGATGGACACCATTTCCACACACAACTGCCTCTTTGACAAAAACATGCTTGCTGTATGTTTGTTGTACATCTGCCTGCATGTACTTACACTGTGTGGCCTAAAGTATGTGGACACCTGAGCATCACGCTCGTATGTGCTTGTTGAACCTCGAATTCCAAACCCATGGGCATTAATATGGAGTTGTTCCACCCTTTGCTGCTGTAACAGCCCCCACTCTTCTGGGGAGGCTTTCTACCAGATTTTGGAACATGGCTATAGAATTTTGTGCTCATTCAGCCACAGGAGCATCAGTGAGGTCAAGCGAGAAGGCTTGGCTCATAGTTGGAGTTCCTGTTCGTCCCAAAGGCGTTCAGTGGAGTTGAGGTCAGGGCTCTGTGCAGCCACTCAAGTTCTTCCACACCAACCTGGGCAAATCATGTGTTTATGGAGCTTGTTTTATACAAGGTGGGGGGGAGCACAGTCATGCTGGAGCAGGAAAGGAGTTTTCCCAAGCTGTGGCCACAAAGCTGGAAGCACACAATTGTCTAGGATGTGTTTATATGCTGTGTGGGTGCAGTTTAAACAGCTCAGCTCAGTCCAGTCATTAGAAGTGGGGTCCACACACTCTTGGCAATAGTGTATTATGTGTGGGACTGTTTGTTTTCATCTGTGTGTTTGTGTGTAAATGTTTTCTGTATTTCTGTGGGTCTGTGTATTAGCCTGGTTTGGAAAATGAAAGTATATGCATGCACAACCAAGTGTCTTTGTGTGTGGTAACGCAATGGTGTGTATCTGTGTGTGCCCCCCCCCCATCTGGACAGTAAACCCTCTGCTAGCATCACTCACGCTCGCTTGGTTTCTGCTTGTGAGTGGGACCCGGCCTCACCTTCTCCGCTGTGGTGATCAGAAGCCAACCTCAGCCCTGTGTCAGTTCGTCGCTCAGTCTGTTCTCCTGAGATTTGTGCGTCCTGAGATGCAGCATCCAGAGGGGCGCTGGAAGGTGCACTGTCCCCCAACAACAACAAAGGTTCACCTGACAAGATGGAGATGGTTTTAGGCAGCCGGGCAGTTATGTCTCTACATTAAGTGACAATTGGAGCCACCGCCTGGCTTGACCCCCAGACCTCCCTTCTACTCAGGCTTTTTCCAGTGTCCATTAAAAGCACTTTGGTGCATGTAATGGTGGAAGGTAACAGGTGTGTGTGCCATGCAAAGTTGCTGCTACTGGTTTGTCTAGCCTTTTTAGAAGAGGAGGAAGCAAATGAAAAAACTCTTCAGAAATTGCTAATGGCCTCTGGTTGTGGTCAGCGCTAATAAGTGATATTGTTCATCCAGATACTGCATTGAGGGAGATGGGCCCTTGGCCTTTTAAATCCACTACAGTTTTTTTTACAGTAATATCTCCTTTGCTGATCTGTTTTGGGTAAAATATGGATGGGATGAAAGAGAAATTCAGAATAGTTTAATGAACATTTATACGGATCGCTTATTGTGGATAGCACAGTTCTTTGTCGTGCTGGAATATTGTATAGAATGGCCTGCTGATGCCACAAGAACAACCATCAGGTCAAAGCTGTGTTTTTCCTTTTTCATGGCAAACACTGAGGAGCTCCTCTGCATTCAGCGCAGCACAAACCTTAGTGGAAGTCATCTACATGAAAAAAGAGGTGCTCTTAGCTTGACACCAAAGGGGCTTTTTTTTTTTTTTTTTTGCTTTGCTTTTCTTTTTCACCCTGACATGAAAGTGATTTTAGTAAGCTTCAGAAATGTACTTGGAAGTTTTTCAGCAGAAAAACTGGTTATTTACCGAAGGCGTTAATGGGTTTGTGGCCATGCTGGAGTGTTGGCCTTGTTGCCACCAGGGCTCTGTGTGAAGAACCATTTGACGCCAAGACTCCCGCACACACAGACACAATAGCAACACCGGTGTGTTTTAAAACGCTCTTTCGTCTCAAGATTCCTGTTTATTGTGTTCTAGTGGGGAGTGAATTGGGGTCCTGTAGCAAGTGCTAGTGAGGTGAAGTGCTGGTCAGGTAGTAGCTATCCAGGAAGCAAAGGATAGGAGCTCATGTTTGTGTCTCTGGTGACTGGAATGATCTTTGTGATCAATGGTCCTCTACTGAGTGTTTGCTCTGACACAGTGGAACTCTCCTTCAGGGCAAAGCAGAGAAGTGAAAACTTCTGTGTCTGTGTTCTGTTACCATCACCAGTGTCTCTGTACAGAGCAGACATAGAAAACTATGAGAACATGAGCACAAAATCCCACAGTTAATGCATTCTGTGGTAAATGTGAATGTGCTGAATGTTCCTATACTCATTGTTCTGCACGGTTGTGGAACAAAATGCACCACATTTTCCACTTCGTCCACATAAGCTGTGCTAGATATGAATGACAGTGGTAAAAAGCAAAGTAAATGCAGTTGGAATGAATATAGCTGCATTGAGAGTGTATTTGTTTCCCTAGTGTGAGACCAATAATAGCCCCATTCTGGATTTACTGAGTGTGGAAGGGAAGCTTTCCAGCTGGAAGAGCAATGTGTTCCAGAGGGTGAAGCGTGCAACCTCAAGGTTAAGAAATACAACCTGGCAACCAGCAGTGTGGTGAGCAGGGATGTAGCCATTGCACCACTGGATAGTGGCAAACCAGTGCACAGAAGTAACAAACAAGATGAAGTTGGAAACTAGTTAAGTAACTGCTAGTTAAACAAATACTGTTGTTTAACTTAACACGAATCATCGATAATAAATCAGTGAAAGAGAGAATGAGTGTAATTCTGTTTTGGTGCTTTTTTATTCAACAAAAAGGTAAAATTTATAGCTCTTTTTGCCAGTATTTGACAGCTCTATCTTAAAAAAATACACATAATTATTAGTGGTGGAAATGTCTGCTTCCTTGTAGCCATGGTACTGTAATAAAAGCAGATGTGTAGATGGTAATAAGCAGTGACCTGCTTTAGTCCTTCATGAATGGAGCAAGAAGAGTGTAGAAGCCAGGCACTCTTGGAGAACTTGGCCTGTGTGTGTGTGTGTGTGTGTGTGTGTGTGTGTGTGTGTGTGTGTGTGTGTGTGTGTGTGTGTGTGTCTTCACTGCCCACAAGGAAGCTGCAATCTGCTGTGTACACAGCCGGCAGCCTTTGTGCACTTTCTGTGGCCGTCATAGGTGTGGGCGGCACCATTGGCGTCAGGGTCCACAGCTGTGGGATCCACGCAGTCAGGGTCAGTTTACTCAGGGACAGGCATGCGCATCCTCACTTCTTATCTCCTGGCTATTGTCTGTCCGAGAGGGGCGGGCGAGCCTCCCGAGTATGTGATAAATGGCCCCCACAGTGTCCATGCCCTGTGTGCTGTTGGCAGTCCAGTAAAGCTTTACACAGTGAACAGAGCCATTTCCTCTGTGAAGGAGAGAGGAAGGCTAGTGATGGAGCGATGGCCATTCTTCACCACGCTGACAGCTTAATTAGACTCTTAATAAACGTTTGTCTCCTGTTTAATATAAATGCAAATACGTGACTTATCTGGATTTATCTGCACTTTTCTGTCGGTTGTTTCGGTTTTTTTTAAAAAGATCAAGAAGAGAAAGATCAGTTGTGGCTAGAACGTCAGCACTTTTCACAGCCATTTGTACAGCTTGGAGTTATCTGGCCAAGCTGTGCTGGGCTGTTTATTACCCCTGCCCATCCTGCAATCCCCCTGTCTCTGCTAGTGAATTGGGAGGTAAATTGCAGGGGAATATCAGGCACTTTTGTAGGCCTGGCAGGGGAGCCATGAGGATGACATGGCCCACAGTTCTGGAGAAGCTGAGTTGTGAACAAAGCACACATTCCCATTAGCACATGCTGGCTTCTCAGAGGCACACAACCTGTTTAAGCAGATACATCTTCCGAGGAGTAATGAGGAAATGAACCGTTTTTTGTTTTCAGAAGACATTTGTTTTTAATTTAAAAAGCTTTGCATGCATATCATTTAATGCCTTCAGTTATACTGGAAAGCCTTGGGAAATTTCAGATTATATTTTTTAATACCCAGTTTGTACATCCTAGTCTTATAATCTCTTTAAGGATTTAAGTTAATGAACAAAAGGAAGAGAGAAATAAACAATAAATATTGCTGGGTTTTATTTGTGCTGGGTACAGTCAGATAGTATATAAACAAATAACCTATCAGATGATTAGCACAAGCATGGGATGTTCATTTTTTATTTTAGGTATTTTTTTTTTTTAATTTTAAAAATGTGTTGCTAAGAAGCCGCTTTTGAGAAATGAGGTTTTATACTTCATGCTTTCATGTGATATAATTTGCAAAATTAATGTGATTCAACAGGGGAGCTGGTGCATAGCTTGAAGTCCCTTGGAGTTTGCATCTCCAATGGCTGCTCCTGGACCAACATTACATCCAACCTGGTGAAGAAGGCCCAATAGCATATCTGCTTCCTTAGTAGTCTGGTAAGAGTTGGACTTCCATCTCCCATCATACAAAAAAAAAATCCTCATTTACATTCCAGTTGTTTGATACATTGTTTTCCAGCTGGAAACCTATCATAATGGCAAAACCAAAAGCAGAGAAATTTTGAATAGACCACAGTGAGAGTAAAAGGGATCTCTTGGGAATTTGTGTTTAGTCAGTTGTGCCAAGCTGATATTTTATTACGATTATTGCACTAAGTGACTGTTCACTGCAAGCTCTTCCTGCCAACTTGTCCCGTGTAAACACACACTCCTCAATGTATGAAGAAAAACAAAGCTAGATCATCTCATTGCCATCTGCGTGACAGGTACAGAACAAACTGGTTTGTTGAGATTAAAAGAAAATATGTAAAGCACATGTAAAATGGGTAGAAGGAAGGTGCCCAAACGTGTCCCAGGCACAAGGGAAATGCATATGAAAGGCCATGTGTCTGCATACCATCTCAGAGCATCTCCTCATTTGTTGAATATGTCACAGCCTCCTCCACCCTCTACCACATACACGTGGTGTATATCTAATGTATAACAAAGTATATAGTTTTAACAATTAAGTAGCAGCATTTGCTGGTATGACCTAGGTCAGAAAATGGAAAGACAGGTTGAGTAAAAAAAAATTATATGTCATCAAACTTTAGTATGTGCAGTAAGTATGGCTAGAACTGTGTACAGCAGCCAAACTGTGTAATTTATCTTCCTCCTGATGAACAATATGAATGTAATGACATACAAAGAATAAAAAAATGTTATCAACAAGATTTATTACCCTTACACTTGTTGCATTTAGTACATTAGTATTGTTAGTACCATATATTGTTTACCTGAGCTCAACAGTTGAACTGCCCCATTTGTTCTCATCCTGACAAATTAGCTGGGAACTGCCTGCTGGCATGTTACTAATGTGCATAGGACCGTGTGCGTGCATGTGTGCATGTGTGTGAGAGAGATGTAACTATTTATTGTGTGTGATGTAACAACATGAGTTTCTTACCCTTATTTCAAACACCAAATTATCAAGCCTTTAAGCCACCTTTTTGGCATGTAATAAATTTCACAAAGTGAAAACCTCAGCGTTTTATAGCTATTAAACAAATTCTGAAATAATTTAGCATTGTGTGTACTTGATTCTGTATTTTTGTGTGCAATATAGTGTCTCTGCTGATCTAAAGTAAAACAATTTAACCAAGCAAAATTTCTGCAGTAAAGATTTTCATATTACTGTGATAATATTGCAGATTATTCTGACATTGACCATACACTCCTCCATTCCTTAAACAGGATCAGAGTTTGCCTGTTATGAGAACCCAGGGAATTAGCCTGGATACAGCAGAGACAGAAAGCTGGAGCCCTTTTTAGAAAACAATTATTCTGGCTCTCACATTAGTGATCGAGGCTGCGGCTGTATTACGCAAAAAATGACCTCAGAAACATTCTAAAATGGTAGATAACTGCTGTAGTGAAAGCTAAATAATAAAGACAAAGCAAAAAGAAAATCGGTCAAGCAAAAACAGACCCGATAAATATTATATTTACATGGCATCTGTAATTAGTAATAACATTTTTTTTGTAGATGCAAGCAAACCAAGATTTGAGATGTAACTGTCTTGCCCCTGTTGTATTTGCAGTCTTCTTATTTTTAGTGGTGAAAAACACACTGCATGATGTTTCAGGTTTACTTTAGTGCTTGGCCACTGTCTCACCTCATGCAGACCTATCAGCCTCCTGCAGATGATCGAGTCCAGAAGGCAAGAGATGGTGCAACTTCACCAAAGTTCCTCACTACACTTACACCGTGTAAAGAAAGCAAGTGGCTTGACAGGAACACCATCCAGCTGTGGAGGAGCAGGGAACTTGACAAAATGAAGTGAGGGTACACTATACGGCAAACCGTGTGTTTATGGAGCTTGCTTTGCGCGAGAGAGGGGACAGTCATGCTGGATCAGGAAAGGAGCCTCCCCAAATTGTGGCCACAAAGCTGGAAGCACACAATTGTCTAGAATGTGTTTACATGCTGCATGGGTGCAGCTGAAACAGCTCAGTCATTACAAGGGGGTCCACATCCTTTTGCCAATGTAGTGTATGTATATGTGATCCGTGTGTGATATGTGTGTTTGTGTGCACCGGTTACAGCAGGACTGGCACTATGTTTTGTGCAGAACACCTCTTTCTAGGTTTGTTCCTGTTTTCCAGGAGGTCGGGCTGGAAGGAGACTTATCTAAGTTTGCGTCTGAGAGGATAAACATACCTTATGCTTAAGCCCAGTTTTCTGAGCAAAGTCTGACATTACTGAAATCCACTCTCTCATACCCCCATTTCACAATACAGTTTCAAAATGACTACCTAATCCCTTCCAGCAGTCCAGTGGCTTGAATATGAGGTGTGATGGTGCTGTCTAGCATAAATTTTCAACATAGCATTGGTGCCAGATAGGGTACCTGGATTGGCACACCGAGGTGATGGTCTTTGTATTTAAAAACGTGGATCACAGGATGTGCATCAACTAGAGGATTGTGCTCCACAGCCTCCGTAGACCCTATGCCAGAGTACTGGATTGGAGACTCCATCCCATAGTTAAGGCACAGATCAAGGAGGAGCAATGCAGATTTCATCCTGGCCATGGAACAGTTGACCAACTCTTCTAACTGGCAAAGGTGTTTCAAGGGTTGCGAACAAATGCTATTCCAGCCATACAACAGGCATACAACCGTGACCTTCAGCATGTGCTTTGGGAGGTACTGCAGGAACATGAGGTACCATGACTGCTGATGACCACTGGTGGGTACTGACCATTTCATGTATGAGTGCAGTTTTAAGTTGTGCAGTTTAAGGGCACCGTTAAGTCCATTCAGCGTAGGTATGGTGACGGACTGTGGCAAGGCTGCGTCTGACCTCAACTTGCGTGATTTTCATGAACAGTACATGTTCTGGATGAAAAGGGGTGGGATGAGGTCATTTGGTCATGTTGTGAAGATGAACCCTGGTATTTTGGAGTAAAATAGAGGGAAATGCCACAAAAGGACCTGCCTCAGTCTGTTATGAAACTGATGCTTGAGAGAAAGTTCACCTTCCAGTATAACAATGACTCCAATGATAAGGCCAAAGCAACATTGTAGTGGCTCAAAAACAAGAAGGTGAATGTTCTGCAGCAGCCCAGTCAAAGTCCTGACCTCAATCCCATTGAGAACCTGTGGAACTTTCTGAAAATTTTTGGCCCAAGAGCATCATCCAAACAACCTGAAAAACCTGTTGCAGCTTTGCCAAGATGAAAGGGAGATAACTCCTGAGCAGTGGGTAAAGCAGGAACACTCACTGCTGTTACTGCAGCAAAAGATGGCTGTAATAATAGTAATAATAATAATAATAATGGAAAATTGTGCAAGCATCATTTTTCATTTGTGTATCTTCCTTAAAATTTCTGCAACAAATAACTTTTTTGGTTCTAACAATTTAGTGTTACAGCCTGTGAGTTCAAAATAAAAACACTGGTTGGAAAAAAATACGTGTAAGTATAATTCAGGCACTGATGATAACTTTCAAGGGGTCTGAATACTTTTAGAAGACACTGTATTTAGAAATGATATGATCTATCATTGCTTATGCTAAAAAGAAAATGTTAGTCATATCTGGGAAACAGGAACTCTGCAACTGGCATGAAAAATTTGTGAAGTTGAAAGCAAATGAGTCTGCAAAGCAACAGTGTTGTGTTGCTGCTATACTGTTAAAATAAACAATCCATACCTGAACACACTTGTTCATCGTGAGAATTATCCAATACTATGGAACAGCTGGTAATGTTGTTCTGCCAAATATACTCTAACGTTAGCATCAGACTCCTGTTTACGTTTGGATTTGGTTTCCTTTGTGGAATGAACAATACTACAGTAATTTTATAATAAAAACTCACTGTCTGCCATCTCAGTATTTCAGTAACTGCAGCACCAGTTAATATCCATTTGTACAAAGAAATGCATTACAGCTGGACAATGTTACATGGATTCGTACATATAATTTTTCATCCTAAAATGCCTGATGAAGTGTGATAACTGTCCAAAATTAATCTAAGGAGTAAAGTGTCATAAAGAGCATAGATGTGGAAAAACAGTGCAGTTGCATTTTAATGTAAATTGTGTTAAAACATGGTTTATTTCAGCATTTCAACACAACAATAGTGCCACCACTTGGGCAGACTGTGCAACCCCCCCACAAAAAAAAGTGCAATGTTTCTTTTGTCTTTGATGCGTCTTCCTCAGAGGCTGACAGCATCGGCAGAAATGCTCAAATGAACGGTTTTTAAAGATCAGTGGTTTACATCAAGAGCTTGAATACAAGACAACAGCAGTTTGGTTCCTTAATAAATTATGCCGATATGTATTTACTGAACCAAGCTGAAAAGACATGAACAGAAAATAGGTGCTAGACTTGATAGATGGAGTCAGAGCTGCTAAAAGACTTCTGGAAACAATGAAGGAGATCTGTCTGTCTGTCCATATGCATCTGGCTGAGGTCAGACTGGAGAGGTCAAGGCCAAATATATGGACTCAGCCACATAATCCAGGTTGTAGCTGTTTATTGCCGTCATGTTCAGACGCCCGCTTGGCAGCAAGTAGATGTGTCTGCTCTTGGCAAGAAAACCCACCTGTTCCACTAGGGAGAAAGGGGTTTAAACAAAAAAAAAGACTTTACAGAAGGAACAATATGCATAACATTCAACATTAGGCTACAAAAATAAAGTTATCCATCATGTAGTCAGTGCTTGAAGTGGGCCAGTACCAGCAGTAGTGATCAGCAATTTGTTTTGCTCTCTGGAGTATCAGGCCATTCCCTTGTCAACCTGAACTTCTCCTAAACTCCCAGCTGTCTTTTCTACCCCATCCAACCAGATCCTCTGGCTTAGCTGCTCTCTATGCTAAACACTATGCTGGTGCATGGCCATTATTCACAGCAGGCCTCACAGCAACATTTCATTACCCAGGGTGCACTAAGTTATGCTGCAGGGCAGCTCATTCACAGCTTTCCTACCGTTTATTTGAAATTTGTGCCCATTTTATTGAAGAATAAATTGGTACAACTTGTTCAGCATTGTTGGTAAACCCTTTGAAATATTTTTACATGAAAAGCCCAGTGTGATAGCTATTTGGGAGATGCTAGCACCAGCATGTCGTGTCTCAACTATCAGTCCAAGTCAGTAAGGTGAATCATTTTGCCCTTTTCAATGTTCAGCTGAACCCTGACCGATGCTAGAAATGCCGGTCTGTCTGATTTATAACATGCACTACAGTTATGTGCTATATGACTTGGAATGTACAATTTCTGTGAATATTGTGGTGGGGGCATTATACCTAATAAACTGGCAAATCAGTGTATGCTGGGATATATTATAGTCAGTTTAGCAATTTATCAGTTTACTATTGTTAACACAATGGAGGACCTTGAACTGTACAACCCCACTCTAACACAAGAGGTTGTCAGGTTCATTTTACCTAAGACGTTGTCCAAAGTTTTATCGGGTATTTCCTCTCCAAGCCACCCCCCCTCCCCCCACTTAGCCCAAATCTTATCCAATGTCATGTGTTTGAGGGCTATGAAAGTACTGAAGATCAGGGCCTCATACTGTGCAGAAGTTTCTATTATGGCATGTACTTCTGATCTCAGTGGTAAATTGGTGAAAGTCGGGCTTGGCATTTTAGTGAAATTGTAAAAAAATGTAAGATATTGGGAGTTTATATTTGATGGTCAGGCCATTAAAGTTGGAAAAAGTCCCAAATGTATTGTACTAATCCCTAACCTTTGCCACTTTACAAACACAGAACCTAACTCTGATGGCAGGAATGAGTGGTTATTGCATGCTCAGTCTTGCTAGTAAAAATGTGTTCATTTAAAATTCTGTAAAAATCAAGCGGATAGCCGTGTGTTCCAGGGGCCTTGCCATTTTGCATTGCTGAGTCCAGAACTTCTTGAGCTTCTAATGGTTTATCCAGATTTTTCCTCACTTCAGAGCCTATATTAGAGCCATCAGAACTGTACAAGAAGTCTAAAATATTATCTGGCCTTATGAAATTCACAAGCATACAAATGTGGTGTCACTGATCTCCACTGGATTTACTGTGAGTTCACCTGAAAGCTTGCAAATCTGCTGGTTAATCTGAGATGCAGATTTACATTTTTAACTGCTGCGCTTGAAGTCAGCCTCCTTTTGTCCACGTTCGTATGTGTAGCGGTGCTATGGAAGCCCGTTGTATTCTAGTTTGGCTACTGACAGCAGGTTATAATGGGTTTTATCCAGCTTTTTCTTGCGCAGCTCTGGTAAAAGAGACATGAAATACTAATGCTAAATATCATTATGGGGCAGGGAGATATTTTTCTTTTGGTTTTTCTTTTATTCACTGATATGGTGTACAATGTTATGTCACTTCTCATTACAAACTTAAGTGTCTCCCATAGAATGGATGGCAACACTGAATCTGATTTCTTAGTTACTAAGAAATTATTGAATGCGTTAGACATTAAAGCACAAAACTCTTTATCTGCTAACAAAGCTGCTTTTGGTTGAATAATTCGACCAAAACAAAAAAAAAAAAAAATCAAGTGTCTAAAGTGCATGATCCAGCTGAACACTCAATGCTTTTAACTAAAGGGATGAGAATTTTATGAATGAAAAATAATCTATTTGTGAATACGATCAATGAACATGTAAGAAGTATGAAAATATTTTGGCATTTGGGGGGAAAAAGACCAGCGGTCTATGCAGCCAGCTTGGCTCGTAAATGTGGTTGGAGTCTGAGCCATTTTGGAGGTGGACAACACTGTAGTGTTTGAGTGGAACATCGTACAGTTCAAATCACCTCCAAAGGTTACATGATGTGTGTTTAAAGTAGGCAACAGTTAAATAACCTTATTAATAAAACCCACATAATTCCAATTTGAGACATAAACATTGACAAGACACCTGGAGTGTAAAATGAAGAGATATTTTCAATGATAACTCTACCCTGACAGTCTGACATGAGTTTTGTTAGGGATTTTTTTACAGATTAGTACTTCAGTGCCTCTTGACTTAGTACTGAAATCTGAAAGAGAAATTTGTTCAATCTGCATTGTTGGGATGTGCTGCAAAGGGATGAGTCTCTTGCAAAAGCATTATTTCAAATATGCTTGCCCCTTTTGCCGGCCTGTAAAGATTCCTAACATTCCAGCTGATCCTCCTACCTCAGTGCTACCTGATATGCTGGCTGAAGGCACCTAATGTTGTCCTTGTAACTAAAAGATAGTGCTGATCTTTCTCAGCCAGTGCCATACTCCTTAAATGGCAGAACTTTACCACCCCGACTTCCAGGGTGGACGTGGAACAAGAACGGAAAGTACACAGGAGACTGGTGGAAAGCTGAACGACCAGACCTCATCGAATCAAACGCTGTGGACGTGGGTGGCCTTGCCTGACTGTGAACTGGAACTAAACATACCTGTTATGCTACAAAGACAAAACTACAATTTCCAACTATTAACATTGTTTATAATGTCCAGGAGGGGTGGGCTTCCACCAGCACATGGACCCCCAGAGGTTTATTTTTCTCCTATTCCCTAGTGGAAAGGAGTTTTTTGTTTTTCCTCTCCTGCGTGGCCAGTTGGCCAGCTGTACAAGATTACTGATGAACAAAACCCTCTACATGTCTGTAAAACCCTTTATATGCCTGTTCAGCACTCTGTGTCACTGCAGTGAGAAGACCACTACATAAAATTAAAATTGAATTGAATTGAATTGAACTTTACTTTGTTCACAGCTTTTATCACTTCTAAGATAGAATGGACACAAATGTTGCAGCTTCAAAACACAATGAACTTCTTACAAATACCCAAAAATGTAACTTTCCCCATGTCTCTCTAACTTTGTAAGCGTCCCCACACTGTTGGGGTAGCGCTCAGCAGTCAGTGCTACTTTTTCTTTATTTGCACATAGTTTCTGTTTCACACTGTTCTTGACTAGGTGACATTTATTTATTCATTCCTCAGTTATTTGTCTATCTTTGTCTTTGAGTCATGACTTTGTTGTGTACTGCTGTGTCTGCCCATCCATCCAGCCATACCTCAGTTCCCAGTGTAAAAAACAACCCTCAGAGGCCCAAAGCCTTAATATAATTTTATAGTTAAGCCAAGTGTAGTTGGAATCATGCTCTATTGCCTAGTGATGGAGCCTTTCCACCATCTATAAAGGTATTTAAGCAGATTTTGGTATGGAACAGTAGATCCTTTACAAACAGATGAAAAACAGCTCAGAAGCAGCAAAATGTAGTATGCGCTATGCTTGTTCCTGCAGCACACTGGGCTTGTCATGATGCTCTTGAGGCACTTGACAGATTGTTAGAGATGGGCAGTAAGCTTACCTGTGAGGCCTGTGCAACAATACAATCCACCCTTCTGTGTAACGTGATCCCAGCAGCCCGGAGCTCCTAGAAGCCTCATCTTCTCTCGCAGCCGCTCTCTTGTCAGCATGCAGCTCTCTGCTGTGTTCCTTATGCCATCACGCCTGCGTGGCACATTTACACACAGTAAGGTCACATTTTCTTTATATTTCAACCTTTCCAGCTGCGTGATTTTGAAGTGAATATCACTCACCACTCAGCGAGGTTTGCGGGGTTACCAAGCACTGTAGCAACCACGCGAGCGCCAAGCATAGTGGGTCGGGACCACAGTGAACGCACAGCGTTCTCAGCCTGTGACTGCAGTGCCAGAAGCATGGTGTTCTGCTTCAGCACAAGCAGGAGATGGCCGATTCGCTCCCCTGGTGTAACACAGAAAGACTGCAAACCTATTTCAGTGCGAAGACTGGGCTCTTAACACAAGTGAGGGGCTGAAACCCAGCAAGTTATGGTTAGAGGAGCATGAAGCATCCCCTTCTGGCTTACCGTATAGTCCAAAACTGTGTGAAAAGGACTGGGCGCAGAACAGCTCCAGCCCCAAGGCGACGCAGTGCCGTAGAGGCCAGGCATCCTGATCCGGGTCCCCCAGGCAGAGACCCTGGTCCAACATCAGGAAGAACGGGAAGAGGTTGCGCCTCTGGATATGCAACAAGGAGAAAAATGCATCTGTATGTATATGGCAGGTCAACCACACAAAAATGTAATTCGGAAGATAAAAAAAGTCTCAGTAACTAACAGGCATAACCTGACAGCAGTCACACACAAGCTACTGAAAATATGTTTGTGTGCACTTTAGTTCCATTAAAGTGTCCAAAAACTTCAGCTTATCTTGGTACTGACCTTTCTCAGACAATGAGTGGTTCTCTACAGCGTCAATCACAAGACTAGATGAAGCTTAAAAATGTTTTATTTCTCCTTCTCCTGAGTTCCACCCAGTGTCCACCATTGTCCACTCAAGTGTCTCCGTGTCGCCGCTTATCTTTTTATGGAATAACATTTACAGCTAACAGATCTGCAGGCACCCCCAAACTAAATCCAAATCAGGCTTTGACATCAGCTAATGGAAATGTATGCAGTGACGGAGGTGCTGTCTTTCTAGAACTTTCTATAACATGGTATAGCACAGTAAAACACAAAGTAAGCAAAAAAGAAAAGAACATGAAAGTATACGGTAAAAATGTGATGAATAACAAGTAAATGAGAGAGAACAATAAATGAGAAATAATGAAAGTAAAATTAAAAACTGAGCACACTCCACCTCTAATGAAGATGTAGTGGGATGAAGACACATCTGGGGTTTTAAACCTGTAAAGAAACCATGGTGATATCTGCGAGTCACACAGTTGTACCTCCATGATCTGTGTAAGTTGTTTCCAGAACTTCTGTGAGAGCTCAGTGGTCATGGGGCACTGGCCAGTGGCAGAGAGCACCACCACAGCTTGCTCTGGGGCCGCTTCCAGGTCCTCCAGCAGCTGCTCCTCAGACGCTTCCCACTTTCCGGCCTCCCAGCAGCGGTATGACCGCGTGTCCTGCAGCCCGGCTGCCCGGAACACGGTGGCCAGTGAGTCTGTACAGAGGGGGGCAGCATGGGGATAAGGAGGAGACATCTGGTTGAATCCAGGTTTCAGGGTTGGGACATCAGCAGGTTGTCTTTCACCCCACTGGCTGAGCCCTGCGCAGGCTTGTGTTTATATCTCAGAGACAGATGGTGCCAGATGGGGGTTAAGATGCTACTCTTTCACGATCAAGGCCAAAGGTTCAAATCGTAGGAGGAGAAAAACTGGTTACCATGACTGAGGAACATGTGACAAACCTGAGCTGCACCAGTGAACTGTCCTACTACACAAACTCATCCCCTTATACAGAGAAACACTATACACACAAAAATTAAAGTGCACTAATGCAAGTCTTCTCATATTATTAATATCTGCATATTTGGTTCTCATACATCATTCATTCAGCATGAAAAAGCTGAACCTCCACCACCTTTTGAATGTCTGCACCTGCACTCAGTTCTGCTCATTCTCTTCTCACTGCAGCACTACCTACCATAAAAGGATGAAGGGAGGTACACTGGGCCGCACCAGCCCGTGCTCCTGCTGTACCAGCACTTCAGCAGCTCGGCCCCCAGCCGGATCGCCCCCGTGCAGCCAATGGTCTGGACGCCCATTACCTGCACTCGCCAAGCAGAGTAAGCACTGGTGCATTGTGGGAATGAAATTCGAACTGTCCTGCGAGTACATTACACACAGGCAACATCTTTCCACTTAAAAAGATACACAGAGAGGTGCTGGACATGGGGAACAGGTGTGGTATGGGGGTAGGGTCACCGACCCACCTCTGAGAATACCAAACCTCAGCTGGATTATTTCAAGCTTACCCGGTTCTCCACAAGAGCAGAGCATCCTCCACCGAGTGCCAGCTCTGTGGCCCTCCTCGTGAATTCTGATAGCCCGAGGGTTGGGGAATAGTTTGCACCGAGGGTGGGGTCTGCGCTGATCTGCTGCTTTATTTTCCATATGAGCGGCAGCACTAAGGTCCGACCTTCTTCACTCTGATACTCTAGACATAGGAAGATGCAGAAGAATGCATTTTATTTCTTATTTCTTTGTCCGTTGTCCTCAACCACTTATACAGCAACTGTGGCTGAACCCAGGAGTTTCAGTACAATTGTTCAAGTTCAAAGTTCAAAGGTTTATTTGTCATGGGTGAACAACACAGCATAGCAGTGTTGTCGCCATGAAAAGTTTTTCTTTCCAGGCAACCTCAGTATGGACATAAAATATGTAAAGTATAATAAGTAAGGTACAGGATTGTCGGGAGAGAAAAACAAATAAATAATAATAAATTAGAGAGTAAACAAAACATAATAAATAGGAATAGGTATGTGGGGAGAAAAAGATATACATCGGAGATTGGCGGAGGTGGGTGGAGAGAAGACACAGCAGCCAAACCTACCACAACAGAGCAAACCTACAACAACAAAAAGTACCAGAACAATGCGTGTGAAACAGGCACGGTGTACCATGAATATAGTGAATACAGTAAATAGAAAAGCAGAGAATCAACTCTGACATAATTTCACTACACAGTGCAGTGGCTTATGGAATGACTGTTACAACAGGTACAGTAAATGTAAGTCTTCTACAATATAATAACATTATACAATGGTCACATTTAACTTTACAAAAAAATACATACTTTTGTGTTGAAGGGCACTGCTGAAATGTAATGTACATGAGTGTACAGTGTGTGATGTACTCGTATATCGGTTTATGGTTTTGAAGAATTTCTTATTTATTTTTAATAGTTATTACAATGCATTTTATTTTCTATTGCAGTAACAGCAACACTGGGTCACAGCAGATTGGCCACAAAAACATCACTTTGATGCAACAGTAAAAAATGTTGATTCATTTTAACAAAATTATGTCTCTTGGCTGCAAAAGAGAAGTTCAGCATAGAGCTGTTCTCACATTGGGGGGGCAGCAATCGTCCAGTATGTAGTGCGTATAGGGCACAGCGGCTCAACTCACCCCGTCCGGCGAGGTGCACTTTGTTGCGGTTCTGGTCTTTTCTAAAGGCCGCCAGCAGTTTGGTTTCGGCGCTCAGCGGGACGGTCGGAGTGGCAGCGAAGACAGAGGGGGTTGCCATCGCCGAGCCGGACTGCGCTCCAGCCCCGTTCGCGCAGAAGCGGCGCCTTCATTCCCGCAGCGCGCTGTTTGTTTTGCCGCCCGTTGCTAAGATACAGCATCCAGCCGTCGCTTGGTAACGTTTCCAATACCTGATGATGTGCTATAGCTACTAATTTTCACTCAGGTGCTTTAAATAAATGGCAAAACTCAGTAAGTTCTGTGAGGAGCAATTACTGTGTTTTTTGTATCATCCCAGCAGGCTGATTTAAACTTTGAATATGAAAATCTGCAAATAATGCCAGACATCATGGAAGGCACTCTATCATTATTCAGTCATATAATGAAATCCAGATGCTAACACAAAATAATTCTAAAGCAGTTAAATAACAAGAATATTTAAAGGTAGTGAAGTTATTTGTGATTCAATTGTTGGAGGTGTCGGTCTAGAAGACCCTCTCCAGGGGGTCTTTGTTCCAGTGAAACACCTGACTGAGCTTCTTGCCTTGATGAATCCATTCTCCCTCTTTTTCAGCTTCTGGTGATGCAAAGAAAGCTGGAAACATTTCAGGACCGTGAGCTGGAAGAGCAGTCGATCCACAGGAGCATGGTGGCGGCCATAAACAAACTAAAACACATCAGCAAATTGGTTCTTCATATTCTTCTGATCTTTAGTGAGTTGCACTGGATTTAAAAATGAACACCAAAATGTTGTATCACCTTAAGATTTTTCTGGAGCAAAGTTAATATTTTAATTAAAAAATTAAAAATATATTTATTTCATTTTAAATATTATGGTCCAACTCTCAGTAAATGTAAACACGTCTCATGAATTCAAAAATACTGAAGACAAATCTGATGTCAAAAACATGCAATGTCAAAAAACATATATATTTTAACAATGCAGCTTCCAGGTAAGAAAATATTTAGTATTACTGACAAAGGGGAGTTTGGGAAACCAGAGTTGCTTCCCGCTACTTGGGAAAGTATGTAAAATACAAATAAAAACAGAAAGCAGTGATTTTGTAAATGCTCTTTTACAATTTTTAATTGAAAACAATACAAAGACAAGATATTTCATGTTTTACCTGTTAGGCGCTGGTACAGGTTTGCTGTCCGGGATTGGTTCTGGTTCATATCAATCATCATTAAACCCCGCCTTCACATCTTCCATCCAGACCAATCAGCTCCACCCTCCGGAACTTTAAAAACCCCACCATGTTGCTGCTTCTCTGTATTTTTGCTTGTTTGTTTTTCAGGTCTGGGTTTTAGTGCCTTTGGCTTCTGGGTGATCGAATTGTGACTTGGTGGGTTTGTGGTATATTTGCAGTTCACTGTTTTTCTTGTCTGTACTTTTTAGGAGTGATTTGTTGTATTTGGCAAGCGGTGGCCTGTTCTTATCTGAGTCTTTTGGTTTGGTTTAGATCAGTGTAGTTGGCAGGAGCAGAAGATTTTATTTTGACTTGGCCTTTTTTTGGTGTTAAAGGTAGGCTGTTTCTTTACTTTTTTTCCATGATAGAATAGTTCACTGTCAATTTATGCCTTTGAGCACATCACTGTTATATTCACTATAATTCACTAAGGTTCCTCACAATAAATCCCTTCCACAAATAGTACTTGGTTTGGTCCCTGGTGTGCCATTCGGACGGTAAACCCTTTAAATCCCCTTTCCCGTTTATTGCGGCCCCTTTGACCCCCAGCACTTCACTGAACCTAACTAAAGGGGTCGTAACATCTCATGCTTAAAACTAAATTTGTGAATATTAAAAGGTAAGTCCGACTGACGTTCCACAGAAGTTGGCACAGACGCCTATTAACCTGTCATACCTGTTTGAATTCACCTGTTTCAGCCAGGTGAATGGGAAGCAGGTGATGCGACCATGTTTGGGAGGAAAAGGCGCATCCACGAACGACTCGGCATTTACACGCAAGGATGAGCTGATCTCAGGTCGGTGTCAGCATTTCACGTGTTTGTCGGCCTCTATTTGACAATCTGTCTCCCCCACACAACATCTTTCGTGTTGCTCGCTTTCTGCACCAGCGCTCACCAAGTGGATGTGCGTCGAAAAGGAGCGTAAACAAGGATCACAGCAAATTCCCTTGTGAGAAACCCACAATTCTGTTACTTTCAGGCGTGATTCTGGCTTTTTGAAGGTATTGGTATACAAATAATGTAACTATGGCGCCTTTAGTGCAAAAAGGCAATTAATTGGTGCTTTATTTTAATGGTCTTTTCTGCGCCGCACTACGCAGTCCGGTTTAAACTGTACCGAAAGTGGCCACAAGGTGGCAGTGCACCGCTTTGGCGCAACTCGCTTAGAATGGAGTTTAATTGGACATCGTGAGGAGCTTCAGAACTGCTTCACTGCTGTGTGCCTTTGAGTTCTTGCCATCAGACATTTTTCTATTTAAATTGTACATCTACACAACTGTACAAACCTGCATCCTATTTGATGTGATATGTTGCTCTCAATGGTTTCATAGCGGTATTTAAAAAAAAAAAAAAAAAAATTGTCATCCAGGAGGCTATGAAGATGCTCTGTTTTATGCTTACCTTTTTAAGAGGTATTTGTTAATACTCTAGAGAAAAAAGTGCATGTTTGACAGGCTTTAAAACTCTGCACATAAGGGCCTTATTATGATCTGTAGGAAACTGGCCTGTGCAAAATTATGGTGGAAACTGTAAAATGCAGCAAGGCCTTTAATCATTTGCACCTTTTAAACACTAACAAGTCAAGTTGTGATCCAACTGGTAGTTGGATGCAGACCACGTCCAGCACAGCTTTGACTCTCAACTGTACCCTGAGCAGATGGTTGTCTGCTTATTTCTTGCAGTTTGCTGTTGGCAAGATGTATACTGGAGTGATGTGAGTGCATTGTATCGGGTGGCTGAGAGCACTGAACTGACTCCTGTGTGAAAGATATGCAAGTAAAGTGCATTCAAAGTATTCAAATCCCTTCATTTATGTTACAGCCTTGTGTTAATGTTTTCATTTTTAAATAAATGAATCAATCCAGCTGTGTAAAGCTTGTCACATTAGACCCAAGACAACTATACCAAAGCAGAATAAAGGGTTGTCAATGTAATTTCAGTTCACTTATTTGTATACTTTCTAATCCTGTTTTTGCCTTGTCATTTTGGGGTATTGAGTGTTGCTTGAGGCAACAAATTAACCAATTTTATGGGATGTAATGCGACTTCTTCCTTTATTCCCTTTTCTTGAAAGTGCTGCTTTCCATAAACTGCATGAGTGTATTTGAGGATTCAACAGCAGTGAGCCAGAATATTTGGAGTTTTTCCTCTAAGGTTACAAGGTCAAGTGAGCCTTGCTGTTGGACAGATATCTGAGATTTAGAGTATGGTGGTCTGTTAGTGTCGTATTGCGAGAAGGTGTCTGCCTGTGGCTTCCCTGCTACTTTGACACAGCTGCCAATTTGCAGCCTGATGGTAAAATCCTATTTCTTGGTTTCCTAAGCAGTCACACTGAAGTTAAGGATAACCTTCTGAAGCTGCTATAAAACAGATTTCTTTTTGCCTTGTGTTTATAGCTTGTGAAACAATATTTGAGTAACTGTTTTACTCATTTACTTGCACAATCTATTTGTATACATTTAATGTAATAAAACCTGCTTGTTTTAAGAGCATGTGTACATGGTAATAAGCATCAGCTCTGTTCTGTACATGTGTGACAGTGCTGTTGGCAGGAGCTGTGCAGGTACTATGATTTTACACTGTGTTGCTAATGCTCATGAGGGTGACAACCATCTGCAATTCAAAGGACCTCTTTGTCAAGCTCCTTAAATATGCAGACATAACCCTAGTAGCACTCAGAATAATCTGGCACTAAATACACTGACAATGGAGGATATGACATGGGAGTTTATGAACTCCCTGCTCCAATATATTTTTAACAGTGTTGTAGCAGTGGAGGATGCCTTTAAATTCCTAGGCTCTGCATTTTTTTTGGAGCCTAAACTGCAAAACAAACATGGTGTCCATCACAATACAGGCCCAGCAGAGGACGTACTTCCTCCACCAGCTGAGGACGCTCAACCTGTCGTAGGAGCTGCTGATCGAGTTGTACACAGCAGTCATAGTTTGTTCTCAGTTCTTCAATCACAGTCTGGTTTGGCTTGGCCACCGAACCAGACAAGAACAGGCTGCACTGTATAGTCAGGTTTGCATAAAAGTCCACTGGTTCCAGACTGCCCTGCTTTGAGGAACTGTACTTCTCCAGAATCAGGAGACTAGCAGGGAAAATCATAGCCGCAGGATTTTTGAACTTCTCCCGTTCAGCAGGTGCCACAGATCACTATGGGCCAAAACTACCAGATACAAAAAAAAAAAAGTTTCCCCATGCTGTTATGTCCATGAACTGATGGTTAGTTTTCTTACTGTTATTTATTCCATCCCTTGTTTACACTTGCTGTTGATGCATCTTTACACTTGTGTGGATGTATGTTGTTTGCCTGCTATACACTGAGTCACTGAGAACTGAAGACAAATTCCCTGTATGTGTGGATTCCAATTCTTTTGGAAATGTCTGCTAAATAAAAATGGTAAGAGCTCCATGCGCTTATTCACCTGTGATGTGAGCAAAGTAGCCGCATGAAGTAGATCACGTTGTTCCTACAATCAGCAGCCTGCGTACCCATTTTGGATTTGCCAGTCTAGATTCTATGGCAGTGTGCATTTTATATACTTTTTTTTTTTTTTTTTTTTTTTTGTAATAAAGACCATCCTGTTAACTGACAACAGCTTTATTTGGTGTTAAACACCCCCTTCATCACGTATTAATCCCTGGAGCGTTTGTGTCCCTTTCAAACAAATGTTCTCTGGCTGGATGGTGCATGAGGCATCCACCTCTCTTCTATTTACTGACCCATTTACCATGGCTCTGACTATCTCTGTATGACCTGTAAACCCTGCAGGCCACCTGCGTGCTGTCCACACTACCTGGTTGGCCTAATTGTCTTCAATCTGATTGTCTTTTGGGCTAACATTTAGATCTGTGGGGGGCCAGTGTCCCTCCTAAAATGGTTGTGTATGAGTAACATGACTTTTCCACCCTCGGTACCCATGCTTTAAACGGTAACAGGAATTACCTGATAGGAATCGAGCTGAGCTCTACTCCCCAGGAGTTGGGCCCAAGCTAATAGTTTCCATCTACAGGAGCGCTGTTGATAAGACTGCTTCTAACCTCCGAGACCAGTGCTGACAGCTGAGTCTGTCCAGAATGCTTTCTCATTTCTCTGAACTCCAACATTGGTAGCTGCAGATCTTTTTCCACACACTTTGTGACAGATGGACTGAGCGCATTTTTGTTTTTCTCATGCGTGCCTCAGATTTACCATTTAAACAGAACTTCACTTTCGATCTCATTTTTTTTACTCTGTGTTTTAAATGACCGTACCGTTGGATAAATTACTCAAAGCACCCCTTTTTTTAAGTTTAAGTTTTTTTTTTTTTTTTAACAATATTTATGTCAAGGGACTGCAGTAGGACTTGCAACATTCAGAAGGGAATAAGCTTATCTGCAGCCAGCACCCAAGTGTGTCTCCATGGTCCTTCTGCTACTTTGCTGCACAGTGTAGTAATGAGGTCTGCAGGCAATGGTCTGCAGTGTTTTTCCAAGATGCCAGGTTAACTCATGAACTTTCAGATGGTGGACGATTATGGGTGGTGGGGCCAATGGGGATAAAGCACATTTGTCTTTTTTACTTTAATGCAGAGTGTAAATGGGGCTAAGCGCCACTGATTTGGCGTAATCTCGTGGCGACCGTGTGTGGTTTTTGTGCTAAGGGAGGGTACACAAGTGGTTTACCTTTGCTTTCTTCTCTGCATGACTTTGAAAGCCACAGAACACGGGGAGAGCATACAAACCCCATATAAAACCAACCATATTGAAACCCAGATCCTCAACCATGGTACAGGAGCTGTGAAGCACCAGCACTACCCCTGTGCCTCCATGCTGCCATACTCTATAATGCCCCTACTTTTATTACAACATCCACAGCCCCTGGATCCTGTCAGTCTGGACCGATTACTTGGAGTCAGAGAGTAAGAGCTGAACTTCTTCCTTGATCGTCATTTTCTTCCAACGCAAATATATTTGCTGGTCTCCAGTCAGGGTACAAATGTATTTGCACTTTTCCCAGCATTGTTTTAATGGTAACTTACAAAGAAATTATACTGAGTGTTTGCTTTCGTTCAGTTCTTGTAGTCAAGGGTCATTGTTTTAGTAAAGGCTGAGTTGTCTGGTGCTGTTCAGGTCAAACAGGTGAAGCAGTGGAAAAATAAAAAGTACTAACACATTATATAATTAAGACTTCCTGTTATAAGGATTGTATTTTATTAGTGCTCTTGGCCAGGTGAATGCCAGCGATTTGTGCAATGGTTGTAGTCAAGTGGAATTACAGGAAAAACAACTTTATTACTCTTGTCACTGTGTACATAGTAACGTCCAGTGGTGAGCATACCTACTTGACACTGGCTTTTCATTTGTATATGATTTATAATTTCTTGATACATTTACAATTTTATCTACAAATAACAGGTATTGGCTCCCGTGGTCCAACATGCAAATGGCACTAACAGCAATGCGCAAACCAAACATAGTGATGTGTAGACAGTTAAAAACAAATCATTCAAAGATCACTAATATTGTAATATATACTTTGAGAGTGAGACAGTCCATCAGCATGTGCGAGGTGGTCATGCTAGTATTTGTGTGGCAAAAGTGTGTTGTAACAAGAACATCCATCAGTGTCAAGTAGGCATGCTTTGATGGTTCCATGTTCTGCATGTGACATCACTGTTCTTGCTTCTGTCAGTGACCAAATTTAAAATTATCAGAATGTTAACCTTTTGGACTTTAATGGACTTTAATGCACTTGACTACACCAAACACTGCCTGTGTGCCAAATTTCCAAGTCTGGACAGATAGACATACAGAGGCTGAACTTTATAGGTACGGAGCATTGATTTTCATCTTGTTGCTTTTCAGCCCATCTCATGTTCGCCATAAGTCCAGCAGTGGACTAAAATACCGAAAAGAAATGCCGGTTCCATTTTTGGTGGATTAATGTGTATGTTTGATACTGCACATAGCTCATGTTCATTAGTAATAGACAAATCTGCTGCAGAAAGTAGCTTTCTCCACTTTGTTCACTTTTAACCACTAATGCTTTGCCCATGAATGGAGAAATGTATTCCTTTCTATTTTTGGCAAAGTCCTGTGTATTTTAATGCTATTAATTCATTATTACAGCTGTTGACTGAGCTGCAGAGGTATTAATACGCTTGATAACACAAAATCAAAATCATTTTTGTGTTGGTCTAAAAAAAGCTGTGCCAGTGCAGTGTTTCATGATACATCCTGGAAAAAAAGATTAAAAACAGATTAAATTGTAACCTGAAACTTTAAAAGCCACGATATGTACTGTATAATCAATGTTAGAAGCTGGTCAGTTTGACTATTCAGTAAATCTCAGTTGATATTTCCATAAGGTATTCCTTCAATAACATAACTGAATACATTTTAAAATTGATACTGAGTGCAGTAGATGAGTTCCTTTATTATATTTTGTAAGCCATAGTTATTTATGCATCCCCAGTGCGATGAAATCCAGAATGCACTGGCATCTACCAGAACCAGATCTGAGCACTTACATTTCCATGCAGAATAATAAACCTTTTGTCTCTATTTAAATTTTCTGGCCTTAATAAATTGCTTTTAGGTTCATATTGGTCTGTGAAGA
The DNA here is from genome assembly GCA_018136845.1 of Heterotis niloticus. Classification (NCBI taxonomy): domain Eukaryota; kingdom Metazoa; phylum Chordata; class Actinopteri; order Osteoglossiformes; family Osteoglossidae; genus Heterotis; species Heterotis niloticus. The sequence goes on from CM030890.1 coordinate 7,755,561, forward strand.
AAGAGACTGTGTTTATTTGTTGGTGTAATAATACAGTACCTTGCATAGTCAGAGTGTAAAACTGGTCACAGGCTGACACACTTGAGCACTTATTACTGTCTCGCAGCGTCCATTCTGAGAAATGAATGACTAGAGTACACGTATGTGGCTGGAATTTAACTGTGCAAATTGTGCTCTGAGCTTTTCTCGGCGTCGCTGCTGATTGTAGTCAAATTCAATGGAAAAGCAACATGGGCTCCATCTGTTGTGAATGTGTGACTTGTCAGGATGGCCATGTTAGAGGAGGTAAAATGTAGAAATCCTTCAGCAAGCTAAAAAGCCCTGCAACTTTTTAATATTTTAAATGATCTTCAAAAAATAGCATTGTGCACTATGTCCTGTACATTATGTGTACGGTGTGTAGGTATATTACATTTTCAAACTTCTGAGTTGTGGAATTTTTACTTTTTTCTGAAATCTTTGCTCTGAGAAGCAGTTTAATAGCCGCAATGTAAGTGAATGAGAAAGGGAGGAAAACGGTCGTGTTTCGACGATTTCAGAAATGTTAATGCAGGCCTGCGATAGAATGGTTGCGCCACACAATGTTCATAAAAATCTTTACAGCCTCTTAAATGCTTATATATTTAGGTACTAACACTGAATTGAAGGGCTTTTGGTCAACTGTGCTGCAAAACATTTTCCAGTGAACAGTTGTGATTTTTAGTGAAAAATCTGCCGTGTTGCAGAACAACAAAACTGAATGAATTAATGTTCTTTTTTTATTGAACCCCACGAAGAATAAGTGCTTTATGCTGTTAATTTATCAAAACAAAGATTCTTAACATTTCTTCAGGGCTGGAAGTTGCATAAAGCTTTTTTAGACTAAGTTTCAGATTATATATAAACTATATAATCAAATAAAACTCATCTAGCCTCTGACACTCTGTAGAACTGAAAACTTGGTGATTTTCTTCTCTGTCAGATGTCAAGCAACAGGGATGTTTTATTTTGAGAGGCTGAGATTCACCAGCATGTGGAAAAATGTGGATTTTGCCAGCAGGGCCTCTGTGTGCATCTCAGGGTAGGGCTGTGGCGTGGTGGATCACACAGGTATTGGATGAGGTTCCTGGGTTGAACGTGTGCTTCAGCTGTACATTCACAGATATAGTGGGGATGGGAAATAAATAAAATAAATTAAATTACAAAATAGATCTCAAAATGCCACCTAGCCATACTGGAAGGGACAGTCAATGTTGAATATAATACAATTTTAAATACTACCATGGATTGTTTTTAATGACAGTGGTGGGCAAAAGTGTCCTACGGTGGAAATGAGCAGCTGACTTGAGGGGCCACGCCTGGGCCCACTGGCTTCTGGTTCCGAGTTTGATCTACTGCAGCACATCCTTTTTTCCTGCTTGACGTGCCAGGGCAGGACCATGTGGGACCGAGCACCCAGCGGTCTCTCGTTCCTACACCTCCTGCCAGGACGTAGGTGGGCCTTGGCTCTCTCCCCTACCACAGCTTGGTAGACTCTGCTATCTTGTCCTCATGATGCTGCGGGTCACCGGTCAGCTTTGCCCGAGTCCCCAGGAAAGGAGTTCGTGAGATGATCTCCTCCTGTCAGACTTCTCCCTGCAGTGTCCATCTGTGCAGTACAGTGATGGCTGGCCCAGCACAGCAGAAGCTGTTAAGTCTGCTCCTTTTGCAGTAAGAAATTCCAACTAAGCATTTCCCCTTCATCAGTCTTTTTCCTGTAAAGAGAAACTGAAAATACATGCATGCTGTTAACTTTTCAACCTGGTGTCAACAGCGCAGAGTTAAACCTTTAGACAAGGCGTTAGCTCATTGTTACTATTAATGTTACCGTATCTTATATCATAACATGGAATACAGTATATTTATGCAGACTGGGCCAGGTTCATTAAAATTTTATAAGAATATTTTTTTTATGGAGTAATTTACAATTAAATATATGTATATATATTTTTGTATGAAAATACCAAAAAAAGTTTTGTATAAAGTTTTAAATCTCTAAATAAATAAATAAAATTACTCTGTGAAAGCAGCAACATTTTCCCCCTGAGAATATATTTGAATAAATAACATTTTGAAAGTTGCTAGATGAACGTGATATGAAGTGAAGCCTCCAGCCACATAACTGTATATGGAGTTTAAACTATAGTAGGCAACTGAGTGGGATTTAAATTTGGGAGAAGAACACTTTACACACATCTACCGTGTTTTTCCAAACTACTGAACCGAATTCCCTGCCAGTCTGGTGTAATTTAAACGCCACTGTGGGTAGAGCTGTTTGAATTTGTTTCTTTGCCTTTTTTGGTACCTTTTCATTTGTATTTCATCATGTAATATTTCTTGCTCTGCTTTTAGCAATTTTCTCAAACCTTCCAGGGCACAAATTTGTCAACCAACTGGGTTTATTTAACTCTTCTAGCAGTGGGTTATGAGGTTAAGTCCAGCCCTTGCTTAAAGTACTGTGTCATTGTTTGCACTGGATTTTCCAGCTTTAACAAGAACAAAATATTCTGCTTTTTCAGCCATTATAACATGGATTACAAGATTTTTTTTCTTTTTTTATAGAAATGTTTTTTTTTTTTTTTTCCTTGTGTTCTCATCTCTTGCCTCTCTCATTTACAAAATGCCTAAAATTCTGATCCTATCGATGGAACTGTACGTGCCTCCACAAGCATATATAAACAGTACAGACCATTTTGTTTGCTATCTTTGACAAAGGAAAAAACAAAAATAAAATACGCAGAGCTCATAACATGGACTGGGATGGGACCCTTCATTTAAAGACAGCAGTTCAGAGGGGTGATTGTCTCTTCACAAGATGCTATAAAGTGGAAAACTAGGAGGACACAGCCCTGTTTTAGTGGCTGTTTTGGAATGTAGTCTAGTTTGTTTTTATTTGAACTGTTACACACTTCAAAGGCCCTTATCCTACTTCCTATGATGCAGTGTTTTATATCCAGAACAAGAGGTACAGTTTACTGGCAGCTGTTGATGGTTTGCTGCCAGTCCAGTTAGTGGAAGACAACTGCTGGCCTCCTTCTTACAGTATGGCCTGTCCACTGGGAACCAGCATGGTACACTGGACATACTGGGTGGGATGCTGACTGCAGCACCAGGTCTGCAGTGGAACCCACCTTCATGTAAGCCCAGCCTGGAACCTTGTTTGTTCCAGAACTCTTTAGTGCTCCACAGTTCCCACCCATTAGTTTTCATGTTATTTAAGCTCCAGTGTTTACAAAGGGATGCAAGCATTTGCAAAGCTACCAAGAAAGTGCTGCTGCTTTTTGCATTTGTTGGAGGTTGTGTGCGTTTTTCAAGCCGGCTGTCAGTGTGGATTTTTTTAAGAGGTTGTTGTCATGTCACAGGGTTGGATTTAAATGCAGCTGTTGGTCTTAAGTCTGTGTCGCAGGGCGGTCAGCATATTTGTCCTGAATCATTATGTTCGATGCTCAGCTATGCACTCCATCGTCCACAAGTGTCCCCAGGTCCAGGTGTGTTTAATAAATGTGCATAATAATGCTGTGCAGTCTTCTATGGCATGGGAGTACCTGGACAGACGTGCGTATCATAAGACTGTGCATTTCTGTGGTAAGAGCACCTAAAAGGAGGAAAAAGGTCTGCTTGTGGTCAACAGCAGGGGCACTGGCTCGGCAGTGTTAGGATTAAAAGTTTATTTGCCAATTGTGGTAAAGGTGAACATCATACGGCAAACATACCGATGCCAGTAATTTAGCAAAAATATTTAATGCTCAAGTCTTAATATTTAGAAGGCGTTACCAACACCGACTGGACTGTTATTTCTCTCCATTAAACACCTGCTAATGCATTCATTTTTATTCAGAAATTTAGCAGCACGGTCTAGTCTCTGCATAAGGAGATAAATGTGGACGTCATGCGCACCTTCAAAATGTTTGACAAACAGCGTTGAGCATTTTTGCCCACGATTTGTATACGTTGCTGCTACTCGGAGCGCAAGCTAGACGGGCTGCTCCTTCGTAAATAGCCAGCAGCTGCTGCGAATGAGCGGTCACATGACTGCGCAGCGCAGGATCCAAATCCAGGATGGATTTTGGCTCGATCTCTAGCAAGTAGTTTAGCGGGCTTTAATTTCCCGCTGCAGGGATAAAAATCTGCATCTGTATGCTGAATGAGAATGAGGCACTTCGCTCTCCATGCTGCTCAGAAGTACTGTAATGGTCACTTTGCCTGTAAGCTACCCACAGTCTCCCGGGACTCTCTTACATTTCCTTCAGGTCTGGTGCAATGTGAACAGGCAAAAGATTGTGTGCTTTTGGCTCATCCAACCAAAAGCACCGTTTCAGGTCATTTCCCATATGTTCTGTTGGCATATATTAACGTTTTAATGAATTAATGCATTTGCATGACATCTGAATTACAGTATTTGACCTCTTAGGCAAACAATTTATTTATTTATTTATTTTTTTTTTTTTATTTTAAAGATCCAAGGTGTTTTGGATAGTGTCTCCATTTTCCAGAAAACACTGTCCTTTAAGATCAGGCCTTTATTGATCTGTCAGGCCAGTTGTGATCCATCGACTTCTTCGGTTCTGCCCGCTAGCAATAGTTAATCATAACCTGTACCATTTTGCGCGTACCATTAGACACTCCGTTGTCTGGTAACTGTATCTGCCCTTGCGGTTTCGAAACCAGCTGTTATACATACAGCGCACACGGGGTACAGCGTGTTGAGCTCGCGGTCGGTAATGGTGTTTGCGTTTTTGCAGAAATATTAACCCTGCCTCGGTAGGCTGCACACGAAAGGGACATCTCACAATGCCTTTTAAAGAATACTAACAAAACATTTCATGACAGCAAGAGCTAAAAATAATCTTCAAGTCACTCCTGAAAGCTCCTTAATAAACAGTACCAAGTCCATGCACAGTCTCCTGTTGAATCAGGGCACATTTCACTACATGGTATACTCGGTAACCATGTACGTGACAAATAAACTCTTTTGACTTTCATGGCAGTATTTATAAATGTAGATATCCCACCAATCTCCTTGCTCGTGTAAAGTTGGCGTATGTTTTATTTTCCTGTATGTTTAATTCTGTACAATCAAAACCATGTATTGTTCATACAATGCTTGTCTCCAACTGCAGCTAAGAGGAAAATCTGGATATTGTGTGACAATGTGAATTATGGCCACAGGCCCCAGTGATTTGTGACCAAATATAAAAGTTTGGCTCATTCATCAGTTTCCTAATAGAAATGAATTTCTGAGAAGAAATCCTGTGTGCTTATTATTAATACAGTAGTTTGTATGAAAGTACAATGATTTATTACTTTTTCAAGCGCATGTTAAAACGGTCAGGCAAACAGAGGTTGAACCTTCCAGACACAGCGGGGTTGAAGGGTGTGTGTAGTGCGTGGTTCAGTTACAACCTAAGAAGTAAAATGTGTAAATGGGTTGTGAGCTCAGGAAAAGGTGCTCTGTCATTGATATTTTTTCACTTCTGGACTCTGGACAGCGTTAAAGTCAAATAATGCATTTTACAAACTGCTCCGTGCTATTACATTTACAACAGCGGTTGGTTGCATTATTTAATGTTTGCAAAACTGACAGCCCACACTCGGAGTAATTTAAGTATTTATGTATAAATGTTTGCACAGTAGTTTTAAGTAATGGGCCAACTGCGACAGGTATATTAAAACACACAGTAGATGGACATGTTTCCTCCCACCATTATGGATGCCGTCCAAAATCTGCTTCCCCTAAGCTTGCGAAAAACAATAGAACAGCTGGTTTTTGCTGTTTAACATTGCCATACTGGAGTGCCATTTCCTTTGTGTGCCCAGTCCTCCGAAATGGGTCTTTGATGCCTCAGCATTGCTGGACACCAGCCAGCACTCAGGTCTGCAGAACAAGGGCCTAAAGTTAGATAAAAAGTTTCCTTCATGATAGGCAGAGGGCCACCTGCTTTTTTTGTCTATATCATGGCACACAATCACGTATATATTTTTTATTACATATTATATATAACTTGTTTGTGTGTATGTATAACATATATACTTGTTTGTTAGTCTGTGCAGTGTTTCCATTATATTTATTGCACTCTTAATGCATCTTTTGTGTGTGTGTGTGTGTGTGTGTGTGTGTGTGTGTGTGTGTGTGTGTGTGTGTGTGTGTGTGTGTGTGTTTTGTCTTATGTGCACTGAGAGCCATTGGAAACCAAAGCCAAATTTCCTATATGTGTGCGCATACTGGGCTAATAAATCTGATTTTCTTGGCAAAAATGGGGGAGTACATCTGTCTTTTGACAGTGTTACACAGTACAGAAATATTTTTTGTCCAGGGCCAATATGCCTTGGTACAATATGTGTCCAATGTTCTGGAGTAATAAAAACCCTGGGACAATTAAACCCCCTGTATAAGCCAGGCTCTCACTGCAACTAGGGTGGCTGGCCAACAGAATGGATAAATGTGGCATTTTTAATGCCTTAAATATGACATTGCTGGCAAATGGCACAGTTAGGTCTGACAGGGTGTCAGTAGTCGGTTTATACATGTCTTGCAGTTCCATGTGTAACAACAAGAAGAGGTGCAAATACATCTTGTGATGGAGGATCTTCTGTCATCTCTCTTGGCAGCCAGCCAGCCTTCTTTCTCATGACCCTCAACAGTTCCAGTGCACATCAATCTTTTTCCCAGGGGAAACCCTCCTCTTTGAAGGCACTGGCCAGGCCAGGTCTCCCACTACCTACTGTTTGCGCCAGTTTGGGGTTCTGTGTGATCCGCGTGTGTGCTGCAACGGTGTGTGAGACATGCGAACGCTGAACTAGAAAGCATCTCCCCACTCTCTGCCCATCTACTCAGATTGTTGTTTCCTTGCACTGAGAGTTTGCAGAGGATGACAACAGTCATGGCACATAAATGAATTGTAAAGCTTCTCGCAACAGTCAGACTGTTCTTTCGCTCTCTCTTTCCACACACACACACACACACACACACACACACACACACAGAGAAAAGGATGCAGCGAAGTGTGAACAACCAAAGTGTGTTCTGGTTTTGACTTCACCCTCATGTTGTACAGTCAGAGTAACAAGATGAGCAACAAGATGAGCTTGTTGATACAGTAAGCAAAACTCAATGATGGAGAACTTTTTAAAAAAGTGTTTCTGCTTTACATGAAAAAGTGGAAGACCTCTGGGGCTAAACCAGGTATTAAGTATGCTCTTCATGGCATTTCAATGCAGAGCCACTTAAGCCAAAGTGTTTTCAGTGTGATAAATTGCTGGTTTTTGCAGACCAAACTGAAGTTTTTAGAGTACGGGGAAAGACACCAGTGATGGCTCTGTAACCTGTGACCTGAATGAGGTGCTAGGAGGTTTTCATTCCCCTGATCGGTCACCTGATGGAACAAGTGTGCTCATCCCAATTCCTGCAAGTTCCTTCTCACCCCCACTCCCTTCTTCTTGCTACAAAACCACATCCGCCTGCACTTGACACACTGACCCTCATCCATTGTTATCCCCTTTCTCCCCAATTCCCTAATACTTTTAATGTCTTAGAGGCTTTGAGGCATTCACTGCTAGGATTCATCTCAGTGACCTTGTGCTATATAAAGATGCCCAAATTGACTTATATATTTCCCATTTTTATTAGCCTTTGTTGATAAAGTGAGTTAAACAATGTATTCTGGTAGACTTTTGGTGGAGCGTCTCATTTTCCATGGGCCAAAAACTAGAATCTAGAATCTGAGGTATGAAGGAGGTATGAAATTCTACACACACAGAAGTCCCTTGGTTGAAGTTAGTGCTTGAAGTGGGGGGAAAAGTGCCAGTGCTCCTTTTTTTTTTTGTATGCTAGTATGTGTATCGGCGTGCATCAGCAAATTAAGTAATAATTCATATAATTTTTCTTTTCAGTTTTGACAGGAGGCTTCTTTTCATGATGATGTGCTCAGAGGCAGAACCAAGTGGCAAGGAACATCTGTAAGGAATATCTATAAGGAATATCCCAAGAATAAATGGGAGTTAACAAAGGGAATGGTGGAGAACAACAGAGCCGAGATCTTGTGTGATGTCCACATCCATGCAGATAAACAGATAATGGCCATCCAACAATGTGGTGATAGATGTGGAGATTTCAAGTAATAGAAACATCAGGAAGAATGAATATAAGAACCTGGAGAAATACTGCGATTGAGAGAGGAATTGGAGAGAATTTCGACGATTAAAACCAAGGTAGTTGCACCAGTGAGAGAAGTGCTTGGGGCTGTGACCCCTAAGTTGGAAGAGCAGCTTCATCAGATCCCAGGAATGAAAACATTGATCTCAGTCCAGAAGAGAACGATTCTAGAAACAGCAAAAATACTGTGCCATACGTTCAAACTAAGGCCTCCAGTAGCAAGCCTGAGTCTGTGGAAAAATACCACCCATAGGGGAAAATGGAGTAAGAAAGGAATTTTTTCTTCAATAAAGGGGACATAAATTTCAAATGAATGGTAAGACACCACAGTGTGAGCCAACTTGTACTGTACCTCAGTGCACCCCAGGTGATAAAAGGTAGCCATGAAGGCTATTATGAATGATTACTTTCTACCTCAGCAGTCCATGGCTGGGAGTAAGACTCAGCCAGAGAATCTGGCTGGCCAGGGGCAGAAAAGTGCCTTATAGGACTTATGGGAAGGGTTAGTGCACAAGGAAAAGTCATGGTACCTGAAAGAGCAAAAATTGGAGATTTGCTGGTACTGCCTAACACTTGAGTACTGGTCTACTTCAAGTGGTTAAATTTTAAATATTCGATTAAATGAAATTAGATATGAGGAACTTTTTTTCAACTTTTGCAACTTAATTTTTGTCCACCCACAAATGTTTCCAGGGTTTGTATGAAGGACTGGTGTGTGTGTGTGTGTGTGTGTGTGTGTTAGAAAGGGAATTCATATGCATTTCAGCTGCACTCACGCAACATACAAACGCATTCTAGACAATTTTGTGCTTCCAGCTTTGTGGCCACAGTTTGGAGAAGCTCCTTTCCTGTTCCCGACTGTGCCTTCATGCACAAAGCAAGCTCCATAAACACAGGGTTTGCCCAGGTTGGTGTGGAAGAACCTGAGTGGCTGCACAGAGCCCTGACCTCAACCTCACTGAACACCTTTGGGATGAACTGGAATGCTGACTGTGAGCCAGGCCTTCTCTCCTGACCTCATTGATGCTCTTGTGGCCGAATGTGCACAAATTCCCAAAATCTGGTGGAAAGCCTTCCCATAAGGTGAAGGCTGTTACAGCAGCAAAAGGCAAAAAACTTCATATGAATGCCCATGGGTTTGGAATGGGAGGTCCAACAAGCACACATGGGTGTGATACTCAGGTGTCTACCTACTTTTGACAATTTAGACTGGATCAGCATTAAGACCGATGTAAGCTTTCTTTCTCCAGCTGGCTCAGACACTTTTCAGTTACAGCGGAGAGCACTGCAGACAGTCATCTAGTCTGAAAACAGCACAGTGTTCCAAGACAAACCAACGATCGCCTTGGAGAGGTAGCGGAACAGCTCTCTCCGAAACCACCCAGCCTGTTATTCCCGAACCGCTCATTTACTTTTCATTGTGAGCGTTCCCTCTAACACTTTGATCCCTTCATTTATTCAATTAGCCACAGCCGTCTAGCGTATCCCCTCGCCTCTTTCGAAACCGCAAGCACAGCATCCCTTCTCTCTCCGCTGTTTCGAACAGCGGCTCAAATTATTAAAAGGCTGTTTTGATTTTCCTGCCTGTCCTCCCTCAGCTTTAATGCATCTCTGCTCCTTATCCTGCGAGCAGAACGTTCGGGAGTGTCTGCTGAGGGAGCGATTATGGCCCAGTCCAAGGCCCAGAGTGGGTGTTGCATAGGAAGTCAAGACTGGAAGACTGAACAATATCCAGAAACGTTTTTTCCTGACATGAATAGAAATTTTTTCAGCAGTTATACATTCTCAACTGTATAATCATTTATTAATGATGTGATTAAAAAAGTTATTAGTAATACTGAACTCAACCCCACCCGTGTGGGTAGACATTTTGTCTTAAAGCTACAGTGTCTGCTGTGAACCAAAAGGCCGCTGTATGAGTGAGGGATGTAAAGCTTTTCACCCCTTGTTATGGAGCCCGCAATAGCCTGTCTCCATCTTCTCATCCTCATTCCCTTCCTCAGTGCCTGCTAGCACTTATAAAGACGCTTATCTTTAGATCCAGGACCTTTACGTTCCTTCATCACCTGAGTTTTCCGTCATTGTACTGCGGCTATTTTCACGCAAGGTATGCGAGCAGCTTTTGGTTTCACCCTAACGCAACCATGTCCCGTGTTTGGCTCTTTGTAAAGGGCATCAGATAAAAGTAAAACAAAGGGTAAAACAGGACACGCATGCCCTGCTTCAGGAATGAGGCAGCACGGGGAAGTTTTCCACTTTCGTTTACTTGCTGAGATGTTGACCATCTCCTTTGAGACTTGTGTTTAGCCATACCCTGTGGGACCACTTGAGGAGGTGAATCGTAACATGCGCTTGGGCACCCTGATCCATGCTGCCTAACCTGATAGTGAGGGTAGCCTTCTGATGCGCCGCTGAAAGCTGCCATGGGGAGATAAGCTAAGGGTCTTTTGGCTCTGCAGGTCCAGCCTTTTGTGTTCTGAACTTGGCCCCCTTCGGTGAGTGTCCTTCTGATAAGGCCAAGTGTGTCCCGCAGGCAAGAATGTTTCACACTTCAAACATGACAGCGAGAGCTTCCTCACTCCCTTCAAGCCCCTGCCTTGAAGGCATGCTGTCTAAGCGTGTGGCTCGAGATACTGCGGCACTCCTCCGTGACCCCTTTGGACATTATCAGCCCTAACTGACACTTCTCGCTAAATACAGTTATTTTAAAAAAAGGGGCTGGACTTTGAACGTGGGTGAGGCTGGGCCAGTAGTTACAAATAAAGCTTCACAACATTCCCCATTAAAGAAACCTATACCAGAAAGGATGCAAAATTTTCTGTTATCTCTGCAGGTAGCGGCTGAAGACGGCCGATCGCCGCTGGCTGTCACGAGCACGGGGACAAGTGAATTCCCCGATTTCTGCTCAGCAGCTGGTGGAGTTCTGACTGAAATGGATGTGTGGTCGTGTGGTATTTATCTTTATTACTTACATTTCGGTTTGAACAAAATGCTGACTGTATTTGCGCATGGGCCCGAATAGCTTGAAGGACATTGCGGTGGCATCTTGGATGAAAAGACCTTTTCAAGTTATACGGTTGGAAGTATTAACTGTAGTCCATCCGGCCAATTGCTAGTAGTTGTTGTGAATCATGTGGTGAACTAACCGAAGGGCACCATTATTCTACGGGCCTGTGGTGATTCTGACCGTGAAAACACTGCCCTCCCTGCTTGTAAACCTGCAATCGCTGCACGGCTGTCATAGAGCCGAATGTGCTCAGACCCCCAGGTACAGAGGTTCCAGCCTGCTCGTATGTTCGCCATGTGAAGGTGCAAGTCGGAATGCGACCGCGTGATCAGGGACGAGGGAATGAGAGAACCGTGTCGCAGCGCGGCGCCGTTGCTGCAGCTCACCCGTTCGGGCTAAGCTTGTAAACAGCCTTTCTTGGAAAGCGGAAGCATGGCACCCTAGCGATAAAGTTTATCAGCTGTTCAGAAATGGGGGTGTCATGCTGGCTAAAATGAGGCCCTGTCCTAAGCCTAGAGCACAACACACACTCTATGGCACGTAATGCGTGGCACACAGCATACAGCACTGCGGGCGCAGTTTACAGTCCACGGTGCACAGCACACAGCAGACTGTACAGCGCACAGCACACAGCATGGTATACAGTGCACAGCAAAGTGTACAGCACACAGCTTAGTTTGCCCAGGAGCTTCTGCAGAACACACCAAGATGCCACAGTTTGCCCAAAGTTTGACTGTGCAGTCTTTTTGCTTTCTTTACGAACTTGCTACGCTCACACGAAATAAGCTGTTATTGATCGATCGCAGCGCTGTACATGAAGAGGAACATTGAAGCAATTTGCAGAAAAATCATATTTGTCAAATTCTTCCATTCTGCGGACAATCGGTCTCGTGACTGAGCAGATTATAGTCACCAACATTTATTATTAGACTATGAGACTAAAATGAGCTCTGTACTGTGTGCCCAGATATTTCTGTAAATCCTTGTTAGTCTCCTGCCTTGCCTTTAATTTACTACTTATAGTAAATAGAATTTACTTTTATTTTATAGATCACAAAACATTTTGTTTTAAATAGTCGATATTAGTGACGCCCAAACTGTCTCTTCCATTTAGTGTCAGTGTAATAACTGCACCAGAAAGTGTGAAACTGCTTTTATACTGTGTGTGTGTGTGTGTGTGTGTGTGTGTGTGTGTGTGTGTGTGTGTACACACACACAAGCACATTAATTAGGGTTACATGGTTTCGAAGACAGATTTATAGTTTTATTTTTCATACGTATGTCACAAATTGTGAATCCGGCTTTTTCAAAACATCAAAAAGTGACAAGACACATTTATTCTACTTCATAAAGTCTTCATTCAAAATATTATTCAATATTTAAGATATTTTGCGCGAGTCAGATGATTCGGTTGAGACAGCCCATTTTTCATTTTCAATCTCAATTGTAAGGACTTTTCAGTATTTTAGCAGTTATATAGCGTTGCTGTAAATTAAAAATAAAATATTTCACTTTACAGGTAAAGTTCTTGAACTTTTGTTCAGTTTATTTGGCAAGAGCAAAAAAACTCGCTTTTGACAGACTGGACAAAATGAAAATGTCCTTCAGACAGACCAAATGCTATCACCCCTCCATATTTCCGTGGTTGCATTACTGACACAACAACCTTTAAAAAATATTTTTAAGCGTTTCACGATTGTTATCAATTATTAATAACAACCTTATTCATTTATTTCTAGTTCCTCGCCTTTTAAAGGTGAAGGTGCCATTTTCTTTTTCATTATTCTTCTTGAATTTTTTGGGCACTTCAAAAGTCGAATTTAAACAAACTGCAATTTAATTTTCATAAATTTAAAAATATGCCACAGTTATTTATCATTTTAATCTCTTTATTTTCTGTTACTCAATAACTGTAGATACTAACAACTTTTTAACTTTAGTCGTAGCTTCTGTTTTAAACGTAATTTTTAAAAAATTTGTATTGCACACCATTGATATAAGTCTGAATATTTAAGTAAGTCTGATGCTTGTGTGTATGGACTGCTGTGTCTGCCACTGTTTACTGTTTTTATAGCGCGGTCACAAAAGAAAATTCCGTTCACTCTGCCTGCACAGTAGGACCAGATGATATTGCCAGTAGTGTTGGTACACCTGCTAGCGGCAGGAGCATGGCAGCTTGGATCTGGGGGCTTCCGCTGAGCCCACTGGAAAAAGAGCACCTGTTTGTGTTACCTTTAAACAATTTTAAAGGAAGATCAGGATTAAAACAGTTTGCACCAACACACTACATGGAGGATAAAGCTGCGCAGTTGCCATGGCATCAGAGAAGTTGTCCTGCCAGCCTTTCCATAATGATCTCCCTTCATCCTGACCAGAAATCACAGATTTGAACCGCATGTCGCGCTGGATCGGATACACGCTTGGATATTTTTATGCACAAAAAAGTTAATCACAAACCAGAAACAAGTACATTTGCAGCTCTTGCATAAAACGTTCACTAAGCTTTATTTTGAAGAATAACCCAACCAGCTGTGAAACACATTATGTGCCCACTTCTAGCAGGGCTGCCACCGCAGAAGCATCCAGCATAGGGGTTTAAAATGAATGAAGGGGAACACTTACAGCTCGGTGTCAGGCTCGGAGTAGTCGCTGAACTGCGTGCTGCCGTTGGAGTGCGGTGGTCTGGGAGAAGGCTCCTCACTCCTGTAGCTGCTCTGACTGCTGCCCAAGCTCTCGTCCCCCTCTTGCTGGATGGCTGGAGGCTTCTGAAAAGAAGCCCTGAGTCCTGCCTCAACTGGGCTGAGGAAGCAGGGGCAGCGGGTCCTCAGTTCTTTATAAAGGGCATTGACGTGTGGGGTGGGCAGCCAGGGGCAGCCCAGCAGGGTTTTGAACGCAGTACGAAACTCTGGACTGCGGCAGTAGATGATGGGGTTGAGGCCCGAGTTGAGATACCCCAGCCAGTTGAGCAGACGGAAGATCCAGGCATGGTCCTCAAAGACCGTCCTGTCCAAGGCATTGATGATGTTGGCCACAAAGAAGGGCAGCCAGCAAAGGGTGAAGATACCCATGATGATGCCGAGTGTCTTGAGGGCCTTGTGTTCTTTGAGTACTGTGAGGCGTGAGGGCCTGCGCTTGGTACTTTTCCTCCGCTGGGGCCCACCAGTAGTGCAGACTGGAAGATTGTTGTTGCCGTGGTGGTACTGGTTGCTTTGTTGAGAGAGACATTCGTTCTGGAAGCGCTGCCGGTTTTTGTCTATAAGTTGCACCTGCCGGGTGGCAATGACGAAGACTCGGGCATAAACAAAGATCATGACCAGCAGGGGGATGTAGAAGGACACTACGGAGGAGACGATGGCAAAGGTCATGTTAGTGACAAAGTCACAGCAGTTAGGGTCATTATAGCACTTCTGGGCCACCGAGTCGTCATCAGGGGCGCGCCAGTATTGGTTCATGATGGGCACAAAGGAGATGAGTGCCGACACGAGCCACACGATGCACACGATGACCCGCGCACGCCACTTGCTGAGCAGCACCTTGTGCCTCAGTGGCCGAGTGATGGCCACATAGCGGTCCACGGCGATCACGCACAGCGTCTCGATGCTTGCAGTCACACACAGTACATCCACTGAAGTCCACAGTTCACAGGAGGTGTCACTCAGCAGCCACTTGCCTGTCACTGCGATCGTGGCCCCCAGCGGCACCACCAGGACACCCATTATGAGGTCAGCGCAGGCCAAGGACATGATGAAGATGTTGGTGGTGGTCTGCAGTTGGGATGTTTGAGCGATGGCCACAATGACCAGCAGGTTTCCCACCACAATGGAGAGGATGATTATGACCATAATGACCAGCAGCAGCCCTGACGGTGGGTGGATGTCACCCGTGCTGTTGCAAGTGATGTTGGAAGTACAGTTAAGAGCGCTGTTTGTGCTGTTCTCCATCGTTCCAGGAGGGAGCTTTGCGTTGCACTTCAGCACACGTTCTCCGCAGTACTTGGCCTGGGTTAAACCTGGAGCACTGAAGGGTGAAGTGACCGATCTTGTTGTCACCTCATTATTTACCTGTCCAGCTGAATGCAAGTCAGCAGAGTTCGGGCTCGCCAGACTTTAGCTGACTTCTGTCTTTCTTCCACACGTCAGCTGTGTCCTTGAAATGAGAGAACGTTAACACATAGTGACAAGTCTTATCGTGTACAGGGCGACTACACAAACTTCATTGAAAAAATATAGAATTTACTGATATTTAATGATCTTGGATTCAAATTTATTAAAAAAAAAAAAAAAACGGGCATACCTTCTGCCGAATCCCAGTTTTAGTCAGGTGAAAACATGGGTGTCCCATCGGTGGTTTTAGTTTGTCAACAAAAGTCAGAAAAGAAATTCTTTCAATCCGTTCTGGTCATTTATGTCTCCTTTTTGTTCGTCCTGTGGGAGAGAAGGAGAGATTGTACTTGAGCAGTACAGTAAGAAGTTATCTGCAGGGCATTCCGTCTTTCTTCACTGTGGAACCTTCTTCCTGGTAAAGCAGTGCAATGTCCACTTCAGGCTAATGGACCCTTGGCTCTCCGCTGCGGATGACAGCTGTGACGCTGGCAGGACAGGAGGACTTGTTTCACAGCTGTATGAGCCAGGACTACGCGCACGCCGAGTGCCTCTCTCTCTCGTTCACTCTCTCGCTCTCGGCAGGGCTGGAGTCCAGCGCTGGGCCCTGTCTGCCTGTGCTGTCTGTACGCCCCGCCTCCTGGGGGTGGAGCTGTGAAGGGATCCTTGCTCGTAAACTGTGCGACATTGAAGAGAACGGGAGGGGCACGCTCTGGTGTCTGTAGCTGCGGGTTTGTGGAAAGCGGAGGATGGTGGTCTGCACAGGTCGCCGTCCCACTTCTGTCCTCCATACCTGTGGTTCCTCCGGGGCAGCTGTCACTCACAGGCCGAACTCTCCTGCAAATTTAGGCAGTGGCTCGGTGTGCACCGAACAGGAGAATACCAACAACCCCATGCATTAGCATCTACAAGTAATAGATGCTGAAGGCAGGGGTGTGCTTGGGTGGTATGGAAAATCTAAGCACCTGGTGTGACTGTTACCTCACGCGGCTCTGTGGGAGTCACCTGAACGTGCAGTGTGCGCTGATATAGCCCCAATGAGCAGTTCACCGCTCGCTGCACAGATAGCCATCTTTTGTTTTTCTTTTGCTGAAGTTACGTAACAGTGCCAGAAAAAAAAGTCGGAAGCACAAGTTCTGTCCTGCACCATTTGCGATGCCGAACGGGGCTCCGCACGGGAGTGGCAGGTCTGCCTTCTCAGGTGGGTTTCTGTGCCTTCCACAAACATGTTTTCCTTTCCACATATTTTATCCCAAAAAGTGCAAGCATTAAAGCTCCATGAAATACAAGATGTCGGTACAGCTTTATACTCTGAAACACGAGCACACGCTCCACTTATTCTAAAGGACCCTCTCCTTGAAGCTGTGGGAGGCATAGCGGTTAAGAGGACAGCCCCCTTATTTACAAGTTGCTGAGCGCATTTCTTCTGCTTCAGCGTCCTTGATCCTGATATTTAACCAAATTGCTCACCCACAAATGGTTGACACCGCAAGACACTTTGCATGAAAACACTAGATAAGCCACATGATGTCAGTTTTCCTTAATATAGCAGCACAAAAAGGTGGTGGGCAAGAACTTAGGAATCGCAAGCAAAATGCTGGAAATGCCTTTAAAACTTTCCTCCTTGACCATGAATTATTTCAGTCCCATTCTTTAAGCAGTGAAATGCACAACACACGCGGGGCTTTGTTTAAAAGTGCGCACCAAAAGCATAAGGAATGACCAGAAATGTGCGAAAGGCCGAGGAAAATAAGTGATGGTGGAGAAGTCATGCCGTCCGACAGCTAAACAACATTTATTCTACACACCAGGCGCAGGCAAACCTAACTGCATTTTGTCAGTGTTCGCTTGGAGGCAGAGGAAATTTGCGGCAAGCGAGGGGTTTCTCGCTAACAAGTGCCAACATACAGGACACCATGTCGCCGTCCACACCCCTCCCACCCCTCATGGGGTCCTCCCGGTGTGTATGAACACAAGTGCTGAAATTCTGCCGATTGTTATCTCTCCCAAACTCACGACAGGGCCTTCACAATGAGGAAGAACAATCAGGAAAATACTTTGCATGCCAGTAGGCCGTGACGTTTGTATGTTGCCACAACGTATTTGCGACTGACTGGCTTCCTCGAAAGGAACTCCTCAACAGCAACACATGATCCCGACTGTCCTAGTTCAGATCTAGAAAGGAGAAACCCGCATACGTTGGTACCCACCTTTCCTTGTCTGCCTCTGCTTATATGACTTGATACTTAGAGACACAGACACTCTTGTACTGATTTTCTGTGGAGTAACGTCTTCTCCTTATCGATTTATAGAAATCCGGCTGTGATTTCTGCAGATCTTTGACGCAAATTATCTCTGCTCCGCTTGATGGAGACTCTTTGTAAGTTGTCACTCGTGATGGACATTTCCCCCTTGGGCTGATGTGTGAGCGACGTGCCATCACCGAACAGCCAAGATCTTCCCACTTTCTTGCAAAGGGAAGATGAAAGGAGCTCTAAAAAGCCTATAAAATATACCCACACACGCAGCCAGAAGGGCTGTGTTTTTATCACTTCAGTTTATTATTACATCCAGTGCTGTGCTGTTGTACAATCTTGTTATTACAGTGATTTTATGAGGAAAACAATGACAGGGGCGTTGTTCACGTACGTTGTTTCGGTTTTGCATGGAACGATCTTTGTCTGGACCTTGTGACTTGCACCAAATATTTCCTTGCATTTGCTGATAGTATAGTAGCAGGATGACATACTGTAGTCATATAATATGTATGGTTATAAATAATAAGAAAATAATAAATAATATGTTTTCATATGTTGGCTCATGCTGTGTTTTCACAGTTTTTACTTATCATAAATCTGTGTGTTTCCATAAAAAAAGTTAATAATCATATAAATAAAAGCAATATACTGGAGGCTAATACTACTGAAAGCTTACAAAGAGAGATAGTTAAGTAATTTAGTGCTTCTATGTTCTGTTGAAGACCAAACCCAGAGGAATGCCCCTCTCATGTAGTCATGTAGATAGAAATTCAGTTTCAGCTAACTGACTGAATGAGTAAGAGTACCTGCTTAAGAAAACTCACTATCATATGTAGGCCAAAGCACCTGCTTTGCTGCATTTTTTTGCCTAGATGATGTTTTTGCTTTCCTTTTTCCTGGTCTATTTCCTAGTGTAGACCACAGGCTTTCCAGGATTTTTGTACTAAGGTGCTTCAGTGTGCTTGCAAGTATCTGAAGGTGGAAAGGACAGGTATACATCTGAGCCATCAATTTTGCCCGCTTTGTTTTTTTCTCTTTTTCTGCCCAGTATGCACAGCTTGGCACTCATATCAGTGGGGACAATCGAAGGAGGTGGGTGTCTACCCTGTTATTTCGCTGTTGAGGCAGAACTTGTCTCACGAAACCATCATTTTATTTTAGTAGAGAAGTGTTACGTGTAGAGAGACCTCCATGTGGAAGGTCTTAGGATTGGCACTTTATCCCCCAATAGATTTGGTACCATTGAAGGGCTGTTGTAAAGAATAAGGATCTTCGCCACTATGCTTGTCTGCTGGTAGGGAGAGAGTGGCTTCGGGCAACCGAGATGATCCTTTGCAAACCGACGACCCATTAGAGGGCTGTTAACCGGCACCTTCTGGGTTTAAATTTCATCAGCCTTTAAGTAGTTGCTGTCATTATGGTACATTTAGATGACAACCTCCTGCCATTGCACCTTAATGGAATATAATACTTACATGACACAGAAAGAAAACCAGGAGGTAGGCCTAGCTGCGAGTGAAAAGTGACAGTAGGCAGAGATGGGATAGTGACTTGATTTAAAACCAAGAATAGGTGGATATGGGTAGAGGTGTGGTCACAACCAGTAGAGCATGTGTAGAGACTGGGATGAGATAGATAAAGATGGGAACAAGTTTGTATGGAGAAGGGAGCAAGACAGCTGGTCATTGTCTTATGGGTTGTGAAGAGGACAAACCAGGTGGTTCTTCAGGGGCTGCATGGAAGGAGAAATCAGGGACCAGAGACCAAGGTCTTGATGGAGAAGGGAGAACTTGAAGCAGTGCACAGATTTTTGCCACTTTGGAGAACTTCCTCTACTGGCACAGCATCAGCAAACCCATTTTGCTCACTCAAGGCCCTGGTGAGGCCAACATGCAGGCCAGAAAGAGTTTCCATGGTTCTCATCCTGGCAGACAAATTGGAAAGCTCGGATTCTCCCTTATTTGCAGTCTGAGATTAAGCATTCAACCTGTAAAGATAATTATGCACTCTTTTTTGTTCAGAGTTTGAATTTTTTAAACACCTGATCTCTAAAACAGCTCCATCCAGCTACCTCTACCACAGTGCTTGAAATCACTTGGCTTTGCCACTATAGGACTCCAAATAAGAAATTGCAGCACAAATATTAGTGTAGTGCACAACAGAGGCTGAGTCTTTGTCACATACTTACGGCCATATTTTATGTGTGTCATTGTAGATTTATTTGCATTAAGCTATAAGCTATCCTGTAATATCAGCCATGTGGCAAAGGTGTGGGAAGTTGCTCTCTAATTTTTCTCTAGTATTTGTCGCAGAATTCAGTCTTACACGGATCTGTTCATTTTCATTTCAGATTTATTGTCATCAAGCAATGTAGATTGGCCAGACATTCAGGGTTTGGTTATATTCGGTATTATTTTAGTAAAAAAAATTGTATACATAACATAAATTAAATATTGTATTGGAAGCACCCATTCGTCACCTAATGGGGTTAATTTGTACTGTAAAATCACATGGTTGAAACAAAGTCAAAAGAGTTTATTTGTCACATACATGGTTACTGAGTATACCATGTAGTGAAATGTGCTCTGATTCAATAGGAGACTGTGCATGGATACATACCAGAAAAATTTACAACAATTAAAACAAACAACCAAACTCCAAGAAGACAAACAAACAGCAGATAGATAAATAAGTAAGTAAATAAATAAAACAGTAAGTAAAACCTTAAGGCGCACTGTAGGGACAGTGATAGTGACAGCGAGGGGAGCGGTCAAAGGATATTGTAGACCTGTTGTATTGTAGGAACAGTTCCTATTGCGAGGGGTTAGACTAGCCATTATTTCCTATAGTTATATAATAATTAGAAAAATAAGTTCCTAGATGAAAAATGTGCCACCTATAATGAATTAAAACACTGAAATGAGATATTTGATGCAATAAAATAATAATTTTCTTATTAAGCTGAAAAACGGGATGCGATGCCATTAGAAGTGCTGTGCAGAGAATATTTGATCCCCGCTCCTGCTGTTATATCCTTGAGCAAAACGTTTACCCTGAACTGCACTGGTAAAAATTACCTTTCTGTATAAATCAATAAGAAGCTTAATGCTATAAGTTGTTTTTCCAAGAAGAACCAGCTTTTTCATTATTTTTATTATTGTTGTTGTTGTTAATGTTAATAATAATAATAATAATAATAATAATAATAATTTGAAGTAACCATTTCCAAAGCGAGCCATGAAATGTTGCCGTGCTGGGACTTGTTCCCCTGCAAAGCTGCTATATATACCGGTAGTGTGCTCTCTATAAAAAGAAACCCAATGATTCTTTTGAACTTTTGTTGCTTCAGCCTTGCGGCAGTAATAGCGCCAGTTTTAGTTGCTCACAAAAGAAAAGTTATTTAAAGATGCTGGTCATAGTATCTCCATTCTTTCATACAACTTCATTTTGGTCTAAAATTTAAAAAGAAAGGAATGAAGAAATTAAACTATATTTTGGGTTTAAATGCATACAACACATATTTGTCTTTGGTTGTATTTTAATCATTTGAAAATGTAAAATTTTCAGTGCATTACACTGCCGCAGTTTACCAGTATGTCTGCTCACTGGGATTAATTCATACCTCTCTGTGTTGATTCCCCTCACAACTGATGTCAGGTAGACAAATAGTGTCTCACACATTTGGTCTTCTATCCTATTCTTCTGTTTTCTGTTTTCTTCTTCTGGATGGATGAACAGGTACAGATAGTAATATCCTTCTTTTTGCTTCACTGATCACTTTCCTCTTTTTCTTGCTATGTGACATGATGAAAAACATCAAATGACTTTCCATTTTGATTAGTGATGGGTATCAAGGAGTCTGAAAGTCACCCACTGACCCTTCGAAGGAATTTTTTCAAAGGCCTTGTTTAGGTTGCTGGTTTACTCTTCATACAAAGATCTGAGTAACCGGGCCCATGGTGTGTGCTCCATTCAGTCACCTTTTGCAGAATCCACATACACAACATGTACCAATGCCCATCAGAAGTGAATCACAGGTTTCCTGACATAGCGTACTCTTCGAACCCTGCCTGCTTTGACCGGTTCTGGCCCTCCTCATTTTCCCGACACAGCCTTGGAGGCCCTTAGCTGGAAGTTCATGAACCACAGTACACTTCAATATAGGAAATGCAGTTTATAGAGTCCAGATCCCTGCAGGGACTGTCCGACTGCATTTGCTGGGTAGTGAATCATGGGACGCTGTTGCATGGTGACAGCAGGCCTGTTTATTGTGCATCTTTCATCACTTTGTCCTGGGAATGATTCTCTAATACCCTTGGAAATGTTTGGGATGTGAAGAATGTACTGCTAGCATTCACTCACTGAGCACAGATAAAGTTGTGCCCAGGCATCGAGCTAATGAGTGCTTTGACGTAAGAAAACAGATTAATATAATGATGTAGACAGGTAGCCATATTGTGTTAACTTTTGTGCTGCATGTGCTGTACAATCCCAATTTTGACCAGGTGTCCCCTTGCTTTGCAACTTATAGTTGAAATTCCGGGTCTTATTTTGTGTTATCCTTTTTTTTAGCACAAAGTGTAGATGGTGAATCTACATTGGTGGAACTTCAGTACTTTGTTGATAAACTCTATGAAAGAGTAGTTGCATCTTCACGGTGTGGATCAGTTACAAGGAGACACAGACACGATACCCTGAAATGCGAGGTTAAGACAACGATGCACCACGTTTACACCGAGGTCTTCAAAATTTACACCTTGGCACTTTTATATCATTATTGCTATGACAGCCATATTTCGGATTGTCAAAATTCTTCCAGTTATTGGAATTTTGAGCGGAACAAGAAATGCAGCTAATGAAGATTTATCTTACACATTGAAGTGGAAGGAGATTTATTGGAATTGGACTGCATTTCTGCAAAGGCACTGCATTTCCGTCTTGAAATCAGAGGGAGCACAGAGTCAGTAGCATCGCCAAATCTGATGGCAGCCATGTTCAATAACTTTAGGCTGTGTCTCCAGCAGCAGGTATGAGCAAGTCCACAGCCAATGCTTTTATCAGCATGTGGGAACACCTCAGCTGAAGCTCAGGGCATCCATTTCTGCCCACTTCCAGAGCTATTTCTAGCTTGCCGTGACTTTGCCGCTTATCTCCCGTCTGCCAATGCCCCATCTCATTTTGTCTGTAGGCTTTTTCTTTACACAGGAAATTCTCTGCTAGCCAGAGGAGCTAATCAGGAGGATGAGGGATGGAGGAAACTGCCAGTAGAAAACAGTGAGCTTCCCACCCCTCCTTGCTCCCCATGGAGAGAGAAGAGTTAGTGAGGACCTCGCAGAGGAACCGACCATCCCAGCTCTGTCCCTTAGGGCTTAGGGTTCCTCTATCCTTTGTGGTGACAGGTTTGCCTCTAGGGCTTCCTGAAAGCTCGACTCTTTATTGCCATCTTGGCTGCAGGAGAAAGTGTATGATGTCTAGGGATGAAAAGAAACTTCCTCTTTTTTTGAGTTGCTCCCTGGGGAGTGATGGTCAGCGTATGGATTAAATACTTTTTCGGGCACATTAGTCAGACATTGCTAAATAGCACCCAAGGGTTTATCACCTTACAAGCGGACAAGTGTGATGTGTCAATGAACTTGACTCAACATCAAAACTGCAAAGCTCTTTTGAGATTGAGTTTATCTCTCAGTCTTATCTATAGGGAGCTTCTGCAACATGGGCTTCTGTATTTAAAATATTTCTATTTGGATTTTTATATTGTATTTTTACTGATTTCAGTGTAAAGATGGTGTTAAACTCAAGTAACAATTATATCAGGAACAATGTTTAAGCCAAAAACAGCTTTTAAAGCTGTACATTAGGACATCAGTTTCAGTGCCGTTTCTGTATTCTTCCCATGTTCATGTGGGTTTCCTCCAGGTGCTGTGGTTTCTTCTGACAGCCCAAATACATGTATTTCAAATAAATTGGTGATTCTTAATTGCTCTTAACCTTTCTTGTATTTGCACTGTTGCTTTGGAGATAGGCAGTTGCTAAATGAGTAAATTTAAATAAGAAGTGGGAGTTTTCTGTAAGATGCTCAGCTGGGCACAAAAATGTTCCCTGTCTTACACGTAAGATATGTGTTTAAGTTAGATACCTAAAAGTAAGCACATCTTTTAAGCTATTTAAAGTGCAAGTTTTCATGTAAAAGCACTATAGGGAAAATATCTGTTTCGTTCATTTCAGATGTCCCATCGAATTGAACAGTGTCTTTGAGTCATTACTGACTCCTAAGCAATCATTGGCATGGTTCTTCAAGGCAAAGAGGAACGGAAGTTGTTTTCCATTGCCTTCTTCTGGCATATTTTTTTCTTAGCGGGGTGCAAACACAGCGGAGAACATGCAAGCCCCACACACACCACTAAACTGAGCTTGAACCCCACATCAAGCAACCCAGGAGCTATGTGCCACCATAACCCCCATCAGATAGCCCACACTCCTCTTTTACCCCCTTGGGTCTTGCTGTGGAGTGATACCAACATGCCAGTCCCCATCCTTGTCTGGTCTATCTATAGATACCTGGTTCTGGGTGACATCATGAACACTGCCCTACCTCCATCTCCATCCCATCACACAACCCTCCTCCTCTCAGCAGTGCCTATACCTCACCAACAGCCCACCATAGGGCTCTCACATCCAGCCCAGTGAGTAGACCCACATGCTGCTTTTAAAGCAACCCCAGAGAAGACATTGTGTTCGAGGCTCCTACCAGCCCCTGGCCTTCACCCTTTCTTTTTCTCAGAATCAGAAAAGATTCACTTTTGTTTGGTGCCAAATTATGAAAAGCCCTGATTGTCAAAATATGTGTTCAACTAATTTAACAGCTTGAAATCACATCAGTGCCAATGCTGATGCCCTCTGCTGAAAGAAAGCTGCATCACTAAGCAATTGTGATCCGGTTCATTCTGTTTTTATTTTGCTTTGTGTTGTCAGGAGGTGAAGTATTGGTATTAGTCATATGTCACCAGCATTCTTAAATGTAAATGTATCAGACTTCCAATGACCTTTATCATTCCTGTGTGTCACCATGTGACACCCCGTATGCCACCAACCTGACCTGTGTAAATCACATGCCATGAGATCTTTTAGATGTCAACATAGGGGTAGGTAAAAAAAAAAAGTGCAGGAAAAAAAAACTAAAGGACTTAAAAGCAATGAGGAGTGGGGTTTTTTTTAATATTTAAAATTACATTTGTATTTTTACAGAGAAAAGCAAATTTTGTTGTCTTTTTCGGGCATCTCTTGGTCAGCCAATGGTAGTACCACACCGGTTGCGCGCTTGATGTTTTATTCTTACCCATGACAAACGTTGAACATGGAAGCCACTCAACCAGATGCATTGCTGCCAGCTGGGTCGGACTTGAGCAAGAAGTCTGACAAAAATTGGCTCTGTCTGCTGCCTCTTGGAGTGTTTCGTAGTAGGACAGGATGAGGCAGGAGGGCAGGTCTTGTCTGATCTGGCGTCAATGCAAGTAAAGAGAGAGAAAGGAAGAGGAGAGCAGGGTGACATTTGGTGCTTCCACAGTGACTTCTCCATCCATCACCCATGCAGTCAAGGGCTTCTGCAGATTTTTATCATCATAATTATTTATGAGGGTGTTTAGCTTAACTGGTCATGGGGGAGTCAAGAGCCAAGAGATGAACCTTCTTCAACCCTGAACTACACCTCATTGCTGTCACCCAAGGTGACAGCCACATTTAGTGAAGACTTCTGTCAAAGTGGAACAGGAAAGGACAGTTTCAGGTCAATTTAATCAAGCGTGTTCATGTGTTATAGACATAGAGAAAGTATGGTAGATGCTTTACAGTCAAACTCTACTCATGGTGACCACTTGCTTGAATTTCATGGTACCTTTTCCTTCTTCTGCACATGGACTTCTTTGAATTGTAGACATGGGGAAAGATGCAATTTGCACCCGTCGTGAGCTAAATTTGAACCTGTACTCAAATAGACCACCAATGTGGACATGCAATCATTATTATGATATTTTAATTTTATTTTAATTTTATTACACTGGAGCAGGTAGAGTGTTATTTGGTTTAGCTGTTATCCCATAACATCTAGTTTGACCTGACACCAAGCCACAATACTTTCCTGTTTGACTGCAGAATGTACAATATTATTTGTCCGTTTGCTCATTTGTCCAAAGTCATATATCTTAAATACACAAATATATAAAAGCTATGAAGTATACCAGCAAGATCTAAACATAGTGTAGCTTTCTGAGTCCAATAATTTTTATTTTAGTGAAACGATATTTAAATTTCATGGCTAGTTAACATGAATCGCTATTTAAGACACGGAGACAGAATGCATTCTGATAATAGAAAGGCTTCCCTTACATTTTTGGGTTTGTAATGCAGCATCTGGTCGAAGGAGATGTCGACCTTGCTATCTCTGCACGAATGTTCTCCATGAGGACTGGAAACAAGGATCAGTGCCACAGTGAAACAGCAGCCTAGCATATAACAAATGTGCTGTTAGGCCTAAAGAAACAGTTGTTGGCATCCCTTTGTGGAAAAGGAGGGATTTAGACTGTAGCTCCACATCTTCAAAAGGGTGTGCAAAGAACTATAATTAATAAAACACATATTTTTTGTCCACTGTGTTCCTCACTATGACAGCGGCCAAGTCACGGCTTAGCCGTGGCAACTGGAAATGCCTGTATGGCTAAGGCAGCTTTTAATCCCCGTCCCCCTTTTGAGTTGTTATTAAAATTATTTGTTTTATTTTGTTATTTGGTCTTGATTCATTTTACACCTGGGTATTTCTCTGAAGCTGCAGCAGGTAACATCTCTTAGGTAATCTTGCAGGACCTCTTACATAAACACTGCACACAGGCACCAGAAGATGTGCTTGCATGCTTCTGACTTTCCATCTGCTTTTCCACATAGCTGTTTGCTTGCATGTGTAATGTCTCATAACTGTGGCCTTGACAGCCAAGGTGGTTGTTTGGTTGACAGAAACCTTCAAACCAACCCAGCACAAGACTGACCTGATCTCACTCATAATGAACAGCGGAGTAGACAATCCCACTCAAATGCTCAACTACACAAAGTCTTGATCTTCCCACCCACATCCACGTCCATCAAAAATGACAGCACCACAGACTCCACTGACATCCGATTATAAGAGCCTTTCTCCTCCACGCCCATTTAGAAAGTCTCCCCACCTGTACCCACAAATAAAATAAGATGCCCTCAGATTTAATGTGTTTATGGGAAGATTTGCTGCTGTAGCATTAACAAGCACAACTTTCTGTAGCCCTAGCCCTACAAAACCTACTTTGACTCCATGGGTCCCGAGTGGCTGCGATCCCAAACCTAGCAGCTAAACGTTTCCACTTCCTTGGCCGGCCGTCAGCATATCTGGTACCCACTAATGTCACCGCGTGTTCAGCAAATGTCTCTGAATGGAGGGACGTGGATTCACCGACCACTTTGTTTGGGCCTGTGCCCCTATCACTCAGTGGTCCCACGATTTACAAGCCAAGCCACTTTTAATACATGCATTCGTGTAGACTGTTTTAAATAAACATTATAAGCACGCCTTGCTGTTTAGTTTTGGTTCCTCCACCCTGATGGAGTTCTGCAGGGAGAGCACGGAGCAGACTTTGCATTATCTTTTGTGCTAGCGCAGGCACAGTTTGATTGCAACGCCATGATATGTCAATGTATTGCCAGCTATAGGGGTGACATGAAGGTCTTGTGCATCTGTGAAATTTTTCATGCTCTTATGCTAATTTGTGAACTGGATCTTAGTAGCTAAGTAAATTTTATGTGTTGGGCAATCCCACTTGGTTACTGGTTCAGCGGTGTCCTCATGCAGCCTTTTCCACCCACCTCTGTTTATCTAGATGTCCATCTCCACAGTGGTGCCTTACTGGTTGTTCTGTCTCTCTACACCCTGCTTCATGCCTCTCCAGGGCGGGGTCCTGCTTGACTGTGACAGCATTTCATCTGCCGTAGTGTTAGCTCGCACTCCGGATTCAGTAAAACTGTGCGCGCGTATATCTAGATTTTTTTTTTGTGCATTTCTATGCAGATGGGAATTTGTGTGGCCGTGTTGGTTATCTGTGCGCCTAAATGTTCTGTGGTCTCCAAATCTGAACCTGCCGCTGGCGTGACACCACCGGCATTGACAGAGGTGCCGTGGCTGAGAAAAGGGAACTGCTGCCCGTGCTTATCTTCTCCAAGGCCCGACTGCACATTGCACACAAGCTGATTAACTGGGTGTTCAGCACGTTGTCGGGCTCCTAAAGTCTTCAACACCTCCGCCAGAAAAGAGGAGATAATGATCCAGTACACCAGCCCATTAACAAAGCTCTCTCTATCCATAGTGCACCAGCGCCTAGATGTTCCACTACTCTGTGCCAGTGGAAAATCATGAGCTTTTGTGGCTGACAGCCATACTCTGGTAGTGTTTACCCTTAAAGTGTGCTGTTTGATCAATTATAACAGTACTGTTTCCTATAGCAGGAATAGATCTTTGTTATTGACTTTGTTAGCCTTATCTCAGTTACAAGATATCCAAAGGACTCATGTTTGTCAAGCGCCGATGAGAAGTACCTTTTTAAAGCGGGGTAGGAATTTATGAAGCCATATACAAGTTAGAACACTGTTAAATGATTTCAGTATAGAATACCATTGTCCCCCAGCAGCGGGTCAGTAAACTGTCCTCATCTGTGTAACTGGATCCTGGACTTCCTAACTAACAGACTACAGGGCATGAGGCTCAGCAACACCTCCCACGCCATTGTTTTGAATCCCAGTGCATTACGAGGCTGTGTGCTCGGCCCACTGGTGTATACCCTCCTAACACATTACTGTGTCACCAAGTACAGCAGCAACCATATGGTCACGTACGCTGACAACACCATAGTTGCGGGCCTCATCAATAACTATGATGAATAAGTCTAAAGAGGGGAAGTGGATTGGCCTGTGGTCTGGTGCAAGGACAGCAATCTGTCTTTCAGTGTTCTCAAGACTAAGCAGATGATTTCTGACCTCAGAAGGATTTGAGTCATTCACACTCCTCCGCGTATTGGTTGTTCCGCTGTGGAGCTGGCGCACAGCTTAAAGTTCCTGGAAATGCGCATCACCAAAAACCTCTCCTGCACCTGCAACACAGCCTATTTGGTGAAGAAGGCAGACCAGAATCTCCATTTCCTGAGCAGAGTGAAAAGACTTTCATTTCCCATCTGCATCTGTTGCTGTAGACGTGCCATGGAGAGCATCCTGACCTCCAGCATCAGTCTGGTTTGGGAACTGTGCTCTGCAGTGGGTAGTGAAGACTGCCCTGTTCATCAGTGGGGCCCCGCTACCCACCATCCAGTACACCAGCAATAAGCGGTGCATCAGGAAAGCTTGGAACTTTATCACAGACCCCTCTCATTCTTTACACAATTTGTTTTCAACGCTGCTGTCTGGGAGATGCCATCAAAACCTGCAGGCCAACACCACATGGTTTAGGAGCAGCTTTTTCCTACAGGCTGTTCATCTCCTGAACTCATAGGGACAGCATAAGGGAAAGCATAGGGACTGCTCAACACCACCACCACTGACCTGACTGCACTAATTCTCTTGTCTCACTTTATGCATTTATAAATTTGATTATCTATTCATCGCCTAATCTATTTATTTATTGTTTGTCTATTACTGTCTATTTATAAATTCATCAATTTATCTCTTCAGCTTGTCTGTGTTGTCCTGTGTCTTCACACTGCCTGTTTAGTGCATTGTGTATCTTTGTCCAAGAGAAATTACATTTCATTCTCTTGTACATCTGTGTAAGGGTAGAATGGCAGTAAAGTGAACCCTAAGTAACAACAGGTGTCACAGTTGTTAGAGTAGTTGCCTTGCAGTTGAGACTCACGTTGCAACCCAACCCTTGAATTTGTGCCTATAAAAATTACCCGGCTGTATAAATGAGTAAATTACTGTAAGTGGCGCGGTAAACAAGCCACATACAGTAAGCTTGGGAAAAGCATGAGCTACATTAAAACCAAGAGAGATGCCGCTCACTTAACTGAATACCAGCTGCACGCTGTTTGTGGTTTTTCCCCCATTCCTTGCCACCCTGTTCCCATCTCTAGTTTGTTGTATATAAATGCCCATTTATGGTGTGTTTTACCCAAATTTAATTTTCCCTGGCCTCATTCTATCTGAGCTCCATCGAAACAACATCAGGCCTAGTCTAACTGTGCTGCAAAGCCCCCCCCGGCCACACCCCCCTCCATCAAGTATGTACTGCAGTCTGTGTTGACACTGTGCTGCACAGCTTACTGCTACAGTGGCCTCCAAAACCCAAGCACCCATTAGAATAGCAACAGGAAACTGGGGTTTAGCATGTAACTTGGATTTGTATTGCAATACAATGTAATTGAACATGATGCATTGTTCCAGGATAGGTGACTTAGCATAGCATAACAATGCAGAAGCAGAAAAAGCTATTCAAAATTTGCAGGTGCGTGACAGTTGGATTGCACAACACATGATGATCTCTGTTCATCACATGCGGTGATTGCAAAAATTATTTTTTTTGGAATTGGAAAGTGCCATTGAGTCATTACTGACTCCTAAGCAACCACGGGCATGGCTTTCAAGGTGAGGAGGAGCGAAAGTGGTTTGTCATTGCCTTGTTCCAGAATATTTTTCCCCTTAGAGAGGTACATACCCAGAGGGAAATCTGCAAACTCCATACACACCCCTGAGCTGGACTTGAACCCCACATCACACCAACAGCCCAGGAGCTGTGAGGCAACAGCGCATGCCCGACAGTAGTTATTAATCTTATTAAATAGCAGCATTTTTACACACCTTCCAAATTTTACCATGCAGCAAACACAGTCCACCAATTCTAAGCAAGTGGCTTTCACATTGACTACTAATAGAGCTGAGTTAACAGAAATGCATGTTGTGCACAATTCAGCCATCAAAAGCAGCCGACAAAAAGGGATTTGTGTTTAATCTTTGCTAAAACTGACTTTGGCAAACACAAACATTTTGTTAATATTTTATTAATTGATACAGATGCAGACTGTCACAAGCTCTGCTGGGGTTGAACATGCTGCAGGGTGCAATTGGTAAAACAGAGCACTGAAAGCGATTCGATGTGGCAGATGTGGCAGATGTGGCAGATGTGGCATTTGTACAGAAATCCCGTGCGAACCATTTGCTACGTCTATACATTAGAGGCAATCAGCTTTAGAGTATTTACTATTTAGCTTGGACTCATACCAAGACAGAGCTACAAGTCAGCTGCTGTCAAGACTGGGTCAAATCCCAGTTTAACCTGGAGGCTGAACAAGCTGAAACAACTGGCTTGCTCAACTGTCTCACCCTCAAACAACTGTATATTTAGGACACGATGGTGCGATTTGCTGGCCCATGGCACAGAAGACGTGGAAGTACCCAGCTTCGTTCTGCTGTCCTGCTTCCCCCCCTGGATAGCTGAGTGGAAGCTATAACAGTGTTCAAAGTGTTGATCCTTTCTGCAGGCCACCAGCTCTCCTTGTCTCTTATGTATATTTGCAGTGGTTTATGGACTCCCCGTTCCAGGTCTGCTGAAATCAAGCATGCAAAGGGTCTCCACAGAACTCCGTTGGCTCCTGATTCCAATGGAATGTGTGTTGCAGTGGAATAGAGAGGTGCTTTCGGAGAGCTGATGGAGCCAGGGGTGCAGGACAATAAGTTGGAGGTAACTCGATGCAGCAATTGCACTAAAATTGACCTTTAAACTCAAAGTATGCCTTGTTTGCTGTGTAGCTAATAATGTAGTTAACAACACTCATGCAAGTCACACCATGTACAGTACGTGTGAACATTTTTCATAAACATCACTTAGAGAGTAAACCCTGGCTAAGAGGACCTCAAAATGCCCCCTATCACCACAAACTTTTTTGCCTGCAGGCATAAGAAAATATTGCCTGGCCACTTAATGGTTGATTCAAACCGAGTGCAGGTTGCAGTTAAATACGGAGCAAAAGACGTAGGTGCAGCCTTGGGGTGAAGGCGGCAGAGGCAGACCAAATCCCAGTTCTGAAAGGAGGTAGGTCAAACAGCCAGGAGCCGAGCAGGGCTACACGATTAGGGGCACCGATAGCATCTGTGCAGCCCGCTTCCACTTGCCGCCCCAACGCATTGCTCACATTTCTCCTGGCGTATGTAGGCATTCGGCGAGCTCGGACCTGCTCAGCAACTTTAAAAATATCACAAAGGCCCCCTTTGCATAGTACTTGTACCATGGCCTAGCTGTGGCCTGTCCAGTGCAGAAGCAAACAGCAGACGTGCAGAGTTCCATGGAAACTCACACCCGCCTTCTTAACCGTCATAAATCGTCGCTAATTGTTAAGCACCAGTAGCTTCAGATGTATCAGTCAGTGGACAGAATCACAAGGGAAGCGAAACCCTAACCCAACTGGTGTTCTGCTCACTGCCAGTGCTTAGTTCTCCACCAGCATCTGCTTTAGATGCCGATTTCAGACCCCAACAGACAAACGGCTGCAGACCAGCTCGGGCCAGCTTCAGGGATGGAGTAGTGGGTGTGGGGGTACTACTAACCTGAGGCTGGCTTTAATTCCAGGGGTTAATGCAACCACAAATCACCGTACCAGTTTCACATTTCACAGCAGGCTGATCTCATCGATTGCCTGACGTCATTCATCGTTCCTTTTACTTTCCCTACCGAAATAATAACGTTTGTTGTGGATCAACCAAACAGGAGGTGTAGTAGTCCGAGCATCTCTTGCAATTCGTGGGACGGCATGTGAGTGATGTCATTCGAGTGACTCCAGAAGTGGCGCCAGGGGACACTGAACTAGCTGCATGGTGGGAGCTAGGGTTACCCAGCATTCATTTAGCCGAGGCGCACTTCCAGAAGATACGTGATAATATTATTACATGTCACTGAACCCCAGATTGTTCCACCTAATTGCTACCTTATCAGCCGTAGACTGATGATGAAGCCAGGTTTGTGTAATTGACTTGGCTGAACTGGGCGGCCGTGTACGTCTGCTTACAAGAATTTTCTCCCTGCAGTGGTTAGATGGTGGTCTATTCAATAAGTCAGAAGAGGACACTCGGGTAGTTTTTATTGCTGTTGCAGATTTAGACCGCTTATTGTCCTGACCTTGGCCGCAGAGGTCTATACCTCTGGTTTGATACAGACAGCCTTGCTTAAGGTTCTGGCTGATGCTGCTGTACATCCGTGGCAGCCATTAGCCCGTACCACCCTTGGCATCCCAGACCATCTCAGGATTTCATACTAATGGCCAGGTACGGTCACCCGATATGCAGGGTCTCTTGGTGGGTTTCATCTGTGCTCTGAGATGAGATAGAGAGGTTAGGAAGATCCACCTAATACCATTCATGAAGGTACATTTAGCTGAAAAAACAGAAAATACAGTCCAGGTAAAGCTTGCTGAGGTCTATGTTGCTGGGCTGTGAGATTCCATTCCAGTGACTGAGTTTACGCATTGCTGTCTTCCCGCTACCACTAGCGTATTCATGACTGCCCTGGAGATCACAAGGAAATGAGGCCCCTTTATATAAAAGTCTTAAGTATACCAAATGGCATGGCACAATTGAATAGTTTGGTTGGAACCAAAGGGAAGATGTTCACTGAGATATGGATACAATCACCCTTATGCTGGCCAGTCAGATGTCTGCCTTAAAGTATATTAAAGTTATCACACATGGGCTGTGACATCTGCAAGAAGGGACAAAGGGTCTTTGTTTCCTCCCTGGTCAAAAAATGGAAATTAGGCATGTCAAAGCAATCTGTTTTGTGTAATTTGCAATTTCCCTTTCGGTTACCTGGCACTTGCCCCATTCTGCCCATTATAGTGCTGTTACTGTTTGCTTTGCATGCTTTTGAAAGAGATGTTTTGATTCAATGCGGCTATCTGAAAAAGTCATAGGACCGGCCATTCGGTATAGTCAATTAGTGCTATTCAGAAGTTCGAAAAGGCCAGGGAATGAGGTGTCAAGCCTGGGACCCTGCTGACTGAAACCTGAGATCCGACCCTTTCTTACGTGAGCACTGACAGCTGTCCTCTTGCCGCATTCACAGAGCACTGTCCTGTTAGCTCAGCCCAAAGCATAAAAAATTGTTCCCCAGAATAAAAGTACCTGTAAAACCCTCTCTGCCTCCCTCCAAGCTAAGCAAATTTCAACCCCTGAGCTGTGTTGAAAACTCACTTACATTCATCATGTGTCCTACCCAAGGAACAGGCTGGACTTGTGGGCCAGCTGAAGCTCATCAGTAAGTTGTTTGTGCCTTCGGCAGCGACTTGGCAAAGATGGAACGCTTCAGGCTGCTTTTATCATGAGGACCATACAGTCGGATGTCGTATGTGGAAGTGGGTGGAAGCAAACAAACGCAGACTTAAAACAAATATATTTGTTAGCTCTTTTTCTGCATGTGTGCCTGGCAGAGAGGTTTTCTAAGAATCTGACAGATTCAAGTAGACCTCTGTCTTAGGCCAGTGTAGGTAGGGTTCAGAGGGAGGACGCAGTTCAGTCATGGGCTGTCCTTGTCTTTACTCCCTCTGCGGTCGGACTGTGTTTTGATCAGAATCCTGCTATCCTGCGGTAGGTCACAAAGATGCAATGAGATGGTTAGACTGATACACTTCTCTAGCCCTCCCTTGGAATCATAGCATGTAACTGCATTTTTATTCCTAAATCATGAATCTTCAGTAACACTTTAATTTTCAACTCACTCAACTGATCATCCATCGATACCCCATAATCCAAAATTACATCTACTAGCTGAATGGTGTAATAGTGCCAGGTGGAAAAGATCCATTACAGGTTTGTTGTATATTTTTAGAAAATTAGCTAAAATCCAATGGAAGCTGAGTATTGTCTGACTTGTGTTTAACCTTCACTTTGTCCATGTTTGTCCTCTTGCCGAAATGTGATGAAAAGCAGCGAGCCCAACCAATCCATTCCATATTTTCTGTGGAGAGTTGCTGCGGATTAGTAGCTAAACGTGACCACAAGTCAGCATGAAGTTGATGTGTCTGCTGGTCTGAGGTCTGAAATAGTGTAATATTAACAGCTGTTAATGAAAATAAAAGCATCAGGTCTTGAGTTAAGGTGGTATTTAAGACTGCCAGCATAGATCAAGAGGCAAGTAACTGAAGATGCAGGGTAAATTTTTTGCAGTTTACATATAATAAGGAAATGCGAAGTGGAAACAATTGATTCGCGGTGGCGACCCCTAACGGGAGCAGCCGAAAGAAGAAGAAGAATAAGAAGAATAAGAAGAAGAAGAAGAAGAAGAAGCAGATAATAAGGAACTGCCATGTCTTACCCACACCCAAACACAAACAGTTTTTTTAGAAGAACATTAGCTTCAAACTGTGGATGTTCTACTGAAAACTTCATTTAATTTGTGTATTTTCAAATTGTTGGGAGAAGCGCTGCTGCAAAAGCCTGGACATCAGTATTACTTCATCCTTTACAGCAATGTTGTTTAATGCTTTGTTGTTCCCCCTCCTGGAAATTAATTGGCTTCTCTGCATCCACAGATGTGCATGTTGGAAATGGATGTTACTGGGATAGTAAACATCTTCCTATAGCTGTAGGCCGGATGCCCCTCTTCAAGTTTGAATATTGTTGGAAAATTGAGTCCACCGCGAGTCGTGCCCTGTGAGCTGCATAGTCCTTCGCATGCAGGTCAAGTAGTTTGGAGGGCTGCCCACTGATGGCCACCCATTTTCTCTCTATTTCCTGCAAATTTTGGATATGTACTTGTACCGTGACTGTCAGATGCTCCACGAAAAGCACCTGCTAAATGAACAAGTTTATTCTCTGTTCTGTACACTAAAGATGGTACAGCTGATCAGAAGCTCCTCTTTGATCGGTCTTATTTGATCTGCTGATGTTTGCCTGCCCACGCACCCACAGTATAGTGTGTGTCTCCTGTTTTTCTCAGCCCTGTTATTGTCTGTGGTTCTCAAGAAGGATGCTTGCGACTTCCTCTTCACAGGCTTGCTTGTTTTCTCTTCGTCCTCATCATACTGCTTTTCAGGACCTGCTTTTCTGGTGAAGTCCTCTGCCATTTGTGTCCTCAGTCTTCAAGTCCCTTTGAGTGTCCTTTAATTAGCCTTTGTATCACTTGGATCAGAGTGCAGATTCCTTCTTTATCTAAGAGCAGCATCGCACTTCCTGCCCGTGACACACGCTATCAGTACAAGAGAACCTTGAACTGAATATCCTTGCTTTCAGTCCTACTGGCTAACCTGTGAAACTGAAAGTCTGGCCATCAAGACAACATGTCTGACATGGATTTATACGGATGTATCCACAGGATAAGGACTTGGTACACCAAAGCTGACCACTCTCCCAGTGTGTGGTATTTCTAAAGCCCTTGTGCTGAGACCACAGCCAACTTTCAACTTGCCCTCTTGAGTTGGAGAAAGAAAAAATGGAGGTAGTCATGACGAACAGCTGGAGCTTCTATGGCGTAAGCGGTCAGCATTTCCAAGGGTGACAAGTTCAGCATTATAGCTCTGTTTGTTATGGTAGGAATCTGAGACATTAGGCCTGGGGTGAGCACTCAGACAAGTGTTGACTTCACCTTGACTCCCATCGTGATGGGATCATCTTTTACTTGGAGATGTTTAGCATTTTTGTGAAGGCATGACAAACTTGATCTTTCTCTAGATTGGAGCCTGCTCTCACGTATGGAGCACTCACCTTATGACCACCTATCCCAGTAAAACATTGAAACACTTCCTTTTTTTGAAGTTTTCAGTCAAGCACAAGTTCTAATTTTGGAATGTTTTGATTTTGGTGGAACAAAAAAGAAAAATAAACAGAAGAAGTGAATCACATGCTTCAACTAAATCTTCCCTCATTTCGTATACATGCTGCACAAGTATGACTACCTTGATATTGAAAGGGGTTCATTATTATATTGTGAATATTTTGATACGAAACTGATTCTTTTATAATGAACTCCACCCTTATTTTACTTCTTAAGTAAACTGCAAATCATCAATACTTTTAGTGCGCTTAAGTATTTGCAATGCTTTTAGCTGAATGCATCATACATCTATCATAGCATCCTTGAGACATTTGTCATAATGCTGCTGTGTATTAGGAAAATCATTTAACTTTTATCACATTAATACAGAATGTGACAACTGAAAAAATTAAAATTCACTGGTAAATTTTACACTAAAATTTATAACCCTATTCATGTAGAGTGCTACAGTGTAGGTGACAGAGGGTGTGGATGATCTCTGATGGAAAGGAATGGACAGAAAAATGGTTCCCTTATAAACTACATAGCTGTGCTTTTTAATGGTCATCCTGTGATTTCTTAGCAGATACAGTAAATACTCAACAAGTCAGAAACCTCACCAAATTTATCACAATATATAAGAATTTTAACATGAATGCTAATATTTTGTTGCAGGTATGTGTCGCTTAATGACAGGATGCGGTCTGCCATTGACCGACCTGTTGTTATGCGACACATACCTGTAAATAGGTAGTACATAATATCTGAATATGTTCACATAACAGGGTTTAGAGCTTTTAAAATGACTTATATGACCCGTTGTGAAATCTGAGCAAACCAAATAACCGAATTTTCTCACAAATTCATTCAGATTGATCCCAGAGGCTGGTGGTGTCTGCATATTTTCTACATCAGTGAGGGTTTGCAGGTGATAGGTCACACCACTTCTCCACCACCATGGACACCCATTCTTCTTCTTGCTGCTCGCAAAGGAAATGCACTGCTTTCCCGCACCGCGCTGCTGCAAGTTTGGCTGACTTGTATAACGTGTGGGCTCTGTGTAAACCTGGCTCGCATAGCAGAGTGTGCAAGCCCAGGTAGAGTCCAGATGGCTACCTTACAGATGACCAAACATCGCATCACCCTCCTGCCTGCCTGCTTGGGCATTGAGGTGGAGCGAGTTGTGCTGCAAATAAACCGGCTGCTTTTGTGGTCCATTCAAACTGGAAACAGCAGAAAGTTGTAGGCTGGAGATGGCCTGAAAGTGACGACTCCCTGTTCACGGCAGTTCCTCCCCTCATTGGCAATACCATCTCCCCAGAGCAGGACTCATTTCTACAGACCCTAGAGGTACACTCACTGCTGCGTGCCTGGTGATAAAGGCGTCTCTCTCTCTCCGGCCATGATTCCACTTGATGTTGGTATACCCCTGATACGTTGGGACCTAGTACTGGGTGACATGGCTGTCAGGTCAGCATAGGTGAGCAATAAGGGCCTTCAAAGACAATGGCTGCTGACAGTCAAAAAAGAGCTGCTAGGTGTCATGTGAACTTCCCAGGCCAAATCCTGTGAGCCGTTGCACGGCTTCCAGAACTCGGTACCAGCAAGACTGCGTCTTAACTGGAACTTTTCTTGTGAATCATGTCATAATTACTGAACAAACAACGCCCTGGTTGCATGCCCAGCGTTAACCCCAATTCTAGAGATATCACAGGCTGTTTTTCCTGGAGGAGACAATGGGAAAGACAGGAAACCAAAGTGGGGTGGGGTGAGTGGGAGGCTTCCCTGAACTGGGAAGCCTGGGATTTGTTACAAATGCAAGATTAATGACAGACACCAGTCCATACGTGGAAACGGCCAATGGCAGCATGTGGGAATCTGACCTTAGCCAATCAGAAACCACTACACTGGAGGGTCCCACAAATAAAAAGTGAACTCTCCTGGGGCAGAAGGTATGTTTTTACACAAGGAAAATAGGAGGTCTATTTATTACCTCTATATATTTATTTATCGTCCTGGAAACCCTTATTTTAAGCAATATGTTGGAGAAGCTGTATATGCATTTCTTTTCGCTGCCACATTCCAGCGTGTTTCTCAGGCCTTGGGCCTTGTTCTCACTCAGCGCCGCCGCACCACAAAACAGGCCGAATGTGAACCGCTCGGGTCAGCTGGTGATGTGGATCTAACTGTTAAAATAGTGGGGAAACGCTGGAAAATCGAGTTGGTCCCGCGGGGAGTGGGTATCCTTTCAAAATGTTTCCAGAAGGCATGATGTCACTGCTCTGTTCCACTGATCCTGTTGTACATGATTTCTTGTTTCAAAAAGATCCCCTCTTGATCTGAGGAAAAAGGGGGTCGATGGTTTGTTCACGTTCCCTGCTGCTCATTCCCTCTGGTCACTCTGCTGGGAAATCAGGCGCTCCGCCTGTTTTCTCATTTTTATTCGACTGCGTCTGTTGCTTCTATTGGTTTTAAAAAACTGTGATAAAGTATTACCTTATCACTTTATGGGAGGATCTTTGCCAGAAAAATAGCAGCGCGGCATTACAGCACTCAGATCTTATACGTTAATTCTACATAACGTAACGTCGATGATAATTTAGTATAATGATAAACAGGATGATCTTCAGCGGAATGATTTCTCACTGTTGATCCGGTCGGGTTTGTCAAGTGAACACATCTATGGTTGTATTTTTCTCTGAGTCACATGTGTGGTTTCGGTCTTGGTCATACTTCGCTGAGAGAAAAGTGTTTGAATCACTGTGGTATGACAATGTGAGTCTTTTCAGCTTTCTGACCAACCATGATGATGATGATGATGATGATGATGATAATGATGATAATGATTATTATTATTATTATTATTATTATTATTATTATTATTATTATTGTTGTTGTTGTTGTTGTTGTTGTTGTCATTGTCGTTGCTATGGTTTCATGTTTGTTTTGCACCTTTGTAAAACTTGCATTGAGTTTGAACTTCATAATCCATACAAGTGCTGGGACGTACAGTGTACACAGTTCCTGCAGTACCACAGCCTGTAAAATGCCAGATGTAAATGGAGAATTAAAAGGCCTTATAAATGCTTTGAATAATGTAGTTTGAGTTCCTTTGTTTCGCCTGTTTCACACAGAGTTTACAGATGGGAAAACGGACTGTATATCTAAGGCTAAGGATGCTGTAAAGAATCAGCTTAACCCGAAAGTAACTCTGTCAGACACATGCGGTTTTTGCCCAGGCCAGGATTAAACTGTTAAATATGGATGGATGGATGGATGGATGGGTGGATGGTCTCTTCTTTTGGCTTTAGGAAGTGATGTCTATAATGCAGTCCCAGAATCTGTGAGCTGTTCTTAACACAACAGTCTGACGCATTTCTCAGTTTTTTAGTCAATATCAGGGATTTACTTTCTTCCATTGATATGCGTACAATGCATTACCTGCTTAAAAGCATAACATATAATATCACTGGCAGTTTTACAACTGGTAATTTTGCCTCTGTTGTTAAAAAAAACCTAATATTATGGGCTATTTTTTGCAACAGTAACCTATGAACCATTAAACTAATAAATAAAAATTGAAAGCTCTGTGTATCAGCTTGAGTTCCAAAAAAGCTTTTTTTATTAACTTGTCTGGACTGTAAGACTAAGCTATCAACATTTTTATGCTTACGCACCTGCAGTAAAATGTTGCCAACTTTAAACTACGACGGCTGAACCAAGCATAAATGCAGAGCAAACATAAAAGTGTTCAGCGTAATGAACACAAACCCAGCTTATCACCACCAATGATCCCTCGCTCTTTAGTTGCGTGCGTGCACACACACACACACACACACACACACACACACACACACACACACGCATGCATGCACCTGCTTCTTTCACTTTGCTTTTATTTTTTCCATCAAGGGTACAATTAGCTCTCATTGTGCTGTAATGGCT
Source organism: Heterotis niloticus (assembly GCA_018136845.1). Taxonomy (NCBI): domain Eukaryota; kingdom Metazoa; phylum Chordata; class Actinopteri; order Osteoglossiformes; family Osteoglossidae; genus Heterotis; species Heterotis niloticus. The sequence continues at coordinate 7,795,837 of CM030890.1, forward strand.
GTTTCCGAACCAAAAACCACAAAGCTCCCAGTGAGGAGTAAGGTAGCACAGTACAAATGCTGCGCCGACTGGCTGCTTTGGAAAGAATGCAGATTTTTCTTCATTTTCATCTTTAAAGGTCCTTCAGGTAAGTGGCCTTCAGATTACCAGACCACACCAGATTCTATACCCTAAGTTTTATTTTTTGAGTTCACCTAGATTTATAACAATGTAAATTATTGGTTTTACTTTCTTATCTGACATAAAATGTTAACTTTCTCAAGACTGTGTACAAGTGTGTATGTTTATGTTGTGTACCCACAACTCCACCAGTCCAAAGAAATATTACATTTGTAATTTTTTTGAAGGCTTTTACAGTTTTTCCGACCTCAAAGTTGACTTCCCCTTCTGACAGCTTAAGCTGTCCCAATGCGGTCACTGTTGAACCTGTAACACCTGCTTACGCTCATTCCACACAACTTCACAACACCATGTTTGTGACTTTGCCACTGAAGAAACCTGTTGGGCCCACACACTTTTTTGCAACACCACTCTCACTGAGGAACAGATGGTGTTGCTCTTCTCCTTTGTGCATCTCCTCTCTTTGTACTGTGCAGCCATGCCATCTTTTTTATGAGTGCTGCATGAACTATGGCTACAAATGATCTGCGTCCTGGTTGTGAAAATCTATAAAAAATTATTTTTTGTGTGGACAGCAAACAGCTGGCTGTGCAGACAGTGTCCTAACTTCACCTCTTCCATGCTGATATATCTTTAAAAGCAATCCTTTTTCTGCATCTGAGGATGAGCCAGGGCTATGATTAGGCTTGGTGTGGCATTAAAATGGCCCATTTGTGTTAAATCCCTTAACTCCAACTCCAGTTCCGTTCTAAAGTATTCAGAGATCATGTGTTGCTGGAGCAGCGCCATCTTCTTATGTTAAGAGACGGACTTCCGAAATTGAAGATATGGGGACTGTGAAAAATGCAAGATGTTAGAGATTCTCCAGGAATTTAGCATTGAACTTATGGATGAAGCAGGGAACTTCTCTGGATTACATAACAACACCCTATCGGCCGGGAACCATCTCAGTGGCGCGACGTGGTGCCTCCACATTACTTGGTCTCAAGGGACCCCTGGCCCCAAGTTGTAACTGAAGCCATTAGTGGGCAGTTAGACATTCAGAGCTGGGAAGTTCTTTAAGGCATGTTAAAAATGATTTACTATTATTATGATGCTGCAGTTATCAGGGTGTCTAACTGTAAAATATACTGATAAGGCTTGGGCTGGAAAAATTTGACTGACTGTTGTTTTCTTGTAAGCATTGGAATGGAGGTCGTAGAGCAGTTCCTGAGCAGAAAGAGTCAAACGACATATCTTCATTGTAAGCCTCTTTCTCATACTTTCTTACAGTTGTATCTTCATTTCTTCCAAGGCTTTTGCCAGCCCAGTGGCAAGGGGCAGCTGGGCCGGTGGCCCAACCTTGTACCTCATTAATCCCCTCCCAGCCCCATTCTGGGCAGATGATGAATTGGGCTGGTAATGTTAAATGGGGACCACTTTTCAAACTGATCTAAATGCAGGATTGTGATTAATAAGCCACTTCAGCAGAGGAAAAACACAGGAAAATTGTTTCCATGTGGTGAAGTTTGGAGAAGTTTGTTGACTTGTCATGAAGCAAACAGCACCCCACACCACACCTCTGCCTCCCATTCAGTATAACGGTTAATGGTAGTGGATACCTTATGCATCTCTATTTTTGACTGCACCTTGCTCTTGGATCACATCCAGCACTTTCCAACCATTGTTGCTTTTGTATTCTTTGAATATGCTGCTGCTCCCAAGTCCCATCACAGCTAACAGTAATTTTGTTATTGAGTTGACCCTGACATTGCCATGACTGCCCTTACCTTGACCAGCAAAGAAAACAGTGACCAGTAATGGATGTCTCTCCCTTGACTTCCACGCAGCCCCTGGCTACCATTAACAACCATTTATCATCTCTGATGAGTTCTGTTTTGATAGCGCTTGTAAGGTGAACCAGATAACAGCTTCTCCAGCACTAACCACTATGGCTAAAATTTATGCAATGAGGTCACCAACGTTCATTTTCTTCCCTTTCACCAAGCAGGACCAAATTGTGTATGGGGGGAAAAAATCAGGTGTCAAGATCAGCTGAATATGACGGAATAACAGTTGAATTTTGTTTGAAGGGGCGGAAGAACTGATTCACTTCCAGGCATGGATCATCTGCAGGCCTCGTGGGGTTGTCCTGTAGGATGCACAGCTCTGCTGTCTCTAGTAATGGTGGCCTATGGTCACCTCCTCTATGGCCTCCATCTGCCTCCCTGTGAGTTCTGCAATCACAGTCCCACAAGGACAGGAGGGGAGGGCAAAGCTGTCCCACATGGACTGCAGAGCATGCAGTGAGCTCTAACTGGGAGCCACAGGGCTTTGACTCGGTTCCCGCTCAGAGGGCTGCTGGATGGAGTGCTTCCGTTCTCCTCAAAGACAGCGACGTGTGGCAGCCATTCCTCCTGTGTTTTGGTTTTGCTTCAAGAAGTGCAGGAACTGAGAAGGAGGCAGTGTGAGCAAACAAAGCTGTCGGAAATGACTATAAGGTTTAGAAGGCCTCCCAACTGCATGGGCTGGTTCTCATTCTGAATTGTCTCCAAAACCATCCTGCTGCAAAAGTCAAGCTGTAAATGAATAACTGCAGATGATGGAATGATGTGGTCCTGGTTGCTCTAAGAGACATCATGCTGGGCAGTACAGGTCTGGCACTACTATTAGCGAACCCATGATGCATGTGGTGCAACATGCTGTAGGAACGTTCAGAGCCCACAGAGCTCTGCTCGGTGTACTTGCTGGGGAAGGAAGGAGTGGGCACACCTCTCATACTCTGGATTCAATGACAGAACATGTCATCACCCACCACCTGCTTGTCAGTATGGGCCTGACAGATGGCACTCTGCTGCTCATCCAGACTAGGGAGCAGCAGGCAAGGGATTGCTGGCATCTCTCACTGCATCCTCAAGGACCGACTCCGTCGACAATATCCGTGAAAATGAGGTGGTTAGCAGGCAGAAAGATCCTACAATGCTCAGCCTGACTGGAGATGTACGTAGCTCACCTGGGAGGAGGGAAGCAGAGTCAAAAAGTAATGCGAAAAAGGCACGAAAGGTCCAGCAGGAACCGAAACAAACTGGTGTGCCGAAACCATAACAGAAAACATAGTGTAGTAACAGTTGGGAGTCTTATACAACGTAAATAAATTGATGGCACTGTTTTTCAAGAAAATGTATGCCTATATTCAGTTAATATCAGTGAAGCAGTAGCATGAAAGTGTGATAATTTTGCATACCGGCATGATAGGTTAGGGTAGTCAGTCGAAAAGCCGAAAACACAGCGTTGGTTTGGCTCACGTTGATGTTCTGCACCATTGGTTTCCAAGGCTTCTTTTGAGCAAATGTCTTTATTCATCTGCTTGTAGTTGGCTCGCACGAACTGGAGCCGCGCTCTTCCAGGCCTGATATCGAAGCGAGACTGACGTGCTTCATAGATCAAATCTGTTCTGTTTATTCCTTTACTCTCACAAGCAGTAAAGGATCTAACAAAGATCAAACTTTTGATTCTTTGACTAGAGCAGCCTGTGAACACCCCTCTCATCTCTTTCCTGAGCAGCAGGAACAGATGCACATGCATTCACATCTTTGTAGAATTATGTGCCTGTAAGTGAAACTACTTGCCTGCACTAAATGGCTGTAACAAAATCCCAGAAAAAAAAAATAAAGTGTAAAGCACAGAACAACTGACACGAGATTAGTTTAAAGTTAAAATAATGTTAATAGTGAAAAATAGAGGGAACGTGCCTGGGCACAAAAAGGCCACTGAAACTCACCAAGTTTCACCCTCCTTTGCTGAACCAACACATCAATTCTGTTATTCTACAGCACCTAGAAATACTGTACAAATGCCTCTGAGGAAGCATGAAGCATCTATTCAATTTATCTTCAATAAAGAGCTTAACAAAGTGTATTTTTTATGCTGAAATACATTTTTAAAGGCTCGCATACACACACACACACACACACACAAACCATTTAAGTGGTGCACACTTTTCTTATTATTTTCTCAATTGTGGCTGCAGTCACCAGTAGATCAGAAATACTGTATACTTGACTAAGCCAAAGTTAACTCACAACTTGTAAAACTTGTGGTCAAAAAAAATGTGGCTTGAAACGCAAATATCCAGCTGGCCACCTCTCTAGTTCATTCATCAGCTTTTCAATCTGGAGTAGCAGGTTGATATAAACACGTTCGATGCCGAGCTTCCATTCAGCTTTTGCAGGTTGAAATCACAAAGTTGTCCTTATTGATGATATAAAATGTGAAAGCTCTATCTAGTTGATTTTGCTTCAGAATCACTCAAATAAACGTACTGACCTACCCAGGAAAGAAATGGGTGTCCATGTGGTCTGGAATCAGCCCTTTGTGTAGCTTCTGACCACAGTGTTGGAAAGGCTTGTCAGAGGCAGACTGAGCCAAAACACTCGTGTGTTTTACTGCATACCACAGTTTTGTTTTTCTATCTGGAATTTGAGGCTCGGTTGTGTGGTCCTCGGGTTCATAACTGTTGGACTGCTAGTATGAGATGACTTAGCAGCCACCCGTTCCTACCAGAGAAGAAGCAGCTGCTGTTAGTGCAGAACTTAGAACCATGGGTTCCAGCTCAATGGAACCTGAATATTGCTGTGAAAATTTTCTCTTCATTTTTAGATGCAGTAGGGTGGTGTCTTGTTTAGTGACCATGAGCTGCATGCCAGCTGCCACTTCGCGATGGCTGATAATTCTTCTACGTTTGTAATCTAGGCACTTTTTGACTTGTTGCTGTATTAATAGCAATGATTTGCCGAAAGTGTGATGTAAACACACACCGTTGGACCTGAGGCGTCGTACATGATTTCACTTAATGTCTTACTCGCATGGTTAGTAAGTCTGAAAAACTGAGATGGCATCAGAGGCTCACATTTTCCTGGGTGGTGACATTTAATTCATCCTGTTAGTCAGCTGTGTCAGAAATCTGCTGCGTAAAGACGACGGAACTTTAGTTGCTGAAAATAGAACAGTTATAATGCATGATGTAGATTACCTGAATTTGGGATTTGGGGAAGCATCCAGTGCAGTTTCTGAATGATGCATAACTGAAAAACCTAGTGAGATGTCTTGTTGTCCAGATACTGATGTCAGCTTTCCATCGCTGGCATAACGTGAGGGGGCGTCCATAGAGCTGCCAAGTAGTGAGGAGGCCTCATGTCATCATCTCAAAGGGGTCAAGCTTATCCAGGCCAGATCTTTGGCCCTGTCTACATTATTTGCCTGAACACCACAAAATACTACCAGTCCCTTCAACAGTAGCTCTCAGCAAAATGTTCATTTTGTCAGAATGCAGCTGTGGGATGCAGACAAATTTCTTTTATTATAGTTATTTCTGCGTAAATTGAAATATATTACAGTCCAGTTTATAAAAACTTTGACAGTGTAAGGCTCCTGAATTTAAATTTATGATTAATGATCTGGGGAAAGGAGAATGAGAAAGAACATTCTCCCAAATTATTTCATTTTGGGGAGATGCTGTGGCAGAGCCTGTCCCCTTATGCTATTCTTTCTTCCGCAGAGTGCTGATTCCCACGGCTGCCACACTGATGTGTTTGACACCTGGCGGTCCATGCGAGCGCTCCTCAGTGGCGCTGATATAGCGTGACTGCTTTGTCTTCCTTCTGTCATCAGCTGAGTGCCCCAAGGTCTGAATGGTATTTGTGGTAGAAGCAGCCTCTTCCCTGCAGAACCCTGGCACACAGGACACAGCCATGTATACCCCCCTGGGCCCTCTTTGTCTCTCATCTGTGCGCTGTTCTATAGCCCGCTGACTCCAGCATCCACTTGGAGAGCATAGGGAAGATTCCAGGAATGGAAGACACAGTAGAAGCCGAATCATCTGTACAGAAGATCCATAAATAAATATGTAGCCAAAGAGGACACCTACAACAGGACTGCACTGAACAGTCCAGCACAGAGGCCTCTTGGGCAAAAATGAAGATATTAGAATATAACTGCTGCACATGGCAAATGGTGCACCACATGACCATGTTTCCTCATCCCAAATGCCCCTTCATTGCAGCCCTACCTGGATTCCCCCCGTGCTTCTCATTAGTTTGTTCCTGCAGTCTGCAGGGGTTGGGTTTACATTTGGCATGCACAGATTCCAGCAAGCCACATGAACAGGATGAAAAGGGCAGAGTTATATCACTGGCCCTGGGGAATAATGGGATCTATTTCTGTTGGTGGAACTTCTCAGTAATGCCACCTTTCTGCTTACTGAGAACTGAGAGGCCTTCCTCTTTATATCACACCCAGGGTGTATGAAGTTACACACGCAATCCTTGTACCATCTGTCATGCTGTGCTGACATTGTTTTTCTTTTGTCTGCACTTATGGTTAAATGAGATCATGCAGTGGGCTGGATTCAACTGATTATTTGGGCACACAATAGGGGTGCTTTGGAGAACCCAGTTCACATCCCAAGTAGTCATTGTCCTACCTGTTCTGTTAGCAGAAGTCTTCATATGCTAAGGTGCTATTTACACATTATATCAGATTTTGCTTAAAAAAGTTAAACACCAAATGAAACCAAAAAATTCAGTTTTTTTTCCCAAAAGTTGTTTGTGTATCAGTCTTGCTGCAGATGATTTTTGTGAAGAAACATCTTAAGAGCTATACACTAGAATTGTTCAGCTACATAATCCATTTCTCATTTCCTTTCATTTCTCTCATTTATTTTGTCTCTCTGAAGACTGAATTTTCAGTGGTTTATGTAACGTCGGTCAGGCGTGAACCCAGCACCACAGCAGATCCACCCCCACGCAGTGGCACTGCATCACTTTAATGAGAAAGAACTGAAATACTTGGAGAGATGAGCCATTCATCACGGGATCCATTGAGCTCTACCACGTTTCTGCAGACAGCGCTCTGCAGTCCTTCGTCAACATCTTCGTCCTTGTGTCCCCCCGTGCCGCTGTGGTCCTGGTTCCCTATCGTACTCATCGTCGTCCGCGTATTAAGATCTCCATCTTGGCCACTTTAGCTCGGTTCACTTTGTCAATACACAGCTAGACACACCTGGAAGGAACCCCTGTAGATGGTGCACCCTGTGAAGCTCCTGTTGTGATCACACCGAGGTCCACGTAGGGTTTAGACTCGTGCGGCCATCCCAGAGGGGCCGAGCTCTGGCAGAAATTTCTGATTCAGTGCGTTATCAGTTTGCATGACCCATGGTTTCCGCTTTCTGTTTATCTCGATTTTTCCTTAGATCCTTTTTGGAGGACACACACAAACAAACACGCTGCAAGAACAGAGCCCCTGAGTTTCACAGCTAACCTCCATAATGTCTCTATTCAGTTGTTTCCATCATAGTTTATTCTGGTTCTGCTTGTATGTACAGAATAACTTTCATGCCAGACGGTTCATACACACACTGGGACCGCTGAAAACGTATTTGATCAGAGACCTACAGACAGGTCAGAGGACTCCTAGAATTTGGGAGAAAAGTAAATCTTTATACAGGAAGAGCAATTAGCCAAATGCCACAGTTCCTTTCTGCAAATCAGACAGATTTGTCCCATTTCGTTTGATGTTTGTGTCACATATGATGCAAGCAAGCCCGAGAGGGAAAAACTGTAATCTCATAAACTTTGTTTTCTCCATTTCCTGACGGAAAGGCTATTTTAAGGCTGTGGAAGCTGTGCTGTGAGCTTACAAGCAAAGCCTCCTTTGAACTCGAAGACCACTTAAACCAGCGACAGCATTTAATGGGAGGAAGTGGCGTACCCATCGGCAGGGGGAGACAGAAGTCAGCAGGAGCGCCCTGGGTTGCATCATTTATTTATGCATCAGTTGCTCGAGCGACGTTCCGTTGTAACCATTCGGACTGCACGTGAAATTTACTTTGCCTGAATTATTGATGAGCCGGTGTTATTCAACAATATATATTTTTTTTTTTTTCTGTACAAGTCGCCTGCAGACTTTTGTCTTAAATGTTTTTGCAGAGTTTTTCACATCAGGAGATTTCCTAAACAAAAAAATTAAATAGACCAGCTTCTCAATTTACAAATGCAGTTTGGGCGAAAAATCTGTTCTTAACTCAAACGTTTGTTTGCATCCCATATCCCTTGTACCGCTATTGTCATCAACGGTAAAGCCATAATAATGCAGACGTTCCTTAATTTATTCAGTTAGGTCCTGCAAAAAATTTAAATACTCTCTAAGGCTCATTTAATTATTTTATGAACTTCAAACTGTAAAATTTATTTAAAAATTAATTATTTCCATAACCTGTTAAATCCTCACAGGTGACCGATTCATAGCATAAACCTGCCCGCCCTTCATTATCTTCTGGCCACCTTCAGCTTTCTTTGTGATCTATAAAATCAAAGGTATGAACAGGAAGAACAGGCAGGCATCCCTCACTTTATTTATGGCTTATTTTAAGTCTTGACAAAAGCAATAATATTTGAAAAATACTTTTACCATAGCTTTTTATCAAGTAATTTTTCTCATAGTGTACAGCTGTGAGAAAAAAAAAAAACAAAAAAACTTTTATTTTGTAAACACTGTGGATGTGAGTTGGATGAAGGCCCTCTCACACGCCTATCCTGTTGGAGCAACTACTGCCAACTATGCTGGATGAAGAAATGCAGGTTGCTTTTATCCTGCTTTCATTATGCTAGAAAAACACCATTTCAGCATGAAAAGGTATCATTCAAACTGAAAAACAACTGCAGACAACTCTCTGAGCCTCTTGGCATATTTAGCTATGCACCGCTCCTCCTCAGGTCACCTTCTGTTTCACATTGTTTCAATACCACATGGTACTTCTCACTCCTCAGAATACCTGGCACAGGTGTGCAGTTCTAGTCAAAATTATTGGCACCTTTGCATTTTATGTATATCTTCAGTATCGATATCTTCAGAAATAACTGGAAAATATTTTTAAAGAAAATGTGACCTGAACTTCCCCAATTCTGGTAGTTGCTCTCATTCTTCAGTTTCATTTTGTTCCAGTTGTTGAATATTTTCCAGTTGTTAAATATCAACTCTTTCCAAAGCGAGTGGTTTAACACAGTCCATTATATATTTATTAATATTTTTTTCTGCTTTTGGATATGTTTTGGGTTATTGTCCTGCTAGTTTTCTGATCTAGCAGCCTTGGTGATCTCTGATGTCAAGTACCAGAGGCAACAAAATAGCCTCACAACATTATGGATTCTCTACATATTTAACTGTAGTTAGGCTGTTCTTTTCCTTACATTCTTCACCTACAAACAAATTGCTGGTCTGCAGTACCACAAAGCCCCATTTTTGTTTCATCAGTCCAAAGAACAGCTTCCCAGCTGATGTTGGTTTCTCTAGGTAAGTTTTCAAAGATCAGTTGTGCTTTTTTATGTTTGTCTTTCAACACTGGGATCCTCCTTGGCCTTTACCAGTAAAGACCTTCTCAGTTTAGTGTTTGGTATGTGGTACTGGCTGAAACCATCACTGCAGATTGCACCAGGTCAGCTTGAAGCTCTTTACATTTTGTATGTTGCTGTAAACTGTGGAAACAGGGATGGCCTTGCACCCTTTTGAATTTTTGCGCGTGGTGCAGTCTTCTGATTGTCCCAGATAGCTCTCTTGTCTTCATTGTCATAAAGGAATAGGGAATGAATGTGACATTATTTATTTAAGCATTTTTTGGTTAATCGTAGGTTAATTCATATTCTGTGATTTCTGCCCATTTATCACAGGTGAGTCTAATTTCATTGCAGTGGAATTTAGTTTTTCGAAACAAATAGATCAGATTTTTTTCAAAAGGGTCTTAATAATCATCATAGCAACTTTTCAGTTTTAAATTTTATTTCTACCCATGTCCTTTTCTAATTGTTATTGTTTTATCCTGTGTTGCTCTGTATCAGACAAATGAGCTCATTCAGACCAAAGCTGTTTCACTGGGCACTTTTTTATATGTTGTGCATTATATTCCTAAAATGATACAAATGTCTGGTCCAGTAATATTGACCAGACCTGCAAATGGGTAAATCGTGGCAAAGCTGCTGCTTAACTTTCAGAGTTGCCTTGAACACAATAAATAATGATTAATAATAATTCAGCCAAAGGTTATATTCTATTTCATGCCAAGCTGAAAAGCTTCAGACAAAAATTTGGTTTAAAATGTGTCTAAAGGGTTTTCAACATTCTTTCATACTCTGTAATGTGGGATTATACATATTAAGAAGTAATATTGATCTTTGGGACAAGATAGGTTCTTTGAATGAATCCATTAAAGACATTGGACACTGATGCTGTTAGAACACAAAAAGTTTTTCATTCCAGTCCCACATCCACACTCCAGTCTGCAAATTGCTCATCCTCTTCAGTCTTACGTCAATACTTTTTCTGTTTCAGAACTTACACGAGTGATCACGAGCTTTTGCAGTACAACTGCGTGTACCATTATCTGGACTACATTCAATTTTTTGTGCTGTTTCTTCCAAAAACTTGACATTTTCTACCTGGGTGGCCCCATGACTGTCTGGGCCCCAAGTAGAAAAGGGCTTTCATCTCCCCTTTGTGACTGGAACTTAACAAAGGCTGAAAAATGGCTTTATATTTTGAGGAAGGCCTGATATGAATCTGAACAGTTGTGTCAGGAGACAAAAATTTGGCCACACTTTCTCTGGAAACCAACAGCATCTCTCTGCTGTAAACAAGGATGGTACTCACCCGTTCTAGGATATAGAATATATCTGCTCCTTTTTAGGGTCAGCGCTAGCTCACGGATTGTGAATCTGAACTGTGATTTTTCCCAACATTTTGTCATTCCTCGCAGTCATTTCCTCACTGTTTTGCACCAACAGAGGAAACCACCGCATGGATGATGCGGTTACCCAGCACTGCGGAAAGCTGAGGAGGTCAGAAATGGCAAGTGACTTGTGGTTTGCAGCATCATAGCATTGAGGACCTTCTCAGAAGCTAATGCAGCCTCCCTCTTGGAGGAAGAAGCTGCATTCCACAGGAAGTTTATTCTCCCTTCTGCCTGCTCGCTTCCTGTTCTCTGAGATTCAAGCTAATTGGGGTGGGCTGGGTGGGCTGATAAGGCCATGAGCAGGGGAGACCCCACCACACAAAATAAACAGACACACACACCACACACAGGAGGACTTGGCACGCTATTGCTGAGACACATGTCAATAGTGCACCATGCTGGACTGTCAATCTACTGGCATTGTGCAGAAGGGCCTTTTTGGCAACTTTTTTGTGCAGCTAAATATTAATGAGACTGAAATTCTTTTTGTCAAAAGAGCCTCTCTCGGTACTGTAGGAACCTTTGTATGAATTTTGTCATCACCAAAGCCTTAACTTTAGCAAAGTTGGTTGTGTATTTCCAGTGGAGTTGCGAGTAGGTAAGGAGTAGCTTTCCCACATAGTTTGCTAACAAGTAGGTAGTGTAGTGTGTAGTTGACTAGCATGGATGGTAAGTGTAGGTGACGGTGGCAGAGTAGTACAGCTTGGGTTGTGTAGATGGCTAGTGTAGGTGGTGTGTGTAGATTTTGAGAGGAGCAGTTTTGAGATGCCGGGACTTCCGGTTGAGCCTTCCCGGGGTGCTGTAGGCCTAACTTAACAAAACATCTGTGAAAGGAGGTGCCCACTTGACAATTCCAATGAAATACTGCACTTTGTCATTCACTTTGTCACACTGTGTGAATAGTTGTGCAACTTAGGTAACATTGCCTCTGTTGTCTAATGAGATGGAAACCAGAATAGTATAAGAATGAAGCAGGCAGTTTAGTGTGTTAGATTTCTCCCCTTTGGAAAGCTAGTCCTTTACCAATAGCATGAAGCTGAAAAGTAATCCGTGAAAGTGAATGGATTTATTGATTTGGCCCTCCTAGATCATGTGTAACCAGTCAACACATCTACCAGCTTGACTAGTGCACTCCTGCAGATAAAGGCTGCAAAATGTCTTTTTTTGTGTAAATTTATACACCTGCAACACTCTATTGCCATTAAGAACACCTACACATTCACACGTCTTCAGCTTCACCTTGCTGGCTGCTATATGGTTGCCCTTGATTTTCCCCATTTCTCATTTATTTTTCCACTGACAAATATGAGATTATTTACAGACTGCTGCAAAATGTTGGGGGGCTTACATAAGGCATTATGCCTTACGGTCAAGCGTACAGGTAGGAGGTAATGTGGTACCAACAAGCAGTTCAGTGGTAAAGGACACTTGTACAGCTGGTTTTGGTTCCGGGAGAAACTGTTCTTGAACAGTAATCCCTCAGGATCCAAACTCTCTAAATCCGAATTTCCTCCATAACAGGTTTTGAAAATTAATATCTATTGCATATACTGGTATCCTAAGGGAAACTTTAAATCTACCCCTCCTCCACACCTCTGATGGAGAACACCAACAAAGCCCTCCTCCAGTCCACAGCAAACCTCACAAGCCTCTCTTCTTCACTGTATTACCCAGTACCCAGTAAAAATTGTTCACCTTGTTTGTTTAAATTATCTGCAACATTTTTAACTAAATTTAGTGGCAGCACCAATATACAAAATATTCTATACTGTACATACTATGTGCCATAAACATACAAATTAATGACAGCATTGTGTTTCCTAGCTATGTAATTCTAGCTATGTATTCGAAGCGCATTTTGATCTTGTCATTTAAAAAAATGGAAAACGGCGCTCAGCATCTGACGCATTTTCAGGCATGGCTTAGATTCAGATACCAAGGGACTGATGTACCACTGAACAAGGTAATTCCAGCAAAATTCCCATCAGTGTAAAAGCCTTTAATTTTAAACTGTGGGCTGTATGCGGGGTTTTGAACGCTGGCACGTACCCTAAAAAGGGAGTTGGCAGCAAGCTAGACTGGTGAGAAAACTGGCTCTTGTTCCCCTGGATGGATTAGATGGCTGGGACTCTCACTACCTCACTGGTACTTCACAGTAACATACACTTGCCAGCCACTTTGATAGACACACAATTTTAATACTGGTTAGGACTCCCTTTGCTCTCAGAACCGCTTGAGTTCCTTGTAGCATGGATTCAACAAGGTTCTGCAAAGAATCCTTAGCGATTCTGATCCATGTTGACATGACTGCATGATATAAATTCATGCTGCCAATCTGCAGTACCACCCCACCCCAAAGGTGCCCTGCTGGATTTAGATCTGTGCCCGGGGGGGCAGTTGACAAACATCAAACTCATTGTTATGTTCATGACTGTGATATGGTGCATTATCATACTGGAAGTAACCATTAGAAGATGGGTAAATTGTGGCCTTAAAAGCATGCACATGATCAGCAACAGTACTCTTCTGCTTGGTTGGTGTTTGGGGACCCAGTGTGGGCCACACCATTATACCACCACCACCATCACCCTCAACTGTTGACATAAAGCAGGTTGGGTCCTTGGCTTCATGCTGTTTAGTCCAAATTCTGACCCTACCTTCTACAGTACATGTCCCAGCAGAAATTAAGATTCAGCAAAACAGGTGATGTTTTTCTAATTGCAACTGTCCAGTTTTGGTGAACAAGTTTTCCTTCATGGGCCCAAAAGGAATTGGTGTACGAAATAATAATGGACAGTCTTTTGCAGACCTGAGCCTGAAGAATGGCCCGGTAATAGGAGGAACCATTCCTACGATGGAAGAGATAAAGAAGGTAGGCAAGACCTGGAATGAAATCATGTGGCTCACCTAGGATCGTGAGGGCTGGAGAAGATTCAGTGGTGCCTTATGCTTCACCTCAAGTGAAGAGGATTAACTTAACTTGACCCTCCCTTCTACGTGTCTCAGCAGAAATCGAGATTCCTCAGAACAGGTGATGTTTTTCCAATTTCAACTGTCCAGTGTTGGTGAACCAATCCCTAATGCAGCCTCAGTTTCCTATTCTTGAGACATTGGTAGAACCTAATGAGGTCTTCTGCTGTTGTAGCTCATCCAGCCCAAGGTTCACCGAACCATGAATTCAGAGACAGTTTTCTGCCTAACACTGTTGAAAAGTTATTTGAGTTACTGTACTCTTCCTGTCAGCTTGAACTAGTCTAGCAGGCCTCCTCTAAACGCTTTCATCAGCAACGTGTTTCCACCCACGGAACCGCTGCTCACTGGATGCTGTTTGTTTTTCACAGCATTTTGTTTAGACTCTGGAGACTGCTGTACATGGAAATCCCAATAGAGCGGCAGTTTCTGAAAGAGTCAAGCCACCCCGTCTGGCACCAACAACCATGCCACGGTCAAAGTCAATTCAATTATATTTTGCCCCAATTTGAAGTTTGATGTGAACATTTGCTGAAGCTTTTGCTGAAGCTTTTGACCCACGTCCGCGTGATTTTATATATATGTATGTATTTGTTTGCCATCAAGCCTGTATTGCTGATCCAGAATGCTGTTATGTTGAACTTTCCAAAGCATCAAACATTGTAACTTCCTCCTCATCACTCTCAACTGGCTTCCTGTAGTGGCCCAAGTCAGCTTCAAGATGAACATTTGCCTGTACTACAAATTATACTTGCACATATTTTTCCAAACATTATTTGTATTGTGAATTCAAATGCTCCATTACTTAAGTGTCAGAGCTAAAATCTACTTTTGCGGTTGCAGATATTTTAATGAAAGCCAAAAACTGAAATTCACTGCTTGCATAAATATTCAAACCCCTGAGCTCTATAAACCCCAAATTTCAAGAAAAATTTCTCCCTATCAAAGACTCATTATCTTTTAACTGGATGTAAATGGTTTCTGCCTGTGACCCATTACAGTACTGACCACATTTCTTAGATAAAAACACTTGTTTTAAGGATGGCTGGTGAGGCTGTGGACCTTAAGGAAACATGTGAGAATGAAGACCAAAGAATATACTACAGAAGTTCAAATATCCTAGTCAACATGTTGGCTCAATAACCAGGAAGTGGAAGATGCACCAGACCATCTAGACAAGGTTGTCCCTTAAAACTTAATGTCTGAGCAAGACATAGACTTGTGAGGGAAACCACAGAGAAACCAATAATCACCTTGGAAGAGCTGCAGAGGTTAGTGTCTGAAACTGGAGGAGAGGTGCACTGCATAAAACTGGCCTGAATTGGAGGGTGGCAAGAAAGAAGCCATTGCTTAGAAAGAATAATAATCACAGCTATGATGTGGGAAAATGTTTTGTGGTCAGATCAGACCAAGATAGAGCCTTTTGGCCAACATTCCAAGGGTTATGTGTTCCCCAAATCTAATCCTGCTCATATCTCAAGTAACATCATCCTTACAGGCAAGTATTGTGGTGGAAGTGTCGCGCTATTAGGATCCTTTTCATCAGCAGAGTTGGGGCACCGTGTCAAAGGAAGGAAGAATGGAAAGAGCAAAATGCAAGGAAATACTGGAAGAAAACATCCTTCATCTGCTGAGAAACTGAAGCCTGGGAGAAAGTTCACCTTTCAGTAGGGCAATGACCCCAAACACAAGGCCAAAGCTATACTGTACTGTTGTGGCTCAAAAACAAGAAGGTGGCCCAGTCAAAGTCTTACTTCAGTCCCATTGAGAATCCGTGAAATAATTTGAAAACTATGGTCCACAAGCATCACCCAACCAACCTGAACAACCTGCTACAGGTTTGCCAGGATGAATATAAAAATAACTATTGAGCTGTGTTTAAAGCTGGTACATATTCAGCCCAAAAATCTTAAAGCTGTTACTGTAGCAAGAAGTAGTTCTACTAAATATTAAGGTATCAGCTCTGAATACCTGATGCAAGTAGCAAGTTACAGTTTTTTTGCGATACCTGCAAACAAATAATTATTTTGGTGCTGACATTTTGGTGTTAGAGGCTTTACATTCACAATAGAAATACTGATTGAGTATGCAAGTATGCAAAAATATGGTTTGTAATGAAGGCACTTTTTATATTTATACTCAATGACTATTTTCTAGAAACAATGGTGTTGTGGCTAACTCATATAAACTGTACATGCAATGGCCAAAAGTATGTGGACACCTGAGCATCACCCCCATATCAAAGAGTCAAAAGTCAAAAGAGTTTATTTGTCAAGTACATGGTTGTGTACCATATGTGCTTGTTGAACCTCCTATTCCAAACCCTGGGAAGGCTTTCCACCAGATTTTTGGAATTTGTGCCCATTCAGCCACAAGAGCATCAGTGAGGTGGGGCAAGAAGGCCTGGCATTCCAGTTCGTCTCAAAGGTGTTCAGTGGGGTTGAGGTCGGGGCTCTGTGCAGCCACTCAAGTTCATCCACCCCAACTTGGGCAAACCATGTGTTTATGGAGCTCTCTTTATGTGGGGGTACAGTCATGGTAGGGCAGAAAAGGAGCCTCTTCCCCAAACTGTGGCCACACAGCTGGAAGAATACATGCTGTCTAGAATGTGTTTGTATGCAGCATAGATGTGGTTGAGATGGCTCAGCTCAGTCATTAGAAGGGGGGTCCACATACTTTTGGCCATATAGTGTAGGTTGACGGTTCCGTTGATAATTAAGGAAAAATATTTACATGTATTCAAAACATTTTAAATATCTTCATTTGCTCTCATTGGAAAATGTATTACAAGGGATGAAGTGCGAGAAGAGAAGATGCTGCATTGCAAGTATAAGAGGTTCCAGACATGCACACAGAAGGTGTAGTTTCTGTTGAGCAAATATTATTTAATGATCTGGTAAGATGGTAGCTTTCTTACATGCCATGGTTTCTCTGGGTCTGACAATGATAGGGATTGACCACTACCACCACCACTAACTACCCACCCCCACTTTTTCATCACTAACGGTTTGCACCAATCTTTTTATTCTTACCTTATTTTATATCTTTTTTTATCTACCTATTATTTATGTGTTATTTATTTTTATTTATTATTTATCAATTTCTATCTATTCATCTACTTATCTATTCAAATCGTCTGTACTGTCTGGTATCATCGTGCGGTCTGTTCAGTGCATTGGTCAAGGATAAACTACAATTCCTCTTCTCTTGTACTTCTGGCAGTAACGTGAACCTTGAGTCTTGAACTTTGATAGAGTGTTTTAGAGGCAGCAAGGGGCCAATTTTGGCTGCAAATGATTACTTAAGTAAGCAGTGTTGGCCTTTCCTACATCCTGATCTGGGATAGGATGCAGGGAGAAAGTTTGCCTTCAGGTTTCTGCCCAGTTGAGTTTTGTGCAGCTTGAAGCTACAGTGCACATTCAAGGCTTCGGAGCTGAGTAGAACACAAAACTTTCAGCTGTTGAAATGTTCTGTAGTTATGCACAGATACTGAAAGCATTGAGAAGCGTTGCATTTCACCCTCATGTTCAAAGTCTCAGAAGTGTCAATTCAAGAAAAGGCCTCTGTTTCACAGATCCACAATCTCAAATATAATAATAGCCAATATCAAATGTATTAACCAGACCTCCACTGACATCTGCTGTGGTACCGAACGATATTGGGTTCTACAGTAAAGGTATTGATTGCAGCAAAACCACAGAGATTTTTCAGAGGAATTTGGGTTTGGGCCGGGCCTGTGGAAATCATTAGCTTGCTGACAAATGGCTGCAGTAATCAGACCCTGGAGCACTGCAGAGGAAGCCCAAGTCAGGAGCCGAACTCCAGGTATGTGCTGATCGGGCCTCTCTAGCCGGAGGATGAGATCCAGATGTGGCCGTGGGGATGGCTGGAGGAGGCTGAAGGAGGCTGGGGGTGCACAGTGAATCCCAATCCAGAAGCAATGAGGCCAAAGCAAACCTCAGAAGTTGGAGGAATCTGGCAGCGGGCGATCACTTTCTCCAAGGAAGATGAACAAGGGTGCAGGATTAAACTCTAAACCCAAAATGTGACGTGAAAGGCCAGCATCATTATCCTTCCGCCAAAAATATCTGTGGGCTCTTATGCATAATTAAACTTTATTTTGTTTGAAGTAAAAAAACTCACTTAGCATCTAGTAACAGGTAAATGAAAATTAATTTTGCATTGGTGGCTACCTGGGTTAGCTTGAAGAAGCACAACATAATTCAAGCTAAATTCCAAGTTCACTGGCTGCAACTACTGAGCGGCTTTGAAAGTGCAACAATTCGAACTCCGGCTGAATTCATACCTAAATTTGCACAAAGACATCCTGTTCAAGTGAATTGGTAACACAGCGATGCTGTGATGGTGGCTGTGTGAGATATAGTAATTTTCAGAAATACATGGTTAATAACAGTTTTTGTGTGTAAATACTGGGCGCGGCTATAGAAGTTTTCTGTTTTCTGCAGCTCACCGCACCTTGTGATCCAAGCTGATGTTTGCAGAGCAGAAAGGTAAAGAAGTTGAGGAAAGAAGCAGGGTTCCAGGTTCCTCTTTATAAGCAGCCCTTGTCTGAACACCCATGTGGTGTAAGAAGCCAGTGAGAAACTGAAAACAAATGTGGATGGGACTTGAAAAAGTGTGGCTTAACCACACACAATCCCAGTCTGAGGCTGCACATGAAGGCCAAGTCCATGGTGGAGAAATGATCTGTTGCTGAATGGTCATGTCTGACTCTGTCCCAAAGAGCTCTTAATAATATGCACTGCCTTGTGATGGACAAAACATGTTTTTAGCTAACAAGACGAAAGGTGAACAGCGACTTTTGGGAGTCTGTTGTTCAGAAAGGTCCGTCTTGGCAGTTGCTACACAGAGCACAAGATTCTGTGGATGCAGAAATACAGTTTTTTTTCTGATGAGCAAAACCTTCCAAAAAAGATATTTGTTTCCATTGTAGCCTAACAACAGGCCAATAATGTTTTTACCTATTTTGCTTATTTGCTTATTTTTCTCACTGACTGTAAATACGGGATTTCTGATAGGGGAGGGGACTTGTGAGAACCCAGCGACCTCAGTGATCCCTCTTCAAAATGATTCTAAACCAACCTGATTGTGAGATATTTTGCATGCAAGCTCACAGTTTTAAATTAAGTTAGAATATATTGAGTTAAGTTTGGGTCAGATTTATTTCCCTATAATTTAAATGTTTTTTCTTCCAATTTGATTCAAACAGTATGATTTACAGGGCAAAATATTTTGCATTGCCATGGTAATAAGCAGCATAAAGACCCAAACCACAGTTTTATCTGTGTCACTACAAACTCGTTCAATAGTGGGCATGAAATGTTTATTATAAAAACATTCTCACCTCTTCTGTGGTTAAAGTAGAGATAACAAAAAATATATAAATAGCAGAAATGGATTTTTGGTCCAATGTTATCTTTTCTAAGCTTTGCTTTTCTTTCAGCCTACAGAGGATTAGCTTGAGCATCACTGTAAACCCACTGGGCACGAACCCCAGGCCATGATCTCACTGGTGGGAGTCATGGGAAATGAAAAGACACAAGGAGGGCTTGAAGTTTGGCACTGCCCCCTAGAGGCAGGAATAAAACTGTAGCAGAAACATCTCCAGGCCTTCACGCAACACTTCTATGAAGCAGCACCTCCTTGTGCTCAAGGTGGGAAATAGAAATGGAAAGAAATCAAGGGTCCGGCCTTGGAGATCATTAGAGCTTTTAGATCGCTGACCTGAGACATTTTTCTATAATTTTTTTATTAAGTTCAAATAGTAAAGCCAGCAACATCATTAACCAGTACAATAGAGAAATTCAGAAAGGCATCTGGGAGTCCTTGTAGATGAGTGGCAATGATGTCAGCATTATGCTGGTCTGTAGTCCCCTACTTCTCCCCCCCACACAGCTCCAGCAGTATGGCACGGTAGTCCCCTGATGTGTCACCCTGGTAACAGAGCAACAGAGAATCCCTTTCAGAACTAAGGTCAAGTATAGAAGACGCACCTGTTCCAGGTGCTTAGTTATTTTTATAACTCTTCTACCAAAGCAAAAAACAAAAATGTGAAGGTAATCACCCAAAATATTCTTAAAAAGACCTAGTACTAAGTTTTTGCACTTGTGGTTGAGCTTTCAAATACAGACCTACAGTAATTTAACAAATGACAGGAAAAAACAACAGGTAAACATAAAGAACCACACAGCTTTACTTCAAGCAGCCATGCAGGTAACAGAAAAATTTTTTTAAAAACTGTGATTCCTGATACCGCTGTCATCTGCACTCTGCCCTCAAGACTGGTTGATGTGTAGTGAGAACTCACACCCCCAAGCAAAAACAACCGTTTAACAAGTGAGAGATGAATACAGGATCTATTTGCAAATAGCGATTATGGCAACAAATCCTCTGCAAACTGTTGTAGCAGCATTCCTAACAGTGTCAGCAGGTCATGCTGAACATGTCCATCACCTTGATGAAGGAATGTAGGGTCTTGCCATACTTCTTGGCAAACTGTTCCTTGATGTCAATCATGTCAATCTCAGCTCGGGACACCATGATTCTAATGAGGACAGAGTCTGTGGTGCCCATCCCCTGAAAAAGGAGCTGATGGTGAGACCCAAATGCACCCACACTCACTCACACAAGCCAAACTATGTAGGCTGAAAGGTAGGCAGTAATACATAGCTTCAATAATCAACAAAAAAATCAAATTGTCATTACCTTCATGGACTTGTGCAACTGCTCTGCAAAAAATGCAGGCTTGTTTTTGATGCATTGCACTGAAACACAACAAAAGGCCTACATAAATGTTTGGTTTTTCACTCCAGCACTCACTAAGCAGTACATTTTAGCACACTAAATAAAGAAGCGTGTCTAATGTCTGAAAACAATAGAAGACTCTTATCTGTGTTGAAAGACACTTGGCCTTGCATATAAGGGTAATGTTTCACTGTATAATAGAAATTGACCGACTATTCTAAGCTTATCAACGAAAGCTGAGACCATGAAGCTTGAGAAGGGCTATTGTTCTACAATACCGGTCACACAGCATAAATATGCTAAAGGCAGACTGAAAGTTTACATGGAGCCCAACTTGGATGTTTGATTTGGATTTCATGTTTTTATATACAATGCTGGCCCAAATGTACAGTATTTTTTCTGGGAATTATATCTTTAAAAGATGGGATCATCTTATATTTGAGGACTAGACCCATAAAGGTCATATACTGTATAACACCAGTAGGTGGCCTCACTTATCCCCTGGTGTCAGTTATCCACAGAAATGATCAATTGGAGCAAGGAAGTGTGAAAGATGGCAAAACCTTGAGATGGTCTGGAAAAAAGGAGCTCAAAGATTGGCCAAATTAACCACAAACTGAGGAGGAGTTATGATGCCAACTTTAAGATAAAGGTGATCAGTGAGGCAGAGCCAAACAACTCTCAAGCAGCCAAGAAACATAAAGTTACAGAACATTGTGTTCAAAGATGGAGAGCCCAAAAAGACCATTTTAAAAATCAAATATGGTAAATATAAATAAATATGATTTTTCTTTCTAAAGATAAGATACAATATGATGAACCACTGACCCCTCCCTTGGACAGTGAGATACTATCAATCAGAGTCTGTCTGTATGCCCTGTATGCCCTTATCGGTTTGTTTGTTTGTTTGTTTGTCTAGCTTATTTAAATTCTATGTATATTTATTACTTCTTTGTCCTCATTTATTTTTCTTATTTTATTATTTATATATTTTCATTTGCTGAGGATGTCTGGAAGCAACACATTTCATGGTCTTAACACTGCTATGCTGTTGTTAGTGCACTCATGACAAATAAACCTTGAAACTTGAAACAATATTACAAAATCCTTTTTCCAAAAATGGTGTTGAAAAAGAGGGGTCCCTTTTATAACTGGGGGCTTCTGATGTTCTGGCTCAGCTATCCATAGAGTTGCCATGAGTCAACACCAACTCAACAGCACTTAACAACAACAACAATGTTCTGGCTAAAATGGTAATCAGATTGATACGAGTGTCAATTTAATATAAAACCATCTTTGCACCTCTAAAAAAGAAGTGTGAGGAAGAAGTCCACACCAGAGGCCATGAGCTTAGTCACACTATTTTGCTTTGGTTGAACAGAAATTTGCAGTGAAAGTCCTATAGAAAGCTGTCCTGCTACCCAAAGCCAGCACAGTGCTTGCAAAAATCAGGACCTTTCAGTTCACATAAATGGACCACATCAACTGACCTATAGCTAGAAAGACGTCTTCCAAATTGCCCGACATCTCTCTCTTGATGCTGTCCTCAATGTCTCGTCCAGAGATCCTCTTATACTCTTGAAACACTACGCAAAGAGAAACATTTGACATCCTCAACCAGCAATATAAAGTTAACATGATAAAAACCAGATTCCATCATTGGCTGACAGCACCAAAAAATGCATGCATCAAGTCCTCAAGGGTTTGAGTTCTTCTGGGCCCTGATGCTTTTTAGTGTGTTGTTTGAAACTTGTCTCAAAGTACAAGCGACTACAAGTGATGAATATTCATATAATTGCTTTGAAAAGAACATTTTAAGGAAAAAAACTGAAAATCATGTCACCTTGTCATCCCTCAACACACAACAACATACTGCCCACCAACAGCTCAGAGGTCTTGCTGAAGCCTTTGCATGTGGCCTTACCATGAAGCAGGTGCTTCCTGCTTCTGACACACAGCACAGTCAGGAAAACAGCTTCATCTGTACCCCAGCGACCCTCTCCAGCCTCAAAAATTTCCTATGAAGGGAAGATGAAGTCAAGAGGTGAAACGTCACCTTGCATGACCACAAGCTATGGTTTACACCTCATTTGGTTTGGCCTCAAGTCTTCACCTTGGCATCCTTCACTGCCTGCGCCTCATTGACCACAGTACTCTCACTGCGCCCAGCCTGTCAGTCACACAGCCCATGTTGGAAAAGGATGAGAAACATGGAGAGTTTATCTAATTTTTTTAATAACAAAATATTTTAAACATAATGTTAACAACAAGTTTTTTTTCCAATTTAAACCAAATGTTGGGATTTATAAATAAAAATCTAAGGGGTAACCTCACTACTGATAAACACAAAAAGCAACAATTATAAAACTACCAAAGTACTTTCAGTCACAGTCAGAGCACGACGAAAGTAAAATTGAAGAAGCGGCAAAATGACTTTGTTACGCACTTGTGACTGTTGGAATTATGAGATAACCCCTGGTCATAACCCTCTGCAGCAGGTAAGTTCAGTTTAATGTGTGAGAATACTGGGTCATTGCTGCATTTTTCCAAGTCACAAGGACTGTTCTCACCATGAGCAAAGACACCAAAACCCTCTGGAACATTCCCGACGTGTCGCTGCAAATGTCGTCCTCCAGGCTCTTGCCAAATTCTGCACAACATTGCTCAGTGAGCGCCAAGCAGGTGCATTCCGTATTCAAACACGATTTTCAGTCCACTGAACACAACAAACATTAACTTCACCGTGCTAAAGGATGCAGTTTATACACAAATACTATGGAAAATTTAGTAAAAAAAATATGTTTCTCTGGTTTTTATTCCCTTTTCACTGTGTACTAAGGTAAGTTTCCCGTCCCAGGTGAAAAAATGAGTACCATTGTTGTACGCCGCTTTCATAGCCTGAATCTCTGCACAGGTTCTAGAAGCCAGGATTTCAATGAGACACATTTCATCCGTTCCAGCGCCCTGTAGAACATCAAAACATGGGAGCCTTGTTAAGACATCCAACACTGAGGTGTGAAATTAAATCAGTTCCAGTGCAGTTTATGTGTTTACTGTCTTGGTCAGAAACCAGCTGTTAAAGAAAAGACAATATTTTTCATCCCTTTTGTCACCCACATTTGATATACAGTTAATGCCTGGATTAGCATTACTTAACCCTAGCCCTAACCCTAACCCTAACCCTAGTCCTAACCCTAGCCCGAGCCCTCTGCAGACACACGTCTAGTCTCTATCCGAAAAGCAGGTCCACATCACTCAAAAACCTTACCTGCCAGAAAAATTTTAAAACAAATTCATCTCACAAAATCCTATAAGATAGAGGTACTTTTATCCTTGGGACAAATATATACAGCTATGCGCCACTGAACAATGGGGATATCAAAAGGTACAGAAAAATGCTTCTTTAGGTGATTTCATCGTGTGAACATGATAGCGTGTATATGCACCGCATCATGTCCGTTTTGACTTTATTATTATTATTATTATTATTATTATTATTATTATTATTATTATTATTATTATTATTATTATTATATACAGTATAGCCTATTGCTCTTGAGCTACAAACCTGTACAGCATGTAAAAGCAGACATGATAAAACAACATGTATGAGGCTGCTGCCAAAGTAAAATTTTTTTATGTGGAAAGAGCACACTTTAAATTAACGATAAAAAGTACAGTATAGTAAATACATAAACCAGTAACATAGTTGTTTATTATTATTATCAAGTATTATATACTGTTTATAATCTTATGGGACCACCGTCGTATATGTGTTTTGTTCAGCACATTATGAGGTGCATACCTGTGTGTGCGTGCGTGCGTGTGTGTTTTTGTTTGTTTGTTTGTTTAGCCCAGTGATTAATAGAGTACATTGCATAAAAACAGCTTGAAAACTGTGCTTGCAACATAATGCAAACAGAAAATAACAGAACATAAACACAGAAAATATTTCATGGATAAAAAATGTAAAGTTTTTTTTTAGATTTCATATATAGATACAAATAATTATTATGAAAAATTACTCAGAAAACTAAAAAGAATCAAATAAAATTATAATAATAAAATAATAAATTAAATAATAAAAAATGTAATAAAAATTTCTGAAAACAGCACTGAAACATTAATAGCGATATCACTACCCTACAGGCCATATCACACTGCAAATATGCAGTACTAACTATAGCAGCCTTTGAGTTTTCTATAGAACAAATGAAACTGCCAGTAGTTTGCATCTCAGTGGTTTGAACTTGAGTGCAATGTGTCCCTTTTTGCATGATCACAGTAGCAAATTATCAGATACCTTTTGTTCCGTGACAGATGGAAAACATAGTAATAAGTACTACGGTAAAAGTAGAACAGAGAAAGGCTGGCAAGGTCTGGTCTGCTCCTTCAAGGTGTTGGGCAACTCACCTTAATGGCGTTTCTCAGCTCATGGGCATCGTACACAGGAGCCAGCATCAGGAGTCCCAACACCACCTTCTCTAAGTTCCCTGACAGCTCAGACCGCAGTTCATCCGCCAGGTCCTGGAAGGACGGGTGGGCACAGTAGGGAATTTCAGATTAACTAATAGGGTCTCCCCACATTGCATATAAACTTGAAATCACTGTTTTGAGCTTTCATACTGAGAAAATTTCCTTTATGGATGCAGCAAAACTGCAGCACATCTTTCTACCTGCAGGCTTACATCAAACAAAATTCATGGAACTGAGAAAAGATAAAACAATGGCAACACTAAATGTTTTATCATCACACTGCCAGGTTATAGCGTCACACCCTTTGACAGTGGCACCATGTCCCTCTACAATGAGTCTTCTGTAATGGTATTAGATAAAATGGCTAATCTTACAGTTACCAATTATATGTACATTATACTTGTATTTGCTTAGTTAACACAGGCATGCAAGCTAAGAGCCAGAGCCAGGTCACAATTTCCTTTCCGGGGCACATCAATGTGGTTTGGGATGGAAGGAAGGGGAGGCCAGAATGCAGCTTTGGTGCTTAGCTGCAAGATTCATTGCTAAGGCTGCAAGAGATCAAAGGTTGTAAAGCAGAGTGTTACTATGCCTAATGTGGGAACCAGTGCTGTAAGTAAGTAAGCAGAGCATAAGATTCTAAGTAACCAGAGACACAAACATCTTCAGGCAAAACCTTGAAGTCCCACTCTTGCTGAACAAGGTACCTACCCTGGTACAGTTGGTATAACCTACTGCACTGCATAAATGTTTACAGTTCATGCAAATTGTTGCTGAATCAAGGAAATAAATGCAGCAAACTTTCTCATCAAACGATAGAAAGAGTCCCACTGTCACAGGGCACTTTCCATAGCAACATCAGGCTTATCAGACTCATGAAGACTCGATGAGCTGCGTCATCTCTTACACCATGGAAATTTACAGAATGAAAAAGCTAGAGTGGGTTTACTTTAAAACAAAACATCAACTATTTTAGAGCATTTTATTTAGGACAGAGGTGTAAAATATAACAGGAAGCTTTATGTTAAAAAAACACCAGCAGCCTTTTAACTTAGAATAGAAGGAAGTCCAAGTGCAATGATCTGGCGGACAGTAAGCCACCTGGCCTTAGAAACACGGTTAATCATTACAGAGATATTTAACTAATATCGACGAAGGGGAAGGATGTTCTGTAAAAACTCTGGACTTTTATTAGTCCGGCCCAACCTCAAAAACCGACAGCTGTCGATATCACAACCATGTTTTGTTATTTTTGTAGATAAGTTTGCCAGCTTTGTAGCTCTGAAAGGATGATGTTGGTTTAATCGATACAGCCATACAAATCTGCACCTGCACTGGATGAATCCCCTTGCTGTCAGAATTAAACATTAACCCCCTTATGACAGCAGGAATTTCCTCTTCACTGTGTTCTATTTACTGAGCAAACAACAGCATACATTTAACTTCCCCTCCACCCCTCAACTGCACCTCTGTGAACCAAAGAGTCTTCGTAGTCTAACCTCCTGGCTCTGCACTCATTTTATCATAATAAACTTTATTACCATATATTTACATGTTTGAACAAAACACATCTCAGTGTCC
This sequence comes from Heterotis niloticus, assembly GCA_018136845.1. NCBI lineage: Eukaryota > Metazoa > Chordata > Actinopteri > Osteoglossiformes > Osteoglossidae > Heterotis > Heterotis niloticus. The sequence goes on from CM030890.1 coordinate 7,822,508, forward strand.
TGTCATGTGTTTATGAAATGGAATTTATTACACATTTAAATTTGAAAAGTGTGCCCCTTGTATACCCTTCTCAAATCACCCGAGCAGATCCCCTACCTTCCCAAACAATCGCTTGAAAGCCTCCTTGATGAGCTGCCTCTGGGCAATGGAGCGGTGGGTCAAGACTGTGATGATGGCTTTCTCATCAGTCCCTGAGAGCAGAACATCTCATCACTGCCACCCCATCCCACCATGTCCTGTAGTCAACCTCCGTGGAGATGAGCACTTGAAACAGATCCTCGGACAACAGTGCTCACCCTAAGCAGTGGTATTACTATTACTACAGGCATTTGAAACCCAAAACACTGAGTGATGGCCAAAGATTTTCTACAGTCCTGAGGAAAATAATACTATGAGCTACAAGGTGCCAAAAACAGAATGAGTGCTTAGCACATCAACAAGGCCATTAATATAGTTCATAGACATCCTATCCTTTCCTGTCCTGTCCTTATCTATTGTGTCCTATAAAATGCCCACTCTCAAATCCCTTTTGTATAATAATTTCCTCTTGTGAGAGCTACTTACCAACTCCCTTCATAGCTGCCCGAAGCTTCTGGGCATCTGCCTCAGGGTTGAACACAGCCGCAGCAGTTACTGTTCCACGGGTTCCCATCTGCAGAGAAGGGCACTCAGTAAAGCACAACCCAATGGTTGTGACTTTTGCACATGTTTGTATATATGTATGTGTGTGTGTGTGTGTGTGTGTGTGTGTGTGTGTGTTCATGTAATACTCATGTATGTTGTGTTCTTATGTATACTGAGACACAGTGGAAACCAAAGCCAAATTCCCTTTGTATGAGAACACTTGTTCAATAAATCAAATTCTGATTCTGAAACACTAAGGCTTTGCAGTGTGTTTTTGAGGGTGTTATGATGTGAAGAGAAGATTCAGATGTAGTGGATTGATTCCCAAGCAATACCTTCAAACCTCTTGTGCTCCTGAAGTGAAGTACAGGATAAAGGATGATAATGTAGCTGGAATGCAATGTACATTTGTGCATTGTGCTCATTGTAGGGACTTTAGGCTTTGTGCTGTGTGAACATCTTGTATGGCCCAGAGCATAAATATATTCAAACAGAATAAAAAGTTAAATGAATAACATTACTTTCAGCATGAGTTCTCAGTTCTCTGTTGCAAAATGAAAAGTTAAAACTCAGCGACCGACTCTCACTTGGAGACTTACAGCTGCCATGGTGATAAAGATGGTTCAAAGGCTTAGATTAGAAGATGTTTAGTTGCCTGACAGAGAAAACAGGTGAAAATATTATAGCATAACCATCCAGGAGCAAAATGCATAATCCTCAGAAAAAAAAGGAGGATTTTTCACTAAAGAGTGCTTTGATGTAATATACATTATAGCCTACTCTTCATTTTATTTATTTTATAAATCATGAAGAATGTATGGCAATTAATTATTAAGCATTATTTCAAATAAAAAATAGTAAAGACAGCTGTCTATTTGAATAACATCAGCTGAAAATGAACAAGATCACTTTTTATAAAAATATTTGAGATTCAGGAAAAAATATAATTTTAATCCTTTCTCAGAACTGAGAAATTTTTGTCTTGATCCCCACTCCTACGTGTAGTTTTAACAGGCATTGTTTTCAAGTTAAAATGCAACATTAAACAATAGGACCGAATATTTGTTTTCACTGTAAGAATAAGTATTAATAATAAAATGCTGCGTTTGTCTTTCGTAAAAAAGAAATACACTATATGAAAAGTTAATACATTAGGGATTGTTTTTAAAAGTGTAAAACTTATAGTATGAAACAAGAAAAAGTTATACTCACTTTGCTCTTGTATTCTCTCAACTAGGACAGCTGGAGGTGGAGAGCAGAGTGAACTGCTAAGTGAGTTTTGAAGCAGCTTAAATACGTCGGAGGTGTGCGTTGACCTCACTCTGTATCAACTCACGCTATCCTGATTTGTTTCCCTGGCAGCCAGGATCGCGGTAAAGCATAGGACGGCCCTAAATCAAACCAACTGACGCTCAAACAAAAGGAGGCCTTGATTTTCAGTTAAATTCCATGACATCCTTCTGGAAATCTCTGGAGTCCACCGACTAGCTGTAGCAGGACATTTTTGTCAAAGAATCACCATATTAGCTAGCCAAATTTTCCACAGAGTAAGTACACAGCAGTGTATATATGTTTAGTTTCTTTGTCCAAAGTGTCTTATAAATGGGTTCTTTCCCGGGACTTGAACCAATGATCTCCAGGTTAAAGTTTATTTGAACAGCACTGGTCTGGTTGATAGTATTCATATTTTTTTAAAATGCACCTACAAGACCAAAATCTCTGACCATACCAAACTATTAACAGCAGCAGTCACCTATTATGAAATTGCATGACGTACATTGTTTATGATGTATAAAAGAGCTACATAACTGTTTTTTGAGAATATCAACATCTAGCTACTACTGTAATGTACAGTACCTAAGTGGTAAATGTTTTTGGCTCTATATTCATTGTAATGAACCATAAGGGTTAAAAATCTGATCATTTAAATGTGGAATATTTCATAATGTAACATTACATGATGAACAATTAGAAGTTTTATCACAGTTGTGCAATTATTTAAACAAAACTTGTACTTTGGTTTCAGCCATTTCATACAAGTCAACCAACATCAAATAAATTAATTGATCGAATGAGCCGTGGAGGACAGTGAGGTAGAAGCTATGCAAAAGGTTGTGTAAAGATATATGTCAACCTACAACAATGTTATTGTTAGCATGTAGGTTGACTCCTTTTGTTCAAACAACACTCTTAGTGTGAGTCATTCTCCTGGCCAACTGTCACCAGAAGATACACATAATTACTATAGTAAAGGAGGAAGGGTTTATAAATGGCCCTCCCTACAGAGAAGTTAGGCAGCAGTAGCATGTTGGTTACTGAGAGCAATAGAAAAAAACAAGTTACTGTTAAATGTTACAATAAAACTGCCCGGGACCAAAATATATTCTTTTTAAATGAGATTTAAAAGTATGCATGAATATGACACATGTTCAGGTAAATCAAAGGTTGGTTTCCTTTTTACATTTCTGAACTACTGAACGAAAATGTTCAGGATAAATCACAAAGTATACAGCATATTATATGGTAAGGATTATTAAGGTTTTTTATTGCAATGACAGCCACATTGAGTCACCAAAACAAAGACATAAAAACAGAAAAACAGAGAAATAATGGTTGGGTCAACTGTAATACATCTAGAATTGGTCAGATACCATCTTCCTAAAAAAGCATGCAGAGTTTGTGTGAATAATACAATTGTAATACAACAATCATATAGAGTAATTTTGACCATGCTTTTAAGGTTTACTTGAATACTTTTATAAAGCACACAATTTTTTTGTCTATCCATTTTTGTCTTTGGTGGATGGGGTGGTGCAGTATCTCACCACTCTTAGGCTGTGTGTCTGATGTGGGTTCAAGTTTGGCTCAGGGAGGTGTGGAGTTTGCATGATCTCTTCTATGTTTGCATCTCCCTAAGGAGAAAATATACTGTAAGAAGGCAATGGCAAACCACTTCTCTTCCTCCTTGCCTTGAAAACCATGTTAATAGTCACCCAGCAGCCAGACTCAATGGCACATTCCAATTCTTGTTCTCAAAATGTTTTCAACTTTCTCTTTGTAAAACAATCCAACTCACAGTTAATCCAAAATATTTGCAACACTTTCTCGGTTCAGTTGTCATCTTTTGTGGATTTTATTGCCCTGTCACCTGTCAGTCACAGTGACTTCACCGTGAACCATTAGCAATCATGTTTTCTGTCTGTCAAAAAATTTTAGTTGGGTCATTCAGCTTTGATGCAAGACTCACTCCTGGGGGTCCTCCCTACCATCAGCTGCCACCTCCATAATGCCACACAAAGGTTTGTTACCTGTTATAAAAGATGCAGAAAAGATTCATTTGTCTGGCATTGCCTCCTGTTATCTTTTATTATTGATTGGTTATTTATTTGTTTTATTTGCTTGAACCTGCACCTTCTGCTATGGTTCCTGTGTTCAAGCTGAATTTTCCAGCAAGTGAACTCCCATCCTTCCCCAAAAAATTGCTACACGGGTTATGATTTTAGTGCAATAGCGACCCCCTGAGGAATAGCGTGTTTTTCGAGAATAAAAGTAAAAATGAGTTAGATATTCAACGCAAATATAAGAACAACGCGGGGCTTTAATTCGACATTATTCTGCGGATTTTGAATTCAATTCCATCCATAGGAATTCAGGAATAGGCTCCTTCACTAGCCAGCTGCTGATAGAATATCACCAAAGATATTAACACCAAAAACAGAATTGTCTGAAAGATGTGGAAAAGATATATAAATACATTAACTTTAAGAAAAGTTCACTGATCTGCCAATGATCCTCCATTATTACATATCAAGACTGAATATTATATATGTTATGTTAGCAAAATTACAACACTGCATTTTACAGCTGAATGCTACCATGAAGTGACAGTGATTTAAGGTCTTAGGGAAACCCGAGATTCTTACTGTTTTAAATTTTTAACTGTTAACGCAAGAATTGGGGTGTTCTTTTAAAATGAATGAGAAAGTAAAAGTTATATACAGTATGCTGAGATATTATTGAAATTCAATATTGATATAGATTTTTTTGAATATATTTTTATTTTAATTTTTGCCATATTTTCATTTTTACATGGCACTATTATGGTTTATTATAAGCCTGATTTATTTCCCAGCTTGGATCGCCCTACTAATGCAAGCATGGGAAACTAAATGTGTAAAAGATAGAAGGCAAAGTTCCATATTCACCGTATAGGCATGCGGGCACGTGTGGGGATGGAAATCCTTGTGTACATCTGAACTGGAGATATAAATTACTGTACAATTTAACCTCCTAATCATAATCCCTATTAAAACTTCTTTGCACTGTGCTATGCCCTTTCGTAACTGCATTTCCACTTCTGTTGGGCAAGTCCTATTAGCCGATGGGAGTTGTAGTTCTCTCTATGTTACGACTGGCGGGGAAGGCGGAGTGTGCATTACGGAGGGAGCGTTTTCTGGATTCAGGACTACAAATCCCAGGTTATACTGCGGGGTATGAGAAATGTACACTATCGGCATATTTATTTGTACATCTGGACGACCGCCGTGTTCGCCGTGCTGTGCCGAAGCTGTGGCCGGTGTCTGCCTGGGTGAGACGGGGAGAGCGTAAAAAATTCGGCACCTGTAGTTGTGAGAGCTTGAACGGTGAAAGGAGGCGGTGGAAGAGCTCGGCACGGATCCCCTGATTTAAAAGAGAAACCCCTCGGACGCCCAGGGAGAGTCCATTTCGGAGACTCCCAATCGGCCGGTGTGAGTGGGTTACGGATGAACTGACGAGCCCGGTGGAGATGCCTCTGTTCCCACCTGCGCACCGTCCGAACCGGACACGGCTTCCTCCATCCGCATAGCCGGCGGATCAGTGTGGTGGTGCACTCGACGATACGGATGCGGGCTGGTGTTTGCCGAGGAACCGTGGGAGCCCACGAGTGACGTGTTTTTTCCGCGGAGCAGAGACGGTCGTCCGCTGTCACCCGGTCCGCCGGATCGCTGAGCGCCAGTTTAGCTCCTTACGCGTGTACACTGGTTGTACAGGCTAACCAGTCCTTTGACATTCGAAATATGACCGCTTTCTACTGGGTTTCGGGGGCGTGTTTTATTGCTTTGGTTTTATAGTATTTTTTTATCATTATTTAGTTTTTTCTTCCGTGGCCTTGCCTGCTGGCTCTGGGTCTGGCCGGTTTAAACTTGCTGCGCTCTCCTGCTGACAGAATCACTCCAACATGGAGGTGACGGCGAGACTCTGAGCGCTGCCAGCCGCTCACAGCACGGGCTGTGGCCGCATTCCCCCCGGCTCTCCCTCCTCTACCTTTGTGGATTAATCGTTAGCCATTAGCCGTTAGCTGTTAGCTTTCCTGCTGGTCGAACCCTTGTCAACCACCCCCTCAGCCAGTAGCTCGTTCTGCCGTTCATTTAAAATATATACATATATATATATATTATATTTATTTCACAACTGGCGTCGTTGTTATTTTTCTTCAATTGACTGTAAATAATGAAGAAGTTCTTCGACTCCCGCCGGGAAATGGTGGGCTCCGGGCCCGGTTCGGCCGCGGCCGGTAGCAGCGGCGGGTCCAGCGGAGGGAACAACTTCGCTGGTCGCGTTTTCACTATCGGTCGCTACCAGGTGACTGTGGAGGAGACGGTGGCCGAAGGTGAGACACGGGTTGAAAGTACTGGTTTGCATATTTTTATATATATATTTTTATATATATATATATATATATATGTATGTGTGTATATATATATATATATGTATATATATATATACACGTATATGTGTGTGTATGTTTGTATTTAGTCAATTTCATGTTTTGTCTCACATTGACTGTTATAATATTATGTACTAGCTGAAATGCAGTACCTTTAACTACAAAAAAAAAAAAATCTTTATATGATGCTTCTGTCCAAGGTTTTTAATCGACTTTACAATGATTTACCCAGTTATATGGCTGATACAGGTGATGATCAAGTCAGGTGAGTACCTTGATCGGGGGAATTACATCTGGAGTGAGATTTAAATCTGCAACCTACAGGATGACAGCTGTAGCACCTGCTGCCCTTACCTTTGACCACCCATGAACCTGGCACTAAGGAAAGCAGTCCTTGACCCCACACAGCTGGTTGCGACACGCTTTTCACTCAGATGCCATATCTGCCAAGATTGGGGCCATTTCCCTGTGTGGGTTTCTGGTCCTGGTTGATAAAGGACCTAGCATTACAGATCCCACTACAGTAAATATATCTCTTTGGGGTGTCTTATAGATAACAAGGGTTATGCAACTATATACTGAGTGCTGATGTGTTACAGTTTTTCAAAATCTGGACCTCTGGAACCAAAACTCTGCTATTTGCATATTTCCAAAAACACCAGATTATGTCCAAAGGTAAAGCATGTGACTGGGTGTTGCAGCATTCAAGGAGAAAAAGAAGTGGTAGTTGTGAAGCAAATGTTCAATACCATGTTGAGTGGATTCAGTTCTTGTTCTTCATACTTGCCACCTGTTCTGTAAGAGTGCTGTCCACCCTCTCTGTTTGTGTTAGTACCCCATTAAGTTTTTGTTACTCTGCCTGGATGAAATGAGTTTTGGACACTAATATCTCAGTTGTTTTTCGACATTCCTGTCCACATAAAAGGACTGTAATTGTTCAGCTTCAGAATGTAAAGAATTTGGCTAAGAGGCTGCAGCATATTGTCGTTGCCCAGTCCTGTGTCAGAATGTGTGGGTCCTTAATACTGCAAGATCTAAATTTGGCATCAATATTGCTTGCTTAGCAATTTATCTTTACACCCTTTCTCTTTTTCTTTTTTGATGAACTGATTTTGGTTGCATTGGGGAGCAAAATAGTATTCCTTATTCTTTTCTCCACCCTGAAACCTTTGCTGTGCCTGTTTGAACCAAGCAATGCTTTCAGGAATGGTTCTCTTACTGGCAGCCATGGGAAGTTTGCATCATAACCAGTGTAGTGCTGACCCAGGCTGCTCTTTGCACAAGTGGCTCTGTGCATACAGTTCCAAGGCTACTGGGCTGTGGTGCAAAAGGACTGCTGGGAGGAGCTTAGGTTCAAGTTATACTGCTGCTGCGGAGTTGCCGATTTCTCACTGACACTGGCACAGCCCTCCTCATGATTCTGTGTACACAGCTGGGGTACACAATGCCAGCTCGCTGAGCATGTTTAGATTTGATGGCTACCTATCTTTGTAATGAAAAAAGGGCCATTAGGTTCTGGATGGATCCTGGACCCCAGATGCTTTGAGGTTATCCCTAGTGTTTCTATACCGCGGTGCAACTTCTGCATTAAAAGTGTGCTGAGTCACTGATCTTCAGGGAGGGTGCAAAGGTGTGCACGGCTGGATGTCTGATAACTGTGCCAGAAAAGTAACATAGATTTTTTTTTTTTTTTATTCAAGGTTTAAAAATATTTTCAGGATGGTGGACTTTTGGACAACAGTAATTCTAATCACACTTTTATTATTGAGGTTACAGAACATGCCAGAGTTTAGGCTTTCTTTATATTCCAAAATAAACATCCAGTCAGATGGCAGTCTGAAGGCCACCAGTACGTAGTAAGCAGTCCTCACTCAGGAGTTATGGGTATCTGCATGCATCACACAGGTTGACTGCTTGCTCCGAGCTGTGTGTCAAAGATGTCTTCTCACCTGATCGTTTTACTCCAATGAAGATGACTTTGTAACATAAGATGGTTTAGTTTTAGGTTGTCTGTGCGCTGCCCTGCTTATTTTCTCTTTGTCTAGGTCACCCGAGGGACATTCAGCAGAGTGTACTTTCCTCTAAAAGGGAAACCTTACCTTAATTACTGAATACCTGCACTTTTCCCAGGGGTATTTTGGAACTTTGGGATGGCACAAGGATGTACAGTGTGGTGAACATGGGTCTTGTTGTCAGCCTAGATGGGCCCCTCATTGAATAATAGATGGGTGGCAAGTGAGTCATTCATCTCTGGTATGGATGGGCACCATCTGTCTGTCTGCTCTCTGCCAGTTACATGCCTGTGGGCAACATAGTCTGCTCACTTTCCTGTGACGGCGCAGCTCCTCCCAAGGGGCCCTGTTCTGACTCTTGGTCTAGGAACAGCCTCAATGGGGTGATATCCCTAGTTTTTGCTGCTCCCCTTTACGCTCAGAACAGCTGTAGTTACTTAGAAAGATCTAAGATCTGATACTTAAGGGAACAGAGAAATTGTTAAAATCAATAGATGCCAAGTGCAGAGGTTTAAATACTTCGGTCTCCCCAAAACTGGCTGACGGTCAGTGAAACTTGTTAATACCACACAGAACTGAATTTCTGCATATTTTAATTGTTGTGCTTTTGGTCCTTGTGTGTCCTGCTGTTTAAGCACATGAATGAGGTGTTGTGTATTGCATGCTTTGTGGATCTGAGACATCTGCAACTTTTCTAGAGTTGGAAACCTATTTTTGGACATTTTGACCTTTTTAACTTTCCCACTACTCCTGTTGAGCTCCTACACATGGGCAATAAGAGGATATGTTTATTCCTTCTGTGGTTTGAACCAAAGCTTTATCATCAGTCACTTTAGGACTGCCATTGGTCTTCATTGTATTGCTTATGGCGCACACCTCTGCCTGCGACCCTCGCCTTTACAAGGACAAAACTGGCAGAAGTACACGCCTGTATTATTAATGACCAGAATAAAACATTCATCTTGTTTAGTGCCTTGGGCTAACGTCTTCAATTATGCAGCACGGCCTCTGAGTTGAGACAGAACCTTTTCTCTGTATGGTATACAAGTGTGTGTGTGGGTTTTTGATTGATTTCTTCTTTGTGAGGTCTATGACTTTGCTATTTTTTCGTCACATCCAAAATGTGTGCTACTGCTGCCGTTGGTGCTATGCTCAGTGTAACTTTGGCGGACCCATAACCTCAATGAGCTCAGCCATCCTTGAGCTGGATCTCCTCATGATGCCATAATAACCAACACTTACAGCAAGCACTGCGGGGTAGCTTCCCACCACATGCCTGGCCCTTGGTGCAACCAATGTGCTCATCACCACAATAAAAGGAATTTCACACCTAGATGATGGTCGAGTTTTAGTCAGTTTCTCAAGTGTGTAATACTTTGGGAGTAGTTTTATTAGCTGGATGTTTGGGTGCTCATGTTTGTTATCGTCACTTTCCAGGACTGATAGGTTCCTGATAGTGGTGTTTTAAACAGCAACTAATATCTCTAATTTTATGCTCTGTGAGAAGATTAGGCGGATAAAAGCAGCCCACAAACCACAGGCTGAAACGTTACATCCGGTTACGGGACGTGCTGTGCTGCTTGTTGTTGTCAAGTGACTCTGCTATGATGGCTGCCATTAGAAAAAAAATGCAGTGCAGACAACGTCCATAACTTGCATGCTGCTCCTACAGTGGAAAGCCAGCGATCTGACTCATCCTCGTGGGTATGCAAGCACCTTGTGTGCTGGGAAGTGCATTTGTGTTACAGGCTTGTTGTAATAGGATTTGTGAGCAAGTGAAGGTCACACTGATCTCTAAGTTGGTCTGCACAGGAGAGTGCGAAGCCCAATGCTGATGTTCTTCTCCTGTAGCCCCCAGTATCTCGAGGCCCAGATGTCTCATGTTTTTTGCCAGTCAAGTTGGAGGCTCAAGGACACAGGCTGCCAGGCATTTGTGAATGACATCCAGATACTTTGTCAGTGTTTTACCAGCTTATCACTGTGTAGTTCAGTAAGGCAGTTTTTTTTTCTCTTTATTTCTGTTTTTAAAGCCTTAAATGGCACAAAAGCAAGATCTCTTTTGGGATGAGAAGGTCCAGCTTTCAAATTACAGGTTACCTTCCATGATTCATTACCTGTTGGGCAGTGAAAATCCTTGGGCTGCAACCTTGGTTGCCATATTATGTTGACCGAGCTTCATGAGAGTCATCAGGTCCAATTAAGTAGGTGAGCCCATTTGCAAAGATCCCATGGTGTGGACTGATGATAGTGCTGAAAGCCACACAAGCCAGAGTAGATGAGACCTAGGCACTGCCTCTAAGACCCCCATGACTTATTTGGAGTGAGCACAGCCTATCTGGTTATTAAGAATAACCACCTCGCCCTGCATCAGCACGTGCAATGCATTTACTCTCAACCATTGTGGCCAGCTGACCCACAGTAAACCAACATGGTAGACCTGTCATTCGCACGTCCTACTGCACACGCACTCACATGAGCTCCAGCATGACACACACCTTTGCCGAGCTGCTTTTGAAAATTTACCTAGGCAGTTCCTCCTGGCTGGCTGTAGAGGCCAAACACTTCAAAAGGTGGATCATTCCACTATGCCGGTAATTCAGGTTCAGCTCTTGGTGGTTGAGCTTAAGCGGGTGTGTCTTGTCCTGGACCACTATGCCAGCTTTTTCAGTGTGCATAATTAGCAACAAAAGCTCCTTCCTGCTTCAGTATATGGGTGGTGCAGGGATTCTTGCTGAGAGGAAAACCACGAAACAAGTCTGGTCTGAGAGCCTAGAAAATACTTCTTTCTTTTTGATTCAGTACATATTATAGTGGAAATATCAGCAGATATATTACAGTATCTCTTCTTAATCTTATGTTGTTACTTACTGTAATACATAATTATTGGTACCCCATAAGAAAATGAGCAAAAGTGATTGTAGAAAATAAACAATACACACAATGATTCCAGTTTTACATTAAAACATTTGGAGAAACTACTTGCCCTTCCTGTGACTGAAACTTTTGTGTGAGAACAATTTTTAATAATAGTATCTTCTCAAAGCATAGGGGGCAAAATTTTTGGCACCACTAATGAATATATAAAATACAAGCAAACAAATTGGCATCCTTGAAAAAATTCTATGTTTTTAATTTCTCTCAGTCCTTGTGAAGTTTATTGAAGACCATTGACCATTCCCCATCTCCCTGGGCTATGAATACGAGGTTGCACGCATGAAAAATCCCTTTGCCTTCCATCACCCTGAAGAAAACGAAAGAGCTTTCAGCATAAAAGAGGCAAGTGGTTGTTGACCTGCACAATTCAGTTAATGGATATAAAGTGTGTTTGTGTGTGTTATGCTGTATAAGCAGCTTAAAAACCATTAAGCACTATCAGGCCCATAATCAAAGCATTTCAGAAGTTTGGAACTGTTGAAACTTAGCTAGAAAGAGGACACATGAACACACTGCCCTCCAACTACAGTGAGGCAAATAACCTAAAAATCACATTTCTAGATCTGCACTGTTTGGAAGAATTGAACAAAAGAAGCAGTTCTTGAGAGCAACTCAAAAATGGCAGGAGCAACAACTGGAATGAGATGAACATTGGCTCTTGTGAAGATCAACAACTTGATAAATTCCATTATGGACTTGGATATTTTTGGCTGAAATCTTGTTGCCTCTACCAGGAGGATGAGACTTGGCCATAGGTGAACCCTTTCAGTAAGATAAGAACCACAAATATGCATTCAAATCAACAAAGAAATGGTTGCAGGAACATAATGTTTTCCAACGGCCATCTCAATCGCTGAACCCTATTGAAAACCTGAGGTCTGAATTGGAGAGGGTAGTTGACAAGCACAAACCTAACAACATAAATGAACTTAAAACGTTCTTCATATAGGTGTGGTCCATGATTCATTGACAAGTGTTGTCCAACCTTGTTAGGTACAACGGTACAGTATATACAGGTTTATATAGCATATGGCAAGATAAAATGCTGATGGGTAAATAAGGAAAATCGATTTTCATAAAAGCTGTTAATAATCCTGGAGTTGGTTAGTTAACTTGTTGACCCTCTGGGGAGACTTAATGATTCCAGCGTTCAATCTCGCATGTTCATCCTGGTTAGGCCACCCAGCTTGTACCTCTGTCTTCCGCAGGATTGGCAATACATTTGTTCCCACTTTGATGCTTGAACTTTTCCATTATTGGTTTAACCTGCTTTTTGCCCCTGGCCTACTTGTGCCTGAAATAATGAAAGGGTGCAGGGCACTGTGGTTTTCATCTGTTGAGCAGTTTTCCCCTGCTTTCTTGGTTTGACATGTTTTCTCAAGATGAATTTTGCTGAGGTGAAATTGATGTGTTGCACTTCACTGTCTCCCCTTTACAGTCAGCCTTGAAAAGACTCCTTACAGACTTAATTTTTCACTTTTGCTTGTTCATACTGAGAAACTGTGATTCTGAGGAATTTCTCAGATAGGGTGGGGTGAACATGGCAGCTGAAAGGAAGCTGTTAGGCTCTTGTTTGTTGATACTGATGTGGGATTTGTTCTTTTCTTGTTTTTTTTTTAGTTTATGTATGCCAGACATAGGGATTCTGCCCCCCTTTTGCATGCAGTAATCAATGTCAGCTTCTTGCACACTTCTTACCTTATTTGTCCCTGACCCAGTAGTAATAGGATGGTGGTGTCAGTGTGTCTTCTGGGCAGGCCTTTATCATGATTTACTTTGCAGTACTTTTTGACTTACCCTATCACAACCGGAACCTTCACCTCAGGTTCGTGTATTCCTGAAGGTGTTTTATGTTTTGCATTTTATATGCTTCTTCATTGTAAGATACCATTTGAACTGAATACTGTATCTGGCTGAAAAGGTAGGAGTTGCCTCATGTTCTTCATGATAATGTGAAGGACAGAATGTCCTAGCATTCTGTTGGTCTCTGTGATAGTTGGGTTGTAAATTTTCCTCATGATTCCGTAAAGTACAGAAGATCCTCACTTCCTCTGTATTTTTCATCTGTCTTGCTGTACAGGGGGATTTGCCATTGTGTTCCTAGTACGGACTCACCAAGGTGTTCGCTGTGCTCTCAAGCGCATGTATGTCAACAATGAGCATGACCTGCAGGTTTGCCAGCGGGAGATCCAGATCATGGTAAGTTTCTGTTTCTCTCAACCACAAAACTCCCCGGTGAGATGCCGGTTTATGCTGTGTTTACTCTTGTAGCCCTGACAAAAGTTTTGTTTTGTGTTTGTACAGAGGGACTTAGCTGGCCACAGGAACATTGTGGGTTATCTGGACTCAAGCATCACAGCTGTGGGTGCGGGGGATGTGTGGGAGGTCCTCATCCTCATGGACTTCTGTCGTGGTGAGCTGGACCCTTCGGTGCTGTGGGAATGGTATTTGATGCATCAGATTACGGTGTAACAGTATCTACAAATCTATGAAAAGACTAGCAAAGTGATTTTGAATAGTTTCCTTTCAGTCATTGTGGATTGTGAGGCTGCTGGGCAGCTCAGTTAGTGAAGATGGTGTGTTCCCAGCACTGATGATCCACTTCTCTGCTTGATGCTGCCTGTTGTCCATGATGCTGGTTAACGCTGTGAACAAAGTCAGCAGAAATGGAAAACGGCTATAAATAATTGTGTGAGATTAACATTGTCTTACGCAAACTCATTTAGCTTTTGTTCAAAGACCGATGATAAACATATGGTTTGTCATCAGTTAAGAAACATGATGGAGGTTTTTAGCTGATCAAGATGGAATACACCACTCTGTGTTCTTGCAGCTTACTATTTGTGTCTTTAGAATAATGTGATTGTTTGATAATATTCACAATTTATCTATGTTCTGTAGCTTTGAAAGCTGTGTATGTGTACGTCTGTGTATGTCTTGGAGCTAGACTGCTGTAGCTGTGACTGTTTATTCTCTTTACCACATACTGGTGTACTGATTAGGTTTGTGTGTGTTCTTGTGGCCGCTCGCGTACACTTGCAGGGGGCCAGGTGGTAAACCTAATGAACCAGCGGCTGCAGACAGGTTTCACCGAAGCAGAGGTGCTGCAGATTTTCTGTGATACGTGCGAGGCTGTGGCCCGACTACATCAGTGCAAGACACCTATCATCCACCGTGACCTCAAGGTATGGCCAGTGCTGTGGTTGACTGCATCTCTTTGCATCCTACACTGTGCCTTTTTTCTAATTTCTGATTGTATTTCTCAGAGATATAACAAAGTATTAATATTTGCCAGTCCTGCAGTTTTACTAAGGATTAAGGGTAGAGTGCTTATCTTTGCAGCACTCTTTATAGGAGGTATATTCATGCAATCTCCACTGGCTCACACTCCAACCCACTGTACTTGAACTTTTTTCTATGAGTTGCTGGAAGCCATTGCTGCCTTTATCATTCACTTAACTTGAACTTGACTCAGCCTGTGAGTTTGCTGGTATGTGCAACCCTAGTATTTTGCTCACGGTCAGCTCCTCTGTCTGCACAGGTAGAGAACATCCTTCTCCATGACCGTGGCCACTACGTGCTCTGTGACTTTGGCAGTGCCACCAACCGGTTTCAGAACCCACAGAACGAGGGTGTTCCGGTGGTAGAGGAAGAGATAAAGAAGTGAGTGTGCCCACACAAACACACTTGAGGAAAAGCATGCCCACATATCCAGACTACAGTCAACAGATATTGAGAGCAATATAACATCTTTTGATGTTCCATGTCTTTTACACCTTTTACTGTATCGGTCATATTGTGACAAACTTTTCTCCCACTTCTAACTACACCTTCTCAGATACACTACGCTGTCATACCGGGCTCCGGAAATGGTGAACCTTTACAGCGACAAGGTGATCACCACCAAGGCTGACATCTGGGTGAGTCCAGAATGCTTGTCCACTGATTCCTCTCCATTTAGAGCTGGGACTTTGAGCTTTTATTCCAACACACTAACAGTCTGTCTCCAATCCTGTGTCTCATATTGTACATCTGCCTAGTCTTTCTGGTACTCAAGTTTTTATCTCCCTTTCCTTTTCCCCGTTAACAAGGATTCTGTAAATTCATTTACTTGTCAATATGACTGGCCAAAACCAATCTTTTTGGAAGAAACCAGGTATTGTGAAAGTGTAAATGCACACATGACATTTTTCAACCGCATTCTCCTTATGGCTGTATGTTGTTCAACTCTAGGCCATGGGCTGCCTGCTCTATAAGCTCTGTTTCTTCACCCTACCTTTCGGAGAAAGCCAGGTGGCCATTTGTGACGGCAGCTTCACCATTCCAGACAACTCCCACTACTCCCAGGATATGCACTGCCTCATTCGTGAGTACCTTGTCACTCATAGTGTGTGGCTGTTTGCTGTTTTTGTGGTTTAAATCCACATTCTTCTTGTCATTTTATTTTCCTTATGCATAGCACTAGCTGATGTCAAGTACGCACACATCAGTGTGGAATTTCAAAAGGGGTGAATGTCATCCTGCCCTGGTCCTTCACATCCTTGGTTGCCTTTTGTAGGCTACATGCTGGAGCCAGATCCTGACAAGAGGCCGGACATTTACCAGGTCTCCTATTTTGCCTTCAAATTGGCAAGACGCGACTGCCCTGTCCAAAATATGCATGTGAGTCACAGTCAACTGTGTATAACCATGGGAGCTGTGCAGAGACCTGTAGTCATTTGGAGTTGGGCTGCATCACTCATCTGGCCTCTTCACATATGCTTGATGATTCTGGTCTTGAGCACTGTGTCCCAGGAATCAGAAGTTGCTTTAGAAGTTTCAGAAGTTTGGTGTTTCATTCCATTGTATTACAAACTGCCTTTTTTGAAAGTAATATTTTATTTATGTTGCCTGATGCACATTTAATAATGTAATGTTTGGCATACAGAAGTAAAGTAAGCAAGGTGTGCCTCCGCTATGGCAGTTTTGTTCCGTAGCTGTCAACATAAAGGGAAACAGTTTTTAGAACGATGTTCAAAGAGGGCGATTTGATTTGTTGTGTCACTACTTCCCATGTAGCTGAAGAATGTTTATGAGAATGATAAGTGTTAGTACAGTTGTTCGCAAGGTTAAATCTTGTTAATAATTGCCACTCTGTTCTGCTGTCTTCTCAATTCATCCAGAACTCTCCTATTCCAGCAAAACTCCCTGAACCAGTTAGAGCCAGTGAAGCTGTTGCAAAGAAAAGCCAGACCAAAGCCCGGTAATTATACTGTACAAGAGTGCCTGTTTAACGCTGAACTTCATACACAATATTAATTTCATACCTTTCACAACATTGCGTTGCTGATAAGCTTGCATTCCTCTTTCTGCAGATTAACAGACCCCATTCCAACCACAGAAACCTCAATTGCTCCCCGACAGCGTCCAAAAGCTGGCCAGCCACAGCCCATTACTGGGATTCTGCCCATCCAACCTGCCCTCACACCCCGCAAGAGGGCCAACATTGCCTCTGGGGGAGCCCCACCTGTCGGTATGTGTCCACTACATAGCAACACTAACAGAACCTTTCCTTGATGCTTCTTATGCATGTATTGTAACAAAGGGAATGTACTGTATTTGAGACTGCATCAGCCCTGTAAACTTTAACCATGGCAGTAACTGTTAGGGAAGAACCTGCTGCTCACATTTCTGCCAGGTATCGGCAGTATTGAGACAGTCGATAAGGGTGTTTCTTTAACTTTTCAACTGTTTAATTCCCTCACATAACTATGTGGCAATTTGGGATTCAAGATCATAGATGCGTTTCAAAATTAAAGAATTCAGAATGTCCAAAAGTTGGTTTGGAATCTGGTGCTGAAGATCTGCTAAGTACTCCTCTGTGACAGGGAGCATCTGCTAATCTTTTAATTTTTTGTTACCATCTTTCTCATTCTTAGAAAACTGCTCAAAGTGGGTTAATTTTGTATTTCTATGTGCAGATTTATGTGGGCTTTCACAATATTTTATAATCTCCATAAACAGGAAACTTCTGATAGTAAGTGGTTCTAGATGATCTGCAACTTTCAAACAACCTGTCTGTTCACCACAGCAGTGAATGTGGGGACAGCTCAAACAGCCCCAAACATCCAACCACAAAAAGCTATGCTGCCCCCTACTGCTCAGCAACAAACCCCACCTACACAACCTCAAGCTCCACCCACACAGGCCACACCCTTGCATCAGCAGCTCTTCATGAAGCAGCAGGCAGCATCCTTCTTCAGCCCCCAGCAACAGCAGCCACCATCCTCCCAGCAGGTGAGCATCCCTGTATGGGCACCTCTGTGAACTCTAAGCTTTGCTTCAGAAGGTGTCAGACTCCATTATCAGAGACTCATTCAAAACTATTTACCACCTGTAAGGGCTCTTAGCATGAAATATATCATTTAGTTTTTCATAGCTTGTGAAGTAAAGCTGCAATGTTAAATGTACTTAAAATGTTTATTAGCATCATCCTTCGAGTAATTAAATATTATTATAGGAAGCTGCATCCAGATAGCCCCCAGGACTTAACCCTATTAGTGTACAAGAGTGGTGAAAGGGTGACCATTGGTACAGCTGTTAGCTTTGTCAGATGGTCCACATTTGTATGGCCTGGACTGTGTGAAGCATCTGTGGAAATTGTGAGAAGACGAAATGTATTACTTCAGTTGACTTAGGACAGCCAACCTTTTATTCTACTGATTCAGTCTTTTCATCTGATGTAAGTTGGTTTCATACATAAACCAGGAATAGCAAAGACTGGACATGGTTATTTTATGAACAGCTCACTTATGTGTTTCAATGGGACTGCTTTATATTGTTCTCTGTTATTGTTCTTCCCAAGTTTTTAATTTCTGGGGGAAAAAATGCAATAGAATTGTCTGTCTTGGTTACAGAGGGAGACGCCACATACTTTTAAAATCACCATTTAGCCTTTGCTTGTCGTGTCTGTCAGTGTTGCTGCTTGTTGCTTTGACATGTAATTCCCAGCTTGACCTTCTAGGTTACTGTCATTTTTATGGTTTAGCACTGTTATGCAAATAGTGTAATTTTTAAAATGATGAAAAGATGCAGACTATTAAGCTTTAATTTGACACACTCCAGGGTGTGACTTTATTTCTTCTTTTTCAGTTTAGGTACATTGATTTCATGTTTAGTGCTTATCTATCTATCCATCCATCCATCCATCTATCCATCCCCCCCAAAATTGCCCTAGTATTTATTTGTTTACTGTCAGTACTAGCTGTGCTGCCCAGTGAAAATGCACTATTAGCCATTGCTGCAGTATGGAAAGTAATGAGATGTGGGCACCCAGAGAAGGTTCATCTCCTGAGAGTAATCAGCTATGAATAGCAGAAGGCAGCCACGTCTGGGGGGAAAAAATACATAACCAGACCCACAGAGGCATCAACGCGTTGCAGTACATCTGTAGTTAAACAGGCACACAGGACACGTGTTCCATTTCGATTTGATATTTGACAGAGTAACACAAGTTCATTGTACATAATGTAGAATTGGAACATTTAATATGATCCTCCAACTGCTGATACAGATGCTATCTGTGTTCCTGTTATCGAGTCGACAGACCCTGACTCTCAGTCATGTTTTTGTAACCTCAACTGTGAGGGAAGCCATCGCTATGGTATAGCCATCCTTACCAGCACTGTTGCATCTTTCTGTTCGCCAGCAATATCAGACAGCACCGCGACAGCTGACACATGGCCTCCACAAACCATACTCACAGTCACAACCACAGCAACCTATCCAGGCACAACAAGCAGCTGCACAGCCCAAAGCTAAACACCATGCTCCTGCTGGGCCTGGGCCTGCTGTCCTCATGACGGCTGGCCATGCCCCACTCATCCAGTCCCTACCACAGCCAAACCCTCTGGCTGAAACTGTGTCTGAGGACCCTCCATCTGCACCTGAGCAGACGGTAAACCCTACAGCAGACCACTTGGTGGCTTGGGGTTCTCTGTCCACATGGGGCATGCGGGACAGTGTCCCTTGGTATACATGCCCTTCTGTGTTTATGTTCCCTGATGTCAATCCACAGAAAAGCAAGCAATATCCAACAGGGAGTTAAAAAAACAAATCAGTCTCAGTAGGACTGTGGTATATTTTGGGGAAACAGGACTGCTTGGTAAAACCATATGACATCAGAGTTGCAAACTGGTTGCAAACTTGCAAACTTCTTTATTCTGGGAAATGATTATTTTTATGACAACTGGATTTCTGTAAAATCTAGCTGTCGCAACAAAATGAAATATACAGGAAATATTTTAAGTGGTGTTATTCATATCGGTACTTGGGTTCTCATGTTTGTAGCATGTTGTACTAATCTGTCTCTAATCTGTACTAATCTGTCTCTTTATTACTAACATTTTTTCCTTAAGTTTGTTACCAAATTTGACTTATCGGATACTTTTATCTGTAACTTTTTAACCTTGACATCTGCCTTTTTTATGTTTGGCTTCATCCTAACTGACTAGCCCATAGCACCGGCTCGTGGAATCCACAAGGTGGGGTCCCTGACGCCTCCCTCCTCCCCAAAGACAGCACCCCGGGGGGGACACAGGCGCATCCTGAGTGACGTGACCCACAGTGCCGTGTTCGGTGTACCCGCCAGCCAGTCCACCCAGATGTTACAGGCTGCTGCTGCTGAGGCCAGTCTCAACAAGTCCAAGTAAGCTAGGTTGGGGGCTGCGGAATTATCAGATGGGATGTTAGATTCAGACTCCGTTACCACAAACTGTTTTCTCATTTTCAATACACCCTATATGTGCTATAAATAAATGTTTTAAAGAAGGTGTTCACTGTATGCGTGTCTAGGTCAGCCAGCACAACTCCCTCGGGCTCCCCATGCTCCTCCCAGCAGAGTGTTTACCAGCCTGCTGAGAGTAGCTCCACAGCGCCTGCTGTTGCACGCAGCCCTGCTGAGCTGCCTACCTGGAATCCATTTGGCAATGACAACTTCTCTAGGCTGACTGCTGAGGAGCTGCTTAACAAGGACTTTGCCAAGCTAGCTGAGAGTAAGAACACACCTTTGGGTCAGCATGCCACAGCCAGGATGCTGGCCCTTACTGCTGCTGTCGATGGCAAACCTGGCTAAAAATTGTAGATGCTGAACTTTAAAAGACTGGTTGGAATGATGGTAGGTGGCTGATATCCCTTCCATTGTGTGGCTGAACATTGTCCTACATTTTCCTGTCTGTGCGCATGTATTCGTGTGTGGTAGGCAAAGCTGCTGAGAGAGGCCACACTTCCACAGAAGATCTCATTCCTGGCCTGCAGATGACCACAGCTGCCCCAGTGCCCAAGACCTTCCCTCAACCAGCAGGTAATGCAGACTTGTCCCCCCCATGTCATATTTGTGGTCTGCTCAGGCAGGTTATCCACATATTCCATATCCAGTTGATCAGCTTTGCTCAAACATATAAATGTACTTGCCTCCAATTTGCCTCCGAGTTGCTCTGTCATCTGTTTTGCCAACAATAAAAGTGAAGGTCTGCACTAGTAACTGACTCTTTCAAGAATGTATCAGTTTGCTACCTTGAGATTTGAACCAATGGATCTCTGGTCAAACATTTGGTTCTGCAGCCTTTATACTGTTTACTTCTGTCTCAGCACCTGCCCTCTGTCTCCATTTTGCAATTTGGTTGCTTCAAGGCTCTACTGTTCTGCACTTCATTCTTCACATTGTGTTCATAACATACACACACCACTCTCTGCATGGGTGGTTTTGAGAGATCAGTCACCTTGCTGTGCCAGGAAATGCATGTAGCACATTGCTCTAGATTGCCTATGGGGTGTGTGTGGATACAACTATATGCTGCTGTCCTGGATAAGAGCTTCTGCAGAAGAGATTTAATAATGCTGAAATCGTCTTGGGTCTCCTTCAGTCTCAATGGAGGTTTTTGTTGTTGCAGCCTTAAAGAGAGCAATAGCCAGTTGTTTTTTTTTTCTCGCTCTCTCTTTCCCCCCCATTGTTTCCAGCTGATATGTGTTCAAATGGAACACATTTGTGGGTCTGCATCAGTTTCGCCCTTTTAGATGTTATATTCTGAGCTGGCTCAACTGTTCTGCTGTCTTTCCTTTTCTTGCTTGCCTGTTCCCTTGGTTCCTGTGCATGCACACCCACCTCTCCTTCTCTGTGTGTGTCTTTCTCTGTTCTGCTAAGCTGAGCGACCTGCTGACATGCTGTGTCTGGATTCGGGGGCATCACTGCTGAGTGTTTCGGACCCTTTCAACCCACAGTCTCTTTCTGACACCCCAGGTAATGGGATAGTTATATCCTCAGCCTGTGTCCCATGTGGGACAGTGTTGAGCTCCACTGGGAGTCTCCTGTGCCATCCCTCCTCTCTACAGTGCAGTAATGTAAACTCATTTGTGCTATTTTGATCATGACTGATATGTGAAGTTTTTATAAACTATGACCAGTCTCTCTCAGGGGTGCACTTCAGTCCTCCTGTCAGCTCTCAAATAATCAAAAACTAGAATGGCGTGAGGATGGAGCTGGAGCATCAGAAATGACTCTGCCTCTAGAACATCCCGTTTACGAATGACTCCCTGATGTGTTTTTGTCCTTGCATGACAGTAGCTTGTTAGAAACCTTTGTCAGCTATGATGCTGATTTCCACACACGGGCTTTCTGTGTTGGTGTGAGCTGCAGGGCAGTCAGACGTAAGTTTAGTCTAAGCTCCAGTGAGTTTTTAACACCAACATTCAGACTGGAAGCCAATGGGCTGAGTTGCAGCTGAACCACCAGAGGAAAGGCCCTTTGGATACTTTACAGTCACTCACAAGACTTATTGTAGGTGGAGAGTGGCCTACATACAGTATTAATGTTCTGTAGACTTCCTGGTAAGTTGAGTACATGGGTAAGTTATTGGATCAGCTTTGCAGTGGTCAGAGCTCTTTAAAGCCATGTTTGTACATGAGCAGCAAAGTGTCGTTGCTCTGAACAGTGGTGTTTTCACACAGTGAATGGATGGTATCTGCTCTGGAATTTTCATTAGTAGTCAACAAAAAGATGGATAACAGCTGAGACCGAGCTTTTTTCTGTATATCCCTGAATGGAAATATTAGTTTGTGGTGTTATCTGATGCTGTAGTCAGCTGCAACGTTTGAACTTTCTCCACCAGTGAAAGGGGAATGTGAACACATCTGTTGTGCCGTGTTCTGAGCACCCCATCCCCCTAGCTCCATGCCCCCGTCAGCCGCCTGGACTGTAAGTATGTGTGTGACTCTGGAGACCTTCGACATGCATGCCGTATGGCTGATACTAGAGTCCAACGAGAGAACTAATTCCATTTTCTATGAGCAGCCTCTCCCAGAGGTGCACTTCCAACCTCCTGCCTTGCCTTTGGTGTCATATTTGGTGGCATCAGAGTGGTGACGTTAATTCGCCCAGGACACACTGGTTCATACCGAAGCACTGGTGTTCTGTGTAGATGGTAGACATCAGTTTAAAATCAGCTGAAAGGCACCTGTTGTTGCTCAGCTCTATTGTGCTATCTTTGGGCATCCCAGACGCGATCCGCAAGTATTGGCTAATGGTTCATAAAAGCGCTCGACCAAAATGAGTTTGTGGCATCACTAATTGAATCAGGCATGCATTGCATGGTGTCTACTGTAAGTGACCTTCTGTTGGTTTACTTCCCAAAAGCCTTGAAGTTTGTTTAATGATGCTTGTTTTTTCTCAAATTAATGTTTTTTTTTTTTTTGTTTTTTTTTTGTTAAAAATTTGTAATCTTAGAGGTCAGTAGCATGAGTTCTGAATTTACACTGAAGTTAA
Source organism: Heterotis niloticus (assembly GCA_018136845.1). Classification (NCBI taxonomy): domain Eukaryota; kingdom Metazoa; phylum Chordata; class Actinopteri; order Osteoglossiformes; family Osteoglossidae; genus Heterotis; species Heterotis niloticus. The sequence continues at coordinate 7,845,582 of CM030890.1, forward strand.
GTCTGTCAAACATGTATTTAAAAAGAAGGAACATACTGCACAAACTGGAGGGAAACAATTCTTGAGATTTATTAATTCTCATAGCACTCATTTTCGTTGAATTTACATTGAAACCTCTGCTTCTGTTTCTCCCATTTTACAGACAGTGTGCTGCAATGCTGGACTGTCTTTCTGCTCTTAAAAGGCTAAATGCTATGTTCTCCCTGAAGTTCTTGGATTTAAATGGTACTGAAACAGGGTTCATTATAAAAACAGCCTTTTGTATCCAATAGAAATCTGCATCAAGACAATTAACACAGAATGCTTTTTGTTCCTTTGCACCGTATGAATCTTTAGGGAAAGGAGGCTGCCTAATAAATAACGTGCCTTAATGAACTTTTCATAACCTGTTTCTGATTTGTTAATGGTTTGGTGTCCATGCTTGTTTGCTGATACAGGTAATTTATTGCTGCTAGTAGGCTAACCATTATCTCCCACGGACAAAAACATGGAATGAGACGTTGGCTAAAACAGATGTTTATTAATCTGCATGCTTGCAGTAAAACAGAACCTTCAACACTGAACATCTTCCATTAAATCAAAAATAAACCATTTCAATGTTCTGTCCTGCAGCTTGCAATTCTGCTGGCTGGTTCGTTTATTCAAATGACTTTCCTGTTCTGGTTTCTTTGATTCTTTCATTCTTCTGTTGATTTTAATGTCCTCGCTTTCTGTCTCTCCTGCTTTCATCCTTCCAACTCAAATTATCCCACCCCCTTTTCTTGCTCCTTGCTTGTTTTTTCCATTCCCTCAAACTCATTCATTGCTCCTATCCTGCCTTTCCACCATGTCTGGCTCACAGAGAAGCTGATACAGGGGCTCAAGTCCCCCGAGACATCTCTTCTGCTCCCCGAACTCTTGCCCTTGACTGATCCTTTTGGGAGTTCAACCGAGGGCTCAAGCAATGGTAAACGGGCTGCTCAGTGTCGGTCCCTCTGCTTTCTTTTGCCCCCCCCCCCCCTTGCCTTTCTGTCATTTATTTGTTCGTACTTTCCCTCTGTTTTGCACTCCCACATTTGCTCACACAATCTCCGTTTCTTAGGTAAAACAGAGATGTCTGTGGACTCTTTGATTCCTGGCCTGGAGGCCCCCAAGCCTCAGCGTCTCTCAGTGCAGCCCGAGACTCTTCCTGCTAGCCTACCAGGTCAGCACTTCCCCTGAATGATGAAGAAAGTGAATTTATTTATTTTTTCAAATATCATATTTGTCAAGGACACTGTTTGATAGACGCTGGTTCCCAATGCTGTAAGTCTGGGAAAACGGCGTCATAAAACAAAAATGCCTTTAGTGTTTTCTTTTGTCCACAGCGTGAATGACCCGCAGATCTGTAGGAGTCTGTGAGGGTACAGAATTAATTTATTGGCTGTTTATGTAAATTTTCAGGAGGGTTGCAGCTGTAGTTCTTTAGGCAAGTTCAGCTGCTTTAGTGAAAATGCTTAGTTTTTAAATTTTGTAATACTTTGGCCTTATGAGTACTTTCTTATAAGTAATAATAGTACAGGTATGTACCTCATAACGATATGCCGGTGAATGACAAAATGCATATACGACAGTGGTCCCATAAGACTATATACAATACATAATACTTGATAATAATAAAAAAACAACTATATCACTGGTTTATGTATGTACTATACTGTACTTTTTATCATTATTTTAGAGTGTACTCTTTCTACTTAAAAAACTGTGTGCTGCATTACACTGGCAGCAGCCTCATACATCTCGTGTTTACCGCATCTGCTGTAACATTGTGTGCAGGTTTGTAGCGTAGGACCAATAGGCTATACCATATACAAGTCAAAACAGACGTGATGTGGCGCATGCACACTATGATGTTCGTACAACGGCGAAATTACCTAATAACGTATTTCTCAGAACGTATCCCCGTCGTTGAGTGACACATACCCGTAATAAGAATGGGTTATGCGTATGCTCAGTTCTCCAAGGGTTTTGTTATGGTTTGCAGTCTCAACTGTGCTATGTAGGATTTTGAGATATGGGAAGTTAAAAAGGCAAACCAACTCAAGGGACAGCTGCTACTAGGGTTTCTGTATATCCTCAACTGTGTTGTGCCTTTTTCTCTTGCATAACAAGCTGATGTTATTGAGTCAGCCATTCCTCTGCTAGCACAAGCTGCTGCTCTGTAGATGAGCTGTATGTAAACACTAGCACTGCAGCGCAGCTTTAGTGTTACCATGGTTGTCTAGTAGGGTCATATACTAAACATTTATTTATTTATTTATTTGTTTATTTTAACATCATTTTTTGGCCAATATTTTGGTTATAAATGTATTTTCCCACAGTAAAGATGAGGACACCCTTTCACTGGACATCAAAGGCAGAAAACCTGAAGACGTTCACTTAATCCTCCACCTAGACTGCATCTGTGTTACACTTACCTTGTTATTGCATGGCTTTCTGAATGTCCCTGCCAGTGTGTGGCACTGCCAAGGAATGTGGCCATCTGAGCTAAAATATCATTTTTTTTGTTTGAAATTTCCCTTTCAGCCAGTTCAGCATTTGTACTAAAGTACCATAGCAGTGTACTAATGGTCACTTTGGTATTTTCTGCTCAAATTAACATCTTAATTTGCTTGTTCTCCTCAATGTGTCATCTCCCCACTAACTCTGCTTCTCTCCTGTTTGCTTTTCTCTCTTGCCCAGACTCTTTGGGTCAGGAGGACTCTTTGCTGGGCTGTGCCCTGCTCTCTCACCCTTCCAGTACAGGGCCCCCCTCAGCCTCTACCCCACCCTCCTCCTCTGCCTCTGGCCCTGCCAGCGCAGCATCCTGTCTCGATGAGTTTGCCCCAGTTTCTCTTGGCACCAGCCAACCCCTAGCGGGTAAGGGCCTCATACTTATCCACTACTCATACTGTGCATCCATCCCACATCAAATTCCATTAAATCTCCACCCTTCATATGATGTTAACTCAGATGTGTTAGATCTTAATTGCTCAAACAGAATAAAAAGTTACTGAGTTGGAAATTCAACTTTTTTTTGCTTTTTGAAACCATTGTATCATTTACATTTGATATTTCACGTGAAAAAACTGGAGTTTTATATTATCTTTCAATACTAGTATTTGTTTTTAAATATTTTTACATATTGATTGTATGCAATTACTGTATTAGCCTGAATATAAGACAGTCCTGATTATGTGATGCTTTTTTAAAAAAAAAAAAAAAAAAAATATTTATTTATTTTATTTTTTTAAATTTTTCTTGGAAAACAGGTTTTGGAACATTATACCTTATTTTTAGAAAGAAAATCATATTTATTCATATTTACCATATTTGTGTTTTTAAGACAGTCTTTTTGGGTTTGCCATCTTTGAACACGACATTTTGTAACTTTATATTTCTTGGATTGGGAGTTGCTTAACACCTCTGTCTCATTGATCGCCATTATCTTAAAATTGGTATCATATCTCCTTATTACTTGGTTAATTTGGCCAACCTTTCAGATAGTTTTTTTTTTTTTTTTTTTTTTTTTTTTTTCCTTTTCTTTCCTTTTTTTTTTCCCCCAGATCATCTCGAGGTTTTGCCATCTTTCACACTTGCTTGCTCAAGTTGATCATTTCTGTGGGTAATTGATGCCAGCAGATAAGTAACAGCATCTACTGCTGTTATATATGACCTGTATAGGTCCAGTCATCGAATATAAGATGACCCCATCTGTTTTTTAGATTAAATTACCAGAAAAAAAAAATACTGTCTTATATTCGGGCCAATGCAGTAGTTTAAGGGCCATGATGAAAAAAGCATGCATTATATGAATTAGTATAAACAAGTGTTAGCTGCCTTTGTACTGCTGTGTTAGTCACTGGGCTGTGTTAACAGTGTTCTTTATTTCATTCTTCCTACTGCAGACTCTGCTTACCTCATTTCAGGCTTTGAGCGGCCAGAGTGTGTTGAGAAGGGCACTGAGGACGAGTTTGACCCCATCCCTGTGCTCATGTCCAAAAGCTCCAACCAAGGTAAGGCCAGTGAGAGGCGGCTGCTAAGGTTCCCACCAGGTGGGACGGGTGGGTTTCACTTTCGATATTTCTGTGACGCATCTCAGAGCATTGGCGTCTGTAATGTCCTCACACAGACCTGTCCACCACCTGTATGTTTGTGTTGGGGAGGGGGATCGTTCAGGGGCACCTGCTGTGCATGAACAGCCGCTCCAGGCTTTTTTTATCACCACAGCAGACTGCCATTTTCATCTTCATTTTCATCTATGGCATGCTTACACATAACAGTACTGTACTTAACTTCCTGTCATCATGTTAGTCAGAGTTTCCAATAAACATGACATAGCAGTTCTCTCATCTTGAATTACATTTTTAATTCTTGCTGACAATCTGTTAAAACTTCAGGCCGATCTTTACTCCAGTGTACTTATCCATGTTTGCTGCGAATATTCTTTTCCCAGAAGCCTCTTCCCTACAACCTTCCTGGGGTTAACCCCTGCTTATTTTCTTTCTCCCTCTTTCTTCTTCTCTCCCTGACCTTGACCCTCTCCTTCCCTTCCACTTACTGTACCTCATCTCTATCTTCTTTCTCTCCCACGCATACCCACACTCCCCCCCATTCTTTTACCTTCTGTCTCACTCTCTCTCCCCCTCTCCCTTTCATACACATCTATTCTTCTTTGTCTGTCCTTCTACATGTCTCTCTCCCACACAATCGCTCTCTCTTCTTTTTCTCTCTCTCTCTCCCTCCCTGTCTAAAACATTTTCAGGTGGTCACTCACGCAACAACAGTGGCAGTTCAGAGTCCAGCCTCCCCAACCTGGCTCGCTCACTCCTACTGGTGGATCAACTCATCGACCTGTAGAAGGGTGGGGGGAGCATGGGGGAGGCTTGCTGTCGCCGTCTATAGGGGTGCAGAGCATTTTGGTGCACATGGCGTAGGGGTAATTTTTTTATTTTTTATTTATTTATTTTTTTATTTTTATTTTTTTAAAACAGGAGTTGTTCCTGTTAGGTTCCTGCTGAAATTTGCACCACCCTTCCTCTGCTCTCTTCTCTATGCATCCCCCTGCCTCCACCCCACCTTTTGTTATGCTTAGATTAAATAGTATTCACTCCAGGCCTGTAGATTAACTAAAATTACGCTTGTGTTGTGTTCTCATCCAAAATCCACTGCATCTTACTATGTTTTTTCTTTTCAGTTTTTCCTCCTTTTCCCTTTCCACATCATATAGTTTTGCTAATAGTCTGCCCCTTTAGCCTTCCTGCCTTTCCATACCTAGTATATTTGTGAGTGCTACATTGTAGTCAGATGAACTTGTTCCCACACACCCCCTTATAAATGTTTTTTTTTTTTTTGTCCTTTTTTGAGTGTCAGTGTTACAAAATATTTTTAGGCCTGAGTACCATATGTCATAGCACAGTAGATGCTTCTTGGTAACAGCATATCTACAGAGAGAGCCCATCTTCCTGTTGCCTTTGGGTCACCACAGTTGGGTGTTCCTGTCTCAGCATGGCTCTATGTGGCATCTCCAGGTCCTGCACCTTACTGTGGGTGTGCTGGTTGTAGCAGCCTCCCCAGCCACACTACTTACACAGTGAGTTCCACTTGTTCACATCTGAGTGACTTTTTCCGGACTTATCATCGTTTCTGAACATAGCCTGAGAAGGCAGCGCAGCCTGTAGGCCCATGCCCTTTGAGCTCTCCATTTCCTACATTCCCACCCTGTCTCTGTCATTCAACCTGTAATATAAATACATCAAACTGCAACTGAAGCGCATCTGGTGCTTTTATACTTCTTTTCCTCCAAGGGAAATTGCATTCCTTCAAGAAAGATGTAACACAAATGTTTTAAGAACTGCAGTAATCTGGGGAAGGAAATGCAAAATACATTGCATCATTAATATATCACTATATTCTTAGATTCCTTATATTCTTTGATAAATGTGCAATTGGCATTTCTTTTTTTCTTGCAACCACTGACTACTACACAGGGACTGGACTGAGCTTATCCATTGGTCCTAAATGAACAAGCCATGAGCTCTGAGGGCGTCTTTTGAAAAATATTCTTTGGTTGCATATTAGGAATAAGGGATTTATTTAACGACCATTCCATGTCACCCATCTCATGCCTTTGTTCTCATCCCGTGTATAAATCCCCTCTGTTCACGTTGTTTGCTGTAAACGGTAAATATTACTGTGCTGCGGTCAGACCGAATTTTCTTAGTGTGTCAACATGTGCTGCATATCCCACATATGTAAAGCCACTGTTCCAGTGTTCTCATGATTCAGATAAATAGTATAAGTACTTACAAAAGTATTTAAAATATGAACAATAACATGTTAAATATCATGATCAAAGTAAATGTGATTATAGATAGAGTGCTACAGAATGAATGTATGACTTGAGTATCAAAATACAGATATATAATATTGCAATTAATATATATTATAGTTTACAAAAGAATTCTTTATTCCTGTGTGTTCTGTAAAGAGGTGTTTTGGCGAGTGTAGTGTTAGTGTCTAACTTTTTTGTTTCTAGTGTCTTTTCTTTTCACTACTTTTGCAAAGGACACCTGGTTATTCCTCATTGAGGAAAACGAGGAAGCAAATGAGGAGAGGCAAAGTTTTACATTCTTTTAAAGTCGATCCCTTTTGTAGTTTGGTGCACTTCTGAGTACTTTAGTCACGGATTAGAGGGATGCACTTTTGCCCCAAGGATGCCAGTCAGAGGACCTCCTGTTTTTGAATAGCTTTGGCAAGCACCATTATTCCCAGCTTTATCCAGTGTTGAAGTGGACTGGAGTGACACCCAGTGGTTCAGGTTGCTGCCATGCATGTAGGAGCGCATGCGCTCTATGTAAGCCATCGGGCCAAGGTATGTCAGAGCGACGAGGGAGGTGGGGGCAGGTCTTTGCAGAGCCTGTATTGTGCCTTTCAGTAATGGCTGCTGTAACAGCAGTTTGCCTACTAACTCTAGCAGTAGCAGTTACAGCTTGGCTGAGCAGACACGATCCCTACTAAAAGATTCTCTACATCATCCATTTTTCCTAATTGTAACACCATAGGCTGCTTGTACCAGCACAGTATTTTACAGTCTCCAGAAAAACCAGTAATAATTGTTGCCGATACGGAACAGTCCGAATGGCCATTTTGCACGTTTGCGTTCCCTCCATTTATATACAGTATGCAAAACAATCTTATCTTTATTATTAGAGTCACAGGGATGGTTCCTAGGCCAAACACAATTCTGGGTAGTTTGTTCTGTAAGAATTACAGGCTACACCATTGGTGTATCATTTATTATGTGTTTCAGCTCCACAGTAGCTCCATTTTGATAAAAAGTACAGCATATTTATATTAATGTAGGGCCCTATGAAATATACTTTAATTTTACCCAAAAGGTGTACAATTTAAGCAAGACAATTTACTCGTATTTCAAAATAATAACACATTACAAATGGGGAGTTTTAATTACACAGTGCAGAAATAAAAGAAAGGAATACAGAAATATATGAGGAGCTTGGAAATAAAATCAAATTTTTGGTGTAGAAATGCAGTACACATTTTATCAGGAGGACATAAATAAGGAGGGTGTAAAGTGGGGCATTACTGTACTCTGATTCCATGTCTAGTTAAGGTCATTTTATATATAAATTTATAATTCTGTTTTGTTCAGTGGATTATGAAAGCTTTACACCAACTGTACATCAGTTTGAAATGTTTGCATGAAGGTGTCTTGCTTACCTGAATGAGAAAGAACATAGCCAGTGATACATGTTAGTGGCAGCACTCACTTGGCACACTCACCAGTGTAAAGATTTACTCTTTTCTAGAAGCAGGTGATGATTCTTAGTTGGGGGAAAAAATAAAATGAGCTTTAAATTATTGATATCTGCTTTGCCAAAACAATATTCATGGCACATTGCTTGTCTAGAGGAGGACTGCTTGAACCTCATGGCAGTTACAGTTCTCAAAGGCCAACTTTCCTCCATCCCATGTTTGCACATCCTAACTTAAAGTACCAGAATGCACCTTGTTGTATTTTACTGATGCTTCGGGATTCATAGCCATGTCATGTTCTTATTTATCAGTTCCGTTGGGGAGGTGGAGGAAGGCCCCTTGATCTGAGCTCTTTGGTTGTGAGTGAATTAATTGGAATGATGACAGAAACTTAAGTTTCACCACTGCATTGCAAATGAAGTTCTGCTTTCATCATTAAATCTACACAGTTCCACACAGCTCCCATGAAAGGAAGAAACAAGTAGAGGGGTACAAAAGATTGACCCTGAATAATGTCACCCTGCTGTGCTTTGGAGGAAACTGTGTAGATACGCATACACACAACTGAAGCAATCCATTACATATCAAGTAACAGTTCATCCTTGGTCTGTCTCAGTAACACATCTGGCTGGTCACCGATATCCCTGCTCCTTATGGCTAACAGCAGTTCTCATCCACTTCATCAGCATCCAAGGGCCACACCTTCATTTTGTTAGGTATCATTTGTACTGTACAATTCAGCAGGTGCCCTTATCGACAGAAACTTCTGCTTACCAAGTGTTTCATGGCTGTTTTCGTCATACATTATTTAAAGTTCCTGTATTTGTGACCAAGGAGAAAAGGGTAGCGCAAGAAGCACAGGAGAGAAACAGACGTTTTTCAATGTGATATTGACTGTTGGGAACATCTGCTGTTGCCGGCTTTTTTCCTGTATAGGTTTATTGATATTACGGTAAATCTGCCATGGCATTTGTCCCTTTGGGTGCAGTTCTGTCTTCAGATGATTTTGCAGTACACTTGATGTCTTGTTTTTTGGTTGCTGCTGTCCACCCTTGGAGTTGTCTAGTTCTGGATAAGATGGTTCATAGCACTTGTTCTGAGTTTGCAGATACATTTCCAAGTGGGCAGAGTGCATTTGATACTTCATCCTCCCCATGCTTGCCTCTGTAGCATCAGTAAAATGCAACTCCTAAGTTGTGTTCTGCCTCTTTAATGTTTTTTTTTTTTTTTAAACAATGTTAGACATTACTGCCATTGAGAAGCTGATGTAGGGCTAAGCTGGACATTGGTCCATATATATTTTTATTTATTTATTTTGTGATTTATTATTGTTTTGCAGTTGTTGGTGATAGGCTTTCTGTTAGTCTGAGTTGGATACCACGCAATAATGTTTGTTTTCGTCTTCCCATTCGGCCTCTGTTAGCTCATCCCTGCTGGCACTGGGCTCATGAAGGAAGGCTCTTCCTGATGTCTCTGTGTCTCTCACCCTTGCTTTCGTCCCTTCCCTGTTGAAGGTTACCCTTTTGATTCAGCTTTTTTTTTTTTTTTTTTTTTTGTCTTTTGCTGTGAAAATGAGTAGGAGGTTGAGTTCTGTGTTTAGCAGCTGGTACATAATGTTTTCTTTCAGCAGTCAACACCAACACTGGATGTGAAGCTGTTATCTAGAGGCACAAAACAGCACTTGGCGTGTTTGGCTCCTGTCGGTTTTCTATTGTGCAAATGCTGATGTGGAGTTTCCATGCCTTAATAATAAGATTTACTTACTCCCTTTATTGAAACATCTTTCTCATTGGGATTCATCTTTGAAATTTCACAAAAAGAAACCTTTTAGTCTTTGTTCACTTCAATATAATTTTTTTTATTATTATTTATTTATTAAATACACACATGGAAACTCCATAAAAGCTAAGAGAGTTGAGCATCTATTTCAAAGAGTTCAATGTTTATAGCTCTTGATGCTGATGTGCTTTCGTAAGACAAGCTGGTTTTTGGTGGGGGGGTGTTCCCAGGATTATTGGCTATGTTTAGAAAGCCAAATGTAAGCGATGGTAGGGGTGTGGTGACAAAAGCTTTTGTAGAACAACTTTCCCTGAACTGCTTTGTGTCTGTCCTTATTCCTGTCCATTTACCCTGTTGTACAGTTGAGTTGTTAGCAGATTTTCCATGTGGCTAACCTATGCAATCCCAGTGCTTATCCTTAGACAACACAGTGCTGTATTCAGTAGAGGTTTAGCCTTGCCAGTAGAATTTTTCTTGTGTTACTGTGGAAAAACTAATGTACCCAGTGTGTTTTAAAAATAGTCTAATGCTCAATCTATATGAAATCATGTTGAGAGACTCTACAATGGATGCCCTTTCCTGGGCTGAAGTAGTTATAATTCAATGTGTACCTTCTATTTTTATGAAATGAGGACAAAAAAGAATAAAAAAGAAAGGGTCTATTAAATAAATATGTGAATGTGATTAAGAAATGTACTGTTTTTTGTTTTTAAATGTAGATATTTCCCTTCTCAGATTTTCTATTTGTGGTGTCCACATCATGATGCCTTCAAAAATTGCTGGAGTTTTTCCCGATTAATGTGCTCTGGCTGTATTAATGCTTTTATTGGTAAGGTGTGAAAAGCATGGTACATCTAATCTCTTTAATGATAAATTTCTCTCTTTCACTCATTCATGCCCACAGTGTTACTGTTATTATGTCAAAAGCACAGGCCAGACCTTCATTCCTGGTATTGTGATGCCAGGTACTGCAAAATCAAAAACAAGTGGTTCCTTGTTATTCCTTGGTATTAGGATAACCCCAAGCCAGAAATCAGACCACGCCTGGACTTTATTTTCAATTGAATTAAAAATTCAAAAGCCAAAGAAAATTTTGTTTGATTTGTTTTTGTAGGCTGAACTTAGACGAATATAGCCTAGAACCTTGAGAATCCCGGCCTTAACGTTGTGGGTAGCAAAGTCAAAAGCATTCTCCAGCTTCTCTGTCATTTAACAAGCAGACCGCTGTCCAAAGTGTGACCTGTATACCTCTTTCATGAGGTGGATCCTGCTGAAACTGATATTTGAGATCCAGTTTGACAATTTACTTGGCTCCCTTGCCACTGGAGCAGGTGTATTCATTCACACACACACTGGGTGACACCCCCCCAGGATAGTTAAAAAGCCACAGCCCCTGCAGATTAGGCCTTTCTTGGTCCTGATCAATCAGGTCCACACACACTGACAAGCTGCCCAACACTGTGCCCTTCCCACGTTGCAACTGACACTGTGGGCTCTATCCTAGCGGGCTGCTACTGACCCTGTCCTGGAGCTGCTGGCTAACCCCTGTTCACTGCACTGTCCAGGTAAGGCTGCTTCTGCCTCTCCTTTCCCTTCCTTGCCGTTTTCTCTCTCCCTCTGTCCATCTCTATCAGTCTTTCACACTCTTCTGGAACCTGGATGCATCCTCAGTCTTCCTTGTTTCCACGGGACCAGCTTACCAAAATCCTCCAGCTAAGTTCTGTGTGCTCCCCCTCTCATTTATATCGGTTTTGCTACCAGATCTCCAGACAAAGACGTATAAACTTCAATTTCGGTGTGTTTAATGGAATGGGGAGGTTACTGACTGAAATTGTTTTTGTAACATCGACCAGAATATTCAAAGAAACTAATTTTATCAAATTTTAGATAGGGAAAGTAGGAAGAAAAGTGAGGAAGCTCTTGACTGGAATTGTAAGACGTTCAGTAGGCTGAGAGATCTCAGTATGTGGAAACAAAGGTACCAGTTTGATGTAGTTGTTCCAAAGTGAGTAGTTGTGTGTGTAGGAAGTGGTGTTGTGCTTAGTATGCATGTTGTTCACAAAGCATTCACAGGTGTCCGTGCTCTTCCTGTGACGGCAGGTCCATGGCTGTGTTTTGTCAGTCGGACACCTTTGCTGTTTTGTGTGTTGTCTGTAGAGTTTGAGAAGTACTGCTCTGTCAGAGGTCTCGGTGCAGTGATGCTCAGTGCTGGCAGGGTTTGAACTTTTGACTCCACACCAGTGCGTGTTGAGGTTTGTTGAACTGTAAGAAATGTGTGGTTTTTGTGTATATGCATGTCTGCTTTCATCCTGAACCATTTTGCTGAATTGATCCTGTATGATTCTCCTCTCCCTTCTAGAGTTCCAGTGGGAGCCCAATGGCTATAGAGCACTGTGTGAAGGAGGTGATGAGTTGCCTGGGAATGGTGATGCCATGGACCAGGGCTCCATGCATTCCAGCGAGGGAGAGGAGGAGGATCAAGGTGATGGGGAAGGCATGGCACTTGACTGCAGTGGTTCAAGACCACTACTGCTGGATTCAGAGGAGGAAGAAGACCAAATCCAGGGAGCTGAGCAGCAGACCCAGGACCCATTGTGTCAGCCTTCTTTCTTTCCCCAGCAACATTCCTTGCATCCCTTGATCCAGCAGCAGATGTCTCCATTACCATCCTCAATTCCACAGCTCTGTAGTGAGCAAAATATCTCTTTTGACGTCTTCTCAAAAGCCCCTTTTCAAGCTGGACAGGGAGAGGCAGGCGACGTATTTGCCAACGCACCTTTCCCACGACCCCCCATCCCGGCTCAGGAGCCTGATGTGTTCCTCCAGGCCCCTTTTGGGAGGAAAAAGGAGCCAACCAACATTCTCAAAATGGAGGGTCTGCCCCAAATGTCACCCCACCCCCCTCCCACAAGTCACCAAATTGCTTATCAGCAAGCCTTCCTGGGCCAGGTACAGTCTCGCACTGTCCGTCCAGAAGCCTTAGCTAAGTATTCCCGGCATTTTGATGCCCCGACACTCCAGCCACCGGCAGGGACTACAGTATCCAATGACAGATTTGTACCCAAAGGTTCACCCTCTGTAGGTCCATTATCTTCCTGGAATACAGAGGTCAGTGCTGTGGATCCCTTTGTTGCTGCTCCCTTTCACCATAAAGGTCCACAAGAGAAGCTCTGAATCTATGGATTTGCTACTGATAATTGACAAGCCAGCACTGTCCAGCAAACCATGGAGCTTGTTGGTGTCATACACTGAACATGCTGGACAGAAAGATGTAGAGCAGCTATGGTTTGTAGGACAGTATCCAACAACCTACAGCTGCAAATATTGAGCAGCTCTTAAACTAACAGATTAACAGCCCTGAAATGGTGTTATTGGAACCAAAAAAAAAAAAAAAAAACTTTAAATCCAGATCTCTGAAGGTTACAGGTTCTGTCCTGTGGACAAGATCTTGACTTTTTTTTTTTTTTTTGGGTTCTTCCTACCTCAGTTAAGTTTTTGTGTCTGTACTGCAACACATTTCACTTAAATGGTAGTGATAAAGTGACACGAAAGTTCAGAGTTTTGAGTTACTGAAATTTATTGAGTTCTACCGTTGATTGTAGAGCCGATATTATATGCTGTTCAGTTTACCCTGAACTCTGTGTCTCCATGTGGTTCCATACAGGGAACAGTGTGCTCCTCATAATCCTTCTTTGGCCCTTTTAGTCTCTGTGAGCCAGGTCATCACACAAACCTTGGTCTCACTGTTTTTGCACAGCATAGTTATTTAATAGCTTATATTCCTTGAAGAGTTGGTTGTCCACTCCTCAAGGACCATGTAGTTTATGCCTTTCCTTCTTTTTTATTTTTTATTTATTATTTTTTTTGTAGTACTTTAATCTTTATCAAATTTTTACTTACATGGCTTCCAAGTGACTTTAAAAATGATCACAAAAGCTTTGCAATTTGGACCTCCTTATGCTTAACAAATCTTTTTTAAATCGGTTTATTTGCATGCAGTGTTTTTACATGGCATGTAGCTGCACTGAACCAGGTCTTAGTAGATGCTGGATAGACATACATAGCTAAAGTGATACCTACAGTTTAACACAGGTTTTTTTAAAGGTGGTATTTAAAAAGTTTGTTATGCTCACAATATTTATAAACCCATTCTTTGTGCAAATCATATCTCCCTGTGATTGCTGCAGCCATGAGTAATGGCATACATGGGGCATTCCCATTCCCTGCCTGTATTAATATGTCAGTGCCTCAGGGAAGGATTTCTTTTTGCCTTGGGTTTGCAATGTACTGTGGTATTTTCTTGGAATGTTTTTCAATGCAGATTTATGGAGGGAAACCAGAATCATTCGGATCTGATGTTATTTTTGGCACTCCTGTCTCTCACTGAGACCATCTTCTTCACAGAAAAAAACTTTCTCCTCCATAGTCACTCCTCAGCATTGTTTCCTTCTGGCACACAATGCTGTATTTCCTCCATTGCATTTTGATATATTTATCTTGAATTATACAGCAGCTGGCATTTAGCGTATATTTGGGAGGAAAATGGATTTATGTGTGAATGAAGTGCAGAATAGGAATATTTGGGAGAGGGTATATGAATGTATAGACCTTGGTATTCCTGCTGGAAGCATGGCCTAGTATTACATTTGGACATTCCTTGTCCAGTTAATTTGTTTGGTGTTATAATGGAGTTGTCCTGCATATCACAAAGCCTTCAATATTTGATCATTTATTTAATTTCCACATTTACCACCAAGCTTGATATCAGGACCGATATGACCAATATGGTGTCCAAATGGCTTGATTTTTGTGTGCTAATGACAGCAAGAGGTGGCAATAAAAAGATTCATTCATAATGTGACTGACTTGTGAACAGTCTTTCTCTTTGTACCTTTGCATGCAAGTTCAACAGCAAGAATATAGGCACTGATCATATAAGAGCTCTGTGTGGTGAAAATGTGTCAGTGATTTCTTTGGCAGCCTCACAGAAGCTTTCGTTTCTGCATTCATTTTACAAATGGGCTGTTCTGGGTTTACGTCCATGTAGACCTTTTCTGTTGATTTAGTTGATTCCACCATTGGCGCTCTGCTACACTTCTGAAGGCAACTGTCCCAAAACAACCCAAAGGACGTCATGAATTGTCAAATATCGTCAGAAAGAGCCTTTGTCATGTCAATATTCTGTAATTCAGCAAAGTCTTTACCATTAGAAAAATTAAATAAATCAATGCAAATCAAAGGTTGTATGTGTTTGAGTGAATGCATTTGATTTTTGGTAAAAAGGTAACTTCCACTGCTAACCACAGCCTTGCTGTACATTTGAATGTAACCTTTCCCCACATTTTGGTTTGTCATGGGGCCACACTTCTGTTTACTAGGTGTTCATACTTTATAAGAGGTACAAAATGAAAAGTTTTGACCTCTTGGTGGTAGAATGAAATTCTCTCGCTCTCTCTCTCTCAGAACTGCCAAACCTTTCAGTATTCTGAAAGGGGCCTCAAAACCCATCTTGTTCGGAACCACTTCTCTCCTGATCTTCCAGTAGCTACATAAATTGACATCACACCTGTCAACAGTACCTGAGTAAAATCTTTCAAGCTACTGTTCAAGAATCATTTGTCATACTGCCTTCTACAGCAGATGTACAAGGGAGAACAAAATGCAATGCCTCTGGTTCATGGCGCCCAGTATACTTAGTAGGGAGAAAAAGTAAATATAGCAACAAAGTAAAGATAAAAATGTGATGTAGAACAGATGAGTAAATGCCAGTGCAAATTTCATAATGCAAAAAGTCAATGGTCATGGTCAGTGGTGGTAAGTCCTAAGCTTTTGAAGTTCAGCAGCTTGACAGCTTGTGGGGGGGGGGGCTGTTCCTGAGCCTGTTAGACTGGATCTTGGGTAGTGGGGTCATTGTGATAAACAGGGCTGTCTTTACTACCCACTGCAGAGTACAGTTCCCAAATCAGACTATGATACAGGAGGTCAAGATGCTCTCTATGGCACAACTGTAGAAGTTGATGAGGATAGAACTCCAGCTCTTTTTAGTCTCCTCAGAAAGTGGAGATGATGTGATGGCCAGACAGGTTGTGCTATGGCTCCATGAGAGGTCCTCTGTAATGTTCACTGCCAAGAACTTGAAACTGTACAAGTAGTTAGCTCCACTGCTAAATCACCAATGCACAGAGAATTGTGAACAATTCAAATTTTCCTGAGGTCAGTAGTTATGCCCTTGGTCTTGTTGACACTGGCCAATTGTTGTCCTTGCACCTGGCTACAGGTCACTCAACTTCCTCTCTGTAGGTAAACTCATCATTATTTTTGATGTTCTCGTGATGCCATCAGCAAACTTGATAATGTGGTTGCTGCTGTGTTTGATACCATAGCCATAGGATAGGACGGTAAACAGTAATGGTCTGAACACATAGTTTTGCAGTACACTGGTGTTCAAAATGGTGGGATGTACCTATGGGATGTGTTGCCATGGATTCTCACGCCCTGTTGGTTAGGAAGTCCACGATCCAATTACATAGGGGAGTATGCAGACCCAGTGAGAATAGCTTGATGACCAGCTGCTGGGAAACAATGATATTGAATGCTGAAATGAAGTCAATGAACATAATTCTAACATAAGTCTTTACCCCCCTAAATGGGCCAGGATCACATGTATTGTGGTGGTGATGACTACCTCAGTCGATCTACTGTGGCAGTAGGCCTACTAATGTAGATTGAATGTAGAGACTAGGCTGCAGGCTTTGATGTGTGACATGAATAGGCTCTCGATGTTGTAATAAACGGAGTGAATACGATGGGACAGTAGTCACTGAGGCAGGATGCAGGCGACCTCTTGTGGACCAGGATGATGATGGTGTATCTGAAGCCATTGGGGACAACATAGTGAGCCAGTTGTCAGTTCACTAGTGCGCTCTTTTAGCATGGAGCTGGAGTCTTTCTCACATCAGATAGGAAAACATATGGGGGTTCACCTGGGAGAGGCACTGCTTGCATGGCTAAGGTAGTGTTAAGGGCCTTGAACTGCATGTAGAAGTCATTCAGTACATTCTACAGGGACATTTTCCCATCATCAGTACTGCTGTTCTTACTCTTGTAGTTGGTGATGGTCTGCATGGCCTTCCACATCCTCATCAGATCATTGCCACAAAGTACTCCCACATCCTCTAGGTATAGATCACCTTGACTTTCCTGATGCTGCTGGTGAAGTTGGCTGTGGCTGCTTTCAACGCCACTACATCCTCAGATTTAATCCTTGAACCAAAGAATGGAATTTGTTGATAATGCCTTTACATAAAATACGAGAAATTTTAGGTTACGTCACTGCCTTACCCAGTTATCGCACTCAAAGCCCTACGCTGACCTGGGGGGCGTGGTTTCGAAATATATCAGACAACGTCACTGATGTCGTCACGCAAACATGGCGTCCTATTTTGGAAGGTGTCTGCTCCAAGTTGCATTTCGCGCACCGCAACAGTAAGTATTTGCTGAAAAAGCGGCGTTCTGCAGAAATTGTAAAGAAGAAGGCAGTGCGTGACTCGCAGCTAAGTTCTGTAGATGAATTGTTGATGCAGCTCCTGGGATTTGTGACCGTGTCCGAGCGGCCGTCGGTGCCTGCGTACGAAGTGTATTGGAGAGTCGGATTTTACTGCGTTTCGCTGTCAGTGTGCGGGCGATGCGTGTACACACCGCACCTCGCTCGCTCCTCACGGCTGACGGGATTATAGCGAATTGGAAAATGTTCTTATTTTGCGTTTTCAGCTTGCCACGACCTTGGGAATAGATAGTGATCGATGTTACAGAGTGACCACAGCACTAGAGCTCCGTGTGTGTGTTGGTCATTTGACATAGCTGGAGTCTCACAGGGTTTGGTGAAGCTCTACATCCACAGAGGTACTGTAATCCACCCAGGACGCTTGTGTAACAGAAACGTTCCTCGTGTTAAGCATCTTAATCTGTAACTGATCCAGTAAGAATATCAGTGTCGAGGTGTTTATAACAACAACAATTTTAATTCATTGTAGAAAAGTCATCTGCTGCTTTGTCTGGAATGTGTTTGAATGGCGTCTGCTGATAAATTTCACTCGAGCACGACATGGGATGTTGCCCTCCCACAGGAGTAAACAATGGTCTGGACATGGCGGTCACATCCTGATTTGGAGAACTTGTTTATTGTTACACAATAAAATTCACATACAGTACTGACCTCCTGTAACTACAGGTTTCAGACATGTAAATAATGCAAAACAGCTGAAATATACTTTTTAATTAGATTTATTTGTATACTGGCAGTTGGTACAAAATTGCTTTGAAATACATACTGTTCATTGGTTGTTAGGCAACAAAGGGCAGCTTACTTTAAGAAACTCAAAAACAAAAGTTGGGTAAAGATAGATGGAATCTAATATGGTACCTGGGGGGGATGCAGTGGCACAGTGGGGTAAGCTGGTGCTTTACAGCTCCTGGGCTGTTTGCCTGATGTGGACTTTAAGCCCAGTTCAGGGGCATGTGGAGTTTACATAATCTCCATGTTTGCACCCCTCTAAGGAAAAAATAGGCCGGAAAAAAGCGTGTTTTTCATTGCTGAATTCTTGGTGCCATTTTAGTACAACTGTAATATTTGCACTTGGTCAAATTTCATAACTCAGGTTTTAAAATATAATTGTTGTTAATTCTATAGAATAAAATATTTATAGAGCCCTCTAAAATGTATTCTAAGTCATATTACATTTTTTGAATAAGTCCCTGAGCATTAAAAGAAGAACTTAAAAGTTACTGTTTAGAACATGGAATTTGGCACTTGGGGTCAAGCATCCCCTATCTGAGTCTAAACTGAACTTTTACTTTTTTTGATACCCTCCATCAGGATTAAAACAACCTAATTTGCCTCAGTATTGAGAAATACTGTTTTGGCTCCTATATATGATGATTTTTTTCTGGAAATTGGGTATAGGAAAAGACAGGGTCATCTTATGTTTGATGTGTAGACCTATAAAGGTCACATACTACCATGCAACGCCAGTAGGTGACATCAGTTATCCACAGAAATGATCAATAGGAGCAAGCAAGTGTAAAAGATGGTGAATCCTTGAGATAGTTATTTAAAAAAAAGTAGCACAGAGTTAGGCCAAATTAACCAAAGACTGAGGAGGAGGAGTTATGATACCAATTTTAAGAAAATGGTGGTAATGAATGAGGCAGCCATTAAAAAAAAACTCTCAACCAAGAAATATAAAGTTGCAGAATGTCATGTTTGAAGATGGCGAGCCCAAAAAGACTGCCTTAAACATACAAATACAATATGTTCCAAAAACTTTTTACCAAAAATCAATGTTGAGAAAGAGGGGGTCATCTTATATTCAGGCCAGTATGGTATTACTAAGAACTACTTTTAGCTCTTGATTTAGATGTTGATTTATGCTTATTTCTGTTGATCAAATGCTGGTTTTTTTTTTTTTGTCTCTTTGTTTTAAGTGTATTTATGGAAGAAAAATGTTTGCTATATGATCATTCCTAAAATTTAAGCAACTTTTATTAATTTAATGTTACCTTTCAAATTTTATTTTTCAAGCATATACAGAAATGCAGATGTTTTAATGTAAAATGTCAGTTATACAGGAACAGTAGTTTCCATCAAATGTACTCTTTAGGAAAAAGACAAAGTCCTTTGCGTTCCATCATCTGCCCAGTCAAGCCATCCCAGTCAGATGAAAGTTCAGTTGCAACTAAAAGTCGTTTAAAAGAGGATAGACCAGGACAATGGCTGTAAAGCAGTGTGATACTTTTCAGTGGTAAATTTTATGTGACTTGTGCCTGTGTTCTCATCTTAGGATAACGCCGATATCGCCGCATTGGGCTTTACTGAAGGGAGGCAGAACAGGATGGCCGCATCTAGTCCCCTCGGTTGTTCCAGGTAAATACATGTGTATCTTGCAAGTGTCATCCTATCAGGTGTACTTTTAAATAAATAAATAAATAAATAAATAAATGGTTTTGTAAAGCAGTACATTACATGAGTTGATTTGGAGGGGGGAAAAGGCTTTTTTTGACACCCCCCCCCCCACTTCTGCATTTGTCTGCAGTAAGGAACATGTTCATTCAGACCCAAGACACTCCTAATCCAAATAGCTTGAAGTTCCTGCCAGGTCGCATGGTGCTGGAAACTGGAACTATGGACTTTGCTGGCCCCCGCGATGCATACTGCTCCCCACTAGCTAGGTAGGTACTTTTTGTTTTCATAATATGAAGTATTAAGTAACTTAATGATACCTTATGGCTTTAACTAAGAAGGTATTTGTTGTAATTAGCATATTTTAGCTGCCCCCCCAAGAAACATCAATTCCAATTACAAAAATTGAACTTTATAAGCAGTTGAATTCCCTTATTTTGACTTAAAACACATTTCTGTGTGCATACAAGGAGCAAATTTGTATTTTGCACACGCCTACCAACAACTGAGCACTGAGATTCACTATATGCCCAAAAGTATGTGGATCGCATCCTCATGCACTTGATGAACATCCCATTCCAAACCCATGGGTATTAATATGAGGTTGCCCCCCCCCCTTTTGTTGCTATAACAGCCTACACTCTTCTGAGAAGGCTTTCCAGCAGATTTTGGAGCATGGCTGTGGGAATTTGTGCCCATTTAGCCACAGAAGCATCAGTGGGGTCGGGCAAGAAGGCCTGGCATTCTAGTTCATCCCAAAGGTGATTGGTGGGGTTGAGGTCAGAGCTCTGTGCAGCCACTAAAGTTCTTCCACACAAACCTGGGCAAACCATGTGTTTATGGAGTACAGTAAACTCCCTACACTCAGTCCCATTTACACAGCAAAACAATGTCTTGCATGCAGAGGCATATTGATGAGTCATTTAGAGTCAACAGTTAACTTAAAATGCATGTCTCTGCATTGTGGAATGAAACCTATGTGAATACAGGGGGATTTATTTGTTACATGTATAGTTATTGTGGATATTGCACAGAAATTTCAGAAAATAAATATAAAGGAAATGTAACTAAAACTCTGAAATGTTTGCATTCAAAAATGTGTAATTGATGTCTGTAACAGCTCTGGTTTCCTCCCACTGTCCAAACACATGCATTTCAATGTATGCAATTGGTCTAAATTTCCCATATTTTGTGCATGTGAGTGTGAATGGGTGTGTGGTCACCCTGCGATGGACTTGCATCCCAGTTAGGGGGGGTTTCATAGCCTAGCGTCCATTGCTTCCAGGATAAGCTCTGGAACACAATACAGTCCACATTGTATTGTGTATTAATACAAATTTATCTCATATAAAACACACATTTGTTCTGTTTTGTGAATTCCTCTCCAGGCTTTGCTCACTTTGTCTGACCACGCTCGTACAGTATCACTACATTGCTGTGATTTAAGCTGGGTAAACATAGGTGCTCAGAGGAAGGATTTTCACTCAACCCAAAATCCTTCCAGCGCCATACAAGAAACTTTTAAAAGAAATTTTAGAGCAACCAACACAGTGATCTCACTGATAGTGGAACACGATAGTGACAGAAACAGCAGCCTCAGTTTCAACCACACGATCAAAGATGCTGTTAGGTTATAAGGAGATTTACATAAGAAAATTGCAGTGAAGGCAGAAAAAGTTCCACACTGAGTCTTTTTTTTTGGCCCGCACTTGCCCCACCTCTTCTCCTCTGATGGAGAAAACTGACGCAGATGCATATCTCTACACAACAAACCTCACAAGCTTGTTCTTCACTTATTTTTGTGTTTTACCAGTAAAAGTTGTTGGCCTCTAAATTATCTGCAATGTTTTTAAGTATGTTTTGTTTTTTTTAGTAAACCTACAAATGCATTAACACTACTATACAAAATGTCCTGTATTTTACATATCATGTCATTTAATAAAAGCATGCATTTTATTGATGCCATTAAGTGTTTTGCAGTTGGGTAACTAAACTGTTTAGACTGTTTTATCATGCTGAACTCATGGCTCAACAGTTCTATAGGTGTTTTCGGATGGGCTGGGGCACTTATTTATTTATTTAAATAATGGGATAATGGGCACTTGGTATTCAAAAAAACTAGTGCATTTTCAGGGATGAATTAGATTTGGACACTGGGGGATTACTGTAATTTGATAATTCAACCAGTTTTCAGTGGCTGTCAGTAACATTTTACCATGATATTTTGAAACAGATAACACTGAATTTTGCAAAACAATGGTATTTCCAGACCAAACTTTTGTTTTATATTAAGATTCTAAAGTGTGCGCTCCAGTTTGGTGTTTTGAGTTTTTAGATACAGACACACACACAGGTCCATGTTCAGGGGCCAGTCATATTATAATGTCACTCTTAAAAAAAGTTGTTTTTAGTCATTCTCTCTTTTTAAACTATTTTTTCTTTCAGACAACTCTTTAGGATTGATGGTGTAAAGAGTGTCTTTCTGGGCCCGGACTTTATCACCATCACTAAGGTAACAAGTTCAATAATAACAAGTTGTTCAAAGCAGGGTTATGACTTAAAGGTTCTACAAAAAATGTGGTGAATAGTTGCAGTATGGAAAATAATGGAGGCGGCTCTTCAAATCCTTTTATCAACTCATATTTATTTCTTTTTCCTTTGCAGGCTGATGTAGATATGGAGTGGAAGGTGATTAAGCCTGATGTTTTTGCCATCATTATGGACTTCTTCACTTCGGGCTTGCCAGTGATCAACGAAGACACCCCTCGAGCAGACACAGGTAACACTGGCCCACCTGCAGGTTGACCTGCCTGCTATTAACACCCTGAAATAGATTTCTCAGAAGGGAAGCTTGAGCCACTGACACTACCGTTGTTTGCCTCAACAGCCCCATCTGAAGATGATGATGAGGTGGTTGCAATGATCAAGGAGCTGCTGGACACACGAATTAGGTACAGTGCTCAGAGATTCTTCTTGGTCATTAATAAATGTTGAATAATGCATCTTTTTATTTGTATAGCATGTGTACATCTGATTGCCTTTAGTTCACTTTTGTGTCCACAGGCCTACGGTGCAGGAGGATGGTGGAGATGTGATATACCGGGGCTTCGAGGATGGCATTGTGAAACTGAAACTGCAGGGCTCCTGCACCAGCTGTCCCAGCTCCATTGTGACCCTGAAGAATGGCATCCAGAACATGCTGCAGTTCTACGTACCCGAGGTGGAAGGAGTGGAGCAGGTGTGTGCACTGCTAAGGTCATGCAAAACAGTGCAACTCAGGACACACATAACAGAGGCAGGTAAACTGCGCTTGCTCCGTCGGTCATTTTCCCCATTTTATGTGTTGCAGGTGAAAGATGATGAGGGAGTGGAGCAAGGGGCACAAGCCTGAGTGCCACAGCAGCCTGTCTGAGTTCTGTGGACCAACTCTTTCGATCTGAGCTTGACTTCTTGGGAGTCCTCCACACCTCAGATTTACAGTGTTAAAATGTTTTGCAGAAACATGGAGATAGAGCAGTGTTTTCAGTAGGAGGATGGTGCCTACACTTAGGATGGGTAAGTCTCATGTTTAGCTTCTACCTGGCAGTGACTGGATAGCGGCCTGTATGCAAGACTTCAGACCAAACACCACACTCCTTGCGTAATCTTTGTCACTCAGCAGCTTGGTCTAAAGATGCTTCTCTTGTGGAGATCTGGAAATTATATGTGCACTAAGTAGGGATGCTTTTTGTATTTCCATGAAAAACTGAATTTTCTCCATGATATGCATTAATATATTCATTGGTCCAAATCGAAATGTCCAAGGTATGTTAATAATGTACATATAATTACTAAATAAAGTTACATTTCACACTGAAGGCAAAAATTACACATCATCCTCAGAAGAGAGGCCCTAGTAGCCAAATTTTGGATGAAGAATGTTTATGTATGGTTTATGGCATGAGCACTTGTGAAGTATTCTAAATTATTTGTAGAGTAGTTTAATTTGAAAATGTTTTATAGTGCTTAATGTACATGGAACACATTTTGAAAGTTTATATCTGCAACTGTGGATATAAGAGTGCAGTTACTGTTAAGATGGATATTTTAAATCTGTATAATAAAGAAAATGTGTACATGAATATTTTTCCTACTGCTTAATGAAATTGAAAGAAATGTTCTATAAGCAACCCTACATAGAATAACACTTGGGTAGTATTTTAAATGTTCTCTTGACATTTTATTGAAATAAACAGCATAATCATCCTCCATAGATGCAGGATTTGAGAAACTCAGTGGCTGGCATATCTGATGGTGTAATTTATCTAAAATAAACTATGAACAAATGGCAAAATAAAGCCTGCCTGTGGGATTTATATTTGTCCATGACCCAGAATGATTTTGCAATCTGTGGAAATAATTTGTTTTTTTTTTTTTTTTTTTTTTTAAATAAACTGTATTTTTAAAGAAGAAAAAAGCTGAAATGTGTTGTCTGGATAAGTATTCACAACCCTGAACTCAATATTTGGTGAAGATACTTTTGGCTGTAATGACAGCACCGAGTCTTTGTGTAAATGTCTACCAGGTTCTGATGCAGGCTTATTACAATGTGTGCCCAGTCTTGTTCAAATCTGTTCAAGCTCTTCAGTTGCTTGGAAGTCACTTGTGGACAGCAGTCTCACCACAGATTCTCAGTTGGATTCAGATCAGGATTTTGACCGGGTCACCAACTTTTTCCTTGGAAGCTCCTCCAGCGTAGCTTTGGCCTTGCATTTAGGATCACTGTCCTGTTGAAAGATGAAATGTCAGCCCAATTTTAAGTCTGCTAAAGACTGTAACAGGCTTCCCTCTAGTATTTGCGTGTACTTTCCTCTGATCTTCTGTCAATCTTTAGAAGTTTTGGAGTCCCTGCTGATTAAAAGCAACTCCACAACATGATGCTGTCACCCCCATGCTTCACTGTTGGGACAGTGTTACCAAGGTGATGCACTGTGTTGGGTTTGCACCAAACATGATGCTTTACATGAAGTCCAAAAACTTTGATTTTTGTTCTGGGTTATGTGGTGCTTTTCCATGATGGAGTAGGGTGTTCACAGGGCTGTTCAAGGCCTTTCATATTTTTTTGTACCTTTCTCCATGTCTACACTTTCCAATAACTTGGATCTCTGACTTACTGTGGCAGCACCTTGGACTTCAAAATTTCCTTGCTTCAGATTTTATTACTTGCCTGAAGGACCTCACAGATACAGGTGGTTTTATCTTAAAATCCATGATCATTCATCATCTTATTCTTGAACACCAGCATAGGCCAGTCAACTAACTGGGAGTCTTGTTAAAGTAATAAAATTAAAAAAAAACAAAAACTTTTTTTAGTGCTGTTAAACAGTGAGTGGGTGGGTGGGGGGGGGTCACTGCATAAGTGTTCCAGCTTTGGAAATCACTGATCAGGTTTGGCTGGTTTCTGTGGCGGGGACTAAGCTGAATATCACGTGGTTTTTGCATGCAGTCTTAACCAGTGTTTTTTTGGTTGGTAATATTTACTAAGACCTCATCTGATTTAACCACAATTAGTCACTGCACATTAACTGGAAATGAACAACTTTTCCACTAATCCATTGTCATTAACCATTTCACCCTGGTTTGCGGCATCCTGTTTGGGTGAAATGACCGAGCATAAATCTACTACAACCCTGAATTGGGCAACGGCCCATCAAACAGTACGGATTTTACAGTAACCACCTACCTTAAACACACGTCTTTGGACTGTGGGAGAGACCGGAAGCACCCAAAGGAACCCCCACGCAAACAGAGGGAACACGTAAGCGCCAGGCACACTGAGCCGGATACGAACCCACACCCGAATTTATTGTTGCGCGGCTTCTGAGCTGCAACTTTTGTTTGTTTAATATTGAGCAATTGTTTGAGTACGGCTACGAATTTCTAATCCAAAGATATTGTCATAAATGCGAGCCTACACTTTGAAATAATGCGTTTGCGTCAACATTTCCGAAATGTCGTCACTGCTCTTAGTATAAGATTATTATTTTTTTTTTTTTTTTATCCCAATTTCCCGATTTTACGACACCGGACTAAAGAGACCGCCCCCCTGCGCGGCACTCCCATGGACATGCACTTCCTGCTGCCACGTCCAAACTGCCTTCGTTGGCAGGCAGTGGCCAGATTGACAGCTTACTCTGCCAATTGAAGGCCGGCTGTAGAAGGCGCGAGCCGCCTCCTTATCCAATGCAAGTATCGCGGGCGGGCCTTGCTCACTACAGTCATCCTGAGGAAGAGCCGATTCTTGCTTCGAAGATAGAGACCTGTAGACATGTGTGGTAAGCGAATCGTTTATCTATTATTTTGTGCGCTCTGGTTTATACATTTATGCGTTTTGTAAGTGTTCTCATGGTCTTTAGTTGTGGTTTGATGAATAGAAGCAGCAGCGGCTGGGAATTTGGTCTGGCTTGGCTAAGTAGCTCTTTAGCTCGCTAACGCTTTTGCCTGTGGCTGAATGTGTCATAACGTAGACAGCGGTGCGTTGCCGCCGCTCTCCTCCGTATGTTAACACTCTCCGGTGTGTCGCTTTGGCCCTTTCTCCTCTCTCCCGTTACCGACATCTCTTCTTGTCGTTGTCCTTTTAAAAACGTTTCGCTTAACGCGGCCCGGCAGATATATTGGAAATACACGTGTTGAAGAAGCGTGCCCGTTAGCTTGGTTACACCACTGACTGGGTTTGTGACCACGGATGACAGGGACATGTAGCGAAACACGTACACACACGCGTACACGCTTGTGTCAAGAGAAACACACACACACACGCACACAGTCCACACTCTCATTCAGACACACACTTGCGCTCATTGTCATTGTATTCATTCAGTGGAACCTCCACCAGCAGACACACAACCATTCTTGGGCTCACTGACTTAACACCCTGTTAATGTAACACAGGGGCCCGGTCAGCTCCACTGTGGCTGAGCTACATGAAGTGCGTGCTGTGATTTTTGTTCATTGATGTGACCCTGGAGGAAGACTGTTCTTCGCTGTGTGGAGGAGGGCTTCCTTGGCAACTTGTCACAGAGACGGCACACTGCTGAAATGCTGCTCGCTGCGTTTGGAAGTATTCGTATATTTTCAAAAAACGAAAATATATGTCAAAAAAAGAACTTGTGTGATAAACCCATATCACCACCGCTCTGGTTTTATCAACTGACTAAAGGATGCACACTAAAGGTCTGTATAGCGCAGTTTGTCATTTTAAGTTTGAGCATTTTCAGTGAAGGAAAAGTCTGTGTTGGGGGGTGTGTCAAAGTGTGTACATTTCAGCTTAGGAGTATTTATTCATTTCCCATTGCTGCAGTTGCGCACACACACACACTCTTCTTGCATATGTCGTAGGACAACAGGGCAAAAGTTACAGAAAGAGCATGCAGTGGCCTTTGTGAGCTGACTGGGTTTCGTGACCTTGGTAAATACCGTCTCTGGTTTCCACTGTCAGTGTCAGAGGGAGTGGGCAGTTTACCTAAAGCATGACAGATAATGCTGCAATCCATCTTAGGTGCTGGCTGAGGCCAAATCTCTCTACTGTTCTGACTTCAGCATTGAAACATGTTTATTAAAAGTGAATGAGTTCTTTTTAGGGCCCCACCCTCTACCGGGCTCTTTAGGGTCCTCTGCCTTCAGATCCCTCTTTCTACTTCTCCACAAAGCAGGTCCTTGTTTTTGCCCACTATAACTTGGCCACCCTTTCCCTGGTTCTCAATTGGAGCTCTGTCCACCATTTTCCTGAATGAGGAACAGGACCAGGATCATTGCTCAAACACTGGCATCTGAATTGCCAGCCAGTTCTGAGTTGCTGCAGCGCAAGAGGGAAATGGTCAAAGCTCTGAGAGTCCAATGTTGGCCTTCCTTTCCTTATTGTTGTGTGTGGGCTTTATGAAAGATGATTTCTGATGGGTTTATCGGCACACTTGTTTCCTGGAAGTTCTTTGTGAACTGATGTGTCTTATAACCGGGCTAGATGGTATGAGAATTGCTAAATGCCATTGTCTGCTGTGTATTCCAGAACCTATGTGCATTTTCAATAAATAATGCATTTTTATTACTCAGTAATAATGCCTCTTGCTTCACAAGTATTTCATGTGACAGGTTTCACCCTGCAGGTTTGCTAGGAAGTTACAGTGTTTGTTTCTTTAACGTTTGCTATAGATGGTGCACGTTGAGCATTCTTGACCTCAATGTTCTGTAAATGATGCGATTATAAACAAAGAAGGCCTAACCGCCTCATCTGCTTGTCACACAGGCTTTTGGAATATTTATGAGCATTAAATTGTCTGCTTTAATGTAAAATGTTTTGTCTGGGAATAATATGATGCTGAGTATTAACTCGTATCTGGACTTCTGAAACAATTAAAATGAAAATATTGAACATAGTTTCAAAGAAAGAAAATGTACAGTCTTACCCCTATCTCACTTTCTATTATTTTACCATATGCCATGGCGCAATGGATTTTTTCACATGCTGTTTCACCCCAAAAAGCTGCCAACCTCACTTGTCACCCACACCATGCATGGGCTGTGTCACCACCTAGGCACCACACCCTGGTATGCTGTCACCAACAGACCGTGATGGCCTCTGATGCCACATCTTCCAGCACCCCCCTCTCTGCTGCTGTTGTTCATTGTGTTAAGTGCAGTTCGGTCTATTTTGTTTCTTGTCATTTTGAGGTAAAATGTGAGGCAGACAAAATCTGCTTTGTGTATCTTTTAACTGCAGTAAATGTTCGAAAACAGTAAGAACTCCTTCAGTTGTTTAGTAAGTGCTTTACCCTGGCTGTTAGCCAACATTCAGTAAGTGATATTCATTATATAAAAAGTCCTTTCTCACCTTGTTTTTCCGCTGTGGATGATATCTCACCCTAGACTCAAACAGTCAACCAGAAACTTTGGAGTTTAAGGGTATGGCAGAGTATTTTTGCTGTTGCCAGGATTATGTTCTTCTGGACTGAGACTATAGGGTCCTTTGGAGCTGTACTTCCAGTTCAGGGGTCACAGCCTAAAGTGCCCCTGTTATGCATGTATGCACTGCTGTACAAGTTGTGGATTATCTGGCTCACACCATACTGATGTTCTTCAAAAACTGGCTAGACTGGGGAGGTGACATAACCAGGTAAGGCTGTATACACAAATAACAGAAATTGAAAACATTGCGTGTTTAACAGGTTGACATTTCTTCTGCCCCCTTTTCAGTGTATCTGCAAAGGCCTTTCTGACTTGTTCATCCTTCAGTGGATGTTTTGTTATTGAGAGTAAGCTTCTCCAGGTATAACTTTGACCTAGTTTACCACACCACAGTCCTTCTTTCTCGCCAGAAGGTAGTCGGCTGTCGCTTTTACGTCTCCAGATTTGTAGATGGTGAGCGTGCACTCATCGTTGTTGAACATTATGTTGCACAGGACCATTAGAAGCCATTGAGCTAGGAGATAAGTGTACAGACTGTTTCTTTACCAATCCCTGTTTTCAAACTTAAACATAACTTTAGGATGATTTATTCAGTGTGATGTATAACTAATATTTGAATGTCAAGATGCTTAAGAAATAAAATCTAAATTGTTTGGAAAAAAAAAATTGGCAATAAGCAAATGTGCCTTAATAATGCTTAAGGACATTTTAACTGTTGTATACGTCACTGTCAATTCCGTGATGCTGTACAGAAAGGTTAATACAGCTCGGAAGAGGCAATATGGTTAAATCCTGTTTGATGGGGTCAGCTCACTATTAAATCATTTATACTTTCAGGGGGTGACTGTGCTGAAATGGAGCTTGTTCATTTTTTGACTTATTTTGTATTAGAAAGTTAAATATAGTTGACAAATGAGATAATTAATATGGTGTGTTTTGTGAAAAAGTGACTTAAAACTCATTAAGTTTGC
Organism: Heterotis niloticus; assembly: GCA_018136845.1. Classification (NCBI taxonomy): domain Eukaryota; kingdom Metazoa; phylum Chordata; class Actinopteri; order Osteoglossiformes; family Osteoglossidae; genus Heterotis; species Heterotis niloticus. Next base: position 7,875,009 of record CM030890.1, read on the forward strand.
ATAGGTTTGTTTTGTAGAATCAGTGTGACTTCTCAGAAGCTTTGCAGGTGGCACTTGTGTTAAAAGGGTATAAAGAAAGAAGATTTGTAGCTATGGTTATGCACTGTAATGATGCCTGTTTGGAATGAAATTGCAGAAGTAGATGTGTTCATTGCAAATGAATTGTATATAGTCTGTTTGTTTTTCTTTTTTTTTGTGAGACGTTTCTAGAACCATTTTCTCTTTCTGTCCTCTAATGAACAGGAATTGAAAAACAGGTGTAAAAAGCTTTTAAACCTTCTTGTCATTTTAGTTGAATAGACCAGTTGTAAAGGGCGAAAAACAGAACTTCATTGTGCTGGTTAGTTTTTTTTTTTTTAAATATATATGAAATGTAAGGGCTTATTTATGTATGTACCCTAACAATGATGCTTATAATGTTGAGCACATTCTCACGATGAAACCACTTGCTGAAAAACACTCTCTTATCTTTTTCCCTAGGAATCTTTGCCTATCTCAATTACCACGTTCCGCGGACTCGCCGCGACATCCTGGAGATCCTCATCAAGGGTCTGCGGCGTCTGGAATATCGGGGCTATGATTCTGCGGGTGGGTCGCTCGACTTTGTTAGCAGACCACCAGAATATGGGTGTTTGGTTTTGCCCCAGCATTTGGTTTGATAGTTGGGAGTGGTGGTGATGTTGTGATCTTCAAGCTCCAAGTGTGAATCATGCATCTCTGAGTCTGAGCAATGCCTGTAACTTTTGAGTTTCCCTGTATCCAGGTGTTGGCATTGATGGAGGCAACAGCAAACAATGGGAGACCAATGCCAAGTCCATTCAGCTGATAAAGCAACGTGGGAAAGTGAAAGCCCTTGATGAGGAGATCCACAGTAAGATCTGTGTCTACATCCTAAAGGACATGTACCTCATGGAATGGCAGTAGTAGTAGTTAATGTCCATCCACCCTTTGTTTTGAGACCAAAAAAAATTTATCAAGCCAAATGTGAGTTTTGCTAGTATAAATATGTTGAGCTTTTCAGGTTGTAATTGGCTTTTGTGTGAAAACTTGGGATTTGTATATGCTTGCTAATGTATGGATTACATCAGTACTGCCGATTGTGCTGTATCAGTTTTGAATGAGTTTTTGTCTTTGGTAAAATTAGCTTAATACTTTATGAATCACTTATTTTAAATGCTAAAATTTAATATTGGACATAGCGCATGAAAGCAGTAGCTATATGTCAAGTGGCTTGCCACCACACAAATAACGGTTGAAGCATGATGAATGGAACTGTTCTCATTTATTGAAATAGTGAAGACCCTGATTGCTTTCCATACCTGTTTCTCCACAGAGCAGCATGATATTGACCTGGATGTTGAGTTTGATGTTCACTTGGGCATCGCCCACACCCGCTGGGCCACCCACGGTGCCCCAAGTCCTGTCAACAGCCACCCACAGAGATCAGATAAGGGCAATGGTCAGTAGCTCATCCCTAGTACTGGCAGTGCATATCTGATCATTCTTTTAATTTAAACCAAATAGACGAGGAGGAAGTTTAAGCACTGTAGTATGTTGTGCACGCCAAGTTCAGAAGAGTGAACAGGCATAAGGGTACATGGGGTGGATTTACAGAGTTATCGCTCAAAATATAAAACAAAGAGTGAGGCAGGTACAGAATGAAATGTAAAACTGGAGCATCCGCACCAGTACAAGCTTTGCAGTGCGGACGTTCCAGTCCTTTGTCGGTTTAAATTGTGTCGCCACATCTGCTGGTGCAGGCAGTAATTCTGGTGATGGACATGACCGCAATTCTGTGTGCCACACACATTGACTGTATTACTTCTCCTAAAAAGCTCAGTTAGACCGTCTCTCGGTTGAGACTATGGTAAACTACAACCAAATGGTTCTCTAGCATGTAGTAACGATTAGGTTGTTTGGATCATATTAGCATCTGCACTCTTTATATAAAGAACTTGATCATAAAACTGTCTTACAAACCCAGTTTAAATATATACATGTATACAGCACTAAACATTAAGGCATAGTATATTTTTTACCCTTAACTTACTTAAACAATTAAATTAATCAGTTTGCCTCTCCCAGCTATCAAAATTTAGAGAGAAAACGCACCGTAAGAGGAATAGCTTGAACAAAAATGGGGGTTAAGGTCTCCGAAGAAAAGAAATATTAAAATGTTATAAACAGGTAAAATCAGAAAAGATATACGTGCTAACTTATAATGTACAATGGCGCAAAATAAAGGAAAATGAATCTCTTATCTCTTCTTCATTGTTAGGTGTGTGGGCCTAAAATTTGCAGCGTTTGGTGAGGTTTGCTGAAATGGGAGCCAATTCACTTTATTACATCTGTTTGGCAGATTTTTTTGTATTTTGATAAATTCTTAACATGGCACTGTCAGTGTTAAAGCCAGAGCAAGAAGCAGCACAGCCAGTCTTGTTCATATGAAGATAATTACAGGATATTGAAAAGTAAGAGGGCACAAGCTGTAATTTCTGAACTTTATCTAGTGTTTCATCTTGGCTTCTTTAATCCACAGAGTTTATTGTGATTCACAATGGAATCATCACCAACTACAATGACCTGAGGAAGTTCCTGGTGAGCATGAAAACTTCACACTTCTCTACTTTGATTTAGGGCTCTTAACAAAGCATTTTCAATAAGTGTGGCTTACAGTATGTGTACAGTAGTTTTATCCAGATTTGTTGCAGGAAATAAACTTGCAAAAGTCATCTTAAGAGTTTATCTTCTTAGAGATTTTTGTTCCGCCATATTCCCTTGTGTAGGGAAGCAAAGGCTATGAGTTTGAATCCGAGACGGACACAGAGACCATTGCCAAGCTGGCGAAGTACATGTATGACAATCGAGAGAGCGACATCAACTTTGCCACTCTGGTGGAAAGAGTGATTCAACAGCTGGTAGAGACTTTTCAGAGCCTCACATTTGTTCACCAGTAACCTCCTTCAGGTTAAGGGCTGCAGTTAGACTGCTGTGCTGTCTGTTTTTTTTTTCCAGGAAGGAGCTTTTGCATTAGTCTTCAAAAGCATCCATTTTCCCGGCGAGGCAGTCGGCACCAGGTGCACTTCTTTTCTCCAGCACGTCTGATGATACTTGGTTTTTTTCCATAGTAGCTAGTGTACCGATAAGGACATGGACTGGAAGGCTGCTAGTTCAAACCCATTGCCAGTTACTGCCCTTGGTCTTCTGAGCAAAGTGCTTGCAAAATTGCACAATGAAAATGCCATTGTGTGTACATTAATCAAATATTTTAGGTCACTTCAGATAAAATTATTATTATAGCTCTGTGTAGCTAGAAAACAGTTTTGATCAGAGTTGCAGAGAATCCTGACAGTTAAAAAAAAATATGGTGAATTCTGAAAGTAAATAAAAAAAAACTGAAATAAATTTGCAAACCATTCCAAAAACATGTTTTCATTTTGTCATTATGGACTGTTGAGTGTAGATGGGCAAAAATGGCAAATTTATCCATTTAAAATTAAATCTATAACGCAAAGTGTAGGGGTCTTGAATACTTTCTGAATCTACTGTATGCTAATAGATAGTATTTAAGAAAAAATGTTTTCATATTTACAATGAAAATGCCATTATGTATGAATTAATTTTATATGAAGTGACCTATGTATTTATTATTATTATTATTATTATTATTATTATTATTATTATTATTATTATTATTATTATAGCTCTGTCCAGTTAGAAAACAGTTTTGATCAGAGAATCCTGACAGTTAATAAATATACTGCATACAGTATTTAGGACAAAAAGGGTTTTTTTTTTTTTTTTTTTAAATAAAAACTATATTCCTTCCGGTTTAGAATTGTGCAGTAATGTGTGTTTGTGTGTAAAGGAGAGGGAGCCCCCTGCTAATTGGAGTGCGCAGTGACCACAAGCTGTCTACAGACCATATTCCTGTGTTGTATCGTTCTTGTAAGTACCTCTTTTCTCTGTGGAAGTGTGAGCACAGATCAACAGCAAGAGATGTGTCTCTTGATGTGAATGTGACATCTCACATTTCCTGTTGCTTCTAGCTGGTAAAGACAAGAAGAGCTGCAGCACATTGCCCAGGATTGATCAGGACACCTGTCTCTTCCCTGTCGATGAGAAAGCTGTTGAGTATTACTTTGCCTCTGATGCCAGGTCAGTCCCAATTGCACTTTAACTTTCTTGCACTGTTGGTGCACTTTATATCATTGTGTATAGCAAGAAAAATTCAGCCTAGACTAACCTGGCACCATGAACAAATACTGAAGGTATTTCCACTTACTACTTTACTTCCTCCCATGACTCAAAAGTATAACTAATTTTTTAACTGCAATTTTAAATAAAGAGCAGAATATTGGGTCTGGGTAATAATTTCCCCACCTGTTCCCCTTTGTCGCTCGTGTAGTGCAGTGATTGAACACACCAATCGTGTCATTTTCCTGGAGGATGATGATGTTGCAGCAGTAATGGATGGACGTTTGTCCATCCACCGCATCAAGCGCACAGCTGGAGACCACCCTGCACGTGCCATTCAGACCCTGCAGATGGAGCTGCAGCAGATCATGAAGGGTATGTCAGGATGCAGGGGTTGAAGAGCACGTGCTGACATTTTATGAAAGCTATTAAAACCGTTGTTCTTTTGAGGAAGATACTAGCAAAGTAATGCAATATCTGCTGAAAAGATTCTTCTATTTAATCAGTTTGACTGAGCTGGTGTTATATTAGAGGTTTTCTTAAGCATTAAGATTAAGTAACATGTATTTTTGTACATACAAAACAAGTATAACTTATTCAATACTCAACTAACCTTTTTAGTATACTTGAGTTTTGTATCATCACAATATGAACCAAGGTAAATTACAGGCTCAATTCATACAAAAACCCAGCGTACACAATGGTTTGTTAAGGTGCCACGGAACATTGTGTGATGCTGCTGCCTTGGTGTCTGAATTGCATGTCTGATTTGAATGCTGTGTGCAGTTTGCATTTTTCCCCATATTTGCAACCCAAAGATATACAGGAGGGTATGGTAAGCTCTTTCTGTACCTTTTTTTTAAATCATATGAATTAGTACAACTCGATAGCACTTGTCTTACCCACCAAGATCATTGCTACAGACTGTACAGCAAACACTATAGTACGAACTGGTTGAACTGTCATGTAATCTGCAGCCAGAAATGTCGCTTATTTTGAGAACATAGTATCCAGTCTGTTCCTTTGATGGCCAGCAGAGGGCTCTATTTCTCTTATGTTTCCTGGGTTGTAGAATTTCAGCACTGTTGATCAAGCCGAGTCCTCTGTCCAAGAAAAGTAACCTAATTTTTAAGACTTGAGGCAAAATGCAGAGCTGTTGCTTAAATCTTGATTGTTGTTAAATGTCTTTTGCTTGAAAACCACATTGCCTTTTCTTGTTTTCTGGTTACAGAATTAACTTGTGCAATTCTTAAATTAGTGGTCAGACTAGAAACATTTGACTTGTTTTCTTGTTCTTTTTATCTAAAGGTTTAAAAGAAAGTTTGGGAGGAGACACCAGACAGTATCCAAGTTACAATAACCTATGCCAAGCTAATTTAACTGGAAAAGAATTTAAATCCTCACTAACTTGCATAGTCCATGTATGCTGGCTATGATATCCCATGTCCATCCATCAGTTTTTGATATGAATTTACAACTATTTTATTCTTTGTGGTGTTTCTGTTGGGATATCAGATACTGGGATTGCAGTTAAAAATGTGAACAGCACCATTAAATATAATTTTTAAGAGACAAGTCATAGTGTGCTGGATATAGTTTATGCTGTGGACTTTTTATGGCTTTTTGTTCTGTGTTTGCTTCAGGAAACTTCAGCAGTTTCATGCAAAAAGAGATCTTTGAGCAGCCGGAGTCTGTCATCAACACCATGAGAGGAAGAGTCAACTTTGATGACAACAGTGGTACGTTCACAACATGCGGTGAATTCATATGCTGTGAAAATGCTATACATTGTCAGTTTTGTGAACGTAGTAACTTTGTAAAGTCTATGCGTTACACATGGCAAGAGCTGCAATGGTTTCAGTGTTATTAGACATCCAAGAGTCATTATTAGATATGAGTTTTAAAAATAGTCACTATTTTCCAATAAGGCTGAAAATCAGAAGTCACATAAAACTTTGCAGGTTTATAGGAAAGTTGATCTAGAACATTCTGTCATCCAGATGCTTGGTGACATTGTAGCCTTGATAAATATTTCCTAATATTTCCAATATCTTTTCTGGCTATTGTAAGTAGTTTCTAACAACACAGAGCCAATGGGGAAAAAAATAAAGGGAAAGAGGCCTCATATTTTAGAAGAGAGAACACTTCTGCTGGCTGAGTAGTGTAACGGAAACAGGTTATTTGTGAAAAGTGTATTAGTGCAACATTAGCAAAACTACACAATATACAATGCTGGGTGCTTATTTCCTGGCTGCTGGAAGCATGACTTGGTGCAGCTCACTGTAAAACCTCACATGGGTCAAGGAAGTGCTGTGCTGTTTGTGTCTCAGAAAATGCAACTGTAGTGTTGTGCTGAGTAAAACAGACTTTGCACTCAGAATAACTATAAATGGGGAAATCAATACGTTTGTAAGATAAAAAAAAAAATGTTTATCATTGATATGTAGGATAACGTTGACACATAATTTTTCCAGTTACCAATATTCTGTTTTTTTTTTTTTTCCCAGAGAGATTTTAAATCAGGATTTTAAGTATACTTGGTGTAACAATCATATCAAACACGCCATTGTAAATTTTCAGATACATTTGTCATAAGTTGCATTGCTTTTCTACCTCTGGATATTTCAACTGTTAAGAAAACATTTGATTGTGTCACATTTTGTGGCTTTTTTTGTCTGTATATTTTTCCCCTAATCTGTGGCAGAAGTCAAATGTATCATACTGAAACATTCAATAGGTGACAGCAGTACAGTAATATGAATTAATGATCATGTCCACAGTGACACTGGGTGGGCTGAAGGACCACATCAAGGAGATCCAGAGGTGCCGGAGGCTGATCCTCATCGCCTGTGGGACAAGTTACCATGCTGGAGTGGCAGTGAGTACTTTCAACATGACTTTTAAATTCCTAAAATCAGTATATGTAACAAGTTGTTTTTGCTCCCCCCACTTCTTCTATAGTCTGATATCTACAAATTCACTTGTGTATGAGAAGGGGTAGTTTCCTGTTCTTTTATGAAAAGGGTACCTACATAGGTTTGAGCGTGTAACGTGCAGAACACTGTAGGTAACCAGAAGGCATTCTCCTCTACAGACACGCCAGGTCCTGGAAGAGCTGACTGAGCTTCCGGTTATGGTAGAACTGGCAAGTGATTTCTTGGACAGGAACACCCCAGTCTTTCGGGATGACGTCTGCTTTTTCATCAGCCAGTCAGGTGAGAAATACAACATTGTGGGGGGGAGTATTACCCCTCCATTCATTTTACTTAACTATCAACTGGTCCTGACCAGCTTCTACAATTAGACAAATCTGCCCTAAGATAATACAGAACAGATTTCACTTACAAAATTATTTATTTAACAAACAAGCAAAAAAAAATGTAGCCAGGTGCTACTAATAAAATACACTTGATTGGTTGATCATTAGGAAGTGTGCCCACATCTAAAAAACAGAATTTTTGGCAGTTTGGTGGTCTGGAGTAATGAACTTGGAGAAGGAAGCAATAGTTGTTAATCATTAATCTGGGAAGAGATATTAGGCCATTTCCAAACAATTTGAAATCCCAGTGAGGATTATTTACAAACAAGGCAATTGCTAATCTGCCCAAGAGTGGGTGGCTTAGGTTTGCAAAGTTTCATCTGGACAAACAAGATTTATGGAACAAAGTTCTTGGGACAAATAAGACACATTTGTGCCAGACAAACCAAACACAGCATATCAACCTTCAAGCACAGCGGAAGGAGTGATGATTTGGATTTATTCGGCAGCAAAAGGACCTGGGCACCTTGCAGTCATCAAGCTGACCATGTTGACCATGAACTTATTTTTATACCAAAATATTGTAGAGCCGAATGTGAGCCCATGTGTTCAAGAACTCCACTTAGCCGAAATTGGGTCACGCAATATGAAAAAGAAAACAGTCAAGGTGTTGAAATGGCCAAGGCCATTGAGATGCTGTATTGAGACCTTGGGAGACCTGTACATAAACTAAAATGCTGAAACATCAACAAACTGAAGCAATCTGTAATGAAGGGTGAGCAAAAAATTCCTCCCAAATGATGCAAGGGTTGGATAAACTCATACAGAAAATAATAAATTATTATTAATTCAAATTATCGCTTCCAAAGTTGGTTCTGCAAGCTAATGAATGAGGCTTTTCACAAATGGATTCTGCTTGTTGACTTTTTGTTAATAATGACACAGTTGAATGTTATGTGTTTGTTGTCTGAGGTAAGATTCAATTAATTTTAGGACCAATGAGGACGATTTTTTTTTTTGTTATATCTTAATGTATATCAACATAGAATTAAGAGAAGGTGTATAGTTAGTTATCCTATAGAGCATTTTTACAGCACATTTTTCTCATCGATAAATGGGGAAACCATGTCAGTATAGCAAAAGCATGTTGTTTTTGTGCACAGTTTTGCAGAATTTCTGCTTTGGTCTAATGAGAAAAGGCAGGTAAATATGTCAAGCGCCACTCAGTTGAATGCAACGTCTTCCTACTTTGTTTTGTTTGCCTGTGTGTTTGAGGCTCACTTAGGCTGTAGCCACCTGGCTTTCATCTCTGACTGCAAGCAACTTGTGGTTCTGTCAAAACCCTGAGGTTTGCTAATGGCTAACTGAGAGGGAAGCCAAACCACTGCCTTCACGCCTCATTCTCCGTTGCTACCCTTCTCATAAAAAATAATAATAAAAAATCAGGTCAAAGAACCACTAAGTTAGAACACTGGGTTCACATCTAAAATCCTTATTTAGAAACTGAACATTTGTCAGTTTTATAAAGCTTTAAATCTTATTTTCACATGACTCCTCCCATCCCTTTTTCTAACACCCCTTTTACTCTGGTAGACTCTATTGAGATGTTCTTTCCAGCCATTGTGAGTGGTATGATAGGGTCCTTATCACATTAATCCTGTGGGTGTAATTTGTGTCCAATTCTGTCCACTCTAAATTTATGTATGTGTGCCTTACAGGGGAGACAGCAGATACCCTCCTGGCTCTGCGCTACTGCAAGGAGAGAGGGGCACTGACAGTGGGCATCACCAACACTGTGGGCAGCTCCATCTCCAGAGAGACCGACTGTGGTGTGCACATCAATGCCGGACCAGAGATTGGTGTGGCCAGTACCAAGGTAAAGGGGGAACAAGGATGGCTGAGAAGGTTGCTTATCCACTTTGATCAGAATTTCTTAGCTGGATCAGGAAAGGGCCGTCACTAGATGCTGAATAAGAATGTATGCTCATACTCCTCTTCTTTAGGAACAAGGTGTGGCGCAAATGTCCTGTCTGCATAGGGAGTCACATAGTTTCTCACTAGTTAATGTCAAGGCCCCTTGTGCTGCTTTGCCATCAGTGTTTGCAGAAATTCCATAAGTACAGGGAAACACTTTTTTGTGATTGTTGATGGTCTGGAAAAGTATCACTGAGTGTGAAGTTACTGGTTGTGCAGCTCCCTGCATACAATGTAAAGGGCAGCAAGTAAACCACTATTTAGGGCTGTTGTCTTATAATTTGATCGTTGCTTGTTCAAATTCCACTTCTGCTGTAATACCTTCAAGATCAAGGTATTTGCCCTGAATTGAACAGCTAAACAATTGCTAATAATAATGGCAAATTGGGTTGGACTAAAGTTTGTCAACATGCTATGGTATGCGTTTGAGCTTTGAACCCACTTGCTGTTGAGCTTTCTAATATTGTTATTTTCTGCTGGAATTCACTTTTAAGCTCAGGGAGGTGGTTCTTGGTAAAAATCCAAGTGACATAAATGCGTTGGAATGGTGAAGATAGTCAGGCAAGGAACCGAGGTTTTAAAAACTTGGATCTTTTAAAATGCATTATACTTTGTATTGCTTCCACCCTTCCATCTATGCAACTGAGGAACTTCTGGGTGGACAGGGAGCCACTGGAGACACTTAACAGTACCAGGCAATAGCTGTGCTGACCCAGTGGCAGCAAGCCCAGGAACACTCCCTGTTACAGACTAGCCAGATTGGTGCACGACTATGTGTCAAGAGTGTGCAGTGTGCCAGAAGACACTGTTGTCTTAGACTCCCAAAGGTGCAGACTAAATTCTGCTAGGCCTTGATCTCACCTTGCCCTTTTATTCCCCTCTTACGTGAGGAGTGCCTTGGTTTACTCCTTCACTTAAATTATGCGCCTCTGAAGAATACGGTTCTGTCGAAACTGTTTAATGGCATGAATAGAAAGGACACTAATTGGACCCTTAGTATTGAAAAACATATTAGAGGATTTACGTGAAGACTAAGGCGATACAATAATGGCAATTCAAGGGCCAGATGGTGGTGAGCAATTTCAGCATCTAGAGAGTTGTCTCTGCATTTCTTCTCACTGCGGTCTCCTCTGGAGCCAAATGACAGACAACAAGATGGATAATAACTGACAGTGGGACTTATTTAAGCCACCTGGTGCCCGCTTTGGACCATCTGTTTTTCTTTGTTCCCAAACAACAGTGTGTACAGTTGTTTGAGTAGCAAGTACTGCGTTCCGGAGTCCAGTGGAATGGCCTAGCTTGCGATATCACTGAGGACTCAATATGTCGGGACGGCGCTATGTTTAGTCCCACACAGCTCTTCCCGAGTAAAACAATTCCAAATAACTTTTATCTTGGGTGCATTCATTTATGTGAACGCTTCTCCAAGAGTCTGTAGTTGTATAGTTTTGTATGTGAGCTACAGAGGAAAAACAGCTTCTCAGGTATTGTGGGGACCACGTAAATAAAAGGCATCTCTCAGAGGACTTGTAGACAAATGTGGGGGTGAGGTGTGGCTCCAGGCTCGCTCACCATGCCTGTACATTAACCTGGAAATGTATTAGACCTGTAATCAGACTCATGGACAGCTTTGAAAGACATCAGATGTTCTCCTTCAGCAAAGAGCAGACCCATGTAAATTAAAATGTATTTATTTGATGTGTGTGCATAAATGTTTGCAAGTGAATGCACAAACCAGGTGGCACTTGTTCAGGGTTTGCTCCTGTCCCCCGCAGGCCTACACCAGTCAGTTTGTGGCTCTCATCATGTTTGCACTGCTGATGTGTGACGACCGCATCTCTATGCAGCCTCGTCGTCGGGAGATCATCCAGGGCCTGCGAGCGCTGCCAGGTACCACACATGCAATTCCCGCTTCCCAAGTAGGCTACACGTACACATATCTGCAGGCCCGATTCCACAGTCACTCTGTATGAACAGCTTGTGTACACAGACATGGTGCTTTTTACTTTTCAGCTGCTCTGTCTCTGGGGATGGGGGAGGGGTGGTACTGCAGCTGCTTTGTCTTTCTTAGGCTGCTTCTCTGAGCCAAAGGATTCTGGAAGTGAGTCCTCCCTGAATTGTGTTAGGTCAATGAGTTCTGGGTATTTCGAATGGAATCTGCATTTCTGTGCTGTGGTTATATTGTGCTGAAGTTTAAGCTTCATTTTAATGGATGTTTTGGAGGGCCTGGCACAAGTCATGTCTTTATAGAGGAGGCCAGTGACCTGTGGTGTATAATAGCCACTTGGTTTTGTGCTGAATAAAGGATGAGTTGAACGCCCTGGAGCTGTTGGTTCTGTGACACGTTCTATGTGTGCGTGTGTCTGTGTTTATGTACAGACTTGATCAGAGAGGTGCTGAATCTTGACGATGAGATCCAACGGCTGGCTACAGAGCTCTACCAGCAGAAGAGTGTGCTCATCATGGGCCGAGGATACCACTATGCCACATGCCTGGAAGGAGCCCTGGTCAGCACTGTCCTCTCCTCATGTCCACTCCACCATACACCTAACAGAGCTAATAGGGGCACCACAAAACCAAAGTACACACAATATAATCTGTCCTGCTCTGTTCCTTCTTCAAAGTGCTCATGGATGATCCTTACACAGATGTTAATTTTTCTGACATTGGTCCCAAGATGAGATCACACATTCTATAGTCATCACTTTCCTCCACCTCAGAATATACAAAACTTCAGCAGATACAGATGTGACTACTCTGTCACAATCAAAAAAAAAACAATGCAAAGGAATAATTGGGCATGCAGAAAATCGCAGGTTTTTAGAAGCAGTGACTATTCAGTCCAGCTATACATAAATCAAACAATCCCAAAACCGAAATCAGTCCAAGCCATGACGTTCATATCAGCTTCCACAGCTCAAACTGAATGTGAATGCCTGAGGCAAGCTCATGCATCCGAGTGCTGGTGTGAGTTAATTGTATGGCTAATAAAAACAAAATACCAAGAACAATTACCAAATTCCTCACTTTTCTCAGTATTAACAGAATCTGGCAGGGTTACATAAATGTTAATATACATACAAACACACCCAGTGCTTAGCCTTGTTCCAGTGTGTATACCTTGTGCATATGCTGTACTCGGTAAACTGGAGCCAACAACGATGAAACCCTGGGGGTGCAGCCTTGTTGATATTTTTCGCAGTACTATGCTTGCACTTGTGACTGTAAATAAGATTGTTAATATTTCTCACAAGCTCTTTTACACACTACACTTAACCACAGGCAGTTGTAAACACAAAAATCTTCATAATTGCCATAAACTATGCCAAAAATAAACATAAAATGTATATTTCAAGACCTAAAACAGAAACCTCTAACTTCATTAGATATTTACTGGATGAAGAGGGTAAGTAAAATTGTTATGGATTAGATGATTTTCTGTTGTTTTGTATGAAGTGTTGGAGTGTTGAAATGAAAACAGCTGCTGTTTGGTTTCCAATGCAAACTAGACAGCGGAGGCCAGTGATGTGGTTCATACGTTCTTACATTTCACTTGGCAAAGTATGCACACAACTACAAGATGAGCGGGACATTATTTGCACCGTGGTTTTTCTTTTTTCTTTGTTAAATCAGTACATTTCAGGAGTGCTTGTATATTAGACAGTTCCTTCTCAGTTGAAATGTGTCCATAAGTCAACTAGTGGAAAGTCTGAGTCATATTTTATCATTGACTGTTTCTGATTGTAGAATGTAATTTGTGATCCATCTCACTGAATCCACACCTGTGGCCCTTGTGTTCATTTTTGAGTGCTTTAGGTTTTCATCCAAAAATAGAATAAGTAATGTGGCGTTAAAAGAGAATTTATGGGCCGTGCCGTAAAATTCAGAAACACTAACATTGTTCCGTCTCGTGAGAACATGTGATCCAAAGATGTTCATTTGCCACAAATTGCAAAAAAACAAGTAAACTTTTTGGTTGTGTTTTTGATTTTAGAAAAAAGCTATGTGCTCTATACTTTCAATAATGAAAAGTACTGTGAATTATACCAATTAAAATAAGTAAATAACTGTGTACAGCTAATTGTGCTATAAGTTGCCCAAGCTGTACAAAGGTGGTTTGTGGAATGGTTGCTGTAATACCGAATTGGATGCATTTGCAGAAAATCAAGGAGATCACGTACATGCACTCAGAAGGCATTTTGGCGGGGGAGCTGAAACACGGCCCACTGGCACTGGTGGACAAGCTGATGCCCGTCATTATGATCATCATGAGAGACCACACCTACATCAAGTGCCAGAACGCACTTCAACAGGTGGTGGCCCGCCAGGTGAGTCTGGGTCACCTGCAGTGGGGGGGGGGCAATGGGAAGAGTTCTTGTAGTTGCATTGGGAAATGTGTCGGGCAGGAGTTAGGGCTCTATTAAAATGTGGTTTTCTTTCTGGGCACTCCTCCAGGGCCGACCCATTGTTATCTGCGACAAGGATGACTACGAGACAATCAAAAACTCGAGCCGTACCATCAAGGTGCCGCACTGTGTGGACTGCCTGCAAGGGATCCTGAGTGTCATCCCCTTGCAGCTGCTCTCCTTTCACCTGGCTGTGCTGAGGGGCTATGATGTGAGTACTGTGTGTGTGTGTGTGTGTGTGTGTGTGTGTGTGTGTGTGTGTGTGGCTGGCTGTCCTGCGGACTTAATTACTACAAATTAAAAAGTGCTCTTTGTTTGTCAGTCATGTAACTACAATATAGTCACAAGCATGTGGTAATTTCCTTCTTGATAAAGCTGATGTAAGAAAACAAACACTTATTGCCTTCTTGTATTAACGTCTTCATTTTTCTCACCATGGGCGCGCAAGTAAATAAGACAAATGATGCTCAACTCTAATGACCTCAACTGTGCTGTTGCTTTGGGTGCAGGTGGACTGTCCAAGGAACCTGGCCAAATCTGTGACAGTGGAGTGAAGACTAAAGCCTCATTCCACGCCTTCTTAGTCAAGATATTTGGAGCCTTCCTCAGGCAGTTGCACATGCAAATGGAAGAAAAAAAAAAATCAGTTTCCACTTTTATATGCATATTTTATCGTGGCCATTTTCAGTAGGGTTTTTTTTTTTTTTTTTTTTTTGTTTAAATTTTTGTCTGAAGTTGCTTTCTTAGTCATATGCGAAGGCCATATTGCTGTTGTATTATTGTAGTGTTGTTTTGTCACCGGTGGCAAGGTATGGGCTGTAGCAGTGTGATGGGCATGCTATTCTTCTAATTTGTATGTCTGCGTGGGAGGGTGTGCTGCTTCAGACATGGACTGAAACTATTAACCGAGACTAATGTTATATTTACAATCTAAAATATATTTCAAGAATTAATGAAGGATTAATTTGGCAGCTGAAATTGTCCATTGTTCTGTTTAGCTGTTGACTTTAGTTCAAATGCATTCCATATTTTTCTAAGCATTTTTGTTTCTCAGTTACATTGCATTTTAAGTCAGCTTTTAGAGGTCCTGCTCTGATATAATGGAATGCTCAGGTTTTTTTCCACCAGTTTGCTTCTGATGTTCAAGGTCAAAAAAGTAAATTCTGATCACTTCTTTCCTGCTGCTTACAAAAATACACTATTTTGGTCAAATACAGATACTCAGAATGATTTACTTGCATATGGGGACATGGTAATTTGAATTTGGACAGCAGTTTTTTGTCAATGGAGTGCTCTCCCTGTTACACTAAAGGTGCACATACCTGTGAATGATTCTTCAGCTTAATATACCACACCTGTTCTTTTAATATATTGGAGTTGCATTTTTCTCTATAGATCTCTCAATTTCCAGAGTTCAGATTTGTTTTTATTGCATATTTTGTTGCAGCATGAGTGAGTTGCAGCATACTAAGATGTATACTAAGTGTAGTAGTGTTTTTGTGATCAAGTGGCCATTTTGTTCTCCCTGTAATGGTCTGCCAGTTCCCTTATGAAGTCATGTGGTAAAGTTTGCATGCCTGTCATTTCAGAAATTAACTGTTACTAGCTTATGAAGTTGTACGTCACTCAGAAAATGGATGTTCCTGAGTTGGGACTAAGGAGAGCTTTGTGGTCTTAGTAACACTGGAGGGGAAGGAGGAGGAAATGAGGAAATGGTGGTAAAGCCAACATCTTTACTGACTTCTTGCTTCCTTTGAACTTTTGGTTGAATGTTCTTTTCTGTGAACCTGTTGGTGAACCTTGCTGTGTGATGATACTAAGGAGTTTCATCTGCTGTGACCTCCAGTTTGTCAGAATTGCATTTGGAATGAAATAAGTCCAAGTTTAATGAATTCCTTGTACATATTCGTGTCAAAGCAGTAGTCCTTGGAAACCATGCCCAACCACACCTTGCCACCTCAGCAGTTTGGACTGTAACTGTGGGACCATTGCATTACTTCTGTTGGGTTGGGGTTTTCTGATTTATTGGGGTGTCATAGTGATAGCATATTGTCTACTCTGTATATTATTAAGGGTCCTTTACAAGATTTTGATAAATGACACTGCAAAACCAAAAAGAGTCATTCTAATTCGCAGAGATGGACATTGCAGGATTCCATCACCAAATGGGTTATACCAATGAATTGTATTGCTAACTCTGTAGTGCATTGTTTTGAATAGACATGGAGCTGCTGCTTCAGATAAAACAGAAACATATCAGAATTTTGCAGTTTGTCCTGCAAACAGATCTCTGCAGTACAGTCACTTCTTTTCTTGTTCTGCATACAGAACATAGATGAAAGTGACAGCTTGATCTCTAATGAAATCTAATGTATTTACAGTTTGTGTTGTGATGGGTAGTTGCTGGTTCCTTTAGGAACTTCTTTGCCTTATTACACCATCTAATTGTATGTATGCTCATTGAACTGGTTATATTATGGATAACTGGGTGATCTGGAGCTCAAAGGCTCAGTACGGTTGAAGATTTAGTAACCGAGAGAAATGTTCATGCATAACACAGCTACTTATATCCTGTTTTCACATTTTCACTTAGTGGCTGAACTCTATTGCTTATTGTTTTGGGTTGAGTGGAAAATTTGACCATTATGCACCACAGCTGAGTTCTGCAAAGAAGCTGATCTGTATGGCCTTCTTGTTGAATCCTGGTCACAGGGCAGGTGGCCCAGCACTCAACCCTCCACTGCTGCTTGAACTGTATGGTCAAGAGGTTTTGTGACACAAGGTGAGTACAAGGAAAGATCAGTGTTTAAAAACTGCTGCAATAAAATGACAAATCACGATGGCTGTACTGTGCAATGTTTTGAAAAGTCAGTGCAATATGTTGTCCGTCCTCTGTCCTTCTGCATTGGTTATCTCCTTCAATTTTGTTTACTTTGCTACTCAGTTTATTATTGTTTAATAGCGAGCACAGTTACCTTTAACCAATTTACAGCCAAAGTTCATTTATGTGATATAAGCCAGACCTATTAATCCATTAACAGTTTTAAATCTTCCAGTGTGCATATGGTGTAAAACTGCAAAATTGTTATGCTCTTCTACATTTGTGTCAGGTAATGCCTGTTAACTCATTAACATCAAATATATTTATTTTCTGCTGAGCTTGTACACCTTTCGTTGCATCTACATTTATTCCCATAAAAGATGCTATTGTCTGGAAAAAAAGGTGCAACACAGATGGTTGGTGTAATATTTTAAGAAAGATTTTAGGCTCAAAATACGCAAAAGATTAAGGTTATTGCAGTTTAAACAAGTTTAATTTCCAAACCAGTGCAATTTTTGAAAAAATAAAAATTTTATTTAAGCATAATATTTCTGAAATCTTATACTTTTTTTAAGTTTAATAACTGCATAGATGAAATGCAAATGACTTAAAACGCTGCTTCATAGTACTTGTGAAAATGGTATAAAATGCGCCTGTTTCTTCCCGTAGTCCAACAACATGTTTGGGTTAAGAGCAAATAGAGCCACGAAATAATTATGGGTATGTGTGATTGTCTTGTCCAGGGAGTACCTTGCCCCTATGGTTGTGCTTCTGAAATGGGCTTTGGACCTCTAGGGACCCTGTGTTGTTGGACAAGGACAGTTGTTAGTTATGATTATACTAAGAGTTATAAACAAATCAGAATAATCTGTCAGCTAAGAAAAATCTTTATTTGCTAGACCAATAAATGAATAAATTCTAAGTGAGATGGCACTATGCAAACAAACCATCCATCTATTTTCATGCCACATGTCCTGGTGATTGATGCTGTGGCCACAAGGCCAGAAAGGCTGCATACTTTCCTTTCCGCAGGATCTGTTTCCAAAGCATCACGGGGGATCCTTGTGCTTTTTTTGGCCAGCCTTGAGACGTAATCACTCCAGCATGTCCTGAGTCTTTGCCGGGGCTAGATGTGCAGCTGCTTTGAGACTGCACTCTCTTTCATTGGCAATAACGCCAACTGTACAGCTCACAACAGTAAGCTAGTGAGCGTCCCCACACCCACCTGAGACATTTCATGAGGGGGCAGCTCCAACGAAAGAGAAAAATCACCTCTCCTCAAGCAGAGGTCTGGTCCCCACAGGCAACACTGTACGTGTAGATGAAACCTGTTAACTAACCTATACCTACCACCCACCCCATCCCACAGCTCTTCATACCAGTGCAGTGGCTTTTCACAGAATTTGTTTAAGCCATGTAGATCTATTGTATCTCTACCTGTTGCCTAACTCACATTACATCTGATCCCCTAACCCCATCTTGAGGGCGTTGAGCCCATATGGCAGCAGTTTTTGCGATATGGGTCCCCCATTCACTAGATATTCACCTACTAACAGCAGCCCCAGGGAATGACCCTGGTAACCCCAGGTGCTCACTATTTAAAGCTTTGTGGAAATCGGATTTCTTTTAATGTTGTTCTTCACCTTTAACCAATTTTTCAGGGTGAACGCAACAGGACTGGAAAGCTCCTGGGATGCTTGTGTGCTTAAGTCCTTCTGTGGAACTTCGTAGTAGTAATGTCTCAATACTCCACTCAGAAAACAAAGCACTGCAGAAAAGATGGATCTTAGTTGTCTGTCCAGTTGAAATGTCCTTATTTTAAACACAAATTGTTGAGTCCCTACTTAGAAATGTGGGAGGAAAGAATCTCCAATTTATTGTCCTGTGAGGAAAAAGTAACCTTCAGCTTTTGCTTGCAATGGATGCCTGGCAAGTGAGAAACATCAGTGCTTCAAACCATAAAGTAAAGCAGGAGTTTCTTTGAAAGGAACATGGCCAAAAGCAGCAGTCCGTCATCTGGCCAAAGCAGAAACAGGAAAAAGTATAACAAATCTGAGCTGAAGTCTTTTTCAAAGTTCTTCCTTCAGTGATAAATTCAGAGCAACTGAAAGGGGATGGTTGGTTGTCCAGTGTCCATAACATCCATAACACAACAAACTTTAGGTTGAATGTTTCATTCTGACCTGAATAACAGCAGGGAATCATCCAAATATTTAAAGTATCTCATTTCCCTTGTGTAGAAAACTAAATGCTAAACCTTCTTTCACATTCTTTCCTCATTCATTCCAGGAATAGGTTGGTTACCAAATGGAATTTGTGGATAACGTTTGAGCGCAATGGTTAACAATGTAGCAAAATTTAAGAAATTATGAATTTTGTACAATTGTAGTATTGTGACTTTTGATATATTTTTTAAACAGTTGTTGACCGCATCCTTGTCACTGAGCTTTGGTAGATTTGGTCACAATTCACTAAAAACTTTCCTAAAGTACTCTTCTTTCCCCCCTGTTTGAATTTAACATTAATTCCAAATTTTTCCAACTGCACAAATATTATGTTGGCCTGCTGTATCAGAGTGCTACTCAGTTTTCACCATCCTTTGTGCTTTCTGCTATGGTTTGATGGTGCTGTTACTGCTAGTTTGGTGTGAATTAAAGTCTGCAGCAGTTAGAAAAGAAACAGTTAAATTTTTACCCACATTTCTGACAAAGCACCAAATTTTACTAAGAAATCTATGCACATTTTCATTGTGTATTTATTGGGGAATAAAGTAGTTTTATGTAAGGAAAAAGTATGCATGTAGGTTAATCTCGGACTGAAAGGCCCACCAACTGCAGCTGGCAACCCATCTGATGTTACAGTAAGGGCACAATAGCATTACAACAATGTGTGTGATGATAATAAATGTGGGGTTTCATCCTCCTGGAGTGAAGAGTAAGCTTACTGCCATAACATTTGATGCTAGAAAGCCATTTTGTTCTTCTCTGTGTTCATTTTGCAGAGCTGGTCCCATCAGAAAGGCAAA
Organism: Heterotis niloticus; assembly: GCA_018136845.1. Taxonomy (NCBI): domain Eukaryota; kingdom Metazoa; phylum Chordata; class Actinopteri; order Osteoglossiformes; family Osteoglossidae; genus Heterotis; species Heterotis niloticus. The sequence continues at coordinate 7,894,691 of CM030890.1, forward strand.
AACATGTTTTCGGTCCTTCCAAATGCTTCACGCCAGGAGGGTGTGTTAAGCAGGGATTCGGTCCCTCTGCTCCAGATTACTGACATTTAGTGCTATTTGAGCAGGCGGAGCTTTCCGTTGGATTCCAAGAAATGGGGCAGTTTGTACTGCTTGCCAGCGTTTTGTAGAGAAGGTTTTTCGTCATCTTTGAGGGATCAAAATAAGTTATTAAAGCAAACATATAATGAGCTGACATTTTAAATACAGCCCACCTGGAGCAGTTTTATTAATTTATACTTTTTGCCCCAAATTTCATTTTTTCTCCACTATTTTATTGTTCACTTTAAACAGATTGACATGCTATGAAATGTGCTGCTTTGGTGTGTGCGTGCGTGCGTGTTCCACAGAGGAAACGTACATCACCCTCTGGTCCCTTTACCACTCCTCCGCTACCCATCCAGTTAGTATTATGAGTGGTACTTAAGGGGGGGGGACATAAAAAAAAAAAAAAAAACAATTTCTGAATTGTTTGTCATTGTTTTTAAATGTATGATTTACTTTGCTTAATGCACTGATAGATGAGGAGATAACCAACATTCTTGAGATAAGAAGGTGGGTGATGGTTTTTGCTGTTCTTTTTTTTTCTTTGTAAAATCTCAGTTCTCCAGGAGGGAATCAGTAAAGACCCAAGCTATTTGCCATTGTAGTACAAGATAAATAATTCCAAAATATAAAGAAAAGCATGATGCTGAAAAATTGTAAAATTAACAAAAGTTTATGTAACATGTTTGAAACATTGCCCACCCAAGTAATAAACAAGTAATAAGCATTCAAACTGTAAACCAACACCACAGGCACAGTAAAAAAGTGTAAGTGGTTATAAAAGTTATTAGCAAATATGTGTACATGGAGAAAATGAAGGAAAATCTTGATGCTCAAATATTTAAAATATTAAAAATATACCTTTTATGGCCAAAAGTACATGGACCCCCCTTCTAATGACTGAGCTGTTTTGGCTGCACCCACACAGCATACAAACACATTCTAGACAACTGTGTGCTTGCAGCTTTATGGCCACAGTTTGGGGAAGCACTTCCTTCTCCCGTATGACTGTCTCCCCTCCCACCATGCACAAAGCATGCTCCATAAACACACAGCTTACCCAGGTTGGTGTTGAAGAACAGAGTGGCTGCACAGAGCCCTGACCTCAACCCCACTGAACACCATTGGGATGAACAGGGACTCCAACTATGAGCCAGGCCTTCTTGCTCGACCTCACTGATGCTCCTGTGGTCAAACGGGCACAAATTCCCACAGATGGGCTCCAAAATCTGGTGGAAGCTGTTCTAGCTGCCAAGGGGGAACAACTCCATATTAGTTCCCATGGGTTTGGAATGAGAGGTTCAACAAGCACATATGGGTGTGATGCTCAGTTGTCTGCATACTTTTTGCCACACAGTGTATTACTGATTAATAAACACAGCATTTTGAAGAAACAAAATAAATTGGATTTTTTTATGATCTAAAATAATCAGCAAATGGTGGCATATTAAAAAATCTTGGTTTAATGACTAAACTTTCTTGTGAAACTATTATGGGGTCTTTATTATGATGTCATCTTTCTTGAAGTCCTATGTCTCTGTTTTTCTAATGAATTCTGGGGGGAGAGATTTTCCGTTGAATAGTATGAACTAGTATAACGCATACTTAATGCATGGTGTTTCATTTAAAATTTTCATAAGTTCCAGAAGTTTTGTACACCTGAAAATGATTGAGCTATTTTATCTTTACAGTACATAGATCTTCACTTTCCTGACAGTGCGCATGGACCACATGAAGTGGAGAAGCTAAGAGGTAAGAATGACTGCTGCCAGGTACTGGAGTACAGGGTACACAGATTTGGTCCATCAAAGGTTTGGTTTTGTTTGATTGTTTTGACAAAGGAAACAGCTGTACAGAATTTTTTTTGTCTGCTTTGGCTACCTAGGGTGACCCATACTTGGGTCTGTCTCACAGAAGGAACCAGCATCCAGTAAAGCTATAAGGAAGTAAAAGCTTCTGCTGAAACATTTATTATTGCGCTGATCTTGGTCTTTGTCCATTGTAAGAGCGCACATGCTCAGAACATCACACACCTTAGGAATACAAGGTCAGTGAGGCCTTCTCAAAACTACATAGCTGCAATTTTGAGCCTCCTGCACCCCATCTCTCTGTCATTCCATCATGTACAATAATTTCTGGCAGGTTTTCTCCACTGCCTGTCCACATTTCCTGAGGATTAGATGAGTCCTAATATTTTCCTCAATACCTCACTTGTGTGTGTGTGTGACATAATTTAGCATATGGCCATCTGGAGGTTATTAACTTGGCCTCACGTATTTGCCAGCACTGTTCTGTTCTCCTCCCTCTCTGCTGGGGAATGCGCGCTGTTAATGCAGAGTCAGGTTTTCATGCTCTCCAGCAGTTTAAGAAATGTGATGTTTGAACCTAATGAACTCAACTTTGTGATCACCGTGGGGTATTTTAAAAAAAAAAAAAAAAAAAAAACACTTGTACCCGTGTTCTCACTCTTCTGTTCTCCTTCTGGAAGCAGAGCACTTCATCTTCTGCACATATGTGTTCAGTTTATTACCTGAAAATCAATATTAATGTTAGAAGTGCGTGCAAATGCTAGAGACAACTACAAATATACTTGGAATCTTGTAACTGAATTACTCACTTATTTCCATTAAACACAGATTGTGTTACAGTAACTACAGGCTATTTCAGCTGTTCAGTTGTTATTTTATGTTTGTGTATTTGATTTAACTTAAACGCAAACTGTGTTACAGTAGCTGCAAGCTATTGCAGCTGTTCTCTGGTTATTTTACGTTGCTTGTATATTTGACAGGAAAGCTGCCAAATTCCCCTTTCAACAAATTGCTCTTAAATTACTGGTCACATGCCTATAGACATTACTCAGGTTGGTTATAGACCACATCACTCAATAACATTTACCAAAACTATGATTTGATACAAAGAATAAGTTTATTTGCAATGAAAGGGAATGTATATTTTTGGCTCACAGAAAAATTAGAAACAGGGCTAAGCAGCATCATGTTCTGGTTGTGTGAAACATCTGACAGATGCCAGTTGTGAGATGCAGGTCTTTCCTCTATAACTGCTCTGCTTGGAGCCACGTAGAGTGGCACAGGGTGTTGGGGAGGAGTGCTGCCGCCACCTCAAGTGCTTGGGCCCAAGTGCAGACCAGCTCAGTCTGTGGAATTTGCTGTTCTCCACTGTATCTGCATGGGTTTCCCCCAGGTGCCCTGGTGTCCTCCACCTACCCGAAAGAACCGTATTTCAGATTGATTGGTCACTCTAGACTACCCAAAGTATAAAAAAGAAACGCCCTTGTCTTGGGTCCCGCTATTGTCACCAAGTAAATTATGACCACAAGTGAGCTTGAATGGTCTCTCACCCTCAGATCTGAGGACAGACAAAAACAAAACATGGCCATGAGACTGAATAAAAACACATGGCTGTAGGCTGCAGTCAAAGAGCTGTGGGCTGCCTGACCTCTGACTCCTTGTATGTTAAAATACACAAGAGCACATAAGGACGCTGCTAAGATTTACTTTTGTTCAAAGAGGTATTTCAGCAAATGCTTCCACATTTACTTTAAAAAACAACAGCTAAAGTAACTTAAGATTTACTTATTGTTTTGACTGCTCTGCATGCAGAGGCTTGATTTTTTTTTTTTTTTTTTTTACATCCAGTTCAGAAACTGTGCATTTTCCCCCTTTCTGCCCACTACTGCATATCTATTTTTGTTTGGTTTCCAGAAATAAAAAATAGGTACTTTATTAATCCTCGCTGGGAAATTCTCACTCTGAATTTTTAAACGATAACACCTAAAATTTTTAACAAAGTGCCTTCCTTTAACACGATAACACCCAAATCGATGACAATAAATTAGTTACTAAACAGTTAAGCAAAGTGGATTTTAAAGCCTCAAGGAACATCCTTGGTTGTCCATACTGAAGAACTAGCCGGTAGAATAGTGGCTGCAAACAGCTGCTGGAAGGATGGACCTGTACCACTACTTCATGCAGCGTAGCTGAATATTCAGGTAACTAAAGGGGGGAAAAAAAACTTCATGAGAGTGGTGTGTCATACCATGATGCATTCTGTCTTTCTCCACATCATAACCGCTGCCACCACCTCCACTGAGTTTGCAGTGACACCCACTTTTTTATGGGTTTATTGAATCTGCACCCTTCCAAGAAATGTTCCACCCCAGGACACTACAGCACAGAAGATGCTTTACCATAGTGCTTGTGACTATGGTACCGTAGAGTGTGGAGGATGTTGCTACACGTTTTAAGTGGTGTAAGCCTTCTGAAAATCTAAAGTCTATTCTGTTCTTTCTCACATGGTTCATGGACAGTTGTGTTGTTGATGTGGACCTTTCAGGTTTTTGTAGGAGAAGCCCACTTCCATATTTGCACCTTTGATGGTAGCCAGGTGCAAGGACTCTTCAACATGGCAAAAATGACCACCTTGCTGTGTTGGAGACCTTGAAATAAAGTCCTCAATGAGACACCTGATGGAGAATAACCCTAACTGGAATGGAGAATGTAGTTCCTTGGGTGCGTCTGTGTTGCTCACTGCCCCAGTAGGAAAAGAGGACTTTCAAAGCAGTCTGCAGTCAGGGCAGTGTAGGTGCATCCAAAACATTTTGATGGGCTTTGTCTCTGAACTGGAATGGCTGGATGGCATTGAATTGAAATGAATTTTACAACTCGATTGTCAAGCCTTCCATTTGGGTGCATTCTGAGAGGTGGTCTTCCATAAGTGTGTGTAGCAACATCAATGAGAGGGGTGCCATTGCCAGAACACAAGCTGCTCCATGAATCCCACAGCCTACAGTCTTCTTTATTTAAGGTCTAGTGGAGCTTCTACCAGCCATAGTATTGTTAGCAGTTCCATATGGAAGTGCCAGTAAATCTGAAAAAATAAAAAGATGGACCAGCTGTATCGGAGGATTGCACATCAGTCGCTCCTTTAGGTGATGGGAATCAGAGTGACGCAGAGCTAACAAGCAAATTCTTTTTTATTTACTTTATTTTATTTTATTTACATTGATGTGTACATCAACACAGCAGGGACAGTGATTGAAAAAGAACTGAGATTCAGACAAGCACAGCTTGACATTGTAACATAAAGGCATGAGATGATGCGGGCTTTACAATAATTTATACACTGAAGACAATGAAAATGACAGGGAATCAGGCCTTTACAAAGAAGACAAAAAGGTATTGATGGATGCTGTAAAATTAGAATATATACAGCTTACAAATGCATACCTCGACCAGCCCATGATACTTAACATTTGAGTAAATGGCATCCATGATAGAACTCAAGCACACAGTAGCCACAGTCATCCTTCTTTGTCCTTCCACTCAAATGTAATGGAGTCTGCAGGTTAGCAAAAGGCTATTTAGCAAAACGTCAGTAATAAAAAGATACCAAATGGTTTATATATATTTATACATATGTATAAAATATCAATAAAATGCACAAAACAAACCATTAGTCACATACTTACGTGATCTCAATTAGAATGAAAATTCATTTCAAATGAACTGAATGTTCTGGTCTGCACAACCCTTAAAATGAGCTTTGGTTTTCTGCGTTTCTTTCTGTTCTTCTTTTCTGCTTCCAATCTTTTTACAGGTAATGGAAAAACAAAAAAAAAATCATAAGTTCACTACAGCTTGACCCTGATATTTGGTACAAGCTAAGTCAGGAAGCACTCTCTGTCAACCATTTTGCAGTTTTGCTCATACTCTCTAGTAGTGGGTTCCGTTATTGTGTCTTCTCTACAATGTGTGTGGACCCCACAGCTATTAAAACCAAAAAAAGGAAGCAATTTCCAGTTGCAGCTCCACCTTTCTCTGGTCCATGCTGACAAGTACACAAAAGGTGATGTTGCTGACTGGATACTGTAAAGCAATGTTTCTTGTCCTCATTTTCCCAAGATTTAGTCTTGTTCTGATGTTTTTCTGTGAGCTGAACCATTTTCATTATGTTTTTCTTGAACACCACAAAACGGATCGATAATGCCCTAGCAAATAGAACAAGTGGCTTTTAGATGCCAAAATGACATTAGTTCCCAGTTACCAAAGATTGACTCCTGTCTTGTTCCTTTCAAGGCCACAGCTAAGAAAGGCAGAGGTGACCATGTTGTATTTTTTTTCTTATCTTTGTTTTTTTTTCTGAGGATGCAGACCCCTCGGAACAGCAGAGCACCATAATGCACAGCATCATGTGGTTATTGTCCCTTAACCAGAGGTTCATAGGTTGATTTGTTGGAAGATTAAACAAGCTGATTGGTGTTGTTGACATAGGTCATGTAGGCAGTCTGGTTGGTAAGAAGTTTGGCAGAAAGTGAGCAACAAAACTTAGTGGTGGTGGATGAGGCATTTGGAATTTTTTTTTTTTGGTAACTTCTCCCTCCCCCTTCTTTTACCTTTCATTGTACCAAGTGCCTCTAAAAGGATGGGCGTGGTGGTGGGCGGTCAGGAGGTGGAGCTCTGCATGGAGGCGGTGCCTCAGGAGGTGGGGGGAGAGACCCATTGTGGACCACTGATGGTGGAGGACAAAGTGGAGCAGGAGGCAAATTCTGAATGGTTGGAGGAAGGGCTTGTACATAAGGAGGAGGGGTGGATGAAAGAGACAGAGCGTTGGAAAGCGGAGGTGGTGTGGGAGGCAGCGGTGGCAGCGAAGGCGTGAAAGAAGCTGAGCAGGAGGCTGAGGGGCTGCAAGGTGGTGGAGGCAGCATGCCTTGTGGGGGAGGGGGGCTGCAGCTTCCTGTGGAGTTGTAGATGGGGGCAGGATGATGGTTATACAGCGGATATCGTGGCAGTGGGCTGGATTTCATTCGGGTAAAGTTGATGCATCGGCCCTGTGGGGACAGAAAGAAACGTGCTGAATGAGTTTCCAGCTACCGGCAATAATTCAATGCTGTTACTGAGGACAAAGACTGTGGAACATGTGGTCAAGTTTCTGTTGTGTACCCTGGTACAGCTGTGGTCACCATTATTAGCACCCGTACATTTTAGGAATATCATGCACAACATTTCCTAAAAAAGTGGCCAGTGACACTGCTTTGGTCTGTACACGTTCAATTGTTTGATACAGGGCAGCACAGGATAAAATAACAATTAAAAAAGGACATGGGTAAAAGTAAAATAAAAACTGAAAAGCTGTTTTGATGATTATTTACACCCTTTTGAAAAATTCAAATCTATTGGATTAGAAAAACTAAATTCCACTGCAGTGAAATTAAAACTCACCTGTGATAAGTTGCCAAAAACCACAGAACATGAATTAACCTACGATTAACAAAAGTTTGGTGGTTTTAATGTTTAATAAATTCCACTTTCATTTCCTGTTCCTCTGTGACAAAGAGAGCTGTCTGAGACCATCAGAAAAACTATTACCACAAACATAAAAATTCAATCGTGTACAAGGCCACCTCCAGAGACCTTGGCTTTCCTGTTTCCACAGTTTGCAGCGTTATTACAAAGTTTGCTGCTCATGGAGCTGTTTAGAACCTCCCAGGATATGGCGGGAAGAGGAAAACTGATCATAATAGTTTTAATGGTTAGGGTGAGCTGTTGAAAAAATATCTTGTACAAAGTCCAGAAAACCTAAAGCTGTAAAGAGAGATCTGGAGTGATGGTTTCAATCAGTACCACTTGCCACACACTAAAGCAAGAATGGTTTGATTGTTGAAGGCCAAAGAGGACCCCAGTCTTGAAAGACAAAGATAAATAGGTATGCCTGAACTTCGCCCAAACCTACATAGAGAAATCAACATCATCCATCCTTCTGTGGACTGATGAAACCAAAATAGACCAGCAATTTGTTTATTGGTCATAAAATGATGCTTATAAGGTAAAGAACACCCAACCTACAGTTAAATATGGTCGAGGTTCCATAATGTTGTTTGGCTGAAGATCAAAGGTTAACAAAGGTATTTTCGAGTGAAATGAGTGTCAGTGAAGTAGGTATGGGTCAAAGATCAGCAGCGAGTCCTGATCTCAATCTCACTGAAAACCTTTACATTGAAATCTGGAATGCACTGAAATCTGCTATTGGTAAAAGGAAATTTGCTAAATGTTCAAGAACTGGAACAAACTCAGTTGAAGAGTGGGAGAAACGACCAGCAGAAAGGTGTAAGAAGCTAATAGATGCCACAAGAAATGTTTTTAGGTTGTCATCACTGCCAAGGCTAAGGGAAGGTGACTTTAGTAGTGTCCAATTCATATTTTCTTTTTCTTCTGAGAAAAAAAAATGACATGTAGGTTGAGCTGCCATCTTTGTTATTATATAACTTTAGAATTCCTGTTATCATATTCTGATAAATTTGTAAATTATTAATTATTAGACCTCTTGAGGAGGTCTCTCTGGAGAAAAGAGTTGAAGCCTACTGGCACCAAGGTCCTTTGCTTTGCGCTGTGATTTTATGTAAAAGGTTAAGATGAAGTAGCGTAGCTTTACGATAAGCAAACAACAATTGCAAACTCTTCAAAACAAGACAATATATATACACAGTATCTGCAAGGCAAAAGATTGGCCTGGTAACCTCCTGAACTGGGTTAGACACACTAGAACATCTCCACATGGCCTCAAAGCAGGCTGTGCGTTTACTTTACGGGGTACTCATGTGAAGTGGACAGGTGAAAATACATCCAGATCCATGAGCTCTCCTGCTGCTCTGCGGAAATGCTCATGCAGATCGTTGCACCAGATGTTCCTATGAAAACAAGGGAAGCCTGTGCTGTCATCCAAATTTTTCTTTGCCATGACTTTGGCTGGACTTGCTGGGGACCGCTGTCTCCTTTGATCCATCTCTTCAGGACTTCCATCATTTCCAGAACGTGTCCTGCATTTCGCATTACAAATTCCCGCTTGCTCATTACTTTATATATGTTTTCTGAGACCTTACAGAGCCTAAGAGTTTAGACTTAGTTTTACAAATAAAAACTACACATGAATATGAATACATTCTATTGCTTATATTTTTTTTGTGTGTGTTTTAATAAATGCAAATCTTGTCAAAGATTAGCAACTTTTTTCACGTGCATATTTCTGTCTATTGTGTTTTTTTGGGTTGTGTTACAGTCAAAAATGTCTATAACTAGAGCTGAGGAAAAGGGAGGTTGTGTGGGAATCTAATACTGATCTTGTGGACATTTCAGCCATTTTGGTGAACTGAGCAATGGTGTAACTACATACGCTGTATGTTGACATTTAGTTACCCCAAAATATCTTGCAATGCACAGCCTTACCCATTGATATTGTTTAATATACAACACTACAGGTGAATTGTGCTCCTCAAAAGTACAACAGCATGGCCCATTCTGGCACTTATCATGACCTTCAACCTGCTGGTCCTGTATTTATTTCCACTAGCATTACAAGACTTGACCAATTCATGATTTTATGGAAATGCCAGCAGTGCCTAAAATCCCCTTTGCCATACATTCTTCAACCAATACTGCGGACCTGTAAAGGCTAAGAGGATGGAAAAGTCAGGTGAGAGAACAATACGTTTTCAAACCCTGTGGATGATTTTGGCTTTTGAGCATTGCATTTAATAGTAATCTGAAGGAGGGAAAGCTGCGATGCTGCAGTGAATGTACCTGCACTTAGCTAAGATCCATCACGCAAGGGTTTGAGCAGCTGCCACGTACTGAGGACAAAGATGCAGCCTGAAAGGTACGGCAGCCAGAGGGCATTGAAGGTCTTCCTCGATAGAGAGGAAGCCGTAAAACCAATCCGAAGCTTTGGCGTGGAGACATAATTGTAGCCAGAAGAAGTTTGTTTACCGAAAATGCTTGTGAAAATTAAAGTGCTCTCGTGTTCTTCCTTAATGGACAACTTTACGAGAAGAAGTCCCGATTTGTTTAAACTTCTAAATATTTCAGCAAAGTCGAAAACAGCATGAGAGCGCCTTGAGGCCGAGAAGGATCGGAATCGCATTAACTGGCTAAAGGGCCAGTTGTTGTGCTACCTCTAAGGCATTTAGAAAACATCGGCAGGGAAACATTTATTTTCCCTTTAGCAGAGTAAGTCCATTTCGTAATGGACAAATAATTTTCAGTTAATGTTGAATGTAAATCGGTGCTGCTCTCTGCGTAGAAAAGCTGCCCAAGATATTCTAAGCAAACGTTTCATGGGCCCTTTTTCATTTGGATGATCTCATTCAAAGGAATCGCGCCACCATTCCGACTCCCAAATGTGAACAGCAACCGCAACCGTAATGCTCCACAGCTCACATGTCTTCTTATCATTTCACCGCACGTTACATTTTTTTGGCTTCCTCATTTTTTTGCTCCTGTTGTCCTGTTCTCTTGTTGCGCCTGTTTTTTTAGTCTGCAATGAGCTTGTCCTGCTTTGGCCACCCCTCAGCATTGTTTAAAGCCCCTATTAGACCGGAAAAGCGGATGGTTCCACCTAAAGATACAGAAGTGTGTTCAGGACATCAGTAAGTCCAACAGTTCTGCCACTAGGCCTTCGCAATTTCACACGGCCCTCTTTGCTGCCTTCTGGTATTATAGTTGCCGGTCTATTAAGAAGTCAAACATGGCATTGTAATATATGCTATATTAATCTTTAGCAATGTTTCATTTTAAGGAAAGCTCAAAATAAGGATGTTTCAGGAAGCAGACCGCCTCCCACAGGATTTCTGCGAACTCTCTCAAACACATTTTCTCAACAGCAGCTGTCAGATACTTTGCTGCTTGTCCAGCGTCTCTCCAATTCTGGCAGCTCACAAGGGGTGGAGGGGGGATAACTGAGCGCTTTTTATTATTCCGGTAGACTCAAGTTCATTCTTCGAATCAGGCCTGACATGAACACTCCTGTTAGTCTGGATCCTAGCTCACCACAGGCCTTCCCAGCAACCCCTGCTCCTGTGTGCAGTTTATTGAAAGCAGCTGTTTCCTGTTAGGCCACATTGTCTTTTGCAACACAACTTGGCTTAAAAAACCTCTCTCCAACCCCCCCCCCCATTGCAAAGCTACGTTAAAGGTGTGTAGCAACCTTTTTGGGTGTAAAGGAGCTGAGTTCTCAGAACAGGAGAGGTTCGTATAAATGCTCATCTGACCTGAATGTTGCGTCTTTCCTTTCCGCACTAATTCTGAGTTTCGGTTTTCATGCTGTGCCTTGACCCTACATCTATATTTTAAAAAGTCGTGTTATCCCAGAATGAAATCGAGTCGCTCTTATTATTCTAGCGGAAATCACATTTTCTGAGTGTTATTCTAATTTAAATCTAACATAAATCAGTGGTCTTCAGCCGTAATCCTGGCTTATTCCAGCGTAGGCCAGTTTTTCTTAGAGCTGCTTTTTATTTTGTCACAAATGACTGAGTTGTTCATTGAATTAAGTGGGTTTTTAACTACATTAAACCTATTTCCAGAGGACTATAAATATGCACATTTTTCTAAAACATTAACTCTAATAGACACCAACACAAGCAGACTTTTGCTTATGTCAGATATGATCATGGGGCCAGGTGTTTAGCCCCAGAATGCTGAGAAGGCAGGAAGGCGTGAGGGGTTACCTTGTCTCCAGGCTGTGGCCTCATCACTGACACTCGCTGGTACCCCTTCCTCACAAGGACCCACAAGGCATCCAGTTTGCCCTGCACAGGAAGCAGCAACAGCATGAGGGATGAAGAAGAGGAGGCTCCTCTGGATAAGGAGGACATCTCTATCATCCTTCTAGCCTTTCATTGGGAGCCTGAGTTTCAGCACCACGTTTTTCTCAGTTCAGAATACGGACAGAAGGTCAAATGATGACCTATGTTTGTTATAAGCATTATCAGAATTCCCAAATTCGGGTATTGCATCCCAGATTGTGTGCATTGCTCGAGGACTTCAGAATACTTCTGTCTGAAGAGGCTGTTTAAGAATTCTATGTGGTGTTGGACTGATTCGACTGCTTATTTTATATTCATCTAAACATTATTCTGGCCTGAAAGAAAAACTTGAGGAACAGCTGAAGGATATCGAAGGTTTTGCAAAGATATTAATTTGTTGCACTCGACTTTGTGGATGGCAGTTCCGAAGATTTCCAGAAACGGCAGCTTTTTCGCCGATACGTTCTGGCCAGCGAGCCTTGCCAGCACATTGAAGGATATTGCTGTGAACGGCAACTGCGAGGACACGGAGGAGAAACGGCAGAATTAGTTTTGTTCTCCAGTGGCCCGGCCTCATTTCGCATAGCTGCAATTTGCTGGGGGTGTGCACTCTTTTGTAGGAATCTGTCCTAGTTTATCCACCCCCTCCTTCAAAGTTCCCTTTATAAATTTGTTTGCTCCCTTAGATTTCTGGATGGCTCCAGTCTGGGGGTTAAATGAGTGGGTGGGTGGGGGGGGGTATGTAGGCATATGGGAGGGGAGGGTAGACTGGTGTGGAGGAGGAGTGGATATTGGGGTGAAGGAAAAAAGATGAAAAAGAATCTGTTTTTCTTCTTAAAACCACCAGCTAGCTCTGCTGCTCCAGTTTCTCCAAGGTCATTTCAGTTCATATCTGGTTTCTATTAACAATCCCCAGCTGACTGTGGACTTATGAAGCAGTGCATTAACTCACTCCTGGCTTCCAAATATTACTGGGGCTGCGTTTGTCAGCAGCGTGCTTGAAGCCTTACAGCAAGTGACCAGGGACTGAAAGGAGAGGGTTGGGCGACCAGTCGGATCCCCAAGGGTGCCTGCATGTCTCCTTGACCTCACACCACATCCTGAAGCAGTAAGCCTGTCTCTATCTGCAGATGCATTCAGCTATTTGTTGGTTATGCAGGCACCAGTTTCCTAAATGCAATGTCCGCTTTTGTTACTTTTAAAATGTTGTCACTGCACAAAATCGCTGCAAGCTTCTCATTTTAATCCAGAATGTGATGTCATCTGAAAAGCCTGAACCATTCTCACTGGCACGAATCCTATAGGTTTTAGAATGCAGTTTAGGAAATATTTTTACCAGATAACACGGAATTCTGTGAGTCTGTTGCTCTCGCTTTAATTATTTCAAAATTTCAGTAAGAGGCGAGGTTTGTCACAAAGCAGCACCTTTTGCAACCCGGGATTACCAGGTGTTGGCACTGATGCTATGTTGTTCTGAGCTGTTACAGGGCAGGATCTTGGGGAAGGGGGGTGTGGAGAGGGGGTGGGTAAACAACCTACCTTTATTGGCGAGTACCACTTCGGAGGCTGATGTGGTTTGCGCATGCCGTTGTTTAGGGTACGGATGGGTGGCATCTCAAACTCCTGATCAGGCATCTTCACTCTGGCATTCTTGGCCTTTTCCAGCTTGGCACCTTCCTCAGTGGAGCCTTTCTCACCCCAGCGCACCTGGAGAGGGGACAGACATGGTCATTATTACCCCTATTACTCCTAAATGACCAGATTCATAAAGTATTGTAAGGAGTACCAAGGTGGAGTATTGCACCTGTGAACCCTGGATGCTTTCACATAGCTCATATTAGCATGCAAGAGGTCTTACACCACTGGCTGATGTGGTCAAAAGTGTGATACGCAGTAAAAATGCACAGAGGGTGCTGGAACATACGTGGGCAGCTTGCCCAGAGTGGTGCAGTTTTGGATCGAGTTTAGGCCTTAATTCAGGTAGTTCTGTAGTACAGTTGTTGATGTCCTACATCCATTGCACGTGCATGGATTGCGTTGTGATTTTCTCTCAAGATCAAGTAGCTGCTATGGCCATCATAGTGGTTTCCCACAGCTTACTTCCATCCTCTTAATGCCACCCACACCACGGCCACCGTAATAAGACGCATCCACTGTGGGCCACTTCTTCTTGGGGATGTCATCCTCCTCATCCTCCTGGAAAGGGAGAAAGAGGGAGAGATTAAGAGTGAGGGACCAAAGGAGTGAGAGAACCTTTTTGGATGAGGTGCCCCATCAAGAATTGGGCAGATGCTCAGAAACCCCCTTATTTATCTTTATACTAAGAAAACACACACATTTCTACCTCTCCCCTCCATCCCTAGAAATAGCAACACTGTGAAAGTGCATGTAGAAATGTAAAAAAAAAAAAAAAAATCATTTACAAATAGTAAATAAATATTTTACTAAAAAATGAGCAAATGAAAGGAAGCCATGCTGGATGCTACATGGTACCCCCTTGGAAACCTCAAGGAATTTGCACACTTCTGGCTGGAGACCACCAAGTTACAGCAAGTGTTTAGCTGCAGTCATAGCAGCTGGAGGTGACACTCACTGTAATGAGGCAGATACTGTTTTACGTAAGGTATGACATGATGCATTAAATATTATATTAAATAAATGTAGTTTTTTGTGCTGTTTGTTTACTTGGGCAGGCATTTAAGTAATGTATATTTGGTTGAAGGTCTGGTGACCTTCAGTGTGACATGCAGAAGTAGATAAAAGTTAACTTTTCATAGCACTATATGTTGAGATATACCCTACATGTCTTGCTGGTGCTGGGTTGGGCTGTGTTCAGCTGTGGGGTGACTCACTGTGGTCAATGTATCATTTCTTTTTTCCCCTAGAGGTTTACGGGCATCCCGTTTCAGTGCATGTTCTTTCATCCTGAACTCAGTTGAGTAGCACAAACTCCTATATTACTTGATTTTTCCATTTTGCAGTAGAGTTTTGGAGCCTCATAAACTTAACCACTCCCACACCTAAACGCCATTTCTCTGCTTCTTGACCACTGTGAGATCCTAGAATATCACAGTGTAGTTCAAGGCCTGTGTTCAGGTTTCAACTATGCAGACTGCCCTCTTTTTTTTTTTTGCTTGAAACCAGTCCAGGCAACTATGGCACATTAAGATGGCGGGTGGAACCCAGTGGCCCTCAGCTTCGGAAAAGTTATTAATCTCAAGGGCCTTCTTACATTTGGGTTTGTATTTTCTCAACAACCTTAGCTGGGTGTTAATTTCGAGCCTTCAACAAAGAGTTTATAGTCCCTCATTAGTAACGCCACACTCCAAACTATGTGACTGTTTGACATAGAAAACCTGTTGCATGGACAAGTTTATCCTTACATTCAACCAGTTATTCATCATTCTCTGGTGTTTCTTGAATTATTTTGTCTGGTGGATTATTGTCTGGCAAGTTGTAAACTTTCAACAGAGTGTTGTTTTCACTGCAGTTGTTCAAACACAGTTGCACAAATTGGTTTAACTGAAACCTTTCTCAGTATGCAAGAAAATACTTTCCTTTTCCTCCAGCAGTATTTTACTGTAAGAATGTACACTGATTTATCATTTTATTAGATAGATACCCCACCTTCAGACAAACTCATCTCAGAATGCAAAACTGATCTAACGTTGTCTCGAGTGGTCAGCAACAGCCAAAAACCATGTTGATTTCCAATGCTGTCAGCAAAGAAAACAAAGAGAGGAGTGAAGATGGAGGGAGTCTCCAGGGAACACAGGAGCAACAAAACTAGGTTGCTAAAGGGTGGAAAAAAGTGGCTGGATCAGATATTTCCAGGTAGCTGGATGGATCAGAATTTGGGTCAAGCAACATGAGTCCATGGAGCCATCCTGTTTGGTGTCAACAGTACAAACTGGTGGTGGCAGCGCAATATGTGGGGAATGTTTTCAAAGCACACATTATGTCCCTTGACAGGCACTGAACAATGTTTGAATGACTCCTAATTCAAAGCTCAATGCTGTATCTGATTGTTGCTAAGCAAGTTTAACCCTTCATGGCTGTAATTTGTCCATACTCAGGTGGGCACTTCCAGCATGATAATGCACCTTGCCGTACACCATGTATCATCATTTTAAAAAGTGAAATATTTTGTCTGGGCTTCACTGATGATATTCAGGTCAAAACAGTAATAAAAGTGCAAAACAGGAGACAATAAGTCTACTATACAGCAAGCTGTATGAATAACATTAATGGTAAACCACCCCTAAAATCTATGGGCAAAGTGGAGCCGAAAATCTGACTACGGGTGTCATAGCACAGGGTGTTGTTAGATCAGTTGTCTCTATGGAAGAGAAGAGTTAATTATGAAAAAGAGCAAATGGTAACAGGTAGTAGGCCTGGAAGGGGAAGACAGGTCTTGGATAAGGATGGAAGCCTCAAGCCAGATGACCAGAAGCCTGAGAAAGTAAAAATAAAGCAGAGATCTGTGAAATCCCACCACAGTGGTTTCAGGAACATGACAGCGAGTTGTCATTGCTTCAGTGACCTGCACAGTCCAGAGAGATTTTGACCCTATGGACCATCTTTGGGTTGAGGTGGAAGGGGCTATTTACAGCAACAGTGTGCAGTTGTCATAGAATCCACGTCTAGATGAATCCATGTTGTTCTGAAGGCCATAGGAGGTACAGCACATCACTGGATAGGCGCACCTAATAAAATTTCAGCTCAGCTCAGTATAAGCAATTTTGTGTTAAATGTGTTTCTACTGCTTTGGTCATCTGGTGTCTGAGCAATTGTCATCACTTCACAAAATACTGTCTAGGAAAAAATATTCATACCCTATGAAACTGCATCAATGTTGTCTTTCTGCTTGAAATGAGAAAAAGTAATGAACTCAAGAAAAGTGTAAATAAATGGTTAAAAGGGCACCTAGAGTCAAAATGTGTGCTATGCAGGGGGAAGAGAACTATCCTGCACGATACCATCTGGTCATCTGTGAGAAGATCCGTTTTTCAGCACAGGTGACCCTGTAAACTGAATATGAAGATGCTGAGGGCAAAGGAGATTTTGTCGAGGTGGGGATGAGATATGAAGGTCAGTCTCTAAATTTGCCATTTTCTTCTGCTGAAGGAACTGTTGACTGTAAAACACTTTATCATCATAGCAGACATTCCTCTGAGTTATGGCATTTCCTGTTTTTGGGATTGGGCTACAGCAGAAGAATAAAAACAACAGCAAGGAAGTAAGAAGAACTTTTCTTTGTGGGTCACACCTTAAGAATAGAATAGAATAGAATAAACCTTTATTATCCCACGAATGGGAAATTTCGGTGTTACATTCGTGGGATAATAAAGGTTTATTCTATTCTATTAATATTGCTTGCATTTTTTTACGGATTGACTGAATGCCAGGTGAATGGATAGACACTTTTTTTTGTACTCAATAAACTTTCAGAGATTTTGGTAATAAATTGTAATGTGCGTGGATTATACTTTGTATTGTATTTGCAACATATTGTACAAATATGCAGACGATACCAAGCCAAACATTATGACTCTGCATAAGCTGTAAAGATTTCATTCATGAAAAAATAGTTTTATTATTTGAATCATGCTTTTGATAACATTTACTTTTGCTATGTATTGCTACACAATATGCAGCTGAAACCATTATGCCTTTAAATATTTTCTGGAGAATCATTTCAGTATGGAATTACACTCTTTTTTCCACAAAGAACACGCATAGTAAATCATCTTTATGACGAATTTTATCACTTTAAACAGCTTTCTTGTCATCGCTGTACAAAATATATCCAAAGGATCCAAGAATTTGGCTTCTTAGAAGTAGATTTTTGAATCCCAAATCACAGATTGTGAAACGAATGGGCACAACTGCACATATTTGTCCAAACAAGGTTTGAAAAATTTGCTTTTAAACTCCTGATTCAAAAACAGATTGAAAGTTATTATTGCCCAAGCTTGGTGTTGATGGCTGCCCACCAGGCATGCATATATATATATATATATGTGTGTGTGTGTGTGAACTTTTCACCATAAATACAGAGAACATTACACAATGCTTTAGTTAGAGTTTCTGTGCTTTTACGTCTGGGCTGAATCTAGGGCAGTCCAGCTCATGTTTGCAAAACGACAACATCTGGAAATCCTGTGTGTTTTAACCATCGGCAGCAAAAATGAGGGCCTCTTACCGAGCTGTCTTCCACAACAGGAGGAGGGGGCTCGTGGATAATCTGTTAGGATGAAACTAGCATGAGCAAGAAGCACATACACACACTACAACATTCTCTGCCTCCCCCATGGACCCCAACCTACATGTTTTTTTAGTTTTTTTGCTATCTTGTCACATGGCTTGAGTAATGCATCAGATGAATGCCAGACGAAATGGGTTGCGCACAAGCACATGACTGAGGAATTGTTTTCATCCCGTTCGCCTGTTATTTACAAGGATGCTAAAGTGCACTTAAATCTGCCATCCATCTGGCTGTTTTACTAAGCTGGAGGACCTTCGCTGTCCAGTACGGAGGCGGCTCAGCATCCAGTACCGGACTGTGCCACACAAGTAGTGAAGGGTCACATGGTGTTTCTTTCTGTGTATTTTTCTTTCTGTTGGCCTGCACAGAAAAATGGAAGATGGGCTGATCCAGGAAAACAGGGTGGTTTAACACAGCCACTTTTCTCTTATACTTTCAGCCTGACAGCTGTGAAGTGAAAATGACAACTGAGATACAGCTTATGGCATAAAATGATGAATCCACAGCTTTAATAGCTTCAATTGAGAACAAAGATGTCAGGGATGGCCAGAAAAAGTCCCTCTACATCTTCAAATTGTAGAAGTTTACTGTCGCACAATAACCTATATCCTTACCTTAATACTCTAGTTATGCAATTTATAACAGACTATAAAACTTGCAAATGGGAATTTGCAACTTTTAAGAAAATTTGAGTATGCGTGTCTTTTAACCAAGTCATGTTAGGAAATAAAACTTAGTTTTCCAAGTCCCTTTTCCAGAGGCTGGAGTGCAAGCCCATCCCCATAGTTACCACAGATCGTTCTCTCAAACAATCCTGGGGAAAAGGGCTGCTGTTGGAAATCGATATAAAAGAATACAGAAAGAATTGCCATACCCTATCTTGCCTAGAACCCCATGCCCTTCTAGCACATTCTGTAGACCCAGTGATTCTGAAATGGGACAGGAAGGTAGTGACGACCTGGGAAAGAAGTCACTTGAGGTTAAAGAGTTAAAAAATTTCCTTTGTGTAAATGGCTTTCTCGTGTAAATTTCCTTAACAGACACCTGGAAAGCCGTTTCCTTTCTCCGTTAGTGTCCAAGATGAACATCTCCATTTCCTAATAGTGATACTTGGTACCATATTTGGTGCTCCTCTCTAGAGATCGTATTCCTCCCGTTGCCTCCCTTGGCTCTCGCCTGTCTCAATACAAGCATTCCAGCCTCCACTGAGTTATATTTTCATGCTATGTTCATGCTCCCATCACCAGATCTCCTCCACTATTCAACACCAGCTTCAACCTCACTACTTTTCAGTCGGACCGCCGTCTTTCAGTGCTGTAGTCCTCCTGAAATCAACCTTTCAAATTAATCTCCAGTTTGTTTATTTGACTCAGCTGCTGGTTGTTTTTGTACTCTCATTTTTCACTTTGTTAGATAAAAAAGGCTAAATTTATCTTTACATTCATGTGTTGGTAAAAAAAAATATTTAAAAAATGTTTCAGTTTTATTTCTCAGCCATGCAGAGCTTCTACTGCATCCGAGATTTCTGTGTGAATGTTTCAAGATGTAACACAAGGTAGATTTCACCTGAATTACCTTCTATAAAAGAATGGATTCAGTGATGTATAAATGATTTGAAAGGAAGCAGAATAAGCTCTCCGTAGTCTGGAGACAACGTGGCTGTGAATTGGAAAGCTTGCCCAGAGCTTTTTGTGCTCCAAGTTGGAGATGATGCAAATTCTCATCATGCCAGACTCACCACTGTGCAACAGAGAGGCCAGAACCACCAGAGCAGAGCCAGGATGAGCAGAAGCATCAGGATGAGCAAAGCAATGGCCAGAATGGTTCCATCAGACTGTGGGCAAAAGGCAAGCAGTTTGACAGGATGAGAGAGGAAAACCAGGTATCTTTTGCGTTACCATAGCAACCAATTCCATATTCTTATGTATAAATGAAAAAGTCAATTATTTGCTGGATGAGGAAAAGACACTGAGGCTAATTCATAAGTTGAATGGATTCTGGGCATTCAGCAAACAGGCCAAGAAATAGGCAGTGTTGTATTGGGTGAACTTGTGGATTCTGATGAGATGGCACTAGTACTGATGTGAAGTAAAGGTAAATGAACATCAGATGCAGGGAGCTCAGCGAACAGGTTTTACGTAACTGATTCTACAGTTTGTCACCCTGCCCGCATCAAACGTCACTGCCGAGGCTGCTGATATGTGGCAGGTTGTTGTGTTTGTGTAGGGAACTGGACAAAGTGCTGCACAATACAAGGGATTGTGGGACATGGTCATGCTGTGTCGCACACTGAAGTTTTTACTCACACAGCCAACGGTGGTAATGGTGACCGAACTGGAGATGAAACTCAAACCATCGTTCATGCTGACGTACAGAGAGGCTGACCTAGGACATGACAGGCACATAAATGTACATTTGGACACATGGGGGAGGGAGGTTCCAGAGACAAGTTTGGTGAAGAGACTGAGAAGAGAGAACATAAAGCCTGTCCTTGATGTTCTACAACCTGATGTGAAACTGGACATATACGGATATGTTCCGTATGTCAGTCACTTACGTTCCCACTTCCTTGAGAGCTGGTGCAAGGCAAAGTAGGTAGGTGTCCATCACAACTAGAGGTTTTCTCACTGGGGAGGGGACAAGAAGAATCAGCTGTGACTCCATCCATCAGCTTCCCTTCTTGTTTTGCCCACTGCACACACTTACAAGGGTCTCATACCCTGTCCATCTGCCAAACATGGTAAGGAGGAAAGTAATACCTCCATTATCCACTTAAACGCAATCCTTAGAAGTGGAGCGCTTAAGGAAACAACTTTGTAAGAACTCATCAATACACCATATTGCGCTATAGCTTGGAAACTGTGCATGGGAAACAAAATAGATTAGATACACCTTTAACAATAAGCAGAAAACAGACTATTTTATAGATAACTAATATAGAATTCCAAAAATTTGCTTCAATTCTTTTTAAATATGAAAAGTTACTGTGGGAAATTATTCCAAGAGCTAAAATATAGAACAATGCTCCAGGAGGGAGCAACTATGAAGGTATTACAGTGTTGAAAATGAAATGCTTTGACATCCTCAAACATACATGGTATAGGGCGTTGCGCATGAGGGCAGGCACAGGGGTTAAAATGGCTCTCGGAAGCAGAGATACTGAACCTCTGCTGGCGTAAAGGAAATCGACAGGAGCCTGAACTGTTGTCTGATGCAGGCCTGCTAATAAAATGTCTGAAAACTACCAAAAAGGAAAACATGCTGTACATTTCCATAATATTGCCATAGTTTCAGTATGAAGGGTCAGAAATTACTGTTGACGTGGTGCAAAGTTGTGCAAAGCACCAGTATTGAAAGAATAAAAGCGAAAGAGACAAAATGCCTTTATTATTCCTGAAAATCTGGGTTCTCCCCTTTTCCCTTCCCCTCTTTGGAAAAACACAGCAGCAGAAGGTCTTCACCTATGACTGCCTGTTTATTCTGGCTCCGGCAGGACATAGTCCAGCTCTGAGGATACAGGAACCAAGAATCTGCGACTGCTATTTGGTAAGTAAAGAGCCACGTTTGATGGGGGGAAGGGAAAAGGGGGTTAGCAGTACACTGGGACATAAACACAGCAGTTTGCCAACTGGTACTTGCGGCCAAGAAGTCCTCTCAGTGAGAGAGCTCAGTGGTTTGACTGCATATGGCCCCAGACTGTGAAAGGTGTGAGGGTGATGGGTGATGGGTGCTGCCTGGGGCACCCCTGCAATGCAACACAAAAGTTGAGGTGGAGCTCAGAAGGACGGCACCAAGCGCAGCAGCATCGCCAAACGCCCTTCCTCTCTCACGACAGCGTTCTGCTTGTATCCGTGACGAAGGTGATGGGTGTTTGGCAGAGTAAATACGACACTCGTACCTTTGAACTTGCGTCGTTCATTTCAATAACCATTTCTCCAATTCTGACTAGAACATCTCAAAAATTTTGAGAATGTGAGACAAGTCATACCCATTCATTTAGAATTTTAATCGACCAAATCCGGCACTTAGGATGCTCATTGCTTTGGGACCCATAGCTTTAGACTGCCTTTCAGCTCCGAATCACGGTGCAGTTTTCCTAAATGCTATATTTTTTTGCCCCGAAATCGCCGTAATTGCCTCCTTCGTGCGACTATGTTGATCACCAGGAATGCATGTTTGTGTGTGGCACTGCCCTGCCGCCGGCGTGCATCCGGTGGCCCGTGTATTTGAAAGCCACGACGCTTCCCGTCCTGCAATGGTTTCCGTGATTCTTGCTTTCCTGACTCGGGTTTGTTTACCAGTTGCATACAAACAATTAGCATTTCGTGCTGTGTGCATGACTTTTTGCGGTGATGTTTATTCTTGACATTCTCAAGGCCACAGCATACATTTTAAATACATGTACAGTATATATTCTGCAGTTGCTGCAATGAAATTATAATTCATTTATCTTTGGCCTGAACTTCCACCTCTCCCAGAACATTTTTGCAAGCTGAATATGAGGCAAAACAGTATGCTGGACAAAGTCTTTGTCTTTTATAAAATCTGGTTGGGATATTCTTGCAGCATCAGCCTGGTTGTTGCATGTAGCTTGGGTCCAGCAATGGAAAGGAAGGTTCCATGTGGAAAATCGGTCTAATGGCTGCATCTTCGTTTGGCTGCCAAAGGTGAATCCCACCTGCAGAGCTAAATACCGCATCCAAGACCCTCTGGACCCAAATTCTGGCCTTGTTTTGTGCTTTGCCATTGGAGCCTTTACCCTTTTGGTAGCAATTACAGCCGCTGCATCCACAGCTGTGTTGTGCCATGCATTGGAGGAGGTGGGCCTCAAAGACGCTATGGGGCTTGTAAAGACTCAAAAAACATGGCAATGCTTCAAGAAGGTCATCCTGCCTCACTGTCCTCTGTGTATGGTGCTACTTCTCTTTACTACTGCTTCTACTGTAATGCACCCATGCCTAAGAAGTATAGGAAGATGGTTGAACCTTAAAATCCACACAGGAGTTCTGAATGCCTGGAACCATTAAAACAATAAATAAATGCAAGTTCTGTTGAAGCTCACAGGCTTCTAGTTTGTTGAAATGGTTGGACTTTGGCAGTACCAGCATGCCATCATCTAACAGTTTGGCTTCTTCTGTTTCTTACTGGGGATTTTATTTGAACTCCTTTAAAAGGTTACTTTCTTGGATTGCCAAGGAAATGTTTGTATGAGAGGAGAATACGTGCATACTCACTGATTGTTACTGTGTCATTGATACGGAAGCTGCACAGCACTTTATCCACGTTGCGTGTATGCAGGAAGCCGTTGCCTCTGACAACCACCTCAAAAGGCTCTGGAGATGGACAAGGGCAAACGTTCTGTGGTTAAAGACCTCATGGTTAGATGATATAAGGTTGCCGGTGGTTGTTCTTCCAGGGAGTCAGCTTTCGAGTCAAAATCCAAGTGATATCTTACATTCCGATTGTCGGATTTTTCCAGAAGACCTCTAACAATGTTCCACGCTGCAAAAATAATATTAAAGCAGCAATCCTTCACAAAAAGGTTTTGACAAAATGAACTTGCGGCTGCGGAGGTTTTAAGATATCCTGACATGTGAGAAGTGGCGACCTTGGCAAAACCCAGACCCCAAAAGCCAAGAACGTGGTGGGTAAACAGTTTATGTCACAGTGAGATGGTGTGAAATACACAGCCACCCTCCATTCCAGACCTCACAGAGCATTTCTTTCTGTGGCTCTACTGTGTGTGGTGTTGGCATTGGCAGGAGACACCGGTGGGCATGCTGTCAGGAAAAACATGTCTAGGTCACCTATTTCACTCACTTTTGACGTTCAAATGGCTTTTACGTGATTCATTTTTTAAATTCTGGGTTTTAATTGCAGTTTCCTGTGTTCTGAGTTGCGTATTACAACCTAGGTCTCAGTGCCCGTAACCCCTAAGCTCTTTCATTCTCAAATATCAAATATATGAAATATAAAAGATAGAATTACGCTGTGATACAAACATTTCTGTCTCTTCTGCACACTGAGAGCAAAGTCACTCATAATATGGACTTTGAGGATATTTTTGAAGATGCTGATGACAAAGAAATTTTCCCAGGGAATACCTGTTGCCCTATTAAATGTCTGAAGGGTCTAAAAATCCACATTGCTCAATACTAAGTGGAATTTCCCTGTAAAAAAAGTATTTTGGTTCCACTGCTTCCACCCTGGAGGTCCCTACCGTGTCTACAAAAGATGCTGAAGTGGCAAGTAGGATTTCAAACTCAGTCCCTTTACCAGCCATGCCGCTGTGGAGCAACTCCTCTTATTTCTGTTGTGTATGGCAACGCGGAAATTATGTTCCTGTTTCCGGTTTGAATCTCGTTCCCTGGTGTGATCAGGATCACGAGGATGAAATGACGCTTGGCGTTCGGCAAATGAGAGCATATTTGCAGCAGCGGTATTGCCTACCTCCTGCACAGATGCTGGAGGGCTCAGCAGCCAGGATTTCAATGCAGGACTTCTTTAGGATCTAATGAAAGCGGAATGAAGGAGACCACAATAGTTAGACTGTGCCCTCCTGTGAGTCCATGCAAACAGAGCAAAGCTTTTGAGGAGAAAGTCTTAAAACATTAAAAAAGAACAATGAGTGATAAACCATTACATTTGTTGCACAGAGTGACAATGCGCTACATTTCTTGCAGAAATTTATTGATTATAAATTCATCCTTCAGTAGTGGAGAAGACCACATATATCTATGTGATGTTCACAAATCTGACCTGCACAATATTGTTTTATTTTGACTTCATACTTTTTGCTTCATCGCTTCATCCTGCCTCCCACAAGTATGCAGTGACAGTGGCATGAAAGAGCTTGCCCTGACAAAAAGCAGAACTTTGACATTTAAAGGGCATTTAAATATAAAATGTGGTTAAAGGGCATTTAAATATAAAATGTGTATACAATATTTAATTTTTAAATGAACGTTAAGTCCACAACCACCGTCCCTTTAAAATTTGCGTAGGCTTTTGTAATTTTTCAAATATTTCTGATGAAAAACACAAAACAAAAAAGTTACCATTAGAGGGATCAGATATAAGAAAAGTGCTGTGTCTACTGTTTCAACAGCAATGTTCCAGAGCTTTTTGTTAGCACCCCAAATCTGGTATGCATTCCCGCCCTCTAGTCATCCCTCTGCATCTTTCTTATTGAGTCTGTTGTGACCATGGCCTAGCACCTCTCAAAATGAATGTAGCTTAAAGGACACAACATCCGATTTACTATGTGCCCAATTTTCTTTGCCTTAGCCGAGAACTTTCAACACCTGGAAACAAAGATGCTTGCATTTCACTTCATTCTTACTTTTCAGCAGATAGCAACATACTGTATACCACTGTATTATTGAACTTTCCGCCAAAGTCAGAATCCGTAAATATGATCTGGTATGCCTACCGCAATCCCATGACATCCCAGCACAGTGAGTTTCCCAAAAGTTTGTTCCTGCTGAGATACCAGGGGCACTGATTCCATGAGCGCTCCTCTTAATCTTTCCTGCTTTTGCTCAATTTCCTTTATTTTTTCCAAATGTTACCCAGCCTGAATTGTTTAACTGCCTCCCTGGCGTACAGTGATGCTCCATCTACACTGCAGCTCACACTTTTCCAGGCTTGAATTCTTTTCTGAGCCAACGTGACATAACAAATCAGTCCTAAAGCCGGTGCTAAAATATAGACAACTTATTGATAAAAAAAAGACATGTGTATGCTAAAAATCCATTGTATTTGTCCTTTATTCTCAAAAACTGCATCTCTGTTTTTTATAACAACAAGCTTCAGTTTATTGTAAGATGACAAGGCCTAACCCAAAAGTTTCTTCTTTATACAACAGCCAGACCAACTCACAGACCACCAATGCTGTTCACACCACCAGTAACTCAGATACTTGAGAGCTCAGCAAAGGTGAAGAAGCTCAAAAGTAGAGTATTTGGCCCATCACTGTTCTTCAAGTCTCCACTATATGATGTTAGGTCATTCTTGGATTACCATTTGTCAGGCCTTTTCCCAGTCAACCCTGGCTTATACTGCTTTAGGGATTACTGAGATGTGGTATTTGGTTAATAAATACATTAATTCACTCATTCATTTACTCATGTCATTCTTTTCCAATAACTGGTTATTCAGGGCTTTGCCACGGTGATGCAAAGTCCATCCCAAAAACCTGGGTGTGAAGGGCATGTAGCCAGGTTTGCTCTGGACAGGATGTTGATTTATTACAGGACTGTCACACATTTATCCATTGAAACACACAACACGAACAGTTTCAAAGTCACCAATTCACCTGAATTATGGACTATAAGAAAGCATGGCACCTGAAGGTAACACACAGGAAAGATCACGCAGTTGCCATAAAAACAAAGCTGGGCTCAAACTCACATTCAGACAAACAAATCAATGTCATAACCTTATTGCACTGAAAGTTTTTGTTAAGGCCGTGCTAAACAGAATTTGCGTTCAGGAATACAGTAAAGATGCTAGATAACTGCTGTATTTCTCTGCTGTATTTTGTCACTTGGAAAACTTTGCTGAACTTGAAAAAGTGATTGATAAATCTAAATAATGTATTTAAAGCTTTTAAACTGTGTAGTACCTTCCCATCATAATCTGCAATTCAGTAATGCAAATTATGAACAAGAATTTTTGTTCTAACAAAGTCATAGAAAAATAAGTGGGTTCATTCAACTTTCCGGCATTATTTATTCTTAGCATACTAAAAATATTAATGCAGGTCTACACTAACACTTCCTTGTAGTCATGTACAGTTTATTCAGTCAACAGCTCATTTTTTGCTAAAGTGTGGACTTCAAACAAAGACCAACATGCATGAGGGGCTCGAGGACCAGAACTGACACAGCTGCATTAATCCTTTGTTCTTGCGTTACTCTGGCTTCTTACCGAATCTATGATACCTTGAAGGGCTTCAAATCCATCATTTACTGGAAAGACGTGATCCTTGCTGTCAGCGATTTTTGCTAGCTGAGAAAGAGAAAGAGGTTATGAGAAAAAACCTGGGTGTCACCTCCATTCCACTTAGCTGTGCATCTACAGTGTGCATTACTACGGTTTTCTCTCTTGTTCTAAGTACACTGTAATACCCAACACAGATTGCACTTTTTTTGGTGCAAAACATCGTTTTGTCCAATTTTTGTTTCTGCATTTCTTGCCATATAGCTTTTGCTGTAAAAACAAACAAATTGAGAGATCAGATTTTCCAAAATACCCTGCAGCATTCTTTGTCTGGTGCCTTTTGAAACAGGAACTTCTGACATTGGAAGTTTTGAGATGAAAGCACGTACTTTAGCTCTTACCTGAGTTTCGTTGAAGTCCTTCACGCCGACGCAGTACACAGAGGCCCCAAGGCTTCGCGAGCGATTGGCCTGACGGGTTTTCGAAGAAGAAAGCAAAAAACAGCTCAAGAATTGGATTCAGCTACACTGCTGTTGACTGAAATTATTAACCTGCATTTCACTCACATGGACAGATTTGCTAGACAATATTGGAACCATCACCTGAATATAACGCCAACTGAAATAATAAAAACAATGCCGGCGTGTATGAGATCCAAGTTCTCTAAGAATAGGAAGTCAAGGGAAAGACCATCAATGCCTTTTACTCCGTATAACTCACTGGCTGCTGCTAGCTGAGAAATTTATGTCGAGAGATTTCTCTTTTGAGGGGATGGTTTCATCCCAAACTCTGACAAAGATATGAAGAACATTTCGTCAGCTGTGACCAGTGGTGGATGGACTTTACAAAGCCTGTCCCAGAGGTCAGAGGGACTTCTAGGTGAACCTTCACTTCACACAGGTCTACCTTCACATGTGGACCAGCTTCTGAATGTGTAGAAAAAGCCTGAGTTTTTTAATCATAGAGAGAAGAAGACCTGACATAGTTGGGGACCCCTAATTTTTGGTGAGAAAGGGGTGGAAGTGTTACAGCTCCACTGTTGTCATTTCCATCCCTTGCACCTTTCACTCACCTCCCTCTCTGCATAGAAAACCAGTTCTTCATGTAGCTCCCCATCTGTAAGAGCGATGATGACGCTTGCAGTGCGGTACCCTGTCCACAGAAATGGAGCCATAACCGTTCAAGCGGGCCGATTTGAAAAGTGACCTTACTACTGCAGAAAATCCTGCTGAAACTACCCAGCCTCATATCCATAATATATTTACATGCATATGAAACACATAGAAAACAAAGAAATTAAAACTGGGATTATTAGCTATGCTGTGGTTAAAGGGAATGCGATCATGTGACCACAAGAGTACTTTTGTTGTACCATAGCCCAAGTTCTTTGTGCATCCACTGCAGTTGCTAAAGTACAGTATCCAGCATTTAAATATAAAATGTGTATACAGTATTTAATTTTTGACACCTCATAAGCAGTATAATAATGCATTGCCAACGAAACTGAAGAATCTTACCTTCTACGTTCCCGTAGTAAATCTGCTCACTAGCCTGAAAGAGACCAACAAGACTTTATGACAGAAGAGGCACCTATTAAACTGCCATCAGAATGGAGGACGTTACCCTACCCTGCAGGCACCTCTCACTTGGCTCCATGCAGCCTTGGTTGTGGGGGCAGAGGTCAGAGGGATGGTGGCTGAAAGCACTACCTATGCTACGGTGGAGAGCTCACCCTCTGGATGCCCTCGTGCATGAAGGTGTCCCCTCCTGGCCTTACTTTCTTCAGCTCCTCCAGGCCCTTCCGAATCCGCTCTCTGGTCAGACAGACACGAAAGAGACAGGGTAAAATTTGCCTCAATAAGTTGGTGACCACAGTTTGCCATCCCCACCTACAGATCCACTGAAATGCATTCAGTTGGGGAAGAGGTGCTGAGATATTAAGGAACTGCAAACGTGCGCACATTTACGCTCCTGTAAGCATGCAGAATGCCGTAGGCTTTATTTGTCCCTTAGAGCCCACATTGAATGAAATGTCCAGGTCTACAAATACATAAGTTTGAACATAGAAAAATATATGTTCAACCATCTGGTGAACTGGTTTAAAGAAAGCATTACCAAAGGGACTAACATCTTCCTCTGTGAGAAGAGACCCGTTGAAACCCAGCGAGCACAAACAACCAGGAAAAAGGGCCGCTGCAAAGTCTGCAGGGGACTGCCAGGCCTACGGCAGACTGGGCTCTGCGGGGGATGAGCTATGATGTTGCTCTTGGCTGTCTTGCTAGTGACAAGGTGCCTGGAAAGTAAAATATCTGGATGTAGTCCATCTGGATCCTGATATACCCTAAGGGGCCTAAGCTGAGACAGCCTGCTTTGTCTTTAGGTTTCAGGCACTGACACATATCCAGGTAAATGTTATAAAGACCTTGAAAGTGAAAAGGGAAGAAACCGAGTTCTAGTAGAGAGGAAACATTTCTACCCACCCCTGTACTGTCAGTTATTATGCTGATGGTTTGGTCTTTCAAGGGTAAAACTACCCAGGTGCCTGCCTTTAACAGTCTCGGCACTTCGGAATTTCGGCTGAACAGGTGAACCGCTGGTCGACACGTTGTGTTTGAAACATGGAGAATGAAGCTGTTGCATTCACAAAACACTGTAACAGTATACAGATGGTTGTTCATCCCTTGGCTTAGGACAGGTGAAACCGGAGTAAAAATGAAGTAAAAACGTGAAGGGTTTCCCTCTTCCGCCTTGTATCAGTCACAGTGCCGCCTGCACGATTAACCGGTGTAGCTCGAGTTGTGACCTGCTTACCTGTCCTCAGTCAGCCTCATGAGGACCTTTCCTTCCGTAGAAAACACGATGAAGGACATTCGCAGCTGTGGGCTATGGAGGCAGAAGATGTAAAGTCACAGAGGTAAGTGTCAGTGCGTCATATGGGAATCTGTGGCATTTCTGTTAAACAGTAAAACTTGTACATCGTGATGAATGAGGAAAAAGCAAGAAAAAGTACAACAGTATAAAAGGAAGAGGCTACATTTACATGTATTCATTCATTTCGTTCTCCAAAGCAGCACACAATGATTGTTAAGCAGTAGCTGACACCTTTATGCCAAGGCCACTTACAATGAGAGATTAAACCCTCGAACTCACACATTTATTTGCCAGAGCAATGGGACATACATGTCAAAATACTACAGGCGGTTTAGAATATCAGTGTTCAACTCAACACAAGTTTTTGGACAAAGGTGTAAAAGATGGAGGCCTCACGTCACCCAAAGAGAGGTTGTACCTGCACTGTGAGGCACTTAGTTAAATCCTCACTATTTCTTCCCTTGTGTTTCTATTTCTGTTATTTCAGTTTTCTATGCTGTAATAAATTTGTGGTTGAGGCTTTTCAGAAACTTCACATTCATTCTAGATGTAAGAAAATTCAGCTGCAGTCCCTCCCAAAAATAAAAGCCTATATGTTCCTGTGACCTCTCCACAGAGTTTTTTTTTTTTTTCCTATGCAGAGCAGGAATGATATTTCATGTCCCAGTTCCCCTGTGACACACTTTTGGGTTTTTACCTTATGAATTTATGAGCCAGATGTTCAACAAAGTGGTAAATCTCAGTCCAGTGGTGCTGGACACTTCCGGACCTGCAACAAGAAGTGGCTTTCAGTCTTCGAAGACATTTGGAGAAGTAAAGTGGAGAACAAGCAAAAACAATTTGGGTAAAGCGTTCTAACAGCCAAGCAAATGTTAGAAAGTAGAGCAAAAGTCATTGAAGTCAGCACCTGGACTCAGCACTGGATTATAGATGGAAAAGAAAAATCTGTCCTTCTGCTGTAGCCTTTTTGGGCCCAGAATCCACAGATGGATGTTAAACGTAACCAGACGGCCGCCGCAGATTTTCTTCAGTGATGTAGGAGCGAGAAATAGCATTCAAGGTGAGAAGCACACGGCTGAAATCAACATTTTTCCTGACCCTGCACAGCACTGCTCTCCACCTTTGCCATGCTTGACCCAGGCCTGCTTTCTTCTGCTGACATCGCTTTGTCAAAAGCACATCTTCATCTCTGAATGCCTGATTTTAAACACACTCCAGTCCCAAGACGCAGTTCATCTGCATTCCAAAAACATTAAGGAAAAACTGTCCGCGTTCTGTATTTCTTTGCAAAACAGCTGTCTAATATTTCCACCATAAATTTTCATTAACCCATTAACAGCCGAAGTTGTCCGCGTAGCCAGTAATGCTATTAAGTTAACATTTCAGTATCCCTATACAAGTGTATAAGCTCCCCAAATAAGGAGACACACAATGATAAATGCTTTTAGACATATTTATGTGTGACAACTAAAAAACAAAAGTAAATGGAAAACTTGATAAATATAGTGTACACTCTTTGTTTATTGCTTATCTGCCATGGGTTTCAACCTAAGTGCATAGTGCTTGGACCTTGTAAGTGAGGTGTAAGGTAGCTATATGTTCTTGTGGATGACCAAACTAGGCTTGAGAATACTAGAAGGTTGGATATGAACAGCCAAGCCTCTTGTGCCTTCTTCTGTGCAGGTCTTTATTTGTCCTTCTTCAGCTTATATCTGTCACCATGCCAGCACTTAGCCACAAAGTTTTTCTCAGATGGAACTTCATGCTGGGGTCAGGAGTCTTTTATGGGGTATCAACTTGTATGAACTTGCTGTCACTTCCTTGTTCGTGTGCACTGCCATTTGGTTGACACCACATAAATGTATGGAGGTCTATGTCTAAAGTATACACATACTTGGGCCAAAGATCTGAGAATGGCAACTGCAATAATTTGTGTTCACAAGTTTGATCAAATAACAAAATAGCACAGTAATGTTTACAGGACCTGCACCCTTCTGTAAACCTCCTGTCCACAAGCCAGAAGACCACACAAAATAAAGCAGTGCACTGCTGAAGTACGTTTTCTTTTGTTTTGTTTCAAGCCATATTTAATATTAAAAGCACTTTACTGCAGCAACTATGTTGTTTTTGTTGCATTTTGGGGCAAGAGGGGATGGAATTACGTTGCTGCTTTCATTATCTGCCAACAAAAAAATCACAGTTATTTGCGCAATGCTACGCATGTTGTAAACTTCCATCAAAAATTGCATTTATCCCTTTTTCTGTTAAACCTGTTGCAACAGGACAGGCTGTTTTTGTTCCCCAAACCTCTATTACATCACTTTCAGCATGTGACAACCTTGGACAGGAAAAGTCGGACATAATTTAGTGTAATGACCACAAAGGTATTTAGGAGATTTCTGCAAAAACAAGAGCCATCAGCTAACTTCAAGCGTCCTGTTTGTGTTTTGCTGGGATGCCTTTTGGGGCCGTGCCGCCGTAGCACGACACGCCGAACTCTGCTGACATCATTGGTGCATTTTTTCATACTTAGAGCCAATGTAGATGAAAAACACATGATGTCTGTTCCTAAAAGCAGCTACGGCTAACCTTCAGCTTTAATTCCTCCTTCTCGGAGGTGAGCGTCCAAGTTGCTCTCTACTGACTTGACTCAGCGGTTATAGAATCGTTCTTTTTTTCTTGCATTACATGGACGAACCTGTGCTGAAATACGTGATTTTTTCCAAAGTTTCAAACCACAGAAGGGTTTACGGTAACGCTGGATTTTTGCAGTCTGCATGTATGTAGTTTAAGTAGATTTGTACCCACAGTAGAAATCTACTTAAAAGAAAACTCCTCACCATAAACCACAGTAGTCTGTAAAGGAAAGTGCCAGAAATCTGCCCAACTGTATTGAGATACTGTGTGACTGTCTATTTACTGTGGTTTATTCAAAGATGTGATTCCCTTGCCTAAACTTTGACCCAAATATTAGAATTTTTTCTGAGAATTATATTTTTAAAAAGATGGGTTATCTTATATTCAAGGTCTGGCCCTGTAAAGGTCATATTTAACCAGTAGGTGGCATCACTTATCCACTGGCATCAACTATCCACAGAAATGAGCAACTGAGGCAAGCATGTCTGAAAGATGGTGAAACCTCAAGATGGTCTGGAAAAAAGGAGCTTTAAGTTTTGCCAAATTAACCACGGACTATGGAGGAGTTGTGATGCCAATTTTAACAAAAAGGTGATCAACAAAGCACAGCTCAAGCAACCAAGAAATATAAATTTACAGAATGTCCTGTTTGAAAATGGCAATGCTGTTTTTCAGGTAAAATGGTCTGGTTTGATCATTTAACCATTCATCTTTACAGCTGATCAGATCTGGGGGAATATGGCATTCTCAGCTCTAGGATAAAAAATCCTATAAAGGAAATATCTTTTGCAAAAATTGTTGAAAAAATGCAAACAAAATACAAGAAAAATGAATGAATAAAAATGTAATCCCATAACTGATAGGATTTATAAAAATTTCCAAAGTTTGGTAAACGTCAATGAAGTAAGTTTTCCAGTCCTCATTTCTTTCTTATTTTATTTTAGCCAAGTCTGAAGGCCAGGGGTTGACTTGATGGAGAGACCCAACAGTACTGACTGAGTTTCTCTTTTCCAGGCCTGAAAATATTGGGGTACCCTTTCAAAAACAGCACAATTCTAACAGGCTTTCAGATATTTCATTTTCTCTGGAAATACAGCCAGGTTCTCACAGCAAGAAATGACCAATAGTTTGGATTACGGAAACAAGGCCGGTTAAGTATTTATATTTCAATGGCCAGGAGTAGGGGCTACAAAACCCAGGAAATGAGACTGCAGTTTTAAAAGCATCTACAAATCTTAGGCTGACAGGAGAAAGGACTTGCTGATTTAACATGGTTAAATTTATTTGAATCCAGATTAATTTTTTATGATTTTCAAAACTCAGTAGCACTAAGAATTATTTGGCAGGTATACACCAATCAGCCACAACAATAAAACCAGCTGCCTAATATTATGTACGT
Source organism: Heterotis niloticus (assembly GCA_018136845.1). NCBI lineage: Eukaryota > Metazoa > Chordata > Actinopteri > Osteoglossiformes > Osteoglossidae > Heterotis > Heterotis niloticus. The sequence goes on from CM030890.1 coordinate 7,928,486, forward strand.
CCCCCTCATGTTGCCAAAACAGCTCTGATCTGTCAAGGCATGGAGTCCACAAGACCTCTGAAGGTGCCCTATGATATCTGGCACCAAGATGTTAGCAGCAGATTCTTTAAGTCCTATAAGTTGCAAGGTGGGACCTCCACAAATGGGACTTGTTTTTCCAGCATATTCCACAGATGCTCGATCAGACTGAGATCTGGGGAATTTGGAGGCCAAGACAACACCTTGAACTCTTTGTCATATTCCTCAAACCATTCCTGAACTATTTTTGCACTTTGGTAGGGCCACTGCCATCAGGGAATATTGTTGCCATGAAGGGGTGTACGTGGTCTGCAACAATGTTCTGGTAGGTGGTAAGTGTCAGAGTAACATCCACATGAATGCCAGGACCCAATGCTTCCCAGCAGAACATTGTCCGGAGCATCACACTGCCTTCTTCCCAAAGTGCATCTTGCTGCCATCTCTTCCCCAGGTAAACAATGCACATGCACCCAGCCGTCCACAAAATCTAAGAAAACATGATTCATTAAACCAGGCCACTTTCTTGTCTGCGGCAACGCTGCCCTATACACAGCAAGCTGCACTGCACTGTGTGTTCTGCCCCCTTTATATCACAGCCAGCATTAAGGTTTTCAGCAATCTGTGCTATAGTAGCTCTTCTATGGGATCGGACCAGATGGGCTAGCCTTTGCTCCTCACAAACATGAATGAACCTTGGGCTCATTCATAATCCCTGTCGCCAGCTGTCCTTCCTGTGACCACTTTTGGCAGGTACTAACCACTGCATACCAGGAACCCCCTCACCACAAGACCTACCATTTTGGAGATGCTCTGGCCCAGTCATCTAGCCATCACAATTTGGCCCTTGGCATAGTGGTACAAATCCTTATGCTTGCCCATTTTTCCCGTTTCCAACACATCAGTTTTACCTCTTGATAGGTGCCATTGTAACAAAATAATCAATGTTATTCACTTCACCTTTTAGTGGATTTAATGTCATGGCCAATTGGTGTTTTCAGTCTTTCCAAAGTTACTCATGAGGATGCCAGTTCATACAAAATTGTAACTGATACAAAGAGCAATTTATAATCATGCTATGACCACTTGAGTTACAGATGTTCAAAATGTTATTTTCTTCTCTTTGTTTGTGTATACTGGACTGCATTTTTTATTTGCGGAGATTTCTTCTGTGCTCCTCTGTGTTCAGCAGGTCCTCATTTAAACAGATCAGTTACGAGAGTCTTTGCCAATTTACCCAAAATCCCTGCTTTCTTTACACTTTACCGATTGTGTCTCTGAGATATCCAAATATGCTGGTCTAAAAAAGGCACAGCAGGATCATTCGGGTCTCAAGGTGAAAGGGAGATTCCCAGAATGCAGCAGACAAGCTGGGCCGTGAGGAAGCCCACAGGAGTGACAGCATGCATGTATGTAAGGAGGGGTATGTGGTCAAGTCACAACAATAAATACCTAAATACATGTAAATTCTTTACCTTACAACCATTTCTTTTGCCAGGAAAGCAAAAAGTTCTATGAAACCTGCTCATTTGGCCCCGATATTCCCCACACTTCAGAGAGACAGAAATTGAAGGGGCGACGCTAATGCTTGGTTTGTTAAATAAACATTGATTCCTGCATAAACACGTACACATCATGTTTTCAGTTACACTGGAAAGTGCAAGAGAAACAACAGATGGTCAGATGCTCGTCCGCATAGCATGCGACGAAGGACGTTTGCTCAACAAACCCATAAAACAAATTCCTGGTGTGTTACATAAGTACAGAAACCCATTGTGCTGCCCAACACTGATGTCATCCATCAAACCCTTACTTCTAGCTATGACTTCTTACATTGTTTTTTCATATTGTCAGATAACAGGAGGGGATGACGACTTAAATCATATTTTATTAGAACAAAGGGAACTGGCAGCTGTGAAAACACTGAATGAGAACTCCTGCACCCGCCAGAGTGCCGTGCAGTGTCGCACATCAGTCGTGCTTCCTTATAAGACTGCACATGACAGACTTAGGAGATAAAATCATTAAAAGGGTCAAATATGCAAACATCACTTGCATTTCACTAAATAGTGTCTTTGTGTTGGAGCCTCAGTTCATAATACCATACCTGCATGGTTTGTGGTATTTACAGGTGATGGAAAAGTGTGTTGCATGTACCCGATGGGTCTGATTTACGATATAAGGAAATAATAAATAAGAGCCTTTGGGAGAAATAAGTTTCCATCTCAGACTTCAACTACTTCAGTTTTCATCTCTTCTATTTTAATGAGATGCCACCACAGAAATGTCTGGTTGGAAAGGGTTTCTCTTCCATGGCAACTGCAAAATCCATCTTCTTTTTTTACAAAAGCAACTCCAGACCCAGAGAAAGGGGATGAATATGGTAACCCAGTTATGGGGGGAAAAACAGTGCAGTTAGACCACAATCTTTATTTGTAAAAAAAAAAAAGGAGACATTTTACTACGGAGTACCCCCACCCCATGAGTTTTTTTATTGAGTATCTCCACCCCATGTTTTTTAATAAGGAGCAACTCCCCCCATGGTTTTTATAGTACTTTCTCCCCATCTTTTTTGCCCAGTCCCAGCTTTGTTTCTTCTAGCCACTGCTTATGCCACCATTTGCACTATGCCTGAAAATATCAAAGGATGAAACCAAGAGAAAATGGTGGGTGCAGGTGGTATAGTGATTAAAGCCATAGTTTTGCAGTTTAGAACCTCTGCCTTTGAATCTCTGCTCCCACTGTAGTACCCTTGAGCTTGGTGCATGCAGTGGCTTGCAAAAGTTTTCAAACCCCTTGAAAATGATCAGCATCTCCCTGCACTGTAAATTATACTTACCCATATTTTTTCCATCATTATTCATATTGTGAAGTTAAATGCTCTAAGATATATTTGTCAGAGCCAAAATAAATAATTCATCTGCAGATATTTTAAAGAAAAATTGAATTATGCTGTTTTCATAAGCATGTAAACCCCAGCCTTTACACAGATGGACTACTCATTAACAAGGTCACAGATGTCTCTTCAGTGGACATAGCTGGTTTTTCTTTGAACCCTTAATGTATCGAGTATATTTTTTGATTACATAAAAACACTTGTTTTAAGATCATTGGTCAAGCTCTGAAAGTTAAGGAAAGGTGTAATAATGAAGACTAAAGAACATTGCACAGAAGTCAGAGATAAAATTGTAGAAATGCATAGATTAGGTAACAAATGTAAAATAATTTCCAAGTGTTTGGACCTTCTAGTCAACACTGTTGGCTCAACAGTCAGGAAGTGGAATATGCATCAGATCACCTAAACAAGTTCAGCCCTCAAAACTCAGTATCCAAAAAAGATATAGACTTGTAAGGGAAGCAACAGGGAGGCCAACAATCACTTTGACGGGGCTGCAGAGGTGAGTGGTTAAAACTAGAGGAGAGTCAAAAGCATGTGAATGTCCCTGCTAAGATGTGGGGGAAAAGGTTTTGACTTCAGGACAGACGAAGATAGAGCCTTCTGGCCAAAATTAAAAGAGCTATGTGTTGCCTGGATTTAACCCTGCCCATTTCTTAAGAAACATCATCCTTAAAGTGAAGTATGGTGGTGGCAGTGTCATGCTGTGGGGATGCTTTTCATCAGCAGCGATGGTGCATCAAATCAAAACTGAAGGATGAATGGATAGAGCAAAATGCAGGAAAACACTGCAAGACAACTTGGTTCAGTCTGCTGAGGAACTGAAGCCTGGGAGAAAGTTCACCTTTCAGCAGGACAATGATCCCAAACACAAGGCCAAAGCTGCACTGCAGTGGCTCAAAAACAAGAAGGTAAATGTTCTACAGCGGCCCAGTCAAAGTCCTGACTTCAATCCCATTCAGAATCTGTGGAATTATTTGAAAACTGTTGTCCACAAGCATCATCCAGCCAACCTGAACAACCTGCTGCAGGTTTGCCAGGATGAATGGAGAAATAACTACTGAGCAGTGTGCAAAGCTGGTACATACTCAGCCCAAAAGACTTAAAACTGTTACAGCAGTAATAGGTGGGTCTACCAGATGTTAATGTGTGGGGTTTGGAAAATTAGGCGAGCAGCATTTCGGTTTTCATTTTGTTTAAAAACATCTGCAGTCAAATTATTTATGTTGGCTTTGAAAACATAGTTTTGAAGCATTAGAGTGTACAATAAATAAAATTTAAATAATAATATAATGAAAAAGTGGGATTTAGTTTATAAAAAGATATTACTTTGATTATATTATTGAAAGCCAATCGGTGTAAACATCTGTTAGAGTACAGTTTATGAAATGATTCTTAAAATAAATGATTTATTACTTAGCTAATTAGCTATGGCTGAAAGATATGAGTTTGTAAATGGATGTGAAATCACTGGTGTTTAGATTAGTTCAAAAGAGAAAGCCATGTTCTATGTGCCTGTTTTTGCCTCAGTACCATACGCCTCCACTGGGATATTTAGTGAATAGGTCAATCTTTTCCACACAAATCCCTTGTAGTGAGAATATCCAACCAGCTGAGAAACCTATAAGTTCTGTTTTCAGGGTACAGTATGCCAAGAAAGAAACTTTTTACTGTATTGGCCTGAATATAAGGAATCAATGTAATATTTTTTTTCTAGGAATTACATTTTAAAAAAGATGGCATTGTCTTATATTCAAGGTCTGGCCCTGTAAAGGTCATATTTAACCAGTAGGTGGTGTCACTTATCCACTGGTGTCAATTATCCATAGAAATGATCAACTGAAGCGAGCAAGGGTGAAAGATGGCAAAACCTTGAGATGGTCTGCAAAAAAGGAGCTCAAAGTTTGGCCAAAATAAGCAAAGATTGAGGAGGAGTAATGATGCCAATTTTAAAAGAATGATGATCAGTGAGGCAGAGCCATCAACAACTCTCAAGCAGCCAAGAAATATAAAGTTATACAATGTTGTGTTTAAAGACCCAAAAAGATTGTCTTAAAAACACAAATACAAAAAATATGAATAAATGCGATATTTCTTTCTAAAGATAAGATGTAAACCCATTTTCCAAAAATGTGTGTTGACAAAGAGGGGTTGTCTTATAATCCAGATTGTCTTATATTCGTGCCAATACGTTAATAAAGCGAAGGAAGCTGTCAGGGAAAGCAGACTTTTCTCTGCTGTAAGTTTTGGCCGTCTTTACTTACCACTGCCCGTGTTCACCTCACAAAGGGACAATACTACAATTCAGAAGAACCACATGACAAGCATCCAGTCTTAGGACCTCCGACATGTGATGGAGAGCACTTTATTAAATTATGGTAACGCTCACCACTGCTGGTATCTTAACAGTACAATTACAGGGTATCACAGACAAAAAAGCCCAGCTCACCCAACCAAAATTTCACCATGACATGAATAACTGCAACATGCAAGGAAAATGCTCCACACTGTAGTCCACACATTTTACAATGCATACACTTTTGTTTTGGAGATTTCGACCATGTGTATATACTATAATACAAAATAATTACATATATACAGCATCTGTACAGTATAACTGCAGTCACTTATCAGCATGCACTACCGATGTTTTCCACCTGTGTGAGTTCACTACACCATCATCCTGCAGAGCTGTACAAAAAGTCTCTAAGGTACAGCAGTTTTGTTCTCAAACTTTTCTCTTAAAAAATGCTTGACCGATGAAACCAATGCCCTCAGGCCTGAAAAGCCAAGCAGGATCCCTGCCTCTGTGTGATGCACTGAGTTTGCCAATGCAGAGAAGTCACAACGAGTCGATGTACTTACTTGTCCAGCACAAAGTAGACGTCAAATCCCCCATAACAGGAAGGTCCTGCCTCCCCTCGGTCCACTTTCTGCCCGATGCTGCAGGACACCAGAGCCACCAGCATGACAAACAAACGCACCGGTAACCATGACTCCTTGCACAAGTATGGAGACATTATTCCAGTGTGGGTGAATACAGCAGGAATGGAGTGGGCAACAGGGACAAAAATCCACTCAGGGAACTGGGTAAAACAGAAAAAAGGAAGGGAAATTTTCTTCAGTTAAGTTTGCGACATTCCACTTTCCATCACTACTCTTTACACACAGCAAGCTTCTGCTGGGTAGGTGAAGTGCGGAGATGGAGCGGAAGGATCTGTCCAACTTGTTTTCACTGGAGAGAAGAGCACGGATTGGCGGTGCGACTGCTCCGAGTTCAGCCGCTCAGCACTGAAGGCGGGAAACTCTGAGACACAGCACACACTCTGTCACACAGCACAAAGGCACACCCCCGCAGCAACGACACACTCTTCATCCATGTGCACCATTTGCCTTCTTCTCTTCTCTTGGTTTAGTGACTGAGCTGGTCTCAAGGCACCTTAGAGCTTTAAGCTCAGTTCAGATGTTCCTTTGATAACTTCATCACTTTTTTCCTCATATTTTGTGCAGGAACTGATGGTGGAGGGACAAATGTTTACAGTTCCAGCACCATCTAGGGGTAAAAATAACAAAACACAATCCTGAAGAAAACTTAAAAATTGCTAAGACCCTGCATGTTGGACTGTGCGTGTGTGTGTGAGAGAGAGAGAGAGAGACACTGATAGGCTGTATGAATGGGTGACTATAGACAGTTTACTGTTGTAATTGTAGCACTGCAAGCCACCTTGCTTCCAAAACGGTTAAATAAATCAATGTAAATGGCTCACACTGAGAGTCTGTGTGTGTATATATATATATATATATATAATATATAATTATTTTATTTTTTTTAAATGAATGTTGAAGAAGAGGGGGTCGTCTTAATAATAATCCAGCCAATATGATATTTGTTCAGTCATTTTTTTCTTTATTTCCATTGGATGAGGAGACAACACTATTGTAACATTTTTATCTACACTATGGAAATTTTTAGATAAAACAAGACATTGAATGTGGTGTATTTTTATTATTTTATAATAACCACGCTGTCATTCTGTCATAGTTACATGGATTATTCTGAACTCATTTATTTGCAAGCACTCTGTGCAACAGGTGATGAACAAAGAGTATGTGAAGGACAAGGAGATGCAAGGACTTCTAAATGTTGGAGTACAGACATTGGAATATGGGGTGAAGGAAGGATCTGGAAGACAAGGTGAATGATACACAGGGACATACAGGGAACAGAGAGTTGGTTTAAGAAGAAGGTATAATTCAGAAAACCCCAGGCAGAACGACTCTTGCAAACAGATGCTTCAGGATGCCAGGGCTAAGTTACAGCAAACTAGCATATGACAGGTTCTCTTAAAGGTAGCTGGTTTGAAAAATTAGACACAGAGGCACTGGGCAGGGTCCCTCTTCTGGTTTTGAGTTTGGAGTTTTGTTTAGTTTGTCTCATGCTCGAGAGGCAGCGATTACCTGTAACCTGATGGTGATACAAAGTACGGTTCTACTGGTTCTACACCTTCAAGTTCTGAGTGCAGAGTCATTGATGTGATGTTCTTTGTTTTTTAATAAAACAGTGCATCTGCCAGCCTACAGAAGTCAGCCTGTAGGTCCTTGTGAAGCATCTACAAGTATCACAAATAAATTGGCAAGCTGTTTACTGCTTCAGAGAAAACATTTGAAAATTAATTTGACATGCAATGTGTGGTCAAAAATATGGATACACCTGACCATCGCACCCATATGTGCTTGTGGAACCTCCCATTCCAAATCCAAAGCATTAATAAGAAGTTGTCCCCCCTTTGCTGCTATAACAGCTCCCACTCTACTGGGAAGGCTTTCCATGACATTTTGGGAATTTGCACCCATTTAGGCACAAGAGCATCAGTGAGGTCAAGTAAGAAGGCCTGGCTCATAGTTGGAGTTCCTGTTCATCCCAAAGGTGTTCAGTGGAGTTGAGGTCAGGGCTCTGTGCAGCCACACACGTTTTTACACATCAACCAGGGCAAACTGTGTCTTTATGGCGCTCATTTTGTGCATGGAGGGGCACAGTCATAGTAGGGCAGGAAAGGAGCTTCTTCCCCAAACTGTGGCCACAAAGCTGGAAGCACATAGTTGTCTAGGAAGCAATTATATGCTGCATGGGTGCCACTGAAAAAGCTCAGTCAGTAGAAGGGGTTCCACATACTTTTGGCTCGATCTCAAGACTTCAAATTCTTGTCAGTAGTTTCTTTGGATTTGCTGCAGCTTTTTCATAGTTTTTTATTTTCACTTGTCTTTTAATTGACAGCTGGACTTTTTAAAACTCTAGCACCATCTAAGGATTAGAGTAATGAAACATACTGCTTGGTCCAGGAGTGGCTGTCACATCTACAGGTTCTAAGTATTTCACAGAGACTAAAGTACGGTGGATGAGGTGAATGATCCTTGTAACGTTGCGTTGTTTTTTTTTTAAATGAAATGAAACCAAACAAAGAATATGAAAAAACATATAAACATGCTTTATAGTCTGATCATGGCACAAAGATGCAACGTGCTTTCCTACTTCCTTAAAAAACTGGGCATGGTTGGTTTCGGTCATTCTTCTTAAACACTTTGTATTCACAGTTGATTTTGTCAAACTCTTTCATGCAGTCATCTGGAAATCCGACGGGTGTGCCGTAACTGAAATGAAAGAGGTGGCAAAGCAATCCGAGACAAAAGTTAATTTGCATTTTTTCTGCAAACAAAGAAATCCAAGCCATTTTAAAAGAATTTTGTGTAAAAGTCTTACTGTAAACCTACAGTACTTTGTAAGTCTTCAGACTGCTGATCCATTGTCTCATTTTACTAAACCACAAACTGTACACTGAATTTCATTCTCTGTCATATTTATACTGAATTTTATAAAATTACTATTTTAAGGTGACAGTTTTTATATCGGAAAATATTTTCAGTCAATAAAGTGCACAAATTAATCCAGCCGCAGGGGGATGCACAAACTAGTGCATTTCTTTGTGCCAGTCCCAAGCCCGGAAATGGAAGGGTTGCGTCAGGAAGGGCATCCGGCGTAAAAATTTGCCAAACCAAATATGCGGACAAAAATAGAAATTTCCATACCGGATCGGTCGAGCGCCGGGTTAGCTGACCGCCACCAGCACTGCTGGCACGACAGGGTGCTGGCCCGGGAGGTGAGCCACTGCTGGCCAAGAAGAGGAAGAGAGGAGGAAGAGAGCATAATGGGAGGAAGGAGGAGAGGAGGAAGGTTAAGAAAGTGGATGTGAGGATAGGAACTTTGAATGTTGGTAGTATGACTGGTAAAGGGAGAGAGCTTGCTGATATGATGGAGAGAAGGAAGGTTGATATATTGTGTGTGCAAAGACCAAATGGAAGGGGAGTAAGGCTAGGTGCATGGGAGGGTTTAACTGTTTTACTATGGTGTGTGGATGGGAGGAGGCGGGGTGTTAGGGATTATCCTGGAAAGAACAAGCCTTGTCAAAATCTCTTGGAGGTGAAGAGAGTGTCCTGACAGAGTGATGGTTATGAAACTGGAAGTGGTGGTGTGATGATAAATGTTGTTAGTGCATATACCCCCTAAGTTGGGTGTGAGATGGATGAGAAAAGAAAGATTCTGGAGTGATATGGATGAAGTGGCGAAAAGTGTACCTGAGGAGAGAGTGAGTGATTGGAGGCCCAGTTCAATAATGGGCATGTTGGTAGAAGGGAACCAGGAGATGAGGAGGTGATGGGTAGGTATGGTGTCGGAGAGAGCATGAAGAGTCAGAGGATGATGGTTTGCAAAAGGATGGACATGGCGCAGCCCAGTAAACCGTATTTTAAGAAGAGGGAGGAACACAGGGTGGCGTGCAAGAGTGGAGGAAGATGCACTTGGGTGGACTATATCTTGTGCAGGAGGGCCAGACTGAGGGAGACTGTAGACTGTAAAAGAGTGGTGGCAGAGCGTTAGGCAGCATAAGTTGGTAAGTTTGTAGGATGACATTGGAGATCAAAAAGAGAAGGAGAGTGAGGGCAGAACCAAGGATCAAATGGTGGAAGTTGAAAAAGGAAAACTATAAGGTGGAGTTCAGGGAGGAATTAAGACAGGCACTGGGTGGCAGTGAAAAGTTACCAGTGAGCTGGACATCTACAGCAGAAGTGGTAAGGGAGACAGCTAGAAAGGTGCTTGGTGTGACATCTGGACAGAGGAAGGAGGACAAGGAAACCTGGTGGTGGAATGAGGAAATACAGGAGAGTATACAGAGGAAGAGGCTGGCCCGAAGAAGAAGTGGGATAGACAGAGATGAAGAATGTTGGCAGAATTACAAAGAGAGATGGAGATGAGGCATAGAGGCGAAGAGAGAGAGAGGTGTAAGGAAGCTAAGAAAAGGCGTATGGTGAATTGTATGAGAGGTTGGACACTAAGGAAGGAGAAAAGAACCTGTACCGATTAGCTAGAGCAGAGGGACCGAGCTGGGAAAGATGTGCAGCAGGTTAGGGTGATAAAGGATAGCGATGGAAATGTAATCACAAGCGAGGAGAGTGTGTTGAGCAGATGGAAGGAGTACTTTGAGGGGTTGATGAATTAAGAGAGTGAGAGAGAAGACTGGATGATGTAGGGATTCTGAATAGGGGAGTGCAATGGATTAGCAAAGGAGGAAGTTAGGACAGCTATGAAGAGGATGAAGAATGGAAAGGCTATTGGCCCAGATGACATACCTGTGGAAGCATGGAAGTGTTTAGGAGAGATGGCAGTGGAGTTTTTAACCAGATTGTTTAATGGAATTTTGGAAAGTGAGATGATGCCTGAGGGTGGAGAGAAGAAATGTACTGTGCAATTTTTTAAGAATAAGGGTGATGTGCAGGCTGCTAGTAACTAGAGAGGATAAACTGATCAGCCATGGCATGATTATGGGAAAAGAGTAGTGGAAGCTAGGTTAGAAGGAGGTGACCATTAGTGAGCAGCAGTATGGCTTCATGCCGAGAAGGAGTACTACAGATGCATTGTTTGCTCTGAGGGTGTTGATGGAGAGAAGGTAAAAAGGAGTTGCATTGTGTCTTCGTGGACTTAGAGAAAACATATGACAGGGTACCTAGAGAGGAGCTGTGGTATTGTATGAGAGTCGGGGGTGCCAGAAAAGTATGTAAGAGTGGTACAGGATATGTACAAGGACAGTGTGACAGTGGTGAGGTCTGCGGTAGGAGTGACGGATGCTTTCAAGGTGGGGTAGGATTACATCAAGGATCAGCTTTGAGTCCTTTCTTGTTTGCAATGGTAATGGACAGGTTGACAGATGAGATCAGACAAAGTCACCGTGGACTATGATGTTTGCGGATGACAGGTAGCAGTCTGTAGTGAGTGAGAACAGGTTGAGAGACCCTGGAGAAGTGGAGATATGCTCTAGAGAGAAGAGGAATGAAGGTCAGTAGGACCAAGACAGAATACATGTGTATAAATGAGAGGACAGAGGTGGTGAGGGATGCAGGAGTAGAGTTGGCGAAGGTGGATGAATTTAAATACTTGGGATCAACAGTTCCGAGTAATGGGGAGTGTGGAAGAGAGGTGAAGAAGAGAGTGCAAGGCAAAATTGGAGTGGGTGGAGAAGGGGTATCAGGAGTGATTTGTGACAGAAAGGGTACCAGCTTAAGAGTGAAAGGGAAGGTCTATAAGATGGTAGTAAGAGACCAGCTATGCTTTATGGGTTGGAGACGGTGGCACTGACCAAAAGACAGGAGGCAGAGCTGGAGGTAACAGAGTTAAAGATGTTAAGGTTTGCATTGGGTGTGACAAGGATGGACAGGATTAGGAATGAGTATGTTAGAGGGTCAGCAGAGGTTAGACGGTTTGGAGACAAAGCCAGAGAGGTGAGATTGCGTTGGTTTGGACATGTGCAGAGGAGAGGTTCAGGATATAATCGGAGAAGGATGCTAGGGATGGAGCTGCCAGGCAAGAGGAAGAGGGGAAGGCCTAAGAGGAGATTTATGGATGTGGTGAAGGAGGACATGCAAGTGGTGGGGGTGATGGAGAGAGATGCAGAGGACAGGAGGAAGTGGAAGCTTTTGATCCACTGTGGCGACCCCTAACGGGGCCGGCCAGAAGAAGAAGAAGAATAAAGTGCACAAATTACAATTGTGACTATGGAAAAGAGATGAAATTCCAGCACAAAAATATTTGAATTGTTACTTAAGACTGTGGCTTCTTTGTGTTTCTTTGCGCTTTATTTTAATTTTGTAAATTGGATTTGCAGGCAGGTTAAATTTTAGGTTTATGCTGGCAGAGTTACTTGCAACCACCCTGGTCAAATTAAAAATTGTACAATAATCAATTGTATTATTATTATTATTATTATTATTATTATTATTATGTGTATTATTAACGCTAATAACAATAATAACAATAATATGTAATAACAATATATAAATTGTTTATATCTGATTTATAATTTTATATTTTTAATGTATAATAATTTGTCATTTTTATTATTTATGACATATGTAATTGTACAGTGTTGTCCTTAAATCTTTTATGCATGCCTGTGTGTGTGTGTGTGTGTGTGTGTGTGTGTGTGTGTGTACACACAAAACGTTATGCTGTGTGCTATGACATCTACTACAGCTGCAGTCCATACAGTCTGAGTTCCTCCAGGAGGAGCCAATAGAGTGCCAGGTCTTATCAACTGTGTCTTGGCAGTAGCCTAATACTAAATAGACAGGAAATAAACAGTACAGCTTGTCAGCTCACACAACTTAAATTTTGTACACCTGTGTATTTCAAGGTTTTCAATATATACAAAATATACTGTATACATCACTAGAGTGTAAGTTATTTTTGGTAGAGAACTCGGTTTGAAAGGAATACTTTGCAAACTGTTTGGGACGTAGCAGAAAGCCCAGCAGGGGGGCAGCAGCAGACACAGGAATGCTGCAAGGGCCAGGAATTTCTGCACAGCAAGATAAAGAACAAAATGTACATTAGAATCAGGCAGAAATTATTACAAATCTATTACAGAAGACAGACATAAAGTTCCTCACTACCCAGTACTGTGTACTAACTAACTGGTTAACTAACAGGGGATGCTATAAGGCAGTTAATCAAAATAACAAACCATGACATATTTTGACTAATTTTTGTAGCTGATTCTTTTCTCCAAATCTATTTGAATATAAAATAGGTTTCAAAGCAGTGTTCCTGTCTGTCCCACAGAAGAGGTCTGGAGAAGACAAGAAGTTGATGTGACTGTTTTTGGCTGCTGACAAGATATTGATTTCACAGGACTATCAGCCATTTAATGTGCTCAGAATGTCTCCAGAATAACTTATAATACGTTTAAAATTTAAAATAAAATTATCCATTGTTTCCACCATGCAATAGGAGAAAATTGAAGGCACTTACCATGGTTAAAGGGCAGTTATGGAGCCGAGCAGCTGACTCAGATAACAACACGCAATTACTCCTCCACACTTTACTTCTGGATCTGAATATTTTCCAGAGGAGGACTAAAACCAGGGAATGGAAATGCAGCAAACTGCCACGCCCAGCTAACGTTACTGAGAACCCAGTGACTTGCAAAACTAAGAGGCTTTAAACATTAACCTTTCAAATAAACAAATTCAAACAAATAAATCTGCATTGAAAAATCACATTTTTAAAAGCTCTACAAAAGGTCTAATAAGCAAAAAATTTATGAATTAATTATAGAACTGAATTTTACACATTTAGGGGTTTTGTTTTTGACATGAAATTACCATCTGCAATGTATATCTTATATCGGTTTGTAAATTCATCTTTCCAGCTTCAACTGTTTGGTGAAAGAAAAAAGAAATAAAAATGACATAATCTGTATGTTTATCTTAATTTTAGAATTAAGAGCAAAAGACAACATAATACTTAGTTGTGTGTATTCAGACATGATTTAGCTTTGCTTGAACCTTTACTGAGGGATTGCTAGACTGACAGGCTGCATATACAAGTGTCTGATCTTTCACCTCTGCGTTAGCAGCATCCATAGAGAGAAGGACCACCCCCTCTTCCATACCAAAAGTCTCCAACTCCTACTTGAGGATCCCCAAGCATTCCCAGGTCAAAACAGGTGCAATCTCTCCAGTGTGTCGTGAGTCTCGGTCGTTGCTTCGTCCAGGCGAGACAGCTCAGTGACACCTCACACCCAAGGGGCATTCGCTCTACATTTCTTTAACCACCTTCACTGACTTCCCTTCAGCAGGAGAAGCAGTCTCCCTGGTCATTGAGCCCCGGTCCTTCTTTGTCACTGAGTCCAGCTGCAATAATTAAAAACATAATTTCTGCAGTTTGTACCCAAAATTTTGTTTTTTGAAGTAACAACCTAAAGCAACAGTTTGAGAGTATACACCAAGCAGTAAATCTCCAAGGAACTCCGCTTATTTTCCACATACGCATTTTGAATGGGCCACTGTAGCACTACTGCCATTGCTCATTCATACCCTTCCTGATATTTCACCTAGAAAAAACCCCCAAAGACACTTGAACTCCTACAGCTTGGGTAACAGCATCCACCAACAACTGTTGGAAATGGCCTCCTTTATCTCTGATGACAACCAGCACCACAGACTTAGACACAGGAATCATTTCCTGACGGTATCACTCTGCATACGATTCTAGAGCAGGGGTTCTTAAACTTTTTAATCTGAGAGCCCAAATAAGGAAATTAGTATCGCTGGGACTCAAGTATAGAATTGTTACTGCAGTGTCAGCAAAGCCAAACAGAGACAAATAACAATGACCATGTCATAAAAACAGTAAATGTTTTTGCTTCCATTCAAGTATAGTTCTCATTGAACATTAATAAAACAGAAAAGTGAAAGCAAATATATTGCTAATAGAACAGCAATTTAATTCAAAACAGGGAATAGATTTCTGAGCTAGCACTACAAATCCAAAATAGTACTAATTAAACAATGCGATGAAGTACAACGTAAAAGCACTACCCTTTGATCTTAGTCAAAAGATCGAGAAGCAAAGTGAATTTAAAAATTACGCTGATTCTGAAACCCGCAGCCACCGGGGGCCCTGTGTCTGAACCCGAGGACCACTGCTCCACAGTTCTCAAGTTGTCTATAAACTGGTGGGATGCTAGGTGGCTACCCTTGGCTTCTGCTGTAACTGTCTCACAAATGGATCAGCTGTTCCACTGTCTAGACACAGTTTTTTCAACTTTTCTTTCTTGCACTTTCACCTAGACACATTGCAAGTGCTCTTCATTTCTGTAAGATTTAGTACAACTAAGAGAAATAAATTCTTCATTATCGTTTCATTTTGACATTTCAAACCAGCACCGGATCCCTTCACCTCACAGCCTCGTCTGAGTAATTCTCTCTGCTCCAGCTTTGCATGTGTCTGTGCTGTGAATCATATTAGTTTGACTGTTTCAGAGGTTTTGAAAGGGGTGGGGGTGTCATGGGTGAAAATACTGTAGCACTGGATGCTATGTAAAGGCCTACCCAGCGGCAGGTGGCAGTATTGCATGCGTATAGTGGATTCAAGTGTCCAGTCATGGACTTGTGCAAGGCAAGCTTTATCCAGAAGTACACTAAAGGGCCAAAAGTATGTGAAAAACTGAGCATCACATCCATATTTGCTGTATCGAGTTTGAAACCCTATGGGCAATAATCTTGTTTCTACTTTGCTGCTAATGGCTCCACTCTTCTGGAAAAGTTTCCATCAGATTTTGGAGTGCAGCTGTGCAATTTCTGCTAATTCAGCCACAAGAGCATCAGCAAGGTTGGGCGCCAATATTGAGCGAGAAATCCTGGCTCTTGATCAGCGTTCCAGTTCACCCTAGAGGTGTTCAGTGCAGCAGAGATCAGGGCTCTGTTCAGGACACTCAAAATTTTCCACACCAATCTGGGCAAACAATGTGTTTATGGGGTGTGTTTTATGCACAGGGTTGGGGGGAAACGACCATGCTGGAGCAGGAAAGAGCTTCATCCGCAAACTTTTGCCATAACACCGGAAGCACAACAATTGTCTATAATGTGTTTGTATGCTATGGGTGTGGCTGAAACAGCTTGGCTCAATAATTAGAAGGGGGGTCCACATACAGTAATTCTGGCCACAGAGCATAAATATTGTATTGTCAGACACTACAGGTATGCACTCCTACTGTAGGTTTTCAGTATTACATGTATAAGTAGTTACTTAATGTCCAATTGTAGATAAGGTGATGTGTTCTGTTGTTGGGGTTCACCTTGTCATAGTCATGAAGTCTATTCATAAAGTCATAGAGTTGTAGACAAAACTGAAGCAGCTCTTAATTTTCGTCTGATTTATAATTTTTTTTTGTAAAAGGTCTCAGAGTTTTAATGAATATTATGTAATTATTTCAGGACTTCAAATTCTTGTCAGTAGTTTCTTTGGATTTGCTGCAGCTTTTTCATAGTTTTTATTTTCACTTGTCTTTTAATTGACACAGCTGGACTTTTAAAACTCTAGCACCATCTAAGGATTAGAGTAATGAAACTTTTCTTGGTCCCAGGTAGCTGTATCACATCTACAGGTTCTAAGTATTTCACAGAGACTAAAGTACGGTGGATGAGGTGAATGATCCTTGTAGCACGTTGTTTTTTTTTTTTTTTTTAAATGAAATGAAACCAAACAAAAAATATGAAAAAACATATAAACATGCTTTATAGTCTGATCATGGCACAAAGATGCAAGCATTACTTTCCTACTTCAGCAAAAACTGGGCATGGTTGGTTTTGGTCATTCTTCTTGGCTTCTTTTTGTATTCACAGTTGATTTTGTCAAACTCTTTCATGATCATCTTAATCTGTTGGTGTGCGTAACTGAAATGAAAGAGGTGGCAAAGCAATCCGAGACAAAAGTTAATTTGCATTTTTCTGTACAAACAAGAAATCCAAAACTACATTTTAAAAATTTTTGTGTAAAAGTCTTACTGTGAAACACAATTGCTTTGTAGAAGTCTTCAGACTGCTGATCCATTGTCTCATTTTACTAAACCACAAACTGTACACTGAATTTCATTCTCTGTCATATTTATACTGAATTTTAAAAATTGCTACTTTTAAGGTGACAGTTTTATAACCGGAAAATATTTTTCCAGTCAATAAAGTGCACAAATTACGGTGTGACTATGGAAAAAGATAGAGAAATTCAGCACAAAATATTTGAATTGTTACTTAGACTGCGCAGCTTCTTTGTGTTTTTTTTTTGCACTTTATTTTAGTTTTGTAGAACGGATTTGCAGGCAGGTTAAATTTAGGTTTATGTGGCAGAGTTACTTTTAACCACCCTGGTCAAAATTAAAAAGTGCAATAATCAATTGTATTATTATTATTATTATTATTATTATTATTATTATTAATATTATTTATTATTTAACAATAACAATAATACATATAAATTGTTTATATACGAGTTATAATTTTTATATTTTTAATGTATAATAATTTGTCATTTTTATTATTTATGACATATGTAATTGTGCAGTGTTGTCCTTAAATCTTTTATGCATGCCTGTGTGTGTGTGTGTGTGTGTGTGTGTGTGTGTGTGTGTGTGTGTGTACACACAAAACGTTGTACTTACGCGCTACAACATCTACTACAGCTGCAGTCCATACAGTCTGAGTTCCTCCAGGAGGAGCCAATAGAGTGCCAGATATTTATCAACTGTGTCGCAGCAGTAGCCTAATACTAATAGACAAGGAAATAAACAGTACAGCTTGTCCCGGCTCACACAACTTAAAAATTTTTGGCACACCTGTGTATTTCAAGGTTTTCCATGCAAAATATACTGTATACATGCCATTCTTCAGTTATTTTTGGTAGAGAACTCGGTTTGAAAGATACTTTACCAAGCTGTTTGGGACGTAACAGAAAACTAAGCAGGCATGGCCTGGGAATGCTGCAAGGGCCAGGAATTTCTGCACAGCAAGATAAAAGAACAAAAATGTACATTAGAATCAGGCAAGAAATTATTACAAATCTAGTACAGAAGACAGACATAAAATTCCTCACCACCCAGTACTGTGTACTAACTAACTGGTTAACTAACAGGGGATGCTATAAGGCAGTTAATCCAAAAATAACTAAACCATGACATATTTTGACTAATTTTTTTTGGCATTTGGTTCTTTTTCACTCCAAATCTATTTGAATATAAAATAGGTTTTCAAGCAATTAATTTCCTGTCTGTCCCACAGAAGAGGTCTGGAGAACAAAGTTGATGTGAGCTGTTTTTGGCTGCTGTGAATATTGATTTCACAGGACTATCAGCCATTTAATATGCTCAGAATGTCTCCAGAATAGCATAATACGTTTAAAATTTAAAAGCCAAAATTATCCATTATTTCCACCATGCAATAGGAGAAAATTGAAGCGCTACCATGGTTAAAGGGCATTATGGAGCCGAGCAACTGTTCAGAATAACACTTGCAGACACTCTGCACTTTACTTCTGGATCTGAAATATTTTTTCAGAGGAGGGACTAAAACCAAGGAATGAGAATGCAGCAGAAACTGCCACCGCCCCAGCTAACGTACCAAGGCAGTGACACCAAAACTAGGCTTTAAACATTAACCTTTCAAATGGCAGACAAACAAATAAATCCCAAATTTGAAAAATCACATTTTTAAAAGCTCTACAAGGTCTAATAAGCAAAAATTTATGAATTAATTATAGAACTGAATTTTTACACATTTTAGGGGGTTTGTTTTTGACATGGAAATTACCATCTGCAATGTATATGTATATTGGGTTTGTAATTCATCTTTCCAGCTTCTTCATTTGGTGAAGAAAAAAAAGAAATAAAATGACATAATCTGTATGTTTATCTTAATTTTGCAAATTAAACAAAAGGAGCAACATAATACTTAGTTGTGTGTATTCAGACATGATTTGTATTTGCTTGAACCTTTACTGAGGATTGCTAGACTGACAGGCTGCATATACAAGTGTCTGATCTTTTCACCTCTGCATTTAGCAGCATCCATAAGGAGAAGGACCACCCCCCCTCTTCCATACCAAAAGTCTCCAACTCCTACTTGAGGATCCCCAAGCATTCCCAGGTCAAAACAGGTTACGAAATCTCTCAGTGTGTCGTGAGTCTCGGTGTTGCTTCGTCCAGGCAGAACCAGCTCAGTGACACCTCACACCCAAGGGCATTAGCTCCTACATTTCTTTAACCACCTTCTGACTTCCCTTCAACAGAAAGCAGTCTCCTGGTCGTGAGCCCACGGTCCTTCTTTGTCACTGAGTCCAGCTGCAATAATTAAAAACATAATTTCTGCAGTTTGTACCCAAAATTTTGTTTTTTTGGTAACAACCTAAAGCAACAGTTTGAGAGTATACACCAAGCAGTAAATCTCTCCAAGGAACTCCCGCTTCACTTTTCCATACACATTTGCGAATGGGCCACTGTAGCACTGCACCATTGCTCATTCATACCCTTCCTGATAGTTCACCTAGAAAAAACCCCAAGACACTTGAACTCCTACAGCTTGGGTAACAGCATCCACCAACAACTGTTGGAAATGGCCTCCTTTATCTCTGATACGACTAATACTTCCCTAGACTTGAACACAGGAATCATTTCCTGACGGTATCACTCTGCATACGATTCTAGAGCAGGGGTTCTTAAACTTTTTAATCTGAGAGCCCAAATAAGGAAATTAGTATCATACTGGGACTCAAGTATAGAATTGTTACTGCAGTGTCAGCAAAGCCAAACAGAGACAAATAACAATGACCATGTCATAAAAACAGTAAATGTTTTTGCTTCCATTCAAGTATGGTTCTCATACGAACATTAATAAAACAGAAAAGTGAAAGCAAATATATTGCTAATAGAACAGCAATTATAATTCAAAACAGGAATGAATTTCTGAGAGCTACTTTTCTAAATCCAAAATAGTACTAATTAAACAATGCGATGAAGTACAACGTAAAAGCACTACCCTTTGATCTTAGTCAAAAGATCTAGAAGCAAAGTGAATTTAAAAATTACGCTGATTCTGAAACCGCACATCCACAGGGCCCTGTCTGAACCGAGGACCACTGCTCCACAGTTCTCAAGTTGTCCACCAACTGGTGGGATGCTAGGTAGCTACACCTTGGCTTCTGCTGTAACTGTCTCACAAATGGATCAGCTGTTCACTGTCCTGAACCTGGTTTTTCAACTTTTCTTTCTTACTTTCTGAACACATTGCAAAGCGCTCTTCATTTCTGTAAGATTTAGTACAACTAAGGAAATAAATTCTTAATTATCGTTTCATTTTGACATTTCAAACCAGTACCGGATCCCTTCACCTCACAGCCTTGTCTGAGTAATTCTCTCTGCTCCAGCTTTGCATGTGTCTGTGCTGTGAATCATATTAGTTTGACTGTTTCAGAGGTTTTGAAAGGGGTGGGGAACATCCTTGAATTTGAAAATGCTGTAGCACTGGATGCTATGTAAAGCCTACCAGGCAGTGGCAGTATTGCATGCGTATAGTGGATTCAGTGTCCAGTCATGGACTTGTGTGAGTAAGCTTTATCCAGAAGTGGCAAAAGGGCCAAAAGTATGTAAAACTAGGTATCCCATCCATATTTGCTGTATCAAAGTTTGAAACCTATGGGCAATAATCTTGTTTCTACTTGCTGCTATAACAGCACCACTCTTCTGGGAAAAGTTTCCATCAGATTTTGGAGTGCAGCTGTGGCAATTTCTGCTAATTCAGCCACAAGAGCATCAGCAAGGTTGGGCACAATATTGAGCGAAATCCTGGCTCTTGATCCAGCGTTCCAGTTCACCCTAGGAGGTGTTCAGTGCAGCAGAGATCAGGGCTCTGTTCAGGACACTCAAAATTTTCCACACCAATCTGGGCAAACAATGTGTTTATGGGGTGTGTTTTATGCACAGGGTTGGGGGGAAACGACCATGCTGGAGCAGGAAGGAGCTTCTTCCCCAAACTTTTGCCACAACACCAGAAGCACAACAATTGTCTATAATGTGTTTAAATGCTGTATGGGTGTGGCTGAAACAGCTCAAGTCAATAATTAGAAGGGGGGTCCACATACAGTAATTCTGGCCACAGAGCATAAATATTGTATTGTCAGACACTACAGGTATGCACTCCTAGTGTAGGTTTTCAGTATTACATGTATAAGTAGTTACTTAATGTCCAATTGTGAATGAGTGATGTGTTCTGTTGTTGGAATTTCACCTTGTCATAGTCATGAAGTCTATTCATAAAGTCATAGAGTTGTAGACAAAACTGAAGCAGCTCTTAATTTTCATTGATTTATAATTTTTTTGGCAAAAGGTCTCAAGAGTTTTAATAGATATTGTATAATTATTTCAGGACTTCAAATTCTTGTCAGTAGTTTCTTTGGATTTATGCAGCTTTTTCATAGTTTTATTTTCACTTGTCTTTTAATTGACACAGCTGGACTTTTAAAACTCTAGCACCATCTAAGGATTAGAATAATGAAACACACTGCTTGGTCCAGGAGTGGCTGTCACATCTGGAGGTTTCTAAGTATTTCTAGAGACTAAAAGAGGGTAGCGGTGGATGAGGTGAATGATCCTTGTAGCACGTTGTTTTTTTTTTTTTTAAATGAAATGAAACCAAACAAAAATATGAAAAAACATATAAACATGCTTTATAGTCTGATCATGGCACAAAGATAAACATTACTTTCCTACTTCAGCAAAAACTGGGCATGGTTGGTTTCGGTCATTCTTCTTAAACACTTTGTATTCACAGTTGATTTTGTCAAACTCTTTCATGCAGTCATCTGGAAATCTGGCCAGATTGTGCGTAACTGAAATGAAAGAGGTAGCAAAAGCAATCCGGACAAAGTTAATTGCATTTTCTGTACAAACAAGAAATCCAAAACTACATTTTAAAAATTTTTGTGTAAAAGTCTTACTGTGAAACACAGTGCTTTGTAGAAGTCTTCAGACTGCTGATCCATTGTCTCATTTTACTAAACCACAAACTGTACACTGAATTTCATTCTCTGTCATATTTATACTGAATTTAAAAATTTTACTATTTTAAGGTGACAGTTTTTATATCGGAAAATATTTTCAGTCAATAAAGTGCACAAATTACAATTGTGACTATGGAAAAGAGATGAAATTCCAGCACAAAAATATTTGGTGTTACTTAAGACTGTAGCTTCTTTGTTTCTTTTGCACTTTATTTTAGTTTTGTGAAATTTATTTTACAGGCAGGTTAAATTTGGGTTTATGCTGGCAGAGTTACTTAACCACCCTGGTCAAATTAAAAATTGTACAATAATCAATTGTATTATTATTATTATTATTATTATTATTATTATTATTATTATTATTATTATTATTATTATTATTATTATTAACACTAATAACAATAATAACAATAATAACAATAATACATATAAATTGTTTATATACGAGTTATAATTTTTATATTTTTAATGTATAATAATTTGTCGTTTTTATTATTTATGACATATATGGTATACTGATGGTATCATAAATCTTTTAGTAAGCACCTGTTATTATTGTGTGTGTGTGTGTGTGTGTGTGTGTGTGTGTGTGTACACACAGCGTTATACAGCGCTGCCCATCTACTACAACTGCAGTCCATACAATCTGAGTTCCTCCAGGAGAGCCAATAGAGTGCCAGGTCTTATCAACTGTGTGTCTTGGCAGTAGCCCTAATATAAATAGACAGGAATAAACAGTACAGCTTGTCAGCTCACACAACAAATTTTGGCCACACCTGTAACATTTCAAGGTTTTCAATATATACAAAATATATATATACATCACTGGAGTGTAGAAGTTATTTTTTGGTAGAGAACTCGGTTTGAAAGGAATACTTTGCAAACTGTTGTTTGGGACGTAACGAAGAAAGCTAGCAGAACGGCAACGAACACAGGAATGCTGCAAGGAGCCGAGAATTTTGCACAGCAAGATAAAGAACAAAATGTACATTAGAATCAGGCAGAAATTATTACCGTCTATTACAGAAGACAGGCATAAAATTCCTCCTACCCAGTACTGTGTGCCCCTAACTAACTGGTTAACTAACAGGGGATGCTATAAGGCAGTTAATCCAAAAATAACTAAACCATGACATATTTTGACTAATTTTTAGCCTTTGATTCTTTTTTTTACTCCAAATCTATTTGAATATAAAATAGGTTTTCAAGCAGTGTTCCTGTCTGTCCCACAGAAAGTCTGGGAGAAGACAAGAAGTTGATGTGACTGTTTTGGCTGCTGACAAGATATTGATTTCCACCAGGACTATCAGCCATTTAATATTATAGAATGTCTCCAGAATAACTTATAATACATTTAAAATTTAAAATAAAATTATCCATTGTTTCCACCATGCAATAGGAGAAAATTGAAGGCACTTACCATGGTTAAAGGGCAGTTATGGAGCCGAGCAGCTGACTCAGATAACAACACGCAGACCTGCACTCTGCACTTTTACTTCTGGATCTGAATATTTTTCAGAGGAGGGACTAAAACCAGGGAATGAGAATGCAGCAAACTGCCACCGCCCCCAGCTAACGTTACTGAGAACCCAGTGACTTGCAAAACTAAAGAGGCACAAGCATTAACCTTTCAAATAAACAAATTCAAACAAATAAATCTGCATTGAAAAATCACATTTTTAAAAGCTCTACAAAAGGTCTAATAAGCAAAAATTTTATGAATTAATTTATAGAAACTGAATTTTACACATTTAGGGTTTGTTTTTGACATGAAATTACCATCTGCAATGTACTCTATCTTATAGCCGGTTTATGAAATTCATCTTTCCAGCAGCTGTTTGGTGAAAGAAAAAAATAAAAATGACATAATCTGTATGTTTATCTTAATTTTAGAATTGACAAAACATATAATACTTAGTTGTGTGTATTCAGACATGATTTAGCTTTGCTTGAACCTTTACTGAGGGATTGCTAGACTGACAGGCTGCATATACAAGTGTCTGATCTTTCACCTCTGCATTTAGCAGCATCCATAAGGAGAAGGACCACCCCCCCTCTTCCATAGCAAAAGTCTCCAACTCCTACTTGAGGATCCCCAAGCATTCCCAGGTCAAAACAGGTGCAATCTCTCCAGTGTGTCGTGAGTCTCGGTCGTTGCTTCGTCCAGGCGAGACAGCTCAGTGACACCTCACACCCAAGGGGCATTCGCTCTACATTTCTTTAACCACCTTCACTGACTTCCCTTCAGCAGGAGAAGCAGTCTCCCTGAATCCGGTGAGCCCCGGTCCTTCTTTGTCACTGAGTCAGCTGCAATAATTAAAAACATAATTTCTGCAGTTTGTACCCAAAATTTTGTTTTTTTGGTAACAACCTAAAGCAACAGTTTGAGAGTATACACCAAGCAGTAAATCTCTCCAAGGAACTCCCGCTTCACTTTTCCATACACATTTGCTTGAATGGGCCCACTGTAGCCTGCACCATTGCTCATTCATACCCCCTTCCTGATATTTCACCTAGAAAAAACCCCAAGACACTTGAACTCCTAAGCAGGTAACAGCATCCACCAACAACTGTTGGGAAATAGCCCTCCTTTATCTCTGATTTAACCGGCACCACAGACTTAGACACAGGAATCATTTCTGATGGTATCACTCATACGATTCTAGAAGCAGGGTTCTTAAACTTTTTAATCTGAGAGAGAGCCCAAATAAAATTAGTATCATACTGGGACTCCAAGTATAGAATTGTTACTGCAGTGTCAGCAAAAGCCAAGCAAGACAAATAACAGCTAGCCATGTCATAAAACAGTAAATGTTTTGCTTCCATTCAAGTATGGTTCTCCTCACGAACGTGTAATAAAAACAGAAAAGTGAAAGCAAATATATTGCTAATAGAACAGCAATTTAATTCAAAACAGGGAATAGATTTCTGAGCTACTTTTCTAAATCCAAAATAGTACTAATTAAACAATGCGATGAAGTACAACGTAAAAAGCACTACCCTTTGATCTTAGTCAAAAGATCGAGAAGCAAAGTGAATTTAAAAATTACGCTGATTCTGAAACCCGCAGCCACCGGGGCCCGTGTCTGAACCCGAGGACCACTGCTCCACAGTTCTCAAGTTGTCTATAAACTGGTGGGATGCTAGGTGGCTACCGCCAGCTTCTGCTGTAACTGTCTCACAAATGGATCAGCTGTTCCACTGTCTAGACACAGTTTTTTCAACTTTTCTTTCTTGCACTTTCTGAACACATTGCAAGCGCTCTTCATTTCTGTAAGATTTAGTACAACTAAGAGAAATAAATTCTTCATTATCGTTTCATTTTGACATTTCAAACCAGCACCGGATCCCTTCACCTCACAGCCTTGTCTGAGTAATTCTCTCTGCTCCAGCTTTGCATGTGTCTGTGCTCTGAATCATATTAGTTTGACTGTTTCAGAGGTTTTGAAAGGGGTGGGGGTGTCATGGGTGAAAATACTGTAGCACTGGATGCTATGTAAAGGCCTACCCAGCGGCAGGTGGCAGTATTGCATGCGTATAGTGGATTCAAGTGTCCAGTCATGGACTTGTGCAAGGCAAGCTTTATCCAGAAGTACACTAAAGGGCCAAAAGTATGTGAAAAACTGAGCATCACATCCATATTTGCTGTATCAAGTTTGAAACCTATGGGCAATAATCTTGTTTCTACTTTGCTGCTATAATAGGCTCCACTCTTCTGGGAAAAGTTTCCATCAGATTTTGGAGTGCAGCTGTGCGAATTTCTGCTAATTCAGCCACAA
This sequence comes from Heterotis niloticus, assembly GCA_018136845.1. Taxonomy (NCBI): domain Eukaryota; kingdom Metazoa; phylum Chordata; class Actinopteri; order Osteoglossiformes; family Osteoglossidae; genus Heterotis; species Heterotis niloticus. Next base: position 7,954,107 of record CM030890.1, read on the forward strand.
AAGAACGCATCAACAGGTTGGGCGCCAATATTGAGCAGAAATCCTGGCTCAACCCAGTCAGCGTTCAGTTCACCCTAGGAGGTGTTCAGTGCAGCCGAGATCAGGGCTCTGTTCAGAGACCTCAAATTTCCCACCAATCTGGAGCAAACAATGTGTTTATGGGGTGTGTTTTATGCACAGGGTTGGAGGGAAACGACCATGCTGGAGCAGGAAAGGAGCTTCTTCCCCAAACTTTTGCCACAACACCGGAAGCACAACAATTGTCTATAATGTGTTTAAATGCTGTATGGGTGTACAAGTAAAACAACTCAAATTAATAGTAGAAGAGTCCCCCTTACAGTAATTCTGGCCACAGAGCATAAATATTGTATTGTCAGACACTACAGGTATGCACTCCTAGTGTAAGGTTTTTCAGTATTACGCTTGCCATAAGTAGTTTACTTAATGTCCAATTGTAGATAAGGTGATGTGTTCTGTTGTTGGGGTTCCTTGTCCTCAGTCATGAGAATCTATTCATAAAAAGTCATAGAGTTGTAGACAAAACTGAAGCAGCTCTTAATTTTCATTGATTTATAATTTTTTTGGCAAAAGGTCTCAAGAGTTTTAATGAATATTATGTAATTATTTCAGGACTTCAAATTCTTGTCAGTAGTTTCTTTGGATTTGCTGCAGCTTTTTCATAGTTTTTATTTTCCTTGTCTTTTTAATTGACACAGCTGGACTTTTTTAAAACTCTAGCACCATCTAGAGTTAGAATAATGAGGCTCACGCTGCTTGGTCAGGAGTAGTATCACATCTACAGGTTCTAAGTATTTCACAGAGACCTTAAGTACGGTGGATGAGGTGAATGATCCTTTGTACGTTGTTTTTTTTAAATGAAATGAAACCAAACAAAAAATATGAAAACATATAAACATGCTTTATAGTCTGATCATGCTTTAAAAGATCTGGCCATTACTTTTCCTACTTCCATAAAAACTGGGCATAGTTGGTTTAGGTCATTCTTCTTAAACACTTTGTATTCTGATTGATTTTTGTCGAACTCTTTCCATGCGATCATCTGGAAATCTGACGGGTGTGCCGTAACTGAAATGAAAGAGGTGGCAAAGCAATCCGAGACAAAAGTTAATTTGCATTTTTCTGTACAAACAAGAAATCCAAAACTACATTTTAAAAATTTTTGTGTAAAAGTCTTACTGTGAAACACAGTGCTTTGTAAAGTCTTCAGACTGCTGATCCATTGTCTCATTTTACTAAACCCACTTGAGCTATGCAATTTGAATTTCATTCTCTGTCATATTTATACTGAATTTTAAAAAATTACTATTTTAAGGTGACAGTTTTTATATCGGAAAATATTTTCAGTCAATAAAGTGCACAAATTACAATTGTGACTATGGAAAAGAGATGAAATTCCAGCACAAAAATATTTGAATTGTTACTTAAGACTGTGGCTTCTTTGTGTTTCTTTTGCACTTTATTTTAGTTTTGTAAATTGGATTTGCAGGCAGGTTAAATTTTAGGTTTATGCTGGCAGAGTTACTTGCAACCACCCTGGTCAAATTAAAGTGTACAATAATCAATTGTATTATTATTATTATTATTATTATTATTATTATTATTATTATTAATAATAATAATAATAATAATAACTCTATATAAATTGTTTATATACAGTTATAATTTTTTATTTTATTAATATAATAATTTGTCATTTTATTATTTATGACATATGTAATTTATGCAGTGTTGTCCTTAAATCTTTTATGCATGCCTGTGTGTGTGTGTGTGTGTGTGTGTGTGTGTGTGTGTGTGTACACACAAAACGTTGTACTTACGCGCTACAACATCTACTACAGCTGCAGTCCATACAGTCTGAGTTCCTCCAGGAGGAGCCAATAGAGTGCCAGGTCTTATCAACTGTGTCTTGGCAGTAGCCTAATACTAAATAGACAGGAAATAAACAGGCGCTTGTCCAGCTCCAAACTTAAATTTTGTACACACCTGGTATTTCAAGGTTTCAATATATACAAAATATACTGTATACATCACTAGAGTGTAAGTTATTTTTGGTAGAGAACTCGGTTTGAAAGGAATACTTTGCAAACTGTTTGGGACGTAGCAGAAAGCCCAGCAGGGGGGCAGCAGCAGGCCACAGGAATGCTGCAAAAGGCCAGGGCTACTGCACAGCAAAGATAAAGAAAGAAAATGTACGATGAATCAGGCAGAAATTATTACAAATCTAGCCCAGAAGACAGACATAAAATTCCTCACCACCCAGTACGTGTACTAACTAACTAGTTAACTTAACAGGGGGATGCTATAAAGGCAGTTAATCCAAAATAACTAAACCATGACATATTTTGACTAATTTTTAGCCTTTGATTCTTTTTTTTACTCCAAATCTATTTGAATATAAAATAGGTTTCAAGCAGTGTTCCTGTCTGTCCCACAGAAGAGGTCTGGAGAAGACAAGAAGTTGATGTGACTGTTTTTGGCTGCTGACAGGATATTACATTTCTTTAGGACTATCGGCCATTGTCCATATCAGAATGTCTCCAGAATAACTTATAATACATTTAAAATTTAAAATAAAATTATCCATTGTTTCCACCATGCAATAGGAGAAAATTGAAGGCACTTACCATGGTTAAAGGGCAGTTATGGAGCCGAGCAGATGACTCAGATAACAACACGCAGACCTGCACTCTGCACTTTTACTTCCTGGATCTGAATATTTTTCAGGAGGGACTAAAACCAGGGAATGAGAATGCAGCAAACTGCCACCGCCCCCAGCTAACGTTACTGAGAACCCAGTGACTTGCAAAACTAAGAGGCTTTAAACATTAACCTTTCAAATAAACAAATTCAAACCGATAATCTGCATTGAAAAATCACATTTTTAAAAGCTCTACAAAAGGTCTAATAAGCAAAAATTTTATGAATTAATTATAGAGTTGTAGACAAAAATCAAGCAGCTCTTTATTTTTATTAATTTAGAAATTACAGTCATGCTAGAAGGAAGGAAAGGAGCTTCCCCAAACTATGGCAAGAAAGTTGGAAGCACACAGTTGTCTAGAATGTTTTAGAAGGGATGTCCACATCCTTTTTTTGTCATATTTTTCTACATATTCACCCTTAAGTCTTCTCGCTAAAGTTGCTTGGATGAAAAGGTGAATGTTTGCCATACCAGTCTTTCTACTTGACAGTCAATTACAGAAAATATTACCTGTCAATTTTGTCATAAAATCCTAGGCAAGTAAAACCAATTAACATCATTATTTCAACATGGGGCAATTGAAGTCCAGAGGAGTCATTCCAAAACCAGGAACTTTGGCAACAAAACTAGAATAAAACACAGATGTCAGAAACACACGCAGTGGAATGGTTTAAATCTACAGGATTTTAAGTAATAAATTGCTGCAGTATTGAGTCAGGGCAGCATAGCACTTCAACAAGTGGTGGCAGCTTTGGGATCAGACATTGGTTTGACTCTGGGTTATTCTGTGTGGCATTAGTATCTTCTCAGTTTATTGGTGCAGATTTCCTCCTGATGTGTGTTTCAGCTGAATCAGTGATTCTAAACTGTGTATGTGTGAGCAGTGTGTGTCACTGTCCTGATGGAGCAGGGTTCACACTTGATGGTTCCAGAAAGAATTTATATAAAGTTCATTGCACCATATGAGTGTCAATAGCATATATTTATTCCAGTTGATGTTTTTAGCATTTTCATATTATGTGTTTTGTTTCATGAGACTGAGCACTGACGGTCTACAGCACATGGGCATTACATTGCACAAATTCATGTGCTGGGATTTAGTGTATTTTTGCATTTGTTGATACATATTCATGAAGAAAAGAATTCAAACTCAAACTGGGAAAATGTATGACAAAATCCACTGCAGCATACCAGAGATCTGCAAACAACTGTTGTGTTGTGACTATAGAGCAGTGGTGGTGTTTGTCAACTGACTTTTCCTCTAATGTCCTGTCAAACATAAATATTGACACACTGGGCAATGACCTTCTGGCATAAACAATGTCAGGAAAAGGATGGACACAAACCAAGGAATTCCAATATAAAAAATGGAATTAATTCTCCAATCTGATCAGAAGTATCCTTATTTTATTTTATTTTATTCATCCCTACAGTCAAGACCAGTTTAAGGAAAATCCCCAAGGATACGGTCGGCCCAGAATTATTTTGCAGGTTAGGTTTAGCATAGGTAGAAATTCTGATAAAATACTTAATACAATTACAGTGTGCAAATGTAAATGTTTGCAAATAATACAAAATATGTATGCTGATGAATGCAACATTGTTGCTACAAAATTAACAGAAGTGTCTAAAGACACAGCAGTGAGTCACGCTGTCAGCATGTAGTGGAGCCCAGGATGAAGGCATGATTACCATGGAGATGGAGTCACAGCAAGTAGCCTGGCTTTACCACATGCTATGTTCATTTTCCCCAGAATTGTATACCACGAAAAATGTAACTATCCTTCATGCTATTTATCTTTTTCAAGATAAAGATTAATGCTGTACTGACATACAAAGTATAAAGAAAAGCTCTTCAAGATCATAGTTGAAAACCATAAATATCTAGTAATTTCAGCTCACCTGCATATTAATGCAAGTAAGATTTCTAAAATGTATTATTATGAACTGCAGGCGTAAATGCCACATCCAGGCCTATGTTGTTGTTAGTCTTTCTTTTGTAATTCCTTGTATTGTGTAAGTGTTCTTTAACCACAGAAAATGTTTATTTGCATAACTCAGGAAATGTAGAATAGCGTAGGCCTATAAAATTAGAAAAAAACTCCATTAATAAACACTCATTCTGATATTTGACAGATTTTAGGGGCTCAGTAGAGATTGAGAAGTCCCAGTGTGAAAAAATAGTGCGATTATACATATCAGCTATATTAACCGGATTTACCATGTTTACAGTCGTAACATCCAATGGACCCATAAATATTTTACTGCGTACAGTTTAATAGTTAAAAAAATATATGTTGAATAATTATTTACAAAAAAAAGGTTTGTACATCAGACATGACTGATTCAAAGCACAAGATTTTGTTGCCCTCTGTTGGGGATAAAAACTTATTGCATCTCCTTTAGCCAAACTTTCTGACCTAAATATTTGAATACACTTTACAAATTCAAAAAAAAATAAATAATAATAATAATAATAATATTGACCGCTTTTATCATTTTGAAATATGATGATTAATTCTTATTTCTACAAGCAGATGTTGAATCATTCTTTACATTCAGCCTCATGCATTGTTTACAGAAAAATAGTCTGGTCGAATCTGTATCAAATTTCACAGACAATTTTTTAGATTATAACAGGGCACGTTATGAGGTTTATAGTATGATGTGTCCAAAAGTTCCTGAGTCAGACAATATAGCATGATTGTGATGAGTTTAGACTGACATTCAGCACTGAATGGGGCAATGATGAGCTCTAAGTCAGATGGACTCGGGCCCTGTCTGAATACGGTAAAATCACAGAAACAATACACAATCACTACAAAGGGCTTCCCTGAAGGAGAAGTCAGGAGTGACTGAACTGCTAATTTCCACCACTGCAGGAGATGGATCCCAGCCCGTGAATTTCTTTTCCTCCAGATGGAAGATGCTTCCAGAAGCACTTCAAGGGGTTTCAGCCTGTCACTGCGAGATCGCATGAAGCGGCATCCAAAAACGGATCCCCCAAAACATTTCAGTTTGTTTTATTTTGCAGAAAAATACTGTATGTACAACCTTCTGTCAGAAGTATGACATTCACAAAACCTCCAAACATGTTACATGTAAAAATTACTACGCTATCCAGGTTATATTTTGACGTTTATGACATTTCATGAAGAACATTTGTGCTTCCGATGGTACTCTAGTGACCCCAGACTGCAAAGGTTTCAACTTCCAGACAATAAAGATCTTTACTTTTTACTGTACATGCTTGGTTAAGTGAAAGCGTAAAAACAAAAGCTTATTTTAGATGTACTGTAAACATTGCTGCTAGTCTGACATATATTATTATTTGGTAAACTTACATTATTTTAAGTTTTAAATAATTAGAACATAAGTATTGTGTTTTTAGGTTTTAGAATACTTACTAACAATAAACAATTGACTGCTTCCATATAGTTGAACTTGCTCGGTGAAGGCCTGGTGAAGGCAGGTGTACATAAATATTCATGCACAGCAATACAGTATTTACTGCTAAATATTCAGGGATTGGATGTCCATAGAGAATTTGTCCAATGATACCAAAGAACAATAGACAAAAACAATATTTTCTTGGCATAGATGCCAACACTTTGATTTGAATACACGTTGCTCTCTGGAGAAATAAGAGGTGCTAAATCATTTATTGTTTTAAAATGCATTAAGGTACAAACAGCTAATTGTTGTTACATACACCTCAGTTAGGATGGTCCTTTAGGTGGAGATACCTTCTTCTACCATTAGGAATGCTTTCCACCAAAAGATCTTGATAAACCAGGAGTCAGAAGATGAGCATTTCCCGCGATCATCATGGCACTCACAGTTTGCCTATACAGAAGGAAGTTAAAGAGGTTAATTAAAGTGTCTGTGGTCTTTTGACAGCCTTTTTTCTATATCATTTTATTTGTGTTTCAAATGAGCTACTACTGAGGCAGGTGGTGGCTAAAGACACATCCTTTCCTACTTGACTGACAGCCACACGTGGCTCATTAAGAACACACAAGTCCAGGAGTCACAACTGTGCCCCACAAATAGAGAATCTTTCAAAGGTAGGACAATTTAGGGCGGGTGACAATTGTTTGGTTTTGCTTGGTTTATGTTTCATATCCAAGTTTCTCTCTTGTCTACTGAAACAGCCTTCATTTCTGCAAAATTAAAAGGGCTTGATCGCCGCAGCGGCCAGTAAGGCCTTTATTATCATTGTTACAATATTTAGCTGAGATGTATATTGGATGGACAAAAGTATGCGGACATCTGAGCATCACCCCTGTATGAGCTTGTTGAACCCCCCCATTCCAAATCTATGGGCATTCATATGGAGTTGTTCCCCCTTTTGCTGCTATAACAGCCCCCAGTCTTCTGAGAAGGCTTTCTATCAGATTTTGGGGATTTGTGCCTGTTCAGCCACAAGCACATCAGTGCGGTCAGGCACCCATGTCAGGTGAGAAGGCCTGGCTCGTAGCTGGACTTCCAGTTTATCCCAAAGGTGTTCAGTAGAGTTGAGGTCAGGGCTCTGTGCAGCCATTCAAGTTCTTCCTCACCAACCTGGGCAAACCATGTGTTTATGGAGCTCACTTTGTGCATGGGGGGGGGCACAGCCATGCTGGAGCAGGAAAGGAGCTTCTTCCCCAAACTGTGGCCAGAAAGCTAGAAACACAAAGTTGTGTAGAATGTGTTTGTGTGCTACATGGGTGCACCTGAAACAGCTTAGCTTTGTCATTAGATGGGGCGTCCACATACTTTTTTCCATAGAGTGTAAATACCTTTTCCAAACTTGGACAGGTATGAAAACCTGATCTTCTCCTGATGCTGTGAATGAAGATACACTGGTGAAGTAACAATAGCAATGGCTTCCTTTATAAAGGTCTTTTCTCCAGCATGGGCTTGAAGCTCACTGTGCCACTGTCACGCTTCTCCTGCTGATGCTTCCATGGGGAAACAGACACAGCGTCAACTCCTGCTGGTGACAGATGCTTCTATCTGACCTGCAGTCTCAGGTCACCCTTCTCCTGTATGAAATTCTCACAGCTAATTTTCAGCTCACATATGTGGTAAAAACATATTGTGTGAAAGTAATTGTGCATCTAAAAATAGTTTTTTGTTCTCAACAAATCAGGTTTGTGTGCTATTTCTCATTGTTTTTGTGTATATTTGATTTTATACCTTGACCTCAATGAGCAAAATAGATGAGTTCATAAAGTAACTGATACATTTTTTAAATGTGGTCATGTCCAGGCATGTTCTCAAACACCAACAGTTACTATTCTGAAACACCAACAGCAGCAGATGCTCAGCTGTTACCAAAATTACGGTTCCAGGACACCCCGGCCATAGAGGTTGCACTCATCCACCTTTGGCTGCTTGGTGGTTCCGCACACAAGTTGTCCAGAATCAAACTTCCAAAGGTTCTTGGTTCTGGTTGTAATGTGGTAGAGAGACGTTGTTCTCCTCAGAACCTTGGAATCCCGCTAACAAATCAAGAAGGGTCTTAAAACACATCTTTGTCAGATCCACTCCTTTCCTGATCTCCTGTTAACTCCATAAACTTTCACTGCAGTATCTGTCAAAAACAATTTTTGACTCCTCTATCAATGTGATATTCAACTGTAGCAACGGATTAACTAGCCAAGCTTCCATAATTTTGCATTTGCATCTCTTTGTCAGAGAGTAAAAGGCACTTTTGTTGTTGGGGAAAAGCATTCACTGAAGGCAAATGTTAATTTTGCCTTTTGAAACTGGGTTAGCAGTGGTACAAACAGCCTCGGTTGGTCACCCGCTGTCCTCAGAGTCCGTATCACACTCGCAGGTCACCGAATCGATTAAACAAATATTAAACGGTGCCACCACAAGAAAAGAGCATCTACAAACATGCAGAGCACAGCAGAAGGAGGTTCCCTCTCAGCACACAGCGCCGCAGCCTCTGAACACACAAGGACAGCGGGACGGTGGCCAGGGTTAGATTTTGTGCTGCAACAGCAGAATTCCTCTGCAGCCCCCTACTCCTCAGCCCCTACAGTACCCACAGTGCACTGCTTCCTCCTACTGTCCAAATGTCCTGCTTCTGCGATACATTTACTAAGCGTGTGTTTATGGGAAATACGAATGGGATGAAGGCATATCGACCCATCGTTTCGTTGCGAACGTACCAGTCAAACAAAGACAAACCATAGACTTTGGTTAAAAAGAAATCGGAGATGAAACCAAAGCTGCAAACAATCAGAGAAATAAAAGAGCCAAGATGTTCATGGTGCAGAGTAGCTGCATCACACACATTTTGGCCACTAGCTGTCATGTCAGAGGTGTGTGCGGACAGGGGAATGGGGGAGACGGAGGTGTGTGTTTCCTGTGCCACTACGCACCCTGGAAAACACACCGGCTGCTCTCGACACCCAAGCACTGGAGTGTTAAGACTTTGCTTAGGGTTTGTCAGTCATTCTGCTTTTATGAGCCGCAGTATCACTGTAACCTTGCATTATTGTTCATTAACAGTAATATTAGCTATAATGAACATATAAATGAGATAATGGATAATAAATGTTCTGGTTTCACATACGTGACAGACGAAATATATGTAATAACTGGTTCAAACCTGTTTTTTTTTTTTTGAGCAATAAAGCTTGTGTGCAATATGATCATTTTTCATCGTTCCGAAAGTTGGAAAGATGAACTCCTTGGATGACAGGATTTGCTAAGCAGCTCCAGGGAATTCTGGTTAGCAAACACGTTCGGTGCGAGCTGGACACCGCGGCGCACGGTCAGAAAAGTTATCCGCAATAATTTTTAATATTTTTTTTTAAATTATGTGATAACATGCAAGGAACCAAGCTCAACATTTCATCCAAAACTCTTCGCAGATGGCGGATTTACATGAAGGACGCCAGATCGTACTGCACCTTTGTGCACTCATTCACGCCTCTTCGCTCGGGTTGCTATGAGTAGACGGGTGTGTTTTTTTCTCTCTTTTTTTTTTCAAAATGAGTCGAGACCGGGGGCTACGTGTGTGTGCGTGTGTGTGCGTTTGCACATTCCCGCAGTTCGGTTGCAAAAAAAAAAAAAAAAAAAAAAAAGCCTCAGCTGGCGAAAGAGGCGTCGCGCTCGGTCCCGCAAACTTTGCGAGGTCGCGCGCGGGCGTCGCGCGCCCACCGCGCGCCCGGCCGCGCGAGCCCATTCGCCGCCGTCGCCTGATCGAGGCATCGCCGAAGAGGCAGAGCGCTCGTGTTTTTTTTGTGTTTTTTTTGTTTTTTTTTTTTTAAACCCGCCCTCCGGAGAGATCTCGTTTCCCCAAAAACCTCCCATTCCTCTCTCACTTTCTGCCCTTCTCCGCCACTCTCTCTCCCCGTCCCTTTTTTTGTCATTCCTCATCTTCTTTTCCTCTCCGTTTCTTGTCTTTCTTGAGCAGCGGAGCCACTTCAGAGTCATGGAGCATCCGACGGCGCTGCTCCTCTCGTGCCTCCTCGTAGCCGCGTTGCCGGCGGCCGCCGTGGACGAGGACGAGCCGAGCTTCGACGTGGAGCCTTCGCCCGCCTCCGACCTGATCGATTATAAGGATCCCTGCAAAGCCGGTAAGCTTAGCTTGCTGGCAGTGTGTGTGTGTGTGTGTGTGTGTGTGTATTTCGAAGCGCTGTTACACTCTTGCTGCCCCGCGGGCAGCGGAGAATCCCGATGTTGAAGGTGACAGATGTGTTATTTCCACTGTCGGGTCAGCGAATTAGAAATAGAGAGAAAAAGGGGAGATTTCTTAACTCTTCTCGTCTTGTCCTATTTCTTTACTTTTATAACACGCCGAAAGGACTTTAATTTTTGCCAGTTTTTGCCGTCGAAAAAAAAAAATCAAAATAGAAAGACAATGTGGCTAACAGCAACTAAGCGGCCGTTTTCCACAGTCCAAAACGACGTCAGGAAAAAAATAATAAAAACTTTTTGAATGTTTTAAAGCAGCTGATCGGAAACAAAATCGAAGGCATTTCTATTACGGGGAACCAAAGTACACAGATGTTGAAAAAAGTGTAACCGAGCACATAAAGGCGACTTTGTTTAATGTGGACAAAAAGTGGCAGCGATCAGAAGTGGCTCGGCTATATTAAGTAAGGACGGCACGGGGTCAAGCCGAAACTTTTGCCATCCAGCTCTTCTTTCGATGCTTTTTCGTTGTTGTTGTTTTTTTGTTTTTTTTTTTTGTTTGTTTCCCTTTTTTAAGCTCAGAATGCACTCTCTCTTGTGGCCGCTGCAGCACTTGGCTCAAATTTCGTAAATGTGTGCTGGTGTTCGCTGAGTCTGGACAGACGAGACACCAGCAAATCCAGGGGACATCGGTAGATCCAGCGGGGACACCAGTGTATCCGCACCACTGGGACCGGATCACTAAGTGGGGAGGGAGAGAGAGGGGGGGGGGGTCCTGGGACAGCCTTCGACTCCATAGCAACGAGTCGCGATGCCCCCCCCCCGGTTCGGTCTACGTGGGACAAATTGGCTGCAGTTAAAACTAATTAAATCTGGACCCTTAGATATCCATGCGCACAGTTATTTTCGTCTTTTTGCCCGAAGCGGCAAACGTTTCTGAATTATAAACTAGAGGTTACATAAAAGTAGTTTCTCCCCCCGGAAGAGGCTATTTTCTCTCCAGCTAAGACGTCTCCCTCCGCAGGTTTCTGTCCCCCTGAACGCGCCGAGAGCTGGGGGTGACTTTCTGCCAGCCCGGGGCTACACGTTGCACTTCTTTCCGGCTCCGTCGTCCGCTTCTCCCGCTCCCTCCTCCTGGGCGACGCAAACTTTCGCTGACCTCAGTTTTTCCTCTCCTCTGCTACCGAGCGACACTTAAGCTGTTTTCAGCTTTTCATTTTGGCAATAAACCATTTCCGATGCAGACGTTTCCATTGTGTGTGTGCGTGTGTGACACTCGGAGCAAAGCAAAAACATGCTATTTACGTGTGTCAGTGGGGGATTTGTAGGTATGCAGACATTTTACTAACAGTGGCCTTTAGCAACCTCAATGCATCAGCGATGGTATCTTTGGCAGTGTTTTAAGTGGTTGCTTCCTCACACACGCAAAAAAAAAAAATCTACGTAAACATTTGGGCTTCCTTTTAAAAATCCATCTCTGTCCCCAATATCTTAAGAGGACAATTGTGATTCCTTCTGGTTTCATCTGAGAAACCCCATTTAGATTCCCCAAAATATCCCTACCACCCTAAACTACCTCTTTCCTTGGGACAAATGACAGTTTAAACACCGGTTACCTAATGGCCAAACAAGTTGTTGATTTTAATCCGGATTTGTATGTTTACTGTTTGCGTGTAACTACTTTTTAAAGGTTGTATTTGTTTACTGGTACTGACTAAACAACTGAACAAAATGACGAAAGTGCAAATTTCCTTTAAACGTGGCCGCAGGAGGCGAACGCCGATATCGTAGCTGCCAGCAGTGCTCTCGCGTGGCTTTGCACTTACGCTCATACAAATTGTAAATATTTTTCCGATGCTTTGAGTTCTCTCGAATGGGATTCATTATACTGGGACTTCTCCGTTCAGATACTTAGCAAAGTATTAATATATGCCGTTCCTTATATTAGGAACTCGGAAACTTGGAGTTCGTACACCAGGGTGTAGGAATACTTCGTGAGGAAAAAATAGTCTGTTCCAGTGAAAAATCCATCCATCCATCCATCCATCCATCCATCCATGATCATTAACCATTTTATTCTGGTCGGTCGTGGTATTACGGACCCAATCTTGGAATCACCGGGTGCGAGGCTATGAAACGACACCCTGGATTGGACGCCGGTCCATCACAGGGTGGCCACACAAGAACACAGTTACACAACTAACTAAACTGAAACACATGTCTTTGGACTGTTGGAGGAAATTGCAGCCCACTAAGCAAACCCATGGGCACTGGCAAAACATGACAAGTACACATGACTGAGATGTATTCAAACCCACATCCAAAGGGCATAGCCACTGTGCTGCCAATATCGTGTCCCAGTGAAAATTTGTTTGTGTTTGCAGTGTTGACTTTTTGGAGAAAATCCTCTTTGGCAAAGAGGACAGACACTGTGGCTGTTTTCAGCTCTGTTTGCAGCCAGTCAAAGGTCGCAGGTTACCCCTGTTGTTCTCTGTGGAGAGTTTTCTGTTTTGCAGAGAGATCCCCAAGCTCATCAAAACAATGCCAGAGTCATGTGGAGAAAAATGGTTTGTTCAACTTGGGTTACATAAGGTAAGGAAAAAGGTGTAGATCTGAGATGTGCTTTTGCACGGTGGCTCTGAATTTTTGAGATGACTGGATCAGTGATAGAAGGGTTGTAGTAGTTCAGCACATGAGCTATAATATGACCTTCAGGTATTTAGAGACATTTGTGTGTCACAGCTATTGCAAACGTATGTATGTTAGCCTTAGAGTTTTTTCAGGAATTCACCTTCATCTGTGATGCTGAGCTGGGTCTTCTTCTCAGAGCTCGTGCCTCTATCCTCATCTGTTTCACAGATGTTCGCCAAGCTGGTAAAGTGTTTAAAATCCCAGATTTCTTTTTAATAGCTGCTCCCTACCTCGGTGCATACTAATTCCCACATTGCTCAGCCTTCTGCCCCTCCACATCCCACTCCGCGGCTTGCTGTGTGTAGTAATCCAGGGGAAGGCACTCTCTGACCTCAATCTCATTTGGACTCTGTTCTTTGGAAAGGTTGGATAATGTTGAATGTTCAGCAGCCATCTCAGGACACCAGCTTCAGATAAAAGCAGCCAGGGATGATACAGGAAAGTGATCCACACCGTGTGACCACACATACTGCATAGATCAAGTTCTCCCACGGAAGTGTATTTGTATAGCGCTGTGGTTTAGCCGTGCCCAATGCCCTTCTGAAGCCTAGCTTGATGGTTCTGTAATACGTTTTTACCAGTGCAGTAGCTGCACCGTACTCAGTAAAGTTAATTCTGCTTGAACTTGGATCGAGTTGGAGTGCGGTAGTGGAATGTGATTAAGCAGTGAGTCAAGCGGTGCTTTTCCAAGATGGAGAATTCTGTTGTGTCATTCTCAGCTATATTTGTATTTTCAATGTAATATTGTGGTGGCTAAACACATCAGAATTAGTTATTCAGCTGTTGAACACAATAATAAATTGTGCTTATAGTTCTACACTTTACCCATCTATAGTAACATAACGTTTCCACAGAGAAGCGAAATTTTGACCCCGTAATATACCTGTATATGGACGGGGCTGACAAATAAAAACTCTCTTGTCTCTTGAAAAAGGACCTTGTGTTTCAATTTAAGGGTTTTATAGATAAGACCATAACAAAAAGTCATCTGGTTCTTATCAGGTCCAGAAATTAGGTAAATCTAACCTCTAGTGAAAAACAGAACTTCACAGATTCCACTATGTTTTTGTTTATTTGAAGCCATGTGTGAAAAATTAAGTACATCCCATGATTCAGCAGCTTCTAGGACCACCTTTAGCAGCTATAACTTGAAGTAATTGTTCACTGTATGGGTTTATCCAGTCTCTCACATCATTTGGGGGGATTTTGATCCCCCAAGTGATGTGAGAGACTGGATAAACCCATACACTGCTTCATTTCATTGATGTTTGAGGCCATTTGTTCATGCTCAGCTCTCATTCCAGCATCTCAATGGGGTTAAGGCCTGGACTTTGACTTTACTATTCTAGCAGCTTGATTCTTTTCTTTTTCAACCATTCAGTTGTAGATTTACTGGTGCGCATGGGATCATTGTCCTGTTGCGTGACCCAATTTTGGCCAAGCTTCAGCTGTCAGACAGATGGCCTCATTTAGGTCAAGAATACTTTGGTACAAAGAAGAGTTCATAGATTTTAAATTGCTTGGAAATGGATAACCCTTCTCAGATTCACAGGCAGAGTTCTCTGAGTTCACTGTGGATGCCTTTTCTCCTTGGCATAGTGTTAACTCACACCTGACTTTTGTTAACTGCCATGGAAGCAGTAACGGTGGTCACCCAATTGTTGGATCTGGCGAAGACCAGATGATTTTTTTGTCATCTTCTGTTTCATAAAACCTTAGAATTGGAACAGGGTCTGTTTTCTTTTTTCACATGACTGTATGCAACTGATTAGTGCTCAATACACCCAGTGGTGTAAATGGTTTGGTATTTAACCAAAAGCAGAACAAAATGAAATATTCAGCCAAGTCAAGTTCCTAAATCACAATGAAACCAGCTGCCAGCACCATTTGAATTTATCATACAAAGGAGCCTTCCAAGCCCTTCTTCTGACCTCTTGCTTGTTGGCATGCCTGTGACATAATACCTTTCCATTATGCAGGTAGTTGAGACTGACTGGGAAATTTGGGAGATTGCAATTCTTCAGGCAAAAATTTTGCTAAATATAATGTATAAACGCTGACTTTGTAATACACTATTGTTGCAGAAAGAGGAATCTTGAAAGAAAGACTGGCAGGTAATGAAGTACTGACATGAAAAACTCAAGGTCACATGATAACATGACTGGCTTTCTTTTACTGCATGACATCTCTTTTCGTAGGATATTTCAACCATCAGTTTTGATAAAGATAGATATTGTCATTCGCTACCAAACACTTGAGTCTGCCTGGTCTGTTTGTTGTGGAATATGACAAGCTTGCTATGTGTCACCTCCTGTTCATCTTGAGTGACTTTCTGTTCACAACCAAAGCAACGTATCAGCAATGTCCCAGAAGCTCTGCGCACATTGCAGTAAAAGTGCAGGATAATTTTTTTGTGCGTGTGTTTATGTGCTACATTCAAGCTGCCAGTGTAAGGAGCAAATCACACCTTTGCTGTAAATCCCCCACTGTGTTCCACAGTTAACTGTTGGATATACGGTAATTCTAAATTGTATCCCTGGGGTTGGATGGATCGTAACTGTACATTAATCCCCTCTAATTTTATGGGCCTTTAATGGCAGTGGATTTTTTTTTATTATTTGCCAGTTTTGTGTGCTATCATTTACTTAAATTCACAGGATAATGAGAACAGCAATCTGTGGCCAAGGTGCAGAGGTTAAATTCTGTAGACAGAGAACTATGTCAAACTGAAACTCATTTACGTAATGCTAGTAAAATAAAATCTGTCGCCACCCAAATTTTTTTTCAGTTAACTAAGGGCTCATCCCATTTACACTCAAAGATTTGTTGTTCCACTGGAAAACATAGAACTGAAAACAGTTTAGTTGTACTCTAAGGGGACTGCTCTAGAGCAAAAATGTTGACCTGTTCATTTGGATTTACTTGATTTTTTCATACTATGTGACAACAAGATGCTGAAAATACCACTTGGTGCCTCTTTTCCCACTTCTGTAGCCATTGACCTGGCACATCTGACTTTCAACTTGGAGGAGGTTTTCACATCATGGTAAACCATAGTGTGATCTGAGAGGACCATGAGCAGGTTATGAGATGTCTGCTGCTAGTTAGCCGAGCCCTTCGTTTCTCTGGAAGAACCGTGATGTGTTTGTGTTCTTAATGGGTGCTGGACAGGTGGAGAGCAGAATGGAAAACTCATTGATTGACGTGCATTAAATCTCTTAAAAGTGCCATGAATCTAGTTGGGTTGGCATTCAACCTGTTTCAGCTGTTGTAAATTGCTAGGTTGGCAAGAAAATTTTTGGCTGATCCACGCAGTGCAATTTGTGGGCTGTTTTGGTGACCTGGCCAAAGGACTGCTGCTGTGGAGATTTCTTTCAATGTATGTTTTTTTTTTTTTTTTTTTTGTATTTCACACCAGCTTAGGGATTACATAAGGGCTGAACTTTGGATAGCCAGTAGCTCAGGCTAAAATAAACAAAGCATCAGAATACATTAAGTTGAGGAACACAGAGTCTTAATTTGGAAAGATTTCTGAGTATTGCGAGGACACAACCAGCATAATAGTAGAAGATCAAGGACAACTGTGAGCTGCAGTACTTAGAAGGGAAACACTTGTTCACAAGATGTGCAGTTTCGCTGGGCTCCAGCAACATGGACTGTTAACCCTTTGAGAGCTGCTTGGCCAGCTGATGGCCATAAGGAAATTTCAACACATCAACGTGCAGATTGGCTCAAAAGGGGCTGTAAAGTATTATTATTTTGCTTCTCAGTGTCCAAGTAGTGTTGCACAGGTCTCATTCTTTGCGTCCTCCAATCACAAATGTTTGTTTTACTTTCGGGCTACCTTGGCCAGCCGCAGGTAATTAGGACTTTAAATTATGGGCTTCATCTGCTTTGGAACGGCAGGTGGTGTTTAATTCAATACTGGGAACAATTATGCTTTAAGTGCCAAAAGCCATCACAAAACGCCTTAAAGAGTGTTCATTTCAGGCACTCCATTCATGCCCTATTAACCAGCGATGATGAGAACGTCCAACTCCGCCAGCGAAGCGGACCTTCAATCTCTGACTTAATCACATTTGCGGTTTAGCCGAATTGCCTCCTTGATGAATTATTCAGCGGATTTCGATTCATCTGGAAGTCATTCCTTGAATGCTCTCCTTGTCTTAATTTGTCACGAATGTCTGCAAGCTTTATAGATGCAGGTTGTTTTTATGTTTTATTTTTTTGGAAAGATAATTTGTTGAAAGCAAACATTTTAACACTTGTATGTGATTGAGGACATATAAAATAGGGTCTTTAAAGCTGAGTTCTGGGCCATCTGGATGTACAAATAGTTATCTGTGAGAACTAAGGATGTGTACAAGAGGAGGATCAGGATTTTTGTACTAAATCCCAGCCAGTAAGTCCACTGAAAGCGGTGTACGCTAGACCTGCGGAGGCTGCGTTTTGGATGACTTCACAACCTTTCACGATTGTCAGTTCGGTGACTCAGTGTGGCCATATTGGCAAGATTAAGTGTCAGTAGCGATGGGACAGCAGTGTATAATGTTTTCAGAGCAATGAAATGCAGCCCATATTTAATCACTTACCCCACCGCATTTCTCAACCTGCAGAGGTTTTCTATAACTTTGAATGAGGACATTTTTTAAGAATATCTGGAACCACACTTCTGATTATATGTCTTATTTCTTTAAAATAAGCAGTCAGATGTCTTTTTTTTTTTTTTTTTCTTTGACCAAAATTGCAATGTATGGAAATGTTAAAGTAAGCACTTACTGTAGCACACCAGCTGGAGGTGTTTTTATAAGGAGGTGGAGCAATGCTATTTACTAGACTACTGCAGCAAGTAATCCCCGTCTCTCCTGGCCACCAGCAGCTAATTTGACCCTGAGGAGGGTTTAGTGGAGCTGAAGGCTATGCATTGTATCAAGGGAAATTTAGCTTTATTTTTTAAATTTTTTTTTTTGCATTTTACACTGAAGATATGTGTATGGTTAAGAATTGTTTGGGTACTGTGTTAATGGAAAGCAGAGCGAAATTGTATGTCGGTGTTATAGGGAATACTGTTGCAGCAGTATGAACTCCCATTTGAATATAAATTTTACATTTTTGTCAGAACACCTACAAGGCAAAGGCCATCATCAAATCATTGCCATGTGTTGTAGGTCCAGCTTATGTCCATCTAGTTGGAATGGTGGGCACTTTTCAAACTGGCACATATTACAACCAGTCAACCTTGAGTCTTTTGTAGGCAGTAGATAGTAATAGTGTTTGGCTGTGGTAGGGTTATTGACACATGGTGGCTGTCTCCATAAAAGTCACATCATGGATCAGTAAGACTTGGTTTAGTGTTGCCTCACTCTGTAATGCAGAAAAAGAAGCCAAGTGACAGGAGCTGGAGAGGAGTCTGTTGTGGTGAGACACATTATGATGTTAGCTGGTATTCTGAAAGGGTTTCCCTGTAGCTGTGAGACTAGAACAATCTGTCACACCTGTCATTACAGGCTACTCCTAGCTGTCTAGTTTGTCTCAGGAGGCAAAGGGAAATCTGTGTCTTCCTAGCCAGCCCAGTAAGCTTCTTCCTCCAGACTCAAGTGCCTTGGGGACCAAAGGGTCCATTATCCAGTGTCTTCATCTGTGGAGTTCAAACTATTGGGAGGTGTACACACATAACTGATTTTGCAATGTCAGATAAATTCTATCAGTCAGAATAGGGAATGTTTTACTGTGAATTCCCACAGAATCCTAACGCCTCAGACAACTTGGACGGCTGGCCACAGCTGTTGACATTTATGCAACAAACTGGGCTGGAAGAAGACCAGACATAGGCAGTGATGCCAAGACTCCATATGCCCCTCTCAAAGCCGGTCTGTCCTGCCATCTGAAATGCTGTTCCTCACTTTTCCTTTTATTTCCTCCTCCTGTGTGACTATTTTTAGGTGGTGTCCTATGTATGAAGTTACTTGATTTTCACCGCAAGATGTATCTCTAACTACCAAAGGGAGTTACCCACAGCTTACCACCCAGGCTGACGGCTTTTACTGCTCTAGGTGCATAACTTGTCCTTACCAGAGGTTAAATTTTGTTTGTGAGACTGCTGGATTTGTTGAATGTTGATGTGTAAAGTTAGTCAAAAGTATGAGTGCACCTGGGCAACCTTGGCAGCACTTGTATGGGATGAACCGGGTAGAAAAGCAAAACAGCCCATGAGTATTCTACATTTTTGGGAAATTCTGCAGAAGAGCTGGGAAGGGATGTTTGATGCAGGGATGAGGTAGTCCACCCCAAGTACCAGGCAGAAAGGGGGTAAAAGGGCTGTGAAGAAATGATTTTTTTTTTTTAATTTTAATTTTTTTTTTTTTTTTTTTTTTTGTGGAGGAATTTGGGAAAGTAGACTTTTGGGTGAGCAAAACAGGTGAAAACAAACACAAATTATCCAGGCTCTTACCAGTGGACTGTTTCCAAGCCCAGGTGTGTTACAACCCTTCCTGTCAACTATGTGTTTGTTTTTTCTGCAAAATAAACTCTGAAACTGTTACAACGCACCTTGACCATGCTCTCGGTAGGATTAGAAGGACTCTGGAGACATGACTGGGAGCAAGAGCTCTTTCTTTGTGGCCTGTTTGAACACCAGCACTCATGGAGTGCAACAAAGTTCTTGAAGATGTTAAGCAAACAAAGAGTCCACATTCCCCATACAGGCCCCCACCATGGTTAGTACACACAGCTATTTATACACACGTAGCTGTAGCATTATGGGAGGGCCACAGCTCCCTCCACTACTACACTGTAATATAAAAAGTACAGTGAAAGAAAATCTAACCTGATTTATTCATGCAATGTCTTTTTTTTGGGCATTATCACCACTTAAATTAAGTGGTGCATATGGTTATTACTATAAATAATTTTTATGAACAGTGTATTGGGGGTGGGGTGGGACTACCGCAGGAAGGATCTGCCCCAAGGGCCCATCTAAGTATGCCACTGGTTGGATGATTTCTTACCAAAACTTAATCAAGCAAATGTCTTGGGGAAGAAACAACTAGTTTCTCGTACATTTACCCAGATGTTTTCAGTACATAACTAGAGTTGCTGCCCTATTTTGTAAAAGGATCAGTCACGAACAGGCATATGTTCAAGGTCTTTCTCTTGATTCTCATGGTGAAAATGTCATAAATGGGGGGAAATAATGCACAGAATTAATGTTGTACCTATAGGGTTAAACATGGGAGTTCTCAGCTCAAGAGTACACTCTCTTCCTTTCTCAGTGCTGGCTTGTCTCTATGACATAAATTCCCTCTCATAATTGTTTGCAGCTTTGTCTAGTACACTTCTGTACTTCATTCACCCTCTGATACAGCCAGTTCTTAAGAAAAAACATGGGGACAGAAAAAAAAAAGGAGTCTGAATGCTCATGCTTGTATAAATATTTTGTATCTGACATCAGTGAGGAGTGTACTATAGGAAGAGGTTTCAGCCATGTGGCAAGCTGATATATTAAGGGGCAACGTGAAGCGGCCACTTTTGTGTGTCAGTGGAATGTAGTTACAGTGATTTGCCTTTTGTTCAAGTGTAAATTAGAGGATCCCATTAACCTCTCTGGTATTCTAAACCTTGTCTCAGGGCCTGCCTGATCTCGCAGGCAGAGATTTACACCTTTGTTGTTGCTGCTGTTTGGGGCCTAATCCTTCTTAACCCAGCATTTCTGCAACAAGCTCTCCTATTGACCTTTTCGTTCCGGTTATTTTCCAGAGGCCGATATTGCTGCTGCCTCCCACCTACATATTTTTCCATAGATCAGGAGACTGGGAAACACAAGAGTCCCAAGTATTTCTCTTTTTTTTTTTCTTGCTGTACTGCTTTTGTTCTTGCTCTCTTGCTTTTCAACATGACCCCCCCCCCCCCTTAAACCCAGCCTTGCACAGTTCTCTAGTGGAGTGAGAAACCGTGCTGTTCATTTAAGCTGTAGCCTGGATCTTACTGCATTGATTAATTCCTGTAAAATGTCATGCCAAGGTGAAACCTTTTCTGTTGTATTTAGTGCCATGTTATCAGATAGATGGCAGGAAGCCCAGGGTTGTTGCACTTGGCAAGGTATGGATTGATGAGTCGCATTTACTTAAACCACAAAAAGGCTGACCTGGTCTGAGAGCAGCCCAGATTCTCAGAGAAATCCAAAAGCACCTCAAAGAAATCTGGTTGTGTGTCTGGGTCTGAAAATATACCCTGCGCTGCTGGTCACCACACTGCAGGAAGCTATATCCACTCTGTTGCTGGTTTGGTGTTTTTGTCCAGCAGTATAGACCTAGTCAGGAGAATGACCTTTTCTTCCCATCCCTCCACTGTAGACAGAAGCCTTCGCTCCTTGGCTGAACCATAAATCTTGCGAGCGTGCTGGTGTTGAGAGCCTGTCCGAGGCAGCACTTTGCCCCAGCCGCTGGGATCCCCAGGCTGCAGGAACAGTGCCTTTATTGAGGAATCCCATAAAGCCGCTCTTCTCATAAAGCATGCCTGCTTGTTTACTTCCCCCCTCACTTCGCCTCCTTCTAGAAAAGGTGACTGTGTGGGAAAGGCTCTGTAGCTTCAGCTGAAACACACATCAAGCCAGCAGCGTGGGCTTCTCCAAATCGTGTTAGAATTTGTCGGAAGGAGTCATTCAAAAACAATTCAGAACAAAGTATGGAGGATTTACACAATCCTCTGTAAAAATCATGAATAGACATGCCCGCCAGTATAAATTAATGCTAGCTATTTAGCTTACACTGCTTAAGATTAACGTATAATTCCAACATTTATGGTTTGCAGTGGATGTGGTGTGAATTTCTGTGAAAACCACATTAAAGACAGCAGTGGCCATTGTGGAGGGGAAAAAAAGAGGTTTTATTGCACTACCAACCAATGTATAGTCACCAGATACAGCAAAAAAAAAATTTATATGTGTTTTATATGCAAGTGGAGGAGCAGGTACAAAAAAACCTACAATTAATTGTGGGGGGGGGTGTAATGAAACAGTCTTCATTCTCCAATATAGAGCATTATGTGCTTATATTATGACTCTAGGCCTTGCTTGGTGCTCCATCACAGCTCTGTTTTGATTTTTCTTTTTTTTTTCCCTTGGCCTTGGCAGCCATGTCATCTTTTCCAGAAAAAATAATAATAGCACCTTACGTGAGGACCATTAAGGAGCAGTAATTTGTACTTTAACATGAAAAGCGGTAGCAGCTTGGACTGTGGAGATGTAACCAATGCATAGTGAAAAAAGGAGAAAGGTTGCTTGGGGATGGTATCATTACTGATATATTAAAGGGTTAGGAAATGTCTGGCCGCTGCCTCCTTGCAGTACTGCAAAATCGACAGTTATTTGGTGGGTTTCTCTAATTACAGAGGAGGAAGTCCTTCAGGCTCTCAAGGAAGTGAGGAATTATAGACTTACTCAGATGGCCTCTGTGCACCCCAGAGACTGAAGTGTTGCGCTCTCGATGCAGCCTGGTTTTAATGCAAGCCCTCAATCCCTGCACTGTTCAGCATTGCTGTCACCTATTAGCAAGGGCAACCACAAAAAGCAGAGGTCATTTACTGGAAAAGTAAGAGTGGTCAGCCAACAGTCAATGCTTGTCCATTATTATGAAAGGCAGGTGTTTGACAGTATCAGGCCAAACAGTATGTGGCTTCATGATCTTCAGCAGCTCTATCAGGGCAATGAATACTGATACTGACAGGACACAGAACTGAGTAGAAAAACAATGAAAAGATTTGGTGTAGCTTTTGCTTTGGTAAATTTGGTTTATATTACCAACACTGACCCACACAAGCAGTGGTTTGGTACAAACATTTGACAAAGAACCTTATTGTCTTCACCTTAGGTTGTATTTGTTTGAACATACAGTAGAATGTTTTTGATGTTTGCTTTTTTTGAAGTTTTAAAAAGTTGAGATCTTGAAGACAGAGCTTAATATACTCAGCCCTTTATTTAAACAGGGTCCCATACAATGGAAAAAACTATCTTGTGAAAATGTTTGTTTTTTCTTCATGTCATGGGCTTACTATTTAGAACAACATTTGTTTCTGTTGTGCGGTCATTTTTTATAGCAGGTGGAAAAAGAGTTGATATAAAGGCTCCAGTTACCTCTGGTGTTGTTATTTCAGGCTGTGGCAGGTTTTCAAAAGCAGCAATTCAGTTCCAGAGAAGTGCAGTTGCGTTTCAGCTTTCTAACTCCTTTGCTCACTGGTGAAAAAATTCATTGAGGGGAAACAATTAAAGAAAAGATAAATAAAAGAAAGCCAGTTATATATATTGCATTATTTCAACCACTGGAGGCCAACACAGTTGCTGTGATTCAGACTGTTGTGCTAGCTGGCATAAGTAAAGAAAATGAAGTTAAACTATTAAAAGTGTAATTTTTAAAAACATTTAGATATTGTTATTTATATTACAAACTCTCAATTTAAAACAGAGGCTGTGCGCCACACCTGCTGCAAAAAAGAAGTCTTTAAGCAAAGCTCCACACACAAAAACACATACTGTTGGTGTAAAACAGCTTTATTAAATATTATAGGATGTAAATGTGATATTTTGCTTAATTTTATGAGACATTTTTCTTCTGGGAAATCATTTTACAACAGGAACTGTATTTTATTCCCGTACGGAATGATTTTCTTTTTTTCTTTTTTTTTTATTTTTATTAACCCCATGATATGAGGAATAGGTGCGTAAATGTTGCACAAGTCAGTATGTTTGTTATGGTTGGCTGTTCATGTAATCTTGAACGGAGTCTAGCGAAAATCCTTGTTACATTCTGAGAAAGGAAATTGCATAGCGTATCTGCATTAGCAGAAGGAAATACCAAGTTGTATTGTTATTAAACAGATGGTAATAATCAGTTATAAACTGGAATGTAAGCTCGACAGATATGAATCATAACTACTGCTATGCTCGATTATGACAATGATTGACAATGTTGATATATAAACAGTATAGGAGCCATGTGTGACTTTTAAAGAGGAACTACACCCTGATATGCCATAAGAGAGTCCCAGAAATTGCAAGAAATCAAAAAATTAAAAGTTCATGTGTCATGGAAGTAGCTTGTTCCTGCACCATACTACCCAGAAATGTACACTATATGTCCAAAAGTTTGTGGAACCCCCCCTTGTAATGACTGAGCTGAGCTATTTCAGATGCACCCATACAGCACGCAAACACATTCTAGACAGCTGTGTGCTTCTAGCTTTGTTTCCACAACTTGGGGAAGAAGAAGCTCCTTTTCTGTTCGAGCACAACTGGGCCTCCATGCACAAAGCGGGCTCCATAAACATGATTTGCCCAGGTTGGTGTGGAAGAACTTGAGTGACTGCACAGAGCCCTGACCTCAACCCCACTGAACACCTTTGGCATGAACTGGAACGCCAACCCCGAGCCAAACCTTCTCACCCGACATTGGTGCCCAACCTCACTGATGCTCTTGTGGCTGAATGGACACAAATTCCCACAGTGGCACTCCAAAATTTGGTGGAAAGTCTTCCCAGAAGAGTGGAAGCGGTTACAGCAGCCAAGGGGAAATAATTCCATATCAATGCCCATGGGTTTGGAATGGGATGTTCAACAAGCCCATATGAGTGTGATGCTCATGTGTCCACATACTTTTGACCATACCAGTGTAGTACTGTGAAATACAGCAAGCTGTAAGGAACATACTTTGCTAATATCTGTAGAGTTTTATGTTTGCTTTATTTGTACACATTTGAGTAGTGGCTCAATTTTAATTTTATAAATAAAATGTAGTCCAGCAGAATGGGGCAAAAATGAAAAGAAAGAAGATTGTAAGGCTAGAAAAGAAATGAAGAAGGAAGTGAGCTAGAAAGACATGAGCCAGTCACTACAACTCTGTCAGCTATTGTTCTGAATATGGTGACATTTCATTGTAATAAATTGCCTTGTTTATTTTAAATTCACTTATATATTTTTTTACCTAAATTTTATTACTGAATGGACAGCTTTAAAGTGTGAAGTCCCCAGTCTGTCTCCATCTGCCACTCATGTCTTCAGGGATCTGATATCCCTACTGTTAACTTGGTGCCCTGTGTGTGTGCTGCACTGCTCACTGTGATGCCTGATGTGTGTGCTGCACGGGTCGGTGCTGCTCATGCTACGAGGTGTTTTACAGGGTTTTAGTGATATTTCAGAAAGTCGGTTTGCGGTTTTCAAATGGGCTGAGAGTCCATTATAATTCTTAAGTGCATAAAATGGGGTTTACCTGTATTCCGTTTAGACATGCGGTATATTATGTATGACCCTGAATAAATATTGTACTTATAGTATGGTGTTTACAAAATAATTATAATTAAATGTATTTTTTGCAACCAAATTTCAGGTGAGCGCACCTCCTTTACACGGTGTGTCGAAGTATTAATGTGGCTCTGAAATCTTCCACTGCAGTCTTGCACAGCCTGGTAGCTGTGGTTTCTGCTCACATCTTCCACCAAAATATGTTCAAAATACCGCATTACAAATTTACAAACCACATTTCTGGGCCATCCAGTCTTTACCAGAAATACTGCTCATATGAATGTCCACGTTCCTGTCCTATGATATATTTCATTGGATAATGCTTTTAAATTGTTTTGTAATTACGGCTTGACCATTCAAAGTTTTCTGTATGTTCTGCTGTCTCAGCTGCCTTTCTGGGAGACATTGCCCTAGATGAGGAGGATCTGCGCATGTTCCAGCTGGAGAGCTCCTCAAATGTGGACCAGCACACAGACCAGAGCGACAACAGCACATCTCCAGGTAATGACAACAAAAGTGGTGTTAGAGCTTCCTGAGGTGCCTACACTGCACATTTGGCCACAGTGAGCGACGGAAGTGGCCCAGTTGAACCGCAATGGTCAAGCTGAAGGATTTGGGGGGGGGGTCCACGTTTTTAAATTTCATATGGGGTCCGCATTATCTTTACTTTTAGTCATCTAGCAAATATATTTAACTGCACAGCGCTATTAGAAAGCAGAGTGTCTGTCTGACCAGAGGTAGAATCTTGTCCAAATTCTGCAAGGACAGAGTGTAAAAATTCTAATTGGCACTTGCCAGTGACATAAGCAGCACCTGCCGATGGTCTCTTTGAAGCAGCTCGTAGGTGGTAGCACCTGTTGTGGTCCAGACTGTTTATTGCTACCCTGTGCAACTGCTTAATAAAACAACATTTACTGATGATTACACAATATATTTCACAGTTATTACTCATTATTTCATACCCTGTGCCTGAGACTTCACTGTGAGTGTGAGTATCTTATTATGACGCTAAAAGAAACGGACAGTCATTTGTTAGATATGTAAAAGAATAACAGCTTGTCTGTTCCCAGAAGATGGGCTGGTTGCAAGCTGATCAATTTAAGTATGTAACTTCTGCAAGGCAAGAAGAGGGACAGCGCAGACTGAACATCTAAGCTCATATTTGTCTTGGTTGCTTGATATAATGTACAGTAAACTGTAGGCCTGCTGGCTAAGCTTGTGTATGTGTGTTTATGTGTCTGTGTATGCAGCTGTCAGAAGTCTTCATTTAATATTTTTATACATTTTAATTTGTTAACATAGGACTAGCATGCTGTTGTGGCATTTAGTGCTGCTGTCTTGCAGCACCCTGGCTGTTGGGCTGTAGGTTTGAATCTACCTCAGACTGTGTGGTGTTCTTCCCATTTCTGTGAGGGTTTCCACACACAGTCCAAAGATGTGTTTCAGGTCACCTGGAGACTCGAAATTGCCCTTAGTGCGCGAATGTGTGTGTGACAACCTTACGATGGACTTGTGTCCAATCCAGGATATACCCTCTTGGCCTTGTGCCCAGTGATTTTGGGATAGGCTCCGGACTTCCACAACCCTGACACGGACAAGTCATAAGTGAAAATGAGTGAGAAATGTAGAACTACCATGTAAGAAGGGTGGAGCAGCGGGTAACACAGTAGTTTTGATAAAAATATTTATTTGCACACAGCCTTACATTTGGAAGGTCCCTGGGTCAAGTACCATTTCTGCATGTGTGCCCTGGCCAAGGTACTTAGTTTGAATGGAAACTGTAAGAATACCCAGTTGTGTAAATCTGTAGCTTACTGTAAGCTACACACACGTTTCTAACTGTAGCGCATAAGGTAATGCTAATGTCTCGCAGGTACTGGGCTGTAAAGCTTGAATGTGGGTGCAAATCTAGATCAGTCCCTTTGGAATTTGCCTGTTTTTCCTTTGTTCGGGCTGATTTCCTCCCAGAGTCCGAAGATGTGCGTGCGTGCATGTATGTTGCTGTATTGTACTGCGTGAAGGGTAGATATCTGTATGTAGCTCGGCACAGTGTATCGACCACTAAAGTGAAGTGTACAGAGGTGCCAGCTAGATACAAATTAAAGGGCCAAAATGAGCAGTAATGCCCAATACCATCAGTATTGTTTCAGTTTAGTGGTATCGCATGAACGTGCCGTCTGTCTAGAGCTTGGCCGGAATAATAATTTCATCTTCACATTTAGGCATGATTGCTTCAGTAACATTTACATGAGTCTCATTCCTTCTTGTCTCTTGTCAATGGCAGGATCTTCAACAAATGAGACTAATCGGGATGCCATGGTCCCTCGCAGCCAGCACTTACAACGTAGGAAAAGGGCAGCGACTTCCAGACCCGAAAGAGTGTGGCCAGAAGGGGTCATCCCATACGTGATCAGTGGAAATTTCAGTGGTGAGTAAATAGCCGAGAGAGTGACGTTTACACCGGTTTATACCTCGGTGTTACTGTGAGGATTAATAACTATTTATTAATAGCTAACAAGTTATTTAATCTTGTGCTCTATATGAAATGTAATTCTGCTTTAGTGGCACGTATGTATTTTGTTGAATTGTTTTGTTGAAAAGCAAAAGCAGAAGCAGAATTGTACCATTGAATGCAAGTGACCTTGGAAATTTATTTTGCGTGCTGATAAAATAATGGAGCAAGGACACGGCTGAGTCCCTCATCGTCGATTTCATTTTGCACTGAAGGTGGAGGCAGTTTTAATTGCGAAATGCAGAATATCGGAAAGCATATTCCAGCGAAAGATATTTATGCTGGCAGTGGGTCAATCGTGACCATTTCTGTTCCCAAAACAGGTGGTCAGTGAAGTCTAAAATATGGATTCTAACCATTTCTGGTACTTAGAAAAGAATGATTTATAATATTTGTGTTTAGATAGAACATACCGATTTATTTTTGCATACAATTTCAATGATAGGTAGATTAAATGGTTACATGAAATGTGACTGTAAAAAGTGCTGGTCATTAGATTTACACGCACAGACGGTCCTGTGTGAATGCCTGAAGTTGCACGGCAGTCTAATCCAAGTATATCAGACTACAACAAAACAGTGCTACCTAACTGATCCCCAAGGCACATAGTTAGAGTTCTGATGAGCAATTCTTAAAAAAGACAGGCACCATGGGAATCTGAAAGATGCGGCGCAGTACCGAAGCTTCTGGAGCAGCGCCTGCAGGACTTTAATAAGCTATCCTGCTGTACTAATCACATTTGGGAGCCTTTCCTCTCAGGCCAGAATGTGTCTTATTATATTAAGTTATGCATATTATGAGAAGCTTCACATGGTATGATCTCTGGCAGATTATGGAATTCCAGCTGAATTTGCTTAAACAGAAGCTGGGGCACAATCTGGAGAGTAAAAAGAGGAGCGAAACTGAAAAATATATTTAAAAAAAAAAAAAAAGCCGTACATCTGAGCATTTGGGTGTCTTTCCCATGCCTAACAGTGGCACTGAGCATTACTGGCCACCCCCTTTGCACCCACCGCCTCAACTGTTCCGCCTCGCACCCCCAGGAAGCCAGCGGGCAATATTCCGGCAAGCCATGCGCCACTGGGAGAAGCACACCTGTGTGACTTTCATTGAGCGGACGCAAGAAGAGAGCTACATTGTGTTCACTTACCGACCATGTGGGTGAGTTGGAGGGGGTGTGGGTTGTGTGGGGGGCGGTTGGCCTCCTCTCAGGAAGAAGCCACCGTGGCCTGTCCCATGCACCGATTCACTTGTACAACACACTTTGTGCAGTGCCGTGACTAATGGCTAAACTGGCTTTGCTCGCCTGCCGTTGACCACGGCCCTCGGCCCTTGTCCTCAACCAGGCAGGTCAGCGTGAGATGTAGTAATTGCGCCCCCCATGCTGCTTTCATTCACTGATGAAGAATGCCTTTCTGTTGCTCGCAACCTGGCAGCCTTTCTAGTGAAGCTCTTGGTAATGCTGAGCTTCGTGTGGAACGGCCCCCAAGCGAGACCCTTGGTATTCCAGAATAATCTGTCCTGCTTCCTTGTGTCCCATTTTCTGAAAAACAAAAATGTTTGAAACAGAGAAATGAAAAAGAAGGGGAAAAAAACACATTTTGCTTTAGCTGTTTCCTTTGTTCTCATATAAAATAAGGCAGAGAATCTCCATTTAAAAGTGATTAAGTAGTGTGAAAACCTTTGAGAAAGGCTCAACTTGGGTATAGGAGTTAAACAGCAAGTGAAATGAAGTGTCCCTTTCCGCATTTAGCTGTTGATGAGTGATTTAAGCCTTAAGCCCCACAGCGAAACCCGGGGGACATGTTGAGGTGAAGGACAGGGAGATTCTCCACCGAGGCCCCTGTGTGGGATTTGAACAGGGTCTCAGGAGGTCCTGACTATATTAGAGAGTGATGGGTATATGCTGAGTGACAGGGCTCTCACACAAAGCCTTTCATGGGAATAGGCCTTCCCCCACTCGGTGGTCCTCTACACCACCAAAGAACTTTGATGCCCAGGGTTCTGTTCCGCAAACCACATAAGAAAAATCCACTGCTTTTTTTGTGGACTTCCTCTAAACATTGAGTTATTTGTCCCCTTCCATCGTAACAAAAGTGATGTGACATACTGTGTGTGTTTGTGTGTTTTGATGTCTTATTCTTTATTGCTAGTCGGTTCAATTGTTTCACACTAATGTACAGTAAAACTTTCATACTGAGGTTTATAAATGAAGAACGCCACAAATCTTAAAGAGAGAGCTATCACAGTGCTGTGAGCTAAAATAAAGTGGTCCCACTTTCTCATTCTCACAATTTCTCAGTCCAGAGGGAAACCTCAGAGCATATATATATATATATATATATATATATATATATATATATATGGTTAAGGGTGTATCCCAGATTCCTCTCTATTATTTCCTGACCTGCTCATTATATCTGTCAAATGAACTAGAAACTCACTATACTGCTATGAATCTACACAGATGTCATAATAGATGCAATGATTTATCATTTACCGTGTTAACAAATTTACCTGTCCTGTTTGACGTTTGTGTTTGTTTAGGTAGTAAAACATGTTTTTGTTGCTTAGTTTCTCTTGCCTTCTGCTTGAATAAAGTATCCAGCAATTGTTTAACTGACTGCCATCTGACAAAGACTTACATACTTTAGATGTGCAAATAAATATTTTTATCAAAAAAAAAAATTGGTGTAGCTTTCATCCTTTATAAATAGATATCCATGTATATAAATAGGTGTTTATATAGTGTGTGGTCCAAATGATGACCTGTGTACTATCTTTGCTTCTGGCTCATTAATGAAGTGGGCTGTCTCCTGCAGGTGTTGCTCATACGTAGGCCGAAGGGGTGGGGGCCCCCAGGCCATCTCCATTGGTAAAAACTGTGACAAATTCGGCATTGTTGTGCATGAGTTGGGTCATGTGATCGGATTCTGGCACGAGCACACGAGACCCGACCGGGATGACCACGTCAGCATCATCAGAGAAAATATTCAGCCAGGTGAGGCACATGAGACACCACCCCGGTTTGTATCGCAGGTATCTAACCGAAAGTCCTCTGGGTACTCATATGGAAAGTGCATCATAATGTATGAGACAGTATTTATTTATTTTTTGATTAAAAAAAAAAAAACCTCACCTTAATAAAAATGGGGAATAAGACTATCATCTTTAGTTTTATGGTCACATTTCCGGTCATATTTGAATTCTTGCTTTGTCTTTAACCTTGTGTGTTGTTGTATCATACTGCAGCATGTCTAACAGAGGAAAAGCACAATTGAACAAGTTGTGTACCTTGTATTTTTCATTAAAATACATTCCTGTATAAATGGATCAAATACAGTAAGACAATGCCAAAAGCGTGTTTTTTTTATTTTTTTTATTGCTCTTCTCCTCTTCTTGAATTTTGAATGCTACGTTTATCTCAGGACATTGTTTTTTTGACAAATTTGAAAATCACCTCTTAAATATCTTGTCGGTAAAGTAGCAAAAACGCTACATAAGTTCTAAAACTTCCTGTGGCTTGCAGTTTCAATGCTGTAACAGACCTTTGGAAAGGTCTTAAAGCTTCAGGCAAGCAGTAGGACCTAAAGAGGAACTTAACGTTTCCAGTACTGCCTTTGCTTTAAATTGTGAGCTGTTGATGGGTCTCCACTGGCATTGTAGTGTGGGGCCAATGCCAACTCGAAAGTGGGAGTGTGCGTAATCTGGTGATTAGAATAGATGAATTGTCCTCAAAAGGTCTCAGAAAAGGTTGCATGAAATAGTTCATCCCTAAGGTGCTCTGTGAAATCATCCTTTTTGCTGCTATTTGGCTTCTTTGTACAGGACAAGAGTACAACTTCCTGAAGATGGAGCCCGGGGAGGTGGACTCTTTGGGAGAAATATATGACTTTGATAGCATTATGCACTATGCTAGGAACACCTTCTCCAGGTAAGCACACAGCACTTCAAGGGTAGTGGAGGGGACAGAGATTTCAAAAGGTTTCAGCTGGTGGGTAAAGAAATGTGACAAGAGGCAGGGTTTAAATTTGACAGGCAGCTTTCCACTGTCTGCTCCCTGCCAAACCAGCAAACAAAAACATTTAAGACAACTGGTCTGAGGACTTTAGAGACCTGGGACGTGTGTTGGATAAGAGCAGGAGACCACAAAGTGTCGTTGTGTTGCTGAATATTTATTTCCTTTGAAACATTCCCTCTCAGCAAAATGATAAACCATAACAAACTTGTTATGGTTTATCATTTTGCAAGGACTTGTTTTACGGATTAAGTTATGTTGAGCTCCTCTGAGATGTTGGCCTCCCTCATCTGTAGCTGTCTTCATAATTGGAAGACTCCATACACCTGTTCTTCATAAACCTTTTCCATTGATACTTTTCTGAAGTTGTTCACTAACGGTGCTCATGGAAGGCCACTCTCTTTCTCCGATCCTCTGACGCTTCTCCAGTTTGTAGTCCTAGGGTGCAGGAAGTCTGAGCAGACCATTGAGACAGATGGTACACTGTCCACATCTGTGTGTCAAAGTCTGCACTCCCGTGAGAGACGATGAAGATGCGGAGGTCTCTGCTCTCTTTTTTCATTCTGATGCTTGTTTATTTTGCCTTTTATCATTCATCTGCCTCAGCAACCCCACCAAATGTTTGTTTAAGGCTGCCAGGTTGAACCCAAAATCTCTAGGAGATCTGCTGAAGATAGATAAGATTAATCTTTGAGGCTTCTTTGGCAGCTGTGTTTCAGTGGCTCAAAATAACAGTAGCATACTATGCCCTTCAGCCTTTGTACTTTTTGATGTGATGCTGCTGACTGCGAATGTCAGACGATAACTACAGGCTTACTGAGCTTTTGCTGGGCAGGAAGGTTAGTATCATGTGTAAAATTGATATCAACTCTGTGTGATGTTTTTGAAGTTGTTTGTTCTCATCTTTGCAAGGTTCCTCTCTTGGCAGTGGCTGTGGTGATATCAGCGAGATGGTGAGATCCTGTGTAATCATCACAGTCTCTGTAGATTAAACCTGTTGTGTAGGTTCTCCGCTCCAGAGCCAGACAACCACTGACCGCAGCCCACACCCGGTGGTGTCACGCCAGTCAACAGAACTGGTCCAAGACAACCGGTCATCCTGTGGTTAAGGAGCCGCACGTGTGAACTTCTGTTTGATTGCAGCCCGGGTGCAAAACCCAGGAGAAACTGCTGTTGTGAAAGATATCCACTCTTAACTGAAGCAGTGAAACATGAGGCCGTATGCAAGAATTAAAGTTTGAAAGCCATGCAGTTTGCTTTGGATGAAAAAGTTATCTGCTAAACAAACACAGAAAAGTAATGTAATAACATTGCACTGACAGCAATGTCAGAATTCATCTCACCTGAGTTGGCTCATGCGGAGATTGTGCAGATCTGCCTTCCCAACCCCTGCCTGCCTTGGGGGGCCAGCGGGGGGACTCGATCTGCAGAGGGTGGCCAGCTGAGACCCGAGTCTCTAACACGTAGTCTTTCTATTTGCCATTCTCCTCCATGTGGATCTCTGCCCAGGATGGCTGCACCATTGGTGACCCCTGTGCTGTGTTGCACTCCCCTAGTTTTTCTCTTTCATCTTTCATTAGCCCCCTCTTCAGAAAAAGGTCCCAGCCCACCTCATTATACCACAGTAAGAACTATACCATGAGCCTTTCATGGGTAGCAGCAGGGTCCAACACTCTAGTCTCTCAAGCAGTTTAATACCTTTCCGTTCCTTTGTTGACCACTGTTTGGTTTCGCTGCTCATAAGTGTTGGCCCACGTATCAGGCTTTTAAGGCCTCAGCTGTTTTCCGGTTTACACACAGCTTGGCTCCCCTGCCAAGAAGCAACTGGAACGCGGTTTCTACACCCATGGCTGAGCAACAGGGCTCTTGGAGGAAACGCTACTGTTTTGTATTTACTCTTTTGCGGCACCTTCCGTGTGTCCATCTCCGCTCAGACCGGTGCTGTAACTGACAGTACCAAAGTAGGGTATGCTGACAAAGATAGGGTCTCCTGAGATGTACGTTCCTGCTTCTGTTTTTAGTAAACCCAGTAAGCTGAAAAACTAAAAAAAGGGACCCTTTGTGGTCTTTGTTTTGGCATGCGGGGAACAGGGGGAAGGGCCAGGGGCAACACCGCGTAAATAACAGTATAATTGAAAACAGACAGTCCTACCTTAATCGAATCTGCCTTGAATGGTAATGAATGTGTTTTTGTCCACTCCACGGGCGAACTGACAGTCCGTGGCATTTCGCCATTCCTCTCCTAACTCGTGGCGGAAAAATCCGTTAGGCAGAGGTTGGGGAAACTCAACTCTCTTTTTTCTTTGTCGACGCTTGACAGCTTTGTGACCTACAGGACTGGTTAACCTATGTTGTGTTGTTTACTTTCCCATTTAAGAAGCCCTCAGTTAAGGTGGTTTTCGAGCAGGGCCACAGAACACAGTGTGACACATTATGTGATAAGATGACAACAAATACCCTAATTCTGTATCGGTTACGAAAGCAGTATCTACTGCGAAGCATAGCTCACGAGTGATGTGACAGAATTTCCTCCCCAGTTTAAAATTAGAGTGAAACAAATGTTTTGTCCTCTTGACGCAGATGCTGTGGGTTGGTGTGTGAACTGCAGCCAGGCTCACTGTGCTCCATCGCTCCTTACTGGACGGCTGTGCAGAGCTCCACAGATGGCAGCTTTTCTGGTCATTGAGATGTACTTCAATGTTAAAGTGGTTGTTTGAGGTTTGGTTCGGGCACAGCAGCTAAGATGACATGCTTCCATCGTTTTTTCTTCTTCTTCTTCTTATTCGACCATCCTCTTTTTTTCTTCTCTTTTATTCATGTTCGCTTGACACATCTGACAGACCGTAATGTGCGCTGCTCCACTATCAGCGGAAGGAAACAATCGCTGTCGGCTACGATTCGGTCTTGTATCTGCCACTTTTCTTTTTTTTTATTTTTTTTTTTCCCCTTTTGACGTTGCTATGAGACGGACGTCGTGAAGACTGAGTTTTGATGATATCAGAGCAGTATGGTATATGGACAGGGATAGTTTGTAAATAAAACTTTAGCCCACCTTTGGCTTGTGTGCAGTGTTTCCATTCAAGAAAGAAGATGCAGGATGAGAGGGGGAGATTTCTTTGATTTCTTTTTTTTTTCTTCCCCCCATCTTCCTACTCCTACGTTCCTTCCTCCAGCACATGCACTTATACGTGTGTGTGTGTGTGTGTGTGTGTGTGTGTGTGTGTGTGTGTGTGTGTGTGTATGTGGGGGGGGTCTGGCCAAGACTGCTGCAATTACAACACAGCTCAGATATGAGAAACAGCTGTTTGGAGAGGGAGAGCTTTTTCCCCATCTTATTTTTCAGGAGTTTTGTTTTGTGCTGTCTGCCGGGTCATCCTCCTCCTCCTGTCACCTTACTCACAGCCTCTTCGTCTGCTCTGCGCCCCCAGTTGACTCCCATTTGCTTCTGAGAATTCTGGGAAGCGCGATTCCTTAAGATTCCACGAAATGTGAGGTGGCAGGGGTTCAGGACAGAGCCGGCTGACTGAAAATTGTGAGGAGTCCCTCACATTCAAAACTGGATTCCGAAGCAGTTTAAATTCTGTTTTCCGTACAGAGGAAATGAATACAATGTGTAGAAAGCAGACTTGATCCTTGCTGATTTGTACTGATCCTGGGTTTCTTTCTGATGGGTCGCATTCCATAGCTTTGGAATATTGTGTAAAGATGAAAGAAGTAAATATTTGTGGATTTTTTCTTTTTTTTTTTTTTTAGTAGAATGAGGCTGTGGCGGTGGGGGTCGGAATTGCTTTGGAAGTGTGTATGCGTATGGGTGTGTGTTGGAAAACAGCGTTTCAGTCATCGGAAAGGCAATATGCCAAGCTCAACTGTACTGCCCAGTAAAGGTCCTTCGGTGCATGCGCTGGAGCGCTGTTCTCCAAGGAGGTTTCCAAAAAGTACAGTTAGGTCAAAGTTGCAATAACCAAACCGCATCTGCCCTGTTTTCGAGGTGCCTTAAGCATCATGGCCCGGCCCAGCTTAAATCAGCCCATCCGCAGAGAGAAACCATCCATGTTGTAATTATACAGGACTTCACTCCCTCTGACAGTGTGTTCCTTTTTCTTGGATGTGCTGGGCTTGTGCGGCGAGTCACTGTATGTCGGAGTATTCAGTGTAATGTCTCCCTTTGGATTTTGCTGGGAGACAAGAAAGGACTTTGAAAGGGAAGAAAAATACACAGTTGAGAAAATAGCAGTGCGGTGCGTATTTTGGTAACCGTTTCGTCTGAGTTCTATTATGCTTTTACACATACGGTTCACTCAATTGCTGCTGGCTGTTCTACACCCATTGCATTTTTTTTGGTCATTGTTGGTAGCCGCACAGCATCTCATCTCTGTGTTCGTCCTCCGTGTACTTCGAGTTGATTGTTTGACCTACTTGTCACTCAGATTATCTGCATTTCCCTTGTGCTCTACTGGGCTTTTTGTGGGTTCTGTACTGTAAATCTCCATGGGAAGAAGAGGCCTCTGCTACGCTTGCTGTTTGAAAAATTTTACGGACAGCCTTCAGCTCAGATGTGCAGCGATTCCTGCAGGAGCAAGCAAAGCAGCTCCTCTTTGCTTTTATTATTATTTTTTTTTTATTTTAGTCTGGAGCACATTGCCTGACTCTTTGTTTTTTTTCTCTTTCTCTTTCTCCTCTCCCCTCCTGAACATTTTTCAGTCTTGGTACATGGAGTGGGGCCAAGTCAAATAAAGACTTGCCAGTGTGTCCTTTGTTTGCACGGACACAGCCTGGAGTGGCGTTCTTCAATGGCAACCAGCGATGTGCTCCTGGGAGCCCATGGGCAGCGCTTAAACTGTTAGCTCAGACTGCTCTGTTTGCACATGCCTGCCGTTGATAGGCGCATCTCCATGGGAACGGAAAGGCAGCGAGCCTTCGCTCACCATCACAGACAGAAAGGACGGACGATAAAGTAGCAAAGTGTCAAGCAAGAAAGTGGTGTGAAAGGACCTGATGGGCCCTTCTGTTCTCAGTGTTCCAGCCCTCTTTTCACTAAAAAGCAATAATGGCCCAAGTTGTACAAATGTACTTGAAGTTAATGACTGAAGAATAAAAATAGATGCTGAGTGTGGGAACAGCTATGATGATTTTATTAATTTTATGGTTTTGTACAGCATAAGGTGCTACTGGGCTGTGTTAAATATAGCTGTCCATAAGACTGAGGATGACTGGAGGCGATCAGGATCAGTGCTGGGATGTGTGTGTGTATGTGTGTGGGGAAGGGGGGGTTATGGCACTTCTGTCGCAGACGGTTACTTTTGTGGATACAAGTGACACATGAGATTGCACTATAAATTTCTTCAATTGCACTTTATAAAAGAACACGGCTGATTCACAGTGTGGGAAATTAGAGGTGTAGTGTGAGAGCGTGTGAACAGTTTGGATGAGGTGGCAGTTGGCAGTTCTGGCATCACCGTGCTATTAAGGGTTTTTTTATATATATATATATATATATATATATATACTGCATGTCCATCCCTTTTTGTGGAATAACCAGTAAGATGGGGTTTCCCACTTTCTCAGCACATATGTGATGTCAGTGCTGACCCTGTGAGAAGTCAGCCTGACCCATTTCCCAACTGTGTGACGGTGAGCAATGGAGCGTAGGAGTGCTGTACAGCATGTTTTGTTTTTGGGGCTGATGAAGCCACTGTGCTTTTATGATGCATGCGGACTGTGCTCACGTGGCCGCCACTTCGGCAAGTCAGACCAAGTTAGCCCCCCTCCCGTACCATGCTCATCTTGGCAGCAGGCCCCGTCCGCCCACAGCTCAGCAGGAATGCGCCAGAGCCCGTCTCGGATACAGAGTCCACCAGCGCTGCTCTCCCACATGGAGACCAGTTTGACTGGTTTGTTTATTTGCCTCACATCCCCACTGTTACATCCTTTAGAATCAAACAAAGCAAAACATGAAGTCCATTGCCCTCTAAGCTGCATGGGCTCATTGTGGATACAGTTTCTTTGTGTTCCTCCACTTCCACTTGGCCAGTTATCAAGCTGAAATCCAGCCCAACCTGGCTTGATTCGCACATACCAGTCAACATCTACACATGCTCAGTAATCTGACTAATTTTTGTCGTGCCTGAGCCCAATGTATTCTGTAAACGTAAGGTTTTTGCACACTCGTATTTTATCCCCTTCGTGTCTGTTTTCTCATATTTAGAGGCATCTTCTTGGACACCATATTGCCACGCTATGATGTGAATGGCATCCGGCCGCCCATTGGTCAGCGGACGAGGCTGAGCAAAGGAGATATCGCGCAAGCACGTAAACTCTACAAATGTTCAAGTAAGAACACTCCGTCAGCCTGACCCCCCCCCCCCCACACACACACACACACACACTCATACACACATCCACACATAGATAAGGGAGCTCAGAGTCAGGAAGCTCATATACACACATAGGTGCTCTTTCTTACTCCAGTGGCTCCAGGCCTTATTTGGTAACTGTGTGTACATCACCACACCAAGGAGATCCCAGAACCATGCATAGGTTATTCAGGCCTGAAATAGCTGTGCATTTGTCATTGATGTGGTGTTGTTTCCCGGACTACAATTGCTATGCCTCTCTGGCTGGGGAAATAAGGGTAAACAGTGCCCTGAGACAAGAAGTTTATCATCAGCATGAGGTAAAGGAACAGCTGTCTCACAAGGACAGTGGCACTGAGCCATTGTTCCCTGACACTCGAGGGAGGATGTCTGCTTTTATAATGGGGACCAATGTACACGTCCCCTTGAAGTCACAGGCCTCTTCAGATTCTGACAAGTAATTTGAAGGGGATATTTAGGCTCAGAATAAGTACAAATTAAAGTCAGAACCATTTGGCAGGAAAAACTTGGGATGAGCAGATGGCAGCTACAAAGCCATTCGAATAAGAATCATCGATGGCTTATTAGAGCAGAACTGTGTCTTTTCACCAGTCACCGAGGACTAGCAGCTATGGCAAGCACAGCTCACGTAGTCTGGCAGAACCATGGGAAGTGGGCGAGCAGGTTTCACTTTAAGTCCTGTTTAATGAGCAAAGCCGGGCACCTCTTCCGCCACGTGTCGGAGATGAAGCGAAGGGCGATTGCAAGCCCACAGAGCCAGATGCGACCAGATGATGTACTGCTCCGGGCAGCTGCCTTCTTGGAAGTGCAGGAAGCTTGCAGATTCCTGGGGGCAGCTGCTGGCCTCCAGTGGAGCCAGACCGCTCGTAAACGATTTATATGTTCAGCTCTCTGCAGGACATGATGGGACAGCCCCTTCTCAAAGCCCCACCTTGTCTTTGTGCTGGATAATATGTTAAAGAGGAGCCAAAGCATGGGGAAGTAAAGCTTGTTAAAACTGTGAAACATGAGGAAACACACAACAAGGGCTTGAGGCAGGACTGTGCCTCGCACAGTTCAGTCCCCCATCACTGCCTCACTTACATCCCCTCTGTTGGGTCACAGCTTATGTAATGACTCAGACACAGAACTGCTCCACTAGTGCCAGGGCCCACATGAGCACTGAGTGTATTGAGATTGATGGGATGGAGAGAGAAGCGAGGAGGCAAGGGAAACGACTGGACGTGCCTAGGATTTTACCTGGCTGCCAAGGGGGATTGCTGCTATTTATAGCAAAGGGCATGCAGTGAGTAAAAACTCATTACCGGTGTGTTACCTTCTGTGCTAGCACCCCGTTCATCCCTCTGCTCACATTTCTGGCCTCCTCTAAAGGATGCCTAAGTTCCACGAACCTCTATGTATGAGACACAAGGGACTCATTTTGGTGAGAGATATTCATTGTTCAACTGAACTGAACAGACATTTGGAAATTATTATTAGGTTTTATTTAGAGGATGCCTGTGTCTAAGGTGACTTGCAGGTCTAGTCATACTATTTTAAACCTCTAACAGTAATTTACCCAATTATATAACAGCGCAATATTATACATACACAGAAATGTCAGGCTAAGGTCACATTGAAACACGTGCATTCGAACCGTGGAAGGAAACCCAAACACCTGGAGGAAGCATGCAATTTTCTAACAGGCTGTGCTGAATTTGAAACCAAATCCACATCTCTGTAGCTTTGAGACACCATCAGTAGCTGCTGAGCTACAGTGCGAGGGAATGACAATGGCAACCCACCCCCCATTATCATCTTATTAAATACGATGAAGATCACGAGCTGATTCACGGGAAAAGCTAGTGGTGTTTCTTCTTTGCTGAACCTTCCTCATGTGCTCTCCATTGTGCCTGGGTAGGATGTGGGGAAAGTTTGCAAGACAGCAGTGGAAATTTCTCCTCCCCTGGCTTTCCCAATGGCTACTCTGCTTATCTGCACTGCATCTGGAGAATATCTGTCACACCTGGAGAAAAGGTGGGTAGATTATCCCCAGAACTGGTTATGAATTCCATATGATAAATGTGTGGGGAAAGTTTATCATTCAAAACGGTGATAATGACAAATGGTATTAATCTGTCATACTTACTGAAGCACCTAAAACTTTTGTCGCATTTTTAAACCCAGTGAACAGTGCTGACAGTATGTCTCTATTTTTGAAAGCGGATCTGAGACGTCTTTAACCAGAATCTCTTGATTTTTAAGATCATTCTCAACTTCACCTCCATGGATCTGTACAGGAGCCACTTGTGCTGGTATGACCATGTGGAAATCAGAGATGGATACTCGAGGAAAGCTCCTCTGAAAGGTGAGCGTATGAAAATCCAGACGTACCACACTGTAATATTAAAGACCCTAAGTACTGTCTTCATCCAGCACCATAATGAATGTTT
This sequence comes from Heterotis niloticus, assembly GCA_018136845.1. Classification (NCBI taxonomy): domain Eukaryota; kingdom Metazoa; phylum Chordata; class Actinopteri; order Osteoglossiformes; family Osteoglossidae; genus Heterotis; species Heterotis niloticus. The sequence goes on from CM030890.1 coordinate 7,994,780, forward strand.
TTTTGACTCACGTGTGTCTTGGAGTATCTAAAGTGTCCAATGGGTTTCTCTGGGATCCGTGTGCTGGCACAGGGCGCTTCTGTGGTGACAAGCTGCCCGATCCCATTATCTCCACTGACAGCCGCCTCTGGATCGAGTTCCGGAGTAGCAGCAACTGGGTGGGCAAAGGTTTCTCTGCAGTATATGAAGGTATGGACTTGTAATTTCCATTAGCCCTCCTTTTACATCTCATTTTCCATGTCCTGCCCTCCACGCGTGTTGCCATCATCTTGCATGTCTCACACTCCATATCTCCTTTTCCATACTTCATTCTCCACACCCCTTTCCACAGCTTTCACTTTATCCATTCTCCCCTTCAGTCTTGCCTTTCTACCTCATTTTCTTCATGCTATTCTGTTCTTTGTCCTTCATATCCCACTCCCCATATCTCATCATTGGTTCCTGCTTTGGAGACAGTGGCAGAGATGTTACTGGGTTGGTTCCCCTATTTCAGCCATATGTGGCGGGGAAGTGAAGAAAGACAATGGACAAATCCAGTCTCCCAATTACCCCGATGACTATCGGCCCAACAAGGTGTGCGTGTGGAAGATCACCGTGGCACAGGGCTTCCATGTGGGCCTGACCTTCCAGTCTTTTGAGGTGAGAGGTAAAATTACACCAAATTTTCAGTCCAAGGGCAAGTCCAAGACCTCTCAGCCACATTCTAAGCACACCAGAAATAGCAGGAAAACACCGTTTTTTGTTCCTTCCCCTTGCAAATATTCATTTTGAAAAACCTACACTCTACATAGAATGAGAGAACAGCAAGAAACTGTTTGGGGGAAAATGCTGATATTTTGTCAGTATATTTGTAGCAGCACCAACTATCTGAAACACTGTGCTGCTGTGATGTGTTAGAAGGGTTCTACCTGGTCTCCTTGTTTACTCCCATCAACCTTCTCTGCAGATTGAGAGACACGATAGCTGTGCCTACGACTACCTGGAGGTGCGAGATGGAAACTCTGAGAATAGCCCATTGATAGGACGATTCTGTGGTTACGATAAACCCGACGACATTAAGACCAGCTCCAACCAGCTGTGGATGAAGTTTGTGTCCGATGGCTCCGTCAACAAAGCCGGCTTCGCTGCCAACTTCTTCAAAGGTCAGAGACCAAGAGTCATGGATTGTTGACTGCAGCCTAAAAATTGCGTACTGAAGTTATATGCCTGACATTGTATTTCGCAAATTATAGGTCCTACCTTCAGCGTGTAATACACATCATCTCTTGACAAAGCAGTGATTTCAGCCTATATCCTGCTTATAAAAGTGGCAACAAGTCTTAATATTTGAGCTGGGTATATATGTGCCCAAATTGTGAAAGTGTATCAGAACGTGAAGGAGGAGAAAGAGTGAGAAATGAGGCCATGACCTGTGTCTGGGGGTTGCCTGTAGCGGCAGCTCATGCCTGCCCTTCTTTATGCTTTAGAGATGGACGAATGCTCCAAGCCAGACAACGGGCGGTGTGAGCAGCGTTGTGTCAACACACTGGGCAGCTATCGATGTGCCTGTGACCCTGGCTTTGAGCTGGCTTCCGACAAGAGAAGCTGTGAGGGTAAGGGTGCAACTTTGCAGTCAATTCAATATGCTTGCTCTGAAAACAGATCCCTGCGGCACGTACTGTTTACTGGGTGGTAAATCCCATTTTTCTGAAAACACAGAGGTTGCTCATAAAGTATTTATCCAGTGATGACTCAGGTAGCCAAATGTCATTATTCTTGCCCTTCCTTACAGTTTGCTGACTGAGGAAAATGCATACCAGTATCACCTTTGGAGACCAAAGCAGTATTATTATATGGCCAGGGTTCTCAGTTGGATGTTGGGCCTCTTCACCTTTACTGGTTAAAGCCAGATGATGCTGTTTTGGGTTACTGTGGTTCTGTTGCTCTTCTGCCTCAAAACCTGACCACTGTCTGCATCTAGAGGAAATTATATGTTACTGCATTTTCAAACAGAGCGGCTTTTGAGCTTCGCCGTGCTTGACTTCGTTGAAGGAGACAAACAGTGACGATAATTCATGGGCTGTGCAACAAACTGAAAATAATCACAGTAGTAAAGTTTGCATCTCAATCTGGATCGCTGCAGGAGCTTCAGGCAGGACAGCTTGTGGTGTGTGTCAGAGCCCTGGGGAAGCATTGCTCCATGGTTACACAGTTTATTCTTTATCTGCATGTGTCACACTGAACACACAGTAGGGTGTCAGCTCTGAGGAGGAAAGATCACCTTCTTGTTGGGGCTGACAGAACCACCACACAGTCAGGAGCTTTCATGCAGCTTCTGTACTATAAACTGCGCCTACCGCACATAACTGTGTTTTCTTGTAGAAGAAAAGCCCACACTGGTGTTTTCTTCTTTTTTTTCCAGCAGCTCACAGCATCCCTCCTCTTGCAGGCTGAAATGTTTGCCAATAAATTATAGAAAGAAGAAGTGCAAAAATATGTCCCATTGTTTCAGGCACTTTTTCTAAACCTCCACGAAGTCTGTAAAATTCAAAGTTGGGTTTAATGAAGCGATGCTGGGATGTGTTGCTTAGAAACAAAACAGCACTGTTTGCTCCATGTTGTATTTGCAATTTATTTGTCTTCTGGTGTCTTGGTGAGAGACAGGTGGTGTTTAATCAAAAGCCTCTTGCACCAGTATGTTGTGGGTTTTTATGCTTTTCGTATTTACCCTAAAGAAAGAAGCTAAAGAACCTAAACCCTGAATAACCTAAACTAGCACGTTTGCATTGTTCTGCAGCTGTACTGCCTATTGCACTCGACTTGAATGAAGAAGTTTCTGTTAATAGGTTGTGAGGATGTCTGTGGAGTAAACCACCTGTTAAGCCGTCTGTGCCCACCTCCCCTGCAGCTGCTTGCGGCGGCTTCATCACCAAGCTCAATGGCTCCATCACCAGCCCTGGCTGGCCTCGGGAGTACCCCCCAAACAAGAACTGCATCTGGCAGCTGGTGGCCCCCACACAGCACCGCATCACCTTGCTTTTTGACAGCTTTGAGACAGAGGGCAACGATGTAAGCGGTGGGATAAGTCCGCCTTTTGGCACTTTTTTTGGGCTTGCAGGTGGGGGGGGTTAAGTTTGAGCACAGTAAATATTTTGAGCGGTTTAAATAAAAACCCATTTAACACCCATTGATGTGCACATTGAAAAGGAGTGTGTGAGGGCCACAGAAATCTTTTAGATACCTTTGATTTCTCCCCAGGTGTGCAAGTACGACTACGTGGAAGTGCGAAGTGGGCTGTCTGCAGACTCTAAGCTTCACGGGAAGTTCTGCGGGGCAGAGAAACCCGAAGCCATCACCTCCCAGTACAACAATATGCGTATCGAGTTCAAGTCGGACAACACCGTCTCCAAGAAGGGCTTCAAGGCTCAGTTCTTCTCTGGTGTGCTGGGATCTCTAGCAAGAGAGGGTGATAGAGTTGGTGAAAGGTACATGGTTAGAAGAAATGATAGGTAACTGATACACGTTCATCTCCTGCTCTGGTCTCTAGACAAGGATGAATGCTCCAAGGAGAACGGCGGCTGCCAGCACGAGTGCGTCAACACCTTTGGGAGCTACAGCTGCCAGTGCCGCAGTGGCTTCATACTGCACGAGAACAAGCACGACTGCAAGGAAGGTATGGGCGCTCAGCCCATGCTCCCCAGGCATACCTTTCCCTGTCTACTTTCCCCGTCTGAACCATGCCAGGGACTATTTTTAGGGAATGTCCTCTACTTGCACACTCTTTTTGCGGGGGGGGTGAGGGGGAGGTGAGGTTGTTGAGTCCATGGATTGGCTGGAGCACCAGAACCAACTGTGTTCCCAAGAAGGAGCTGCACCTCACTGTTGATGTGTCTTTGCAGCGGGATGCGACCACGTCATGACAAGTGTATCTGGCACCATCACAAGTCCCAACTGGCCTGATAAGTACCCCAGCAAGAAGTCGTGCTCCTGGGCCCTCTCCACCACACCCGGGCATCGCATAAAACTTGTACGTTGGTCTTCACGTCCTGTTCGCAGCTTGTACACACTTACCTGCCGAGTATGGCACGGCTACGGAACTGGCTGCCAACTTTTTTAAACAATTGCTACAGATGCTTATTAGCATAGCCAACTGTGTAGGTGTTACATACCTGATTGTTCTATTTGGAGACCAATTAATGTGCGGACCAAGGAATTTTAAACACAGTTCATTACATAAATAGTTATATAAACCATAATAATCACAATGGAAAAAACAATTATAATAGTATTTCTTTGAAACTTAATAGGATTTTACGATGTTTTTGGACTGCTTCAACCTGCAGAAAGATACGGAAGAAGCATCCAATATGTGGCGGTAGGGGATCCCCATAACGTAGAGCATCTTAGTAATTTATCTCATTCTTTCCCCTCCGCAAAGGCAGCAAGTAAAGCAATGTCATGTAGATAGCAGAAAATAACACTAATGCTAAACAAAATAATATAGAAAGGAGAAAACCAGACAAAAAAACAAAAACGTGTTTTTCATCTCTAACACCAAGACTAGTGATGCCAAGGGAAGGAAAGTGCCACATCGCTTTCTGCTGCCACCTCTTCAAGGGCTTTTATCTCCCTCAAGATATATAAAGTGAAATGAACCCATGAAAGTGTCTTACTACAGGCAATTTCACACTTCGGTCTGTGACTGACCGTTTATATTTTTGAAACAGGGTTTTACCAACCAGAAACCGCAGCAACAAAATAGCCAACGCACAGTATGTGTAGCAAAATAAGAAATCCTTCTCTGAAGTTTGTATGTTTAAACTGAATGAGGAGGAGGGCGATTACCATCAGCAATAAGAGCCTTACAAGTAGCACAATTATAGCATTAAAAATTAGCATTAAAATAATGAAAAGAAGCTCCGCTGGGTTTCTTGGTATCTTCTTTGACTAGATAATCCCTATGTATGCTTTTAATAAGCAAAAGAAGGGCAACTTTGAAAGGCTTTACAGATACAGGGGTCACTGCACAAGATATGCCAGTATTTGATAACTGCAGTTTTATCTCTGTAAGAAGTGCCGTGTGTGAATATTAAGGTCACTGGGGTAAAAGAAGAGTCTCGAAAAACAAGTTGAAGCAACTTATCGCCTAATACTACATACATTATTTGAAAGTACTTTATTTACAAAATACTCACTGTACTTTTCCACATAAAGCTTTGGCTCAAGTCTCCACTTGAACCGAACGACTATTGTGGCAGATGCTGGAAGAATTTGTCGGGTAAAGATGAGGATAAAGCTGTAAAATGTAGTTGAGTTTTTACACATATTCATCCAAAATATCTAATCACAAGAATTAACATTTTCTAACAAAATACTTGGAAAAATAATTAAATACAGGCAGCCCTCAGGTTATGAACGAGATCCGATCCTAAGTCTTTAAGTCGTATTTGTAGGTAAGTCAGAACAGGTACATACGGTTCTTATGTAGCGTCAGTCAAATGGTTGTCTTCGTATATATTGTATATATTTTATCTTTCTATCCATATAAAACACTCAAGAGACACTCCCATATACACTAAAACATCTTAAACATAATAATATAGTATATAATATATAATATTGTTATTATTTTCAGTCATCATTATTCTTATCTTTGATACATCACCAGCAGTTGCATCGCATTTATGCTTTGGAGGCATGGTTAAAAGGGTAAATAAGACAAATTTAAGCCAAATACAAAGTTACACACTCAACACAGTGTTAATGGCAACGTGATCGGACGCCGTTCTCCTTCTTTGAGCCGACGAACCTCTGAAGCCGCACAGTCTTTTCATGAGCATCACAGTAGTGCGTGCATTCCTTATTACGAACCATTCTATTTAGCTCAAATTTTTTATGTAATAGGCTTTATGGCAGTCTATTCTTAAGTACTGGTTGTCTGTATGTTGGATGTTCTTAACCCAAGGACTTATTGTAATTAATAATTTCAGTATATGCACTAAATGGCCAGAAGTATGTGGACACCTGTGCATCACCCCTGTATGTGCTTGTTGACCCTCCCATTCTAAACCCATGGGTATTAATATGGGGTTGTTCCCCCTTTGCTGCTGTAACAGCCCCCACTCTTCTAGGAAGGCTTTCCATCAGATTTTAGAGCACAGCTGTGGGAATTTATGCCCATTTAGCCGCAAGAGCATCAATGAGGTTCAGGGCCGATGTTGGGCAAGAAGTCCTGGCTCGTGGTCGGCGTTCCAGTTAATCCAAAAGATGTTCGGTGGGGATGAGGTCAGGGCTCTGTGCAGCCACTCAAGTTCTTCCACACAAACCTGGGCAAACCATGTGTTTATGGAGCTCACATTCTGCACGGGGTGGGGGCACAGTCATGCTGGAGCGGGAAAGGAGCTTCCCCCAAACTGTGGCCACAAAGCTGGAAGCACAAAATTGTCTAGAATGTGTTTGTATGCTGCATGGGTGCAGCTGAAACAGCTCAGCTCAGACATAATGGGGGTCCACATACTTTTGGCCATATGGTGTATTTTTGTTTTTACGTTGACTTCGTCAGAGGCTCTTTATTTCCTTAACCATGCTTTAATGCGCCCAACAAAAGGTCCACTTTAAAAGGTTAGCACAGAAAAGCAGGAGAACCAATGGTCATTCCCTTAATATGCAGATACTCTTGCAAACCATCAGGAATAACAATCCAAGATCCAAAATATTATTTTATTATTATACTGTAAGTAGCATCAGTCAGTGGAGCCGGCACAATAGTACAATTTTTTTTTTAGCATTTAGTAAGGAATATATCATAGGTCTCCTAGGGTTAATATGTAGCAAAATATTTAAATGAATCCTTCTGGTTTTCACAGTCCATCACTTGCATCATTGTGGTCTACAATCCAGATGTGGGTATATAACTGTCTGTTTGGTTCATGAGAACTACAAGTCAAGCTTGTTTGAATGATACAGAGCTTCTTGTTACTGCTGCCTGTACGCTGCTGTCACATTTACGCATGCTTGTGACCAAATTTTAACCACATATTGCTTACGATTCACCGCTGTACCTCTATCTAGGCTTTCAATGAGATTGATATGGAGGCCCACCTGGAGTGTACATACGACCACGTTGAGGTTTATGACGGGCGTGATGGCAAAGCACCCAGCCTGGGGCGTTTCTGTGGAAGCAAAAAGCCCCAGCCAGTGGTCTCCAGCGGCAATAAGATGTTCGTACGCTTCTTCTCTGACAACTCAGTACAAAAGAAGGGCTTCGAGGCTTCGCACGCAGCAGGTAGGTGCTCTTGTTCGAAAGCATCCATGCATAGAACACAGTGAGGATTCAAGCTAGTTGTTACTGTCTTGGTTTCATTTTGTTCAGAATACCAATGTTTTCGGCAGTCTTTTCAAATTCTTCCTTCTCTCCCCCTTTCTGTATGTGCGTGCGTGTATTTGTGTGCACGCAGAGTGTGGAGGTCGTCTCAAGGCAGAAGTCAAGACAAAAGACGTATACTCCCATGCTCAGTTCGGGGACAACAATTACCCCGGAGCCTCTGACTGCCAGTGGGTGATCTCAGCAGAGAAGGGCTACGGTGTGGAGCTCATCTTCCAGACTTTTGAGATTGAGGAAGAGGCAGACTGTGGCTATGATTACATGGAGCTCTTTGACGGTGCTGACACCAAGTCCCCGAGACTGGGCCGTTACTGTGGGTCTGGGGTAAGTGGATGGCCGGTCAATCCAGTAACAAGCAAGGATGCTAATGTTCAGGATTCTAATAGGTCTCAGCTACAAGCTCTTCCCCTGGATGGAGATACAAAACTACTCTCCTGCCACAATGTGCCCTGCGGCGACGTGACAATTGCGCAGCCCCGACTGACTGCCCAAGTGTTATTGGGTTTCCTTCCATTTCCACACATTAGCTGCTTCATTAAAGGTCTTTTGCTTCTCCTGATATTGCACTGCTTTGTGGCTGCATTGGAGCTGTCCTGCAGCAGTCAGGGTTTCACACAAGGTAGCGGACTGAGCCGCATGCTGTCGAGGCAGGAATGAGAGGGCCACAGATTGAAATGTCACTCCGATAGGTCATGGAAACAGCTTTATTTCATTTGTACCGCTCCAGCGAGTCCTGACTTCCACTGATGCCTATTAGTGTAAATCAGCAGCGGCAGGATTATGGGTCCGTGTCATGCCTGCCCCAGAGAACTTGGCCACTCCATCTATTCACCCAGTTTACAGCAGAGCCTGTGGGTCAGCTTTAAATAAGAATTTAAAGGAGATTATACAGACTTAAACAAGTTGTTTCCTATACAAAGGAAAGAGGCTGGTGTGAAGCCAGCACAGTAGCATCCAGCTCCTCTCTTATTTATTTATTTTTGTCATTTAACATATTCATTAGTTACTTATATAACACCAGCATATTAATTTTTTGGAAATGTCTGATTTTCCATATCTGTTTAGATAATAACATGTTCGCTTTTGGTGTTTTTGGAGGGAAATGCATGCTGAGTTGAGTACACAGCCAGTAACCTCTTGTTCTCCTGTCTGTCTTCCAGCCTCCCGAAGAAATTTACTCGGCTGGTGACTCCATTGTCATCAAGTTCCACTCCGACGACACCATCAACAAGAAGGGCTTCCACGTGCGGTACACCAGTACCAAGTTCCAGGACACGCTGCACTCTCGAAAGTGACCCGTGGGGGCCGGGCGGGGCCACACAGGGCAGAGGGGGCAGCGGGGGCCCAAGGGGAGGCGCCAGCCCGAAGCTCGCAGGAACCCAGCCGCTAAGACCTCCCAGGCCCGAAGGAATGGCCGTAAGACCATCGACCACACCTCAGCTCCCAGAGGCATGGGCTCCGTTCCCTGGACTGTGAGGAATAAAGCCATTCAGCAGTAGACCTTGTTTTTACCTTTTTTATGGTTTTGATGGGGTGGGCGGGTAGGGTGGGGGCCGTTGGGGTAGGCGGACACTGAGGGAGACCTCAGAATTTCAGTTTTCCTTTTTATTTTATTTTTCAATGTTTCCAAATATGAACACTCAAGTTGACTCAGGATCTACAGAAAGGCAGGCATCAGCTGGTCAGACCCCTGCTCCTGTCGAGCCCACCCAACATGCCGGGGGAGGGGGGTGTTCCGGAAGTTCTGGAATAAACCAGTCCCCCCTCCCTGATTTCTCTGGGATATACCTCCCCTGTTTGCTGTGTCATTCCTTTTTGCTGAAGGATTCCGCTCTGTAGTTGGGTCTGTACCCTTGACCTTGGTTCTTGATGCTGTATATGAGAGTTGCATGTCGTGACAGGAACAAAAAGAAATGATCAACTGCAGCACCAGCATTTGTAAATGGCTGCTCCTGGCTCCCAATCCAGGAACGATTCCCCCTCCCTATTACCATTAAAAAGAAAATGAAAACAGTTATCTTATTAAAGGACTAATAAATGAAATGTGACCCATATCTGCTGGTTGTTAGTTACCTGCCGTTGAAGCCACTGTTACTACAAACTGTCACCATTTTTCATGTCAGGTAAAGTCTCGGTAGAGTCATCATTCTTACAGACATACTGTATGTAGATGAGCAATAAATCTTGTCCATTGTGGTAGGGAAATGGTAGTAGTAATAAAGCACATCCACTGCATGTTCTTGTAGAAATTCATTTGCATCACATTGTTATTTTAACAGTTTTTCCCCTCATAGTTATGTTGTCTGTCTCCTTCTAGGACCCGTGTTTCGCAGAGTTGGAAAAGGTACAAAGGTAAAACCGCGCCAGGTTTCACCTGAGACTGCGTAATGGATCGCTGCTAAGGGTGTCACCTTTTACTTTGCTTCGTGCCCATGATCACCTGAAGAAATTTCCCTCCACTAAAAGAAAGTTGCGAGCAACGTTTCGCAGCGCACCTGTGCTTTGCTGCTGTTGATTTGGGGTAAAGGCTGCATGTTGGTGGCAACCTTTAGAGCAATAGGGGATCCGTTGCTATAGCAACACAAGAGCGATGACTGGCGCGCTGATTTGTTTGAAGCTTGGCACCAGTGCTCTTGTCATCCAGGTGTAGCTTCTATCAGATGCTGCAGGTGCTGTTGGGTCAGCTGGATGTGGGGGAGAGAATGGGGGTGGGTTGAGACATACAGTATATAGACATAACGCTTTGTTTCTCTCTTTTGCTCTTCCCCATCCCATTTCAACCCATCTATTAATACTGGATGTAGAAGACATGTACAGTATGGGGTATAGAATTACTCTCCAACATATGCAAACTATTTTTTCCAAAAGGTATTGAAATATACTCTGTGTTATTTTTTATTTTTCTGAATGGGAGTCCCATTCTTGCCAAGGAAGCCGGCCAAGTATTTTCCTGCTTTTTAGTTTCCCCTTGAGGGGACTGTCTGTATGGTCATCTTTTTGTTTCTTCTCTCTGTCTCGTATCTGTTCTGACTGTGTACAGATTCAGGTCAGCGTGTGCTGGCAGCATGCGGATATGTTCTGTCGGTGCTGACCTGACAGGTTCGCCCTCCAAAAATATATATTTTCATTTATGCGATGCTGTATTTTTATTTTATATATATATATAATTTTTTTTTTTTTTTTTTTTTTTTTTTTTTTTTGTCGATTTCATGACTTATTGTTGCCTGTGGCTTTTTCATTACACCGGGTGCTGTTGAGGGAGGGAAAACCAATTCCAAGGGATTGATTGGGCTGAAGTGCTCCTTAGCTGTTTAGATGCTTTACCCTGCACCAAACTCGGGTTGCTGCGGCAAGGTTTACCAAGAGCACTTCTGTACATTTTACGACAGGATATCGGTGCAGCTCACTCGTTGAGCCAGCTTCCAATTTCTTTTCTCGATTCTAGCAATTTCTGTTTGGCTTTTTCTTCAAATTTTTCATTTTGTTCTCCTGCTCCATGGAGCAAATACCGAGTGCCCGGCTATTATTTTTGGTGCTATACATCTTGTCGATTTCTGCGTTGTTACTGGTGTTGATATTGATGCTGCCGGGCTTCTCTTTAATTTGCTTCCATATTAAGTGCCTGCATAGAGGCATGTGGTGTCTATGTTTCTACTGCAGTCTGTAATTCGGGAGGAAATGGTAACTGAGGGAACAAGGATAAAAAAGTCAGTGGTATCGCTGCTGCTGCTGCACCATTTAAAACCAATTTCAACCATGGGGACGTCACCCTGGTGCCCAGAACTCATTCCTTTACCATAAGGAGAGGCCGAGAGCTGAGAAATACCAACTGTGTCCCATTTTTAGAGTAAAGCACGATTAATAATTTTTTGACTGATACGTTTTTGTTCTTAAAATGTTTCTCACGTTCACATAACTCATCAAAGTACCCTTGCCTTGCATTCATACATATGCATCATGGGTATAATAATGCAAGGAGCAAATAACGCTGAAGTGCAAAGTGTATTCCAGTCAAATTCCCTGCTTTTATCGCTCAAGAATACTTTTAAGATGATGTCTCGGTCAATTACAAAGGCATGTTAATTCTTACAGAAACTTTCGCTTGTTTCTTGCATAAATGGACCGTTTCTGAAGATTGCTTTTAACGCTTAAAATAGTTAGGAGAGTGGCTTCTGGTGTGGGAGACTGTACCTTGAGAAATGTTCTCTTTCCAGAAGTTGTTGCTTGGTCGTTGTACAAAAGTGCAACTTCTAAAGGTGGTGAATTAAAGCAGCTGGTTACCTGTCGTGAGTTCTTGTTTCTTTGCGGCATCGACTGTCTTGCAAGAGCATCATTGAAGCTGTTTGCTTGACATTAAAATTTGCTTTATAATTTGGCCTGCGTGGTGACACACGCTGTCGGCCCAGCTGTCGGAGCACCGAGGTCTCTAGGAGCTCAAAGGGAGCCGCCGGCTCCATAATTTGTTTACATGCTGCTTATACAGTAAGCCGCTACGGCACGAGAGTCGAGGCCTTTGAAGGCAGAGCTAGAAGACAGATTCTTCTTTAAGACATATTTATTTAAGCTTCATGAGGGCATTCTTCTTGGGCTTCTTATGTGCAAACCTTTTGTGTTGGAGTCAAACATTTCTAAACATTTCCATACCTGAAGCGACTGCTTAGGCTGCAATGGGTTCCACAGAACCAACAACTGCACAAGCGGTCGCTAAAATAAACAGCTCTGCGCTAAGGGTAAACACATGCGAAATATGAAGCTGTTTTGAGTTTTTTCTAAAAAACGCTTCCACGTTTTTAACTAAATGCAAACAATAGACACAGGCACTAAAATCTGAATTGTGCTTAGCATTATTAATATTAGTCAGATATTCTTCATCATCTCTACATGGTTGGAATTTTGTCATGTATAGAAGTGCAGTGCCTGGTGCAACGGTGCACACAACCTCTATATTTTACTGAAATGCTGACGGTTCGCCACTTGTTGACTGTGTCAGATTCACAGTTAAATCTTATAAACTGGTTAATGTAACAGTTAAATGTGCTTAGTGGCCTCTGAGGGAGCTGCGTAAAATAACGGCAGCAGAAATGACAGTGTTACGTAATTCCATACTGTTAATGCCGATTTGGAATCGGAGGACACATTCGCCGCTCCTCTTTTCTTTTGGGTATTTTCGTGGGACTGGAATGCTTCCCTCCCAGAAGCGTTTGCCTGCCATGCTGAAATGAACGTGGCCTGCAATGCTGTGGGTCCCTGGGGAAGGAATCTTTCTTCCGAGCCCCTAAAATGGAGTTTATCATCCCTGGGTTTTGCGCTCTGTGTTCTCATCCCAGTTTGACAAGCTGGGTTCTGTTTGGCTGTTGATTGAATATTGATCTGTAACTGATTCGGAGACGAGAAGTTAACTTAAGCGGCTCTTGGATGGCTCAGAGTCACCGTTGCTGGCTGTGCACAGTGCTGTCCTGTGCTGTATCAAGTTTACCCAAAGGTGCACGGTAATAACTGGGTCCCAGGTCAAACGTGTTCTGAAGAAGTCAGTCAGCATCAATGTAATGAAGACACTGTCTGCTACAGTGAGGTTTTTTGCCACTTCTGGGCATCTTTCACTTTTGCTGCGTTTCAAGTGAAGTTTGAAGTGTCCCTAACCTCTTGTGTTGTTTGCACAGGCTGGGATGGTGGGGGATCACGACCTTGGTACTTTTGGAAGGATGCTTACTGTAGAGTTTTTCCAGTATATGTGAATTTCACAAATATTCACATGTTAAGTTGCACTCTATATGTAAAATTTGAATGTACCATATTGTTCCGAATATAAGACAGTATTTTTTGTGGGAATTGCATCTAAAAAAAATATGAACTATATCTATACAGGTCATATATGGTATAACATCAGTAGATGGCATCACTTATCCACTGGGATCAATTATCCACAGAAATGATCAACAAGAAGTAGCAAGTGTGAAAGATGGCAAAAGCTTGAGATGGTCTGGAAAAAAAAAAGCTCAAAGTTTGGCCAAATGAACAAAAACTGAGGAGGAGTTATGATGGCAATTTTAAGGAAATGGGGCTCAATGAGGTTGAGTCATCAAACAACTCTCAAGGAGTCAAGAAATACAAAGTTACAGAATGTCGTGTTTGAAGATGGCAAATCCAAAAAGACCATCTTAAAAGCACAAATATGGTAAATATGAATAAATATAATTTTTCTTTTTAAAGACCAGATATAATGTTCCAAAAACCTTTTTCCAAAAATGAGTGTTGAAAAAGAGGAGGTTGACTTATATTCGGGCCAATAAGGTGTTCCTTCTGTTAAAGTGTAAAGCCTTGCTCTTTATTAAACGACAGTTTTATATGGGCAATCATATGAGCAAAAATAAGATATAATAGACACTGGAGCTGTACATGGGAACACTATTATATTGTTGACCATTTTGTGTTAAAAAAAAAATGCAAAGTACTGGAGAAAATGTGAGGGATGTTGGACTCGTATGAATGCAGCAATGAAAAGCTGGCATTTCATTTACAGTATGTGACAGCACTGTGAATATGACTGGTAAAAACCTTTTAAAATGTGATTTTCATAAAATATCTGCATAAAAAATCAACTTTTATATGTTTTTTTATTGTGCTTTACCATAGGATGTTTACCAATGCAACCATCTTTACGAAATGATAAATCGGTGTTAACTTCCCCTGGAACACAGCCTAGTGGAGATTGCATCAAAGCAATATTGGGTCCAGAAGCAATTCCAGAATCTCATTCTGGATTGCTAAAAGGATTTAAGAAGGAGCCCCATCAAAGCGGCACAGATTTGGAGAAAGAGATGCTTAGATGTTCTCCTATATTTATAATATATTTTACCATCTAATTTATCCTTTTTCTCCTGAGAGCTCCACAGCAACTTATTTGTTTATACAACAGGGTAAATTTTTCCTGCATCAGTTTAGTGTACGTGTGTTGCGGAAGACCACATCATCAGTAGGTGGGATTGGAAGATGCGACCTTCAGTTTCAGAAGTGGAAGCTCTAACCACTGTGATTCCTATTGCCTTTAGCTATATCAGCTCTGCACTTGCCCATGCTTCTGAGGGTAGGCAACCATCCATCCAAACCTTCATCTATGAGTTGAGAGTGACTGCGCTGTCCTTCCCAGGATATCGGTGGGTTTTGGAGGAGCTGGAGAACCTCATCACGTGGCCTAGGACAAGTTTCATGCTATCCAAGTCTGGGTCTCCTGGTGCTGAGGAAGGGGAAGCCCATTGCTCGATTCTGGCTCAGCATATGGAGCACACCAATTCCATCCGTGGTGGAGAAGCCTAAGAAGAGCTTAAACAATGTTTGAGAGATGCAGTGGCAATTTAGACAACATGAAAAGAGTTGGAGAGATGTCTAGCAACAGCGAATAAGTTTGTGCATCTGGGTAAATTTAAGAAACGGTACGTAGACATGGCATGCTGCCAAGAGTTCTCTGCGCCCTTTTGGTTTATGAAGTCCCTACATTTTCAGTTGTGCTGTTCAGGCACAGTGCTGGCTTCATACAGCATGGTGGGGGGTACAGTGGCATCTAGAAAGTTCAGTCTGGGCAGTGACTTGATAATGTCCAGGGGAAGGACGGGAACAAGCTGACTGAGCAGGAGGTGTGCAGTCTAATAGAGGAAGAACAGTTGGCTTGGATGATTGGGATACAGAAGCAGGTACTGAAGACTGGGTGAGAACCAGGACTGGAACATAAGGTCTCATGGGCAGAGCTCCGGAAAGCAGAGCCACATCGAGTTACGTATGAATTAAGCACAATGGAGCTTGTGGAGCAGTAAAACCTGAACGGCAGTGTGTGCGCCCATTGAAGCTGGCATTGCAGAAGAGTGTTTTAATAGGGTCTGTAGTAATGTTGGACATCACAAGCAGCTAAAGGAGCAAGGCTGTGAAAACTGTTTTTGAGCCCGTGGAGAAGGCATCTAGATGGCTTTGAATCAGGAATGTTTACAGCAGAGGTACCTGGATGCAGGTTGGGTGTGATGAGCAGGCTGGGCAATGGTGTGTGATGCTGAAAAACCTGCAGCAGTCCAGGTTATATCGCTGAGGATATGTGGAGGTGCATGTTAAGATGTATGGTTCACACGCCAGCCACTGTATGACTAGACAATTGTAGGCAAAGTGGCGAAACCCGAGATGTTTACGATGAGCTATTGCTGACATTGCAGCATCATTATTAATACAAGGCAGCAGCAGGTCCCATAACAGCAAGTGAAATGCAATGACAAGGCGATGTTTGGTCTTGAAGGAACACTAAGCGCAGCTGACAAACAATAAATCACTGAGATACGTAGCTCTCGAGATGCAACTTCTCAGATAAAACATTCCCAGGACAGCAAACAAAGCCTCAGATGATTAAATGTGATAAAGGAAGACATCATACTTCTGTCCCTACGTCCAGTCAACCCAGGTATCTTTTGCGCCCAACCGTTATTTGTTTAATTTGCCTGAAGTGACCGATAGAACGATGAGGCTCGGTTTCAGCAACCAGGATCGAGCTGTGGTTGGCATCCCAACAGCATGCCCGCTGCTCCACATCTTTTAGAGGAGGAAGATGACCACTCCGGTCCACTCTCTGGTTCTAACCTGAATCCTTTTCTGCATCTGAGCTGCTGTTCCTGTGAATGGAGAAGCAGAATATTTATTTGTCCCATAAACTCATTTAAAGTCAGGATGGTAGAAAGTGCTTATACAGCACCCAGCTAATATGCCCTGATTTAGTGTGTGGCTGATTTATGCCATTTCCTTTTTACATTTTATTCCCACTGAACATTGCTAATAGTCTCTTGCAGCTGCACAACTTTTATTCCTATTTGACAGATGACTTAGCGGCGCTCTTATCCTTTGCTGGCCAAAACCATTATTCCCTGGGAGATGTGTTCTTTTTTTTTTTTTCTTGCAAGTTAACCCGTTTGAAATATTTTGACTATGGTTTGTGGGCTGTGCTGTATATTATCATACTGTAGATGTTTTCGCAGCAATCACAGTGCATAACAATGGAGTGAATTCTGCAGAACTATAAGTGAGCCAAAGGATGGCCCTAAAAATGTTTTACGACCATTAAATCTTCAGTGCTGACATGAGGTCTCAAGTGGGAATTTTGATATTTGGGACTAATGATGCACTTCACTGTACTGGAGTTTTGAGTAACAGGTGTCCGTCGGACTAAAGAAGCAGATTTCTACTTCTGCCAAACATCAGATCCCAAGAGTAGAACAGCACTAAATCATGGAGTAAATCCCTGAACATGAGGTTTTACACACATCTGCACTACATGGCCAAAAGTATGCGGACTGCCATTCTAATGACTGAGGTGAGCTGTTTCAGCCATCACCGTTCAGAACAGGACAGGCACCACAGCAGGTATAGCCGTAGTGTGGCTATATAGTGTTGCTGCCAGTTGGGCCCAGCAGCAACTCCCCTTCCAGCAAAGAGGAGCCCCAAGGGCCACAGCCACAAACACAGCCAAGCCAGCTTTCATCCATGCGGCATACAAACACACTGTAGACAAAGCTTCTAGCTTTGTGACCACAGTTTGAGGAAGCTCCTTTACTGCTCTAGGACTGTACCCCCCCTCTGTTGCCCAGGTTGATGTGCGAGAACTTCAGTGGCTGCACAGAGCCCTGACTTCAACCCTACTGAACACCTTTGGGATTAACCGGAACGCCAACCACGAGCCAGGACTTCTTGCCCAACATCGGCCCCGAACCTCATTGATGTTCTTGCGGCTGAATGGGCATAAATTCCCACAGCTGTGCTCCAAAATCTGGTGGAAAGCCTCTCCAGAAGAGCGGGGGTTGTTACAGCAGCAAAGGGGGAACAACTCCATATTGATTGTCATGGGTTTAGAATGGGAGGTTCAACAAACATGTACTGGGGTGATGCACAGGTGTCCACATACTTCTGGCCATTTACTGTATTTGTACACTGAGAAAAGGTGCGCGGTAATTCCTCTGTTTTGAGGCAAATGGAATTGAGGTGACAAAGGTTGCACGGGCCCTTATCGTTCAACCTTACCATCAAGCAAGCTGGGTCACAAGACAAATGTGCCAAGGGTGATCAGTTTATTTAACTTAAAACTTTGTCCATTTCTCATTTCAGACCATGTGCTCATGGAGATTTTCTTTCATTTCACTGACAAAGAGCCATTTGCCACATTATTACAGCCACAAAAAGAGAGCTCCGGTTCTACACTTGCCCCCGCGTTTGGTCAAAAGTGCTTTCAAACAGCATCATCAATACTAAACATTTTAAGCTATTGGCATCCACATATCATTTCCATTCAGTTTTTTATTATGTAGTTAAAGATAACAACCATTTTAATACATCAATTTTTCTTCTAGATTCACAAATATTTTCACACACTTTTCCAGAAGTGACCTCTAAACATGAGTCAGAACACCATGCTATCTTCTCAAGTTGTGAGCTACTACAAAACACAACCCTATCCTTTGCAGAACACGACTAAGTCGAGCGGTGGGTTTGGGGGAGGGGTGGGGGGTGAGATTCATCCGTGCCATGACTGTGTACCAGGGCCTGTCCTCTAGCAGCTGGTGCTTTGCGAGCTCAAGCCACGCTGCATACCTGTGCAGACGCGGTTGAGTCGCCAGCTTTCGTCTGTTCTCTGATGTTTTCAGAAGGTACCGATAACTCTAGGGCTATGGGATTTGCTCTCACCAAAGTAAAATAATTTGAGGAGGCAAAGCCCAAAGAAGAGTTGGTCTCTGTAAAACAACTGTGAAGATTATAGTAAGCGTTGATATTGTGCAGCAAACAGTTATTTCAAGGTTTGAAATAGCAGCATTTACGCTGAAGTTCCTTTGTATCCCACCTGCTGTAAACTTCCCATCTGAAACAAGCGCATCGTCCCCGATGACTGCGTTGGATTGCTTTGTTTAACTTCAGTATCCAGCTTGTTATCCGGATGTTCTGCTCCTGTGAACTGACATCACCTTTCATGGCTTAGTGAGCTGATGTCAAACTGCTGTACCACTGATGGGGTTCCTGGCTTCACGTATTCGTCAGTTAGAAACAACAGCCTTTCGTATGCCAGCAGGAATGAAGATGAGCTGCCAAAGCTGAGATGAATGTGGTGGGAGGCAACGATGGCGACATCAGCTGACAGTTCAGCACATCACGACATCCCTGCGGAAAGCGGTGCGGGATCGCGCGGTCCAACCGCTCCTGATAACGTTTCCGCAGGACTGTAAGCGGTGCCGTTTTCTCGTGCCTGCAAGAGGAATTCACAGAATTTCCGGGCCGCTTCCGCAGAATCCCACCTTTGTGTCCACTGGCCCTGGCATGTCATTTGGGCAAACCCTGCTACCGAAACAAAGAAGACACCTAAAGAACATGTATGCCACATCGGTCCGCTGGAGCGGTCCTGCAACCTCCCCTGTAAGTTTTGCTGTCACGGGACAAAAACATGGAAACCAAATGGCCACACAGTCCCATTCAGAACAGGACAGGCACCACAGCAGGCACAGCCACAGCATGGCTATGTAGTGTTCCAGCCAATCGGGCCCAGCAGCCACTCCCCGGCCCAGCAAAGCACAGCCCCAAAGGCCACAGCCACAAGCACTGCCAGGCCAGCCTTCATCACCGCCCCAGACGGCCGGGTAAAGTGAGCAGGTCCCAGGGTGGCCAGCAGAGCGGCGCTGACGGTCAGAGTGAAAAAGATTGAGGCAGCCGTGTTGATGGCCACAATCTGGCCGAACTTGGCAAAAGGCACGATGACGCAAAAGAAGAGGGGCACCGTTGAGATGACTGTGGTGACCGCACTGGAAACAATTGCCACGCCAACATGGTCCACGGCGAGTAGAGTGCGCTGCTGCCGCAGTTTACAGGCATCCTCCTAAGCAGGGGGGGGGGCAATGAGAGAGTGAGAGCTGTTCCTTTGTAAGCAGTTGCTTCTGCACTTTTTTGTTTCCCGCTAAGGCACGACAGCAATCGCGTTCATTTTCATGGGAAAATCGATACAGATACGGCTTCTCCGATAACTGCCGTTCACCAGGTCTCCATTACAAATTGAACGCCATTAATGTAAAATAAGGGTATGTCTACTTGAAGAAACGGTAAAAGGGAGTGGACGAAAAGAAGGGCATTTACCGCACAGTGACCGCTTGTCTGGATGCTGCTCTCCCCAGCCAGGAGGAACCCCTCCACAAGGTGCAGGCAGTAATCTATGGAGGACCCCACCAGGATGGAGAGGGAAATGGCCTCCACTGCACCCATCTCCCAGCCAAGCCAGTACATGACTGCCACCACCAGGCAGATGACACCTGCAGCACAGACAGACGGAAGTTCCCTGTGTGTTGAAAGTGGCGGGTATGGAACTCATACTCACTCTCAAAGACCCTTGGTGCATCTTACCCAGTATAGTGAGGAGAATGGGTAGAAGCAAGAGCGGGTGGGCCGTGAAAACGGACACAGCAGCAATGCAGATGGCCAAGGACAGAAGCAGGCTGTAGAGGGCACTTTCCACACCTAAACATGGTTCGCAGAAAGAAGTGAAAATGGTGCTGGTCAAAACGCTCCCCAACTTTAGGCGACAGACAGCGTTGTTTCAGTACAGCTGTTTTGCTGCTTCTCTTTGCAACAGGAGGTGACGGTGGCAAAAAACTTGCCAACAGTTGCATGCAAATATGGATGGAGTGCACGGTGTTCGGGTTGGAGAAGCTCCAAATTTTCGTGTTGAGAAACAGGGTGATGTATGACCTCGCACAGGGTGCCAGTCAATAATAAGGCCATTATCCCCAGTCATTTCCTTTAAAACTGATGAGTGCCAAGTAGGGGAAGCAGTAGGTACCGTTTTTAAAGTAAATTACATTTCAAAGCTCCGTTCCAGAATGAGGGCAGACAGCATTTTGCTGCTGCAACGGAGGTTGGGCCCAGGTTCTGTGCTAAGGAGGTTCGCTCAAATGTTAATTGATAGCACAGTCACTTCGCTGAAACTGGGTTTGGTGAGGTTGTAGAACCCAGGGCATGGGCAAACAGGCAGCTCAACCCATGGATGGGTTTTGTACTTGGCATCATTAGGGCACTGTGCATTCTTTCATGGAAGAACTTCATTGTTTTCTCCTTGTGAGGCTCAGTATCAAAACTGCTTAAGGCTTTCCTGGCTGGTGTGGTCCTAACTTTTGATGACAACTTGCCATGCGTGTTGGGTTTGTGAGCAGCATGCACCATCTGACTGTGTGTGCATGCCAGTAGCGGGTAACTAACTGGGGGAAACGTCAATAAACGTGAAGCAGAAAGCAGGGTTAGACTGCATGGCTCTTCACTTGCCCAGAATCTCCATGAAGATCTGCTTCCAGTGTTCGCAGGTCTGGAAGCCGTGCCGTAAAGCAGAGGTCTCTGGGAGTGTGGAGAGCTGCTCCTGCAGGAAGGCCTCCCACTCCAGGAAGTCAGAGTGGGTCTGGAAGGAGGACTTCCCCTTGTAGGTAGTCTGAGCAGGCAGCAAAAGACACCCCCAGTCAGGCCACAGACAACCTCAAAGACTAACAAACAGGGGTCATGGGTAAGGGGGGGCCTTCACTCACAGACTCAAAAGCCATGGAGAGCCATCGCACGGTGCCTCCCTGCATGCCCACAGCCCCGTGGGATAGCTGACCAGGCAAAAGGTTAGGCTGAGGCAGACCCTGGCAGTCAGGGTGGAGAAGGGGTAGAAGAGAAGACAGGCTGTTTCCTGAAAAGCACAGCGGCAGAGATGGTTCGCTTGCCGTTGAATTCGCCAGCCAGCCACTTCATCAACATCTAATAGTCACTTCGCTGACTAGAAGTGCTGTGGTACATGAGCGATGGCTGCATTTCTTGTATTTATTGATGCATTTATTCATTTAGTCTGCTTATAAATATGCATTATATGTGTCGGTTTGTCATTTGTTGTGGTCTGTCGACTGTTATGTGTAATATGTGAAAGCCCCGAGTCTGCAGAGAGGGCTGCTAAATACAAGTGAACTGTTTTGCACAGTAAATTCATTGACTGATTGCTTTGCATCTGCAACTTACATTAACGTGCGATAACAATTAATATTAATATATTAATACCTATTTCTGCACAGTTTCACCCCTTTACGTAGCTGAGTGTTTTACAGACCAGAAAAGAGGTTGTGTACGGTGTGTGCGCATCTGCCTCCTGCTCTCAGGTGTCAGCTTTAGGGCGAACACAGCTGACTCTAAGTTACTGTGTGTGTGTGTGTGTGTGTGTGTGTGTGTGTGTGTGTGTGTGTGTGTGTGTGTGTGTGTGTGTGTGTGTGTGTGTGTGTGTGTGTGTGAGAGAGAGACTGTGAGTCAAGTCAGCACCTGAAGGCAAGCACTGGGCTCCTCCTTGTTTCACCAGTTGCCTGTTAGCACCGATCACCTTGCAGAGCCGGCACAGCGGCCCAATCTCCTTGAAGAGGTCAAAGTCGGGGTCGTACATAACGCTGCCCTGAGACATAAAATAAACGTAAGCGCCCTCAACATCATCTCGGCGCCGTTTCCCAGTTCAGCCCGTAGCTCACCATGTCTCCGATGACATGGTTGTCCGACTGGCGGGTGCGGTTCACTCCTAGAATCCCGAACACCACGAACACCATGGCACCCGTGTCCACCAGGGGGCGCACTGCAGGTCGTCCGCAACCACCCCCTCCGCAGGGGTTGAAGTCTGAGGTTTTGGAAGCTACAGCCAGCGTCGGGTCTGAGGAACGAAGAAGGACAAGACATCGCCGAGGAAAGTCAGTCGCGCCATTAGCCGTTCGCGTCGGCGCTAAAGCTTATCATTTAGTAAACCCACATACTGTCTATTTCATTTGTTTATTTATTTGTTTGGCAGACACTCTTATCCAGGGCAGCTGAACAACTGGTACAAAATGAACCGTTGCATTATTCAGGAAGGCATGCAAAGAATATAAACTAGGACAGGCAGTCATAACCAAAAGTACGCATCCACGGAGAACCACTGTTAAAGTTAATCTAATGCTACGTGTGATATTAAAAAAAGGGAAGCATCAAAGAAATTCAAATATAAATACAAAGCACTGTTCCACACAGTCAGCAATGCCAAAGTGAGTCGGGGGACCTAAACGCTTCATCTGAAGGCTCTGCTCTTCCAGCACATTCTCCCTTCTTACCTGCCAAGTAAGGTGTGTAGAAGGAGCCCTTGGTGGGCCCGTCGGGGCCGGCGCTGAACACGCAGCCAGGAGGCGCAGCACACACTCTGCTGGGGTAGGGGGTACGTCTGAGCTGGGCAAAGTACAGCTTTCTGAGGAAGACACGGAGAATGGGCCCTGCATTTAAAGCGTCGCTTTTAACGTGCCGTGAATTTATTCATTTATTTATCAGAAGTGAAGCCAGATTAGGCCGAGCTCCATCTCTGCCATGGATCTAGGCGATGGTCGCTGGCGCTTTGCTGGTCTTCGCTTTCATCCAAAATGACGTGCAAACTTCAAAACCATACGGTAGCTCATGCTGATGAGCTTCCAGAGGCACGCACCCCCTCCCGGCACAACTGTACGAGGCCAGAGTCTGCTTCCTGTTTGAAATCTGCTTTACCCTTTGCGATACCTTCCGAGTGAAGTCATTTTTATGTTACTCGTCTCTCCTTTCGATCGCTTTCGCCGAGCCTGCTGCTCACCTGCAGTTCTGCTGCTTGGTGGACGCCACGTAGAAGCTGAACTCGGGCTGCCAGCCGCGGTGGAGGTCGCAGGACTGCGAGGTGATCATCCAGCGGTCGCGCGTCACGTGGAACATGCACACCGTCATGCGTGTGCTGAAGTTGCTGTGGGGCTCGCCGAAGGCCTTGGGGACCACAGCAAAAACACCCCCCCATTCATTCCTTCAGCACCGGTCTGAGAGGGAACTGATAAATTATGGGCCGACGTAAGAGAGTAAGAGCCAATTATGACTTCTGAAGTATTGGAATATTTGAAAGCAACAGATAACAATAGCTAATATTAGCTTGTCTTTTCTATCAGAATTAATTTAAATGTCAGCATCAGAGGCGTAGAAGCAGTTTATCTCCTGCCAAAGATATATTTAAAGTCAAAGGACTTCATTATGAGGGAAAAGAAATACTCCAGACAGCCTGTGTTCTCCATTAACCCATTGCTGGGACTCAGCGATGAGGCCAAGCACCTCGGCATCAACGTAGCTAAGCTCAGCCACCCTCCTTTCGACTTAAATGTAGTCAGCCTACCTGGAAGGACGGTACTTCTCCATTCCCAGGTGTGACTGGTTTCCAGGGCGATGGCACGCTAGCATTCAGAGAGAAGCGGTACAGCGTAACGGTAGCGCTGACATCCAGTTTGGAGACAAACACGGTGCACAGTAGACCTGGAGGAGGTGAGAATGAGGCGGCAGCTATGGGCTCTGGCACAGATATTCTGCTGTACAGAACTTCAGTAAGATACACGACTGTCAGACGCATAAGGTTATAAACTTGTAAGTTTATCATTTTGGAAAAAAAATACAGTTTATCCTTCCATAACAGAACTAATGGGTCGTTCTTCAGCAACATACATTTGATCATTTTGGCATAACAGCAATCTTGTTGTAGGCAAATAACATTTTTTATCATAACAAAACACAGTGCAATATGAGAAGATAAAATAATTCAACATTTATATACTGTAGTAATTGAAAAATAAAATTAATATTGTACTGTAATGGTAGAATGCAAGTAGAGTGCGTAAATCACTTCAAATACTGAAGAATGATTTTTTTTTTTCACTATTTATGTTCCGCTTTGGTGATTTTTTTTCTTTCCTTTTTCAATATTCCGGAAAAAGCATTAAAAATAATGTTGCGATGCATTTGACTATCTGGTCAGCCCAGAATCCAGTCAACTGAGACCTGGACATACAGAGATGAACTGTAATTTCTAAACTGCAAATGAGCGCAATCTAAACAATTTTGCAATGTGATGTAAACAGCGATGTGTGAAAGTCCTGTGGTGGGAGAAGGACTCTGAGGCCAACCTTTATGGGGCATGGTGCTGTTGTGCTTTCCTGGGATTTGTGCTGCGCTGATGGATGGGCTTGGCGACTGCCCTGTAGCATCTGTGCCAGGTGCGGAATGACAGGGGTGGGAGGTCCCATGCAGCGAATGGGGTTTCTCCATGAACAGACCTGTGAGAGAGAGAAGAGAAGGTCAGAAACACAAAAATATGCAACATCTGGTTCCAAAACGTTGGGACATTTTCTTTGGCTTGTTCGTGTTGCTAGGTGCCATGAAGTCATCGTTGACTGTTGGTTGGGGAAGGGAGCATCTTTGGGCCTTGTCACAGCAGAGAACGTTTTATTTGGAATTTGGATTGTGATGAGGTTTGCATGAGTGAATGGTTTGTTATGCTGCGACATCTCTTAGTCTAATAGCTTATGAGAAGCTAGGTCTCCTCAAGACTCAAGAGATCTTTATTGCCAGCCCATCCATATTCCAGTCTACAGTAGGGCTGAAATGCTGTTTCTCCAGAGCCCATGGTGCTGCATTCAGACAGCCAAACAAAGGACAATGTAAAGTGTGGAAAATGACCTCATGGTGCAAAAAAGAACAATAAATACAAAAGTACATAAGTATTGTGGTCTCACCGGAGCACATGTGGCAGGAGATGGCTTGGGCACTCAGGTTGCTGCGCAGGCCTAGCAGGGTTTGCAGGTTGGTGTCCGGGCGGAACAGCAAAGGGGCACGACTTGCTGGCCGAAGCAGACAGCAGAATCCAGCCGAGATCAGCAAAACCAGGACGTAGACACCTGGAGCACAGTGGAGCTGTGTTGCATTATTTAACAAACAAAACCATTCAGTTTTCATTTTTAAGTTCATTTCCATTTGAACTTCTAAGATGAAGCAACCAGTAGCACACCCCTGTCTGGGACTTAACCAGGGGTCTTTCCCACAGCAGATAAACCACTTACTGCTGCTTCACCAGGGAATAAGAAGGCAGAGTGTAGAATGCAGAGACCATCTGGAGAAGAAAACCTGAGAATTCAGTGGGGACTGAGGAACGAACACCATAGGCGGGGCTTACCTATAACCGCCTTGCGGTTCTGCACCACGGGTTCAGCCACCCAATGCCGGAGAGCCACCTGGAGACCTGAGCTTACCACCCCTGTTTCACCCGGCCAACTGAACTGAGAGGGCATCTCCATTTGCAAAGAAACCATGGGAGCATCAGATTCCGCGTCAAAAGAGCCTGTGGATGAAAGAGTGAAAGAGAGCAACGATAAAGGAAAAGAGGGAGGGATTCAATTTATTTAAAATTACAGGACAGCTTTTTTGCAAAATCTTGCACACATTCTGGTGTGGAAACAAAGCATTTCTCACTGTCAGCTCAAACTGAGATGATGTTAAGATGTGTTCTGTAATCTTATCTGTCTGCGCCTCTCTGTATTCCTCAAACATCTTAAAGGTGTTTGATGAAATGTTTATATAATGCACGTCTTATAATTCCGCTTTTTCGATTTATTCCCCAGTGCGAATACAGCTCTACCAGACTCCATCTCCACAGACAGAAGAGCGATGTCATCATCTTGATCTGACAAGGGGGCATAGCCAGTCAATGGCTCTCGATGCAGATGGCACCTGGGGGACAAGTAAGGAAGCTATGACGCCAAGGACAGGCATCGTTCTGAATGCTGCACAAGGCTGCTGTATCAGACAGAGCCAAACGTTCAGCACAGATGTGGCCTCAGGAGACAGGTGGGGTGCAGCCAGCAATTGAACACATACCGCTGCATGCAGGCATTCTCTCGGTGTGCAAGGCAGTGACTCCAAACACTCAGGGCAGCGGGCATCATGAGGCACACCCACAGCCAGCAGCAGCTGACGATCAGTGCCATGAACAGGCCAAAGTCATGGACAGCAGGGATCTGACAGAACACACACGAGCAGGTGTAGGATAGTCAGAGTAAGGAGGCTTCGAAAGGAAGCCTTGGCAGCTCTACTTCTCACATTGATTATCTGCTGGCTATGAGGAGCCATCCTGTCAATAGGTATGTGCTTATGATTGGTGACGGTGACTGAATAGAGGAAAAATTGAAATACAAAGAGGGTCAGGCTCAGCATTCGACAGTCAGGTGCACCAAAATTCATTTTCAGTTCAGGATAACAGCTCTCTTGATGTAGACAGGATAGATGTTTTAAATATGCAGTCGAATTAAGATGGAGATGAATATTCCCACAGTCCATCTTGTTCACTCTGTACCTGGGAGAAGGTGTTAGCAGCATAGGCAGCAGCAGTGGTGAAGGAAGTAAGGAAGGTTGCACGGCCAGCAGTCTTGACCGTGTAGACGATGCGCTGCTGAGGCTGGGCTATGCGGTGTGCTTGCCTGAAGGTACCGATAAACACAAAGACATCGTCCACTCCTGGAGGCAAGGAACCAACGAACAGTGGTAAGTAAAAAAGATGGCCCGGAAGCACAGAACATCAACACAGCAAGAACCATGTTGACTTTTTCTCTGAGTTTGTCTTTACCAAGACCCAAATGGATGAATGAATGGATGGATCGTTGAGTCGGAGTACCAGTCAAAGTGACAAGTAGTCACCATTTGCCATTACCTTTTTCTGTGCATGTTTGCTGGGTACAAACACAGAAATAACATGCAAACCCTGCCCATTCTGAGCCGACCTCACACTACCAGGAGCTACGACCAATATTTTTTAAACAATCTATAAAATTGCCAATCCAGCCGCAAGGGGATGCACAAACTAGTGCATGTCTTTGTGCCGGTCCCAAGCCCGGAAATGGAGAGGGTTGCGTCAGGAAGGGCATCCGGCGTAAAAATTTTTGCCAAACTAAATATGCGGACAAAAATAGAAATTTCCAAACCGGATCGGTCGAGGCCCGGGTTAACAACGACCGCCACCAGCACTGCTAGCCGACAGGGTGCTGGCGGAAATTGGGCTACTGCCGGCCAAAGAAGGAGGAAGAGAGGAGGAAGGCATGTCAGGAGGAAGGAGGAGAGGAGGAAGGTTAAGAGAGTGGATGTGAGGATAGGAACTTTGAATGTTGGTAGTATGACTGGTAAAGGGAGAGAGCTTGCAGATATGATGGAGAGAAGGAAGGTTGATATATTGTGTGTGCAAGAGACCAAATGGAAGGGGAGTAAGGCTAGGTGCATCGGAGCGGGGTTTAAACTGTTTTACCATGGTGTGGATGGGAGGAGAAATGGGGTAGGGATTATCCTGAAGGAACAGTATGTAAAGAGTGTCTTGGAGGTGAAGCGAGTGTCTGACAGAGTGATGGTTATGAAACTGGAAATTGATGGTGTGATGCTGAATGTTGTTAGTGCATATGCCCCGCAAGTTGGGTGTGAGATGGATGTGAAAGAAGAATTCTGGAGTGATATGGATGAAGTGGCGAGGAGTGTACCTGAGGGAGAGAGAGTGGTGATTGGAGCGGATTTCAATGGACATGTTGGGGAAGGAAACAGAGGAGATGAGGAGGTGATGGGTAGATATGGTGTCAAGGAGAGGAATGCAGAAGGTCAGATGATAGTGGATTTTGCAAAAAGGATGGACATGGCTGTGGTAAACACGTATTTTAAGAAGAGGGAGGAACACAGGGTGACGTACAAGAGTGGAGGAAGATGCACACAGGTGGACTATATCTTATGCAGGAGGGCCAGACTGAAGGAGACTGTAGACTGTAAAGTGGTGGCAGGGGAAAGCGTAGTTAGACAGCATAGGATGGTGGTTTGTAGGATGACATTGGAGATCAAAAAGAGAAGGAGAGTGAGGGCAGAACCAAGGATCAAATGGTGGAAGTTGGAAAAGGAAAACTATAAGGTGGAGTTCAGGGAGGAATTAAGACAGGCACTGGGTGGCAGTGAAAAGTTACCAGTGAGCTGGACATCTACAGCAGAAGTGGTAAGGGAGACAGCTAGAAAGGTGCTTGGTGTGGCATCAGGACAGAGGAAGGAGGACAAGGAAACCTGGTGGTGGAATGAAGAAGTACAGGAGAGTATACAGAGGAAGAGGCTGGCGAAGAAGAAGTGGGATAGACAGAGAGACGAAGAATGTAGACAGGAGTACAAGGAGATGAGGCGTAGGGCGAAGAGAGAGGTGGCAAAGGCTAAAGAGAAGGCTTATGGTGAATTGTATGAGAGGTTGGACACTAAGGAGGGAGAAAAGAACCTGTACCGATTGGCTAGGCAGAGGGACCGAGCTGGGAAAGATGTGCAGCAGGTTAGGGTGATAAAAGATAGCAATGGAAACGTACTCACAAGCGAGGAGAGTGTGTTGAGCAGATGGAAAGAGTACTTTGAGGGGTTGATGAATAAAGAGAACGAGAGAGAGAGAAGACTGGATGATGTAGGGACTATGAATAGGGGAGTGCAATGGATTAGCAAGGAGGAAGTTAGGACAGCTATGAAGAGGATGAAGAATGGAAAGGCTGTTGGCCCAGATGACATACCTGTGGAAGCATGGAAGTGTTTAGGAGAGATGGCAGTGGAGTTTTTAACCAGATTGTTTAATGGAATCTTGGAAAGTGAGACGATGCCTGAGGAGTGGAGAAGAAGTGTACTGGTACCTATTTTTAAGAATAAAGGTGATGTGCAGAGCTGTAGTAACTACAGAGGGATAAAACTGATCAGCCATAGCATGAAGTTATGGGAAAGAGTAGTGGAAGCTAGGTTAAGAAGGGAGGTGACAATTAGTGAGCAGCAGTATGGCTTCATGCCGAGAAGGAGTACTACAGATGCGTTGTTTGCTCTGAGGATGTTGATGGAGAAGTACCGAGAAGGTAAGAAGGAGTTGCATTGTGTCTTCGTGGACTTAGAGAAAGCATATGACAGGGTACCTAGAGAGGAGCTGTGGTATTGTATGAGGAAGTCGGGTGTGCCAGAAAAGTATGTAAGAGTGGTACAGGATATGTACAAGGACAGTGTGACAGTGGTGAGGTCTGCAGTAGGAGTGACGGATGCTTTCAGGGTGGGGGTAGGATTACACCAAGGATCAGCTTTGAGTCCTTTCTTGTTTGCAATGGTAATGGACAGGTTGACAGATGAGATCAGACAGGAGGCACCGTGGACTATGATGTTTGCAGATGACATTGTGATCTGTAGTGAGAGTAGGGAGCAGGTTGAAGAGACCCTGGAGAGGTGGCGATATGCTCTAGAGAGAAGAGGAATGAAGGTCAGTAGGACTAAGACAGAATACATGTGCATAAATGAGAGGGAGGACAGAGGAATGGTGAGGATGCAGGGAATAGAGTTGGCGAAGGTGAATGAATTTAAATACTTAGGATCAACAGTCCAGAGTAATGGGGAGTGTGGAAGAGAGGTGAAGAAGAGAATGCAGGCAGGGTGGAGTGGATGGAGAAGAGTGTCAGGAGTGATCTGCGACAGAAGGGTACCAGCAAGAGTGAAAGGGAAGGTCTACAAGACGGTAGTGAGACCAGCTATGCTTTATGGGTTGGAGACGGTGGCACTGACCAAAAGACAGGAGGCAGAGCTGGAGGTGGCAGAGTTAAAGATGTTAAGGTTTGCATTGGGTGTGACGAGGATGGACAGGATTAGAAATGAGTATATTAGAGGATCAGCACAGGTTGAACGGTTTGGAGACAAAGTCAGAGAGGCGAGATTGCGTTGGTTTGGACATGTGCAGAGGAGAGATCCTGGATATATCGGGAGAAGGATGCTAGGGATGGAGCTGCCAGGCAAGAGGAAGAGAGGAAGGCCTAAGAGGAGATTTATGGATGTGGTGAAGAAGGACATGCAGGTGGTGGGGGTGACGGAGAGAGATGCAGAGGACAGGAGGAAGTGGAAGCTTTTGATCCGCTGTGGCGACCCCTAACGGGAGCGGCCGAAAGAAGAAGAAGAAGAATCTATAAAATTGCCAGTTTTGTAGTTATTTACGTTTTAAAATATGGGTATCCCTTGATATATGAGTGTTTGAGTTAAAAGATTGAAATTATTTAGTACCTTTTGCCAAGTTGGGCCAAATAGGACATTGACTTCTTGCGTGGATGAGCAACAAGAACAAAGCATTTGGGAATTTTCATGCTGCAGTGGGCTGTGGTGGTGTCTCAGACTTCCTGCACTACTTGCCTGATGTTTGGTTTGAGTCCAGCTCAGGGCTATGTATGGAGTTTGCAAGATCTCTGTGTTTGCACCCCTCTAAGGAAAAGATATGCTGGAAGAAGTCAATGGCAAACCATTTGGGTTCCTCTTTGTCTTGAAAACCATGTCAACGGTTGCCCAGGAGTCAATAATAGCTTGAGGGCACTTTCCAATTCTAATAACTACAGCAATCAACCACAACATTAAAACCAACTGCATAATATTGTGTAGGTCCCTGCCATGCCTCCAAAACAACTCTGACCCATCAAGGCATAGACTTCTCAAAACCTCTGAAGGTCTCCAGTGGTATCTGGCACCAAGATGTTAGCAGCAGATCCTTTAAGTCCTGTAAGTTGCAAGGTGAGGCCTCTGTGGAGTGGACTTGTTCTTCCAGCACATCCCACAGATGCTCGATCGGATTTAAATCTGGGGAATTTGGAGGCCACGACAAAACTCTTTGTCATGTTCCTCAGACCATTCCTGAATAATTTTTGCAGTGTGGCAGGGCCACTACCACCAAGGAATACCATTGCTATGAAGGTGTGTACGTGGTCTGCAACAATGTTTAGAGTAGGTGGTAAGTGTCAAACTAACATCTGCATGAATGCCAGGACCCAATGTTTCCCAGCAGAACATTGGCCAGAGCATCACATTGCCTTCTACCCATAGTGCATCCTGCTGCCATCTATTCCCCAGGTAAACAGCGCACATGCACTCAGCTGTCATGATCTAAAAGAAAACAAGATTTGTCAGACCAGGCCACTTTCTTCCATTGTTCCACGGTCCAGTTCTGATGCTCACATGCCCATTGTAGGCGCTTTCAACGGTGGACAGGGGTCATTTTGGGCACTCTGACCAGTCTGCAGCAACCCGGTCTCATATGCAGGGAGCTGCAATGCACTGCATGTTCTGACACCTTTAACTCATGGCCAGCATTAAGGTTTACAGCAATTTGTGCTTCAGCAGTTTTTCTGTGGGATTGGACCAGATGGGCTAGCCTTCGCTCCTCATGTGCATCAATGAGCCTTGGGCACCCATGACCCTGTTGCTGGTAAACTGGTTGTCCTTCCTTGGACCACTTTTGGTAGGTACTAACAATCACATACCGGTAACAACCCACAAGAGCTGCAATTTTGAAGATGCTCTGACCCAGTCATCTAGCAATCGTAATTTGGCCCTTGTCAAAGTCACTCAGGTCCTTACGTTTGCCCATTTTTCTTGCTTCCAATACTCACTGTTCACTTGCTGCCTAATATATCTCCCCCATCCCTTGATGGGTGCCATTGTAATGAGATAATCAATGTTATTCACTTCACCTTTTTAGTGGATTTAATGCTGTGGATGATCAGTGTATGTTTCCATTTTTTGGGACTTCCTTCCTTCCAAACCAAATTTTAGGAACATAGGGGGATACCCGTATAGCATGTAATCGCTGAGCGGTTGTGAAACCAGATTTTGCTTTATATTTCAGTCTAGCAGACTTTTAATGCGGAGTTGTTTTGGCTGGCAGAATGCAGAATGGCTTACCAATACCAACGATGATGAATGCTGCCACTCCGTTCAGAATGCCCAGGTAGCGCACACCAAAGACCACATGGTAGAGGAACAGGGCCATGAGGCAGCTCAGGCCAATGCTGGCCAGCCCAAAGATGGTGAGGAACACTGCAAGAAGACAGACAGGCACATGATTCTTTACTACAAAACTTTCCTGACACTGACAGCCAGACTCAGTTTAAGACAACTGAACGAGGAACCAAGATGGAGGTCAATCTCAGGGCAAGTTGTACTTTGGAAGAAAGTCGGTTTGACAGTGCTTTGGACAGGTGTACCTGAGAATGAGGTGAGGATGTAGACCAGCACTGCGATGCAGCCGCCACTGATGAGTGCAAGCAGCATGTCATTGCGGAAAGTGCGTCTCACCTCATCATCAAACAGCTCTGTACCTCCATAGAGAACCTTCACCTGGCTGAGACACAGGATAGGAAGACAGGTGATGGTAGAAGTGGACCACAGCAGTTTTCCCCAGTCCACTCCAAAATAAATTAGATGAGTGTATCTTTCCGGCCTCCATTAGGAAATATTACACAATACCTGTAGCGGTAATGGCCATACGCCGGGTTCCAAAACTGCATATGTTTGATATCACAAAACAGGTTTTTAAATCCTCATACCTACTTTAACTGTGATTCTTTTTACTAAACCTGTCCCCACAAGACCTTCAGATCTGTTTGTTCGGTATTTCTAGAATGGACACTGGTAAAACCGTCCTCATAGCCGCAGGACCAACCTGGTCGACTGGCGGGCCAGGATGTCGGCATACTGGACCACGAAACTGCGGAAGCGGCGCTTCTGTTCATCCATTCGGTCCTGCAGAGAGAAGAAGGAGGGCAAGGGGGCACCAAAGTGGATCTCGCTGCGCAGCAGGGAGCTGCGAAGGCTGTCCGGGGTCAACGTCTCGTCCACATACCAGTAGAACTGCGGGTGTGTGATGGCCAGGCTCAAGGCCCCTGGAGAGGGACAGAGAGAGCCCTGGGATACTCGCCAGTCATACAGTCCACCAGTCCACTTGCCCAGCAGTACCATTATGGCCTGGGAGGTCCAGGTGAGAGGCTTTTTATCATCACCATTTAGATTCTTAGGTGCTTTTTAGTCCAGATGACTCAAACAACTTTCGTTTCTCCATTTACACATTTCTGGATGTCTTTACCAGAGCTCTTCAGGGTGAGCTCCTTCTTCAATAACCTTTAATTCACAGTTCCATGTACTTAACCACTGTACCACCTGCTTTTCTTTAAATAAAGAAAAATTCTGAGGGTTCCACACAGCCTCAGACCTATGCACACATGCACACACGTAACTCACCGTGAATATTTGCCAAGTCTGGTCCCATGCCATCATAGTAAATCTTGCCCCCTCTTTCACTTGGGAAAAGGTATGACAGGAGGGAGCTGGGTGGAGAGCAGTAGGAGGGTCCCAGAGGAAGGTCCTTCAGAATCTCAAGAGGCTTCCAGCAAAAGTGACGGAACTGAGGGTGCTGCATGACCAGTCGCTCCACGTGGTGGATGGTACGCAGGCGCTCAGGAGTGAAGATGTTGGCATTGTCCTCCCCCTGAGCCAGGAACACCAGCTCCATCTTCCACACTGCTTGGCTTTGCAAGTAGTATGGGGTTCCGTCAACAGAGCGGGGTGCCCTGACTTGAGTCAAAACTTTGTCTGTCTCCTCGGCCTGATGGTTTTCGTCCTCTGTCTGCTGCCGAGGACTTTTTTCCTTCTCTGGGTGGTTTGCCCCCGCGCCTCTTTCATTCTCAAACTCATCTCCATCAGCCGCCCTTTCACTCATATCCCCAGTGTCTTCCATTTCGCTGTTTCTGAACATTTCATTTTTCAGTGCTTTATAGAGCTTGCTCTCACTGAACGTCCCACCCTCCTGGCCCAGCTTCTCAAGCAGCATGTCCCTCAGGGCACGGGAATTGTAGTCATCCGCTTCACGCCTGTGCCTGTCCCAAGACCCCAGCTGGCTCTTCAGAGCAATGGTGAGTGCATCAAATCGCTGGGCTGACAGATGGCTGCGCACCTCAAAAGCACTGTAGGAGAGGTCAATGTCTAAAGGGGGACAATGCAGAAACATGTAGGCAGAGAGGATGCAGGGCAGCAGCACTCCAGCCCCTAGTACTAACCCACACACCCAGAGCTGACTGTAGACCCAGCCAACTGCTCTCCATATGCCACAAAGTCCAGTGTCCTCAGCCGGCCTGCATCTTCTTCCAGTCTCCCCAGCCTTTTCCTCTTCCACCTGTTCCTTATCCTCTTCGTGGTCCCAGTCTGCCTGCAGCAACGAAGGTTCATCTTCGGAGTCCATCGCCAGCCCTGCAGTTCATTCGCAGACAAGCACACACATGTGGAATCTAAGCGCTGTCCTGTTCCTCACCTTCATAGCCCACGACTGGCTGACATTATTGTAAAAAGTAAATTATTTAGGAAATGGTCATTAGAGCTCCCTGGATCACTGCTGTATGAGAATGGGGACATTAATACCCACCTTTCACCAGCGCCAGATGAGAAGAAGTCAAGGGAAAGATTTAAAGAGAGGGATCAAGCTGCACCTCCAGGGCCAGAGAGGCTGCCCTTTTTCCTAAGCTCTCCGTGTAGGATGGCGCGCGCAGGGGAGCCTGGGGCCGGTGGCGGAGGGACGGCAGGGGGCAGGTAATTAATTGCGCTCGCCGCTGTCTCGCTGAGCTCTCCGTGGGAGACCTCTGTCAGCGGCTGTTGCCTTATCGCCGGCAAACTCAAATTTGGCAGAACAATCTCAGATTAAATCATCTCACCAGCCTCAATTGCTGTCAGGGAGCCAGGAGAATGCTGCTCCATTTCAGTGACAGGCAACCCCTGACAGTACCAAAACGCCATAGGCTGCGAGCGCTGCCTTTTTTATTTAATTTATTCAAATCCTTTCCAGGTGCAAAGGAGGGAATTATTAAGTATTTTGTGACATACTGAAAAACTGGACATTGGGTGGCTAAGGTCCAGTTCACTGGTGATCCGCTTTCAGAGAAAGCAGCATTCCTGGTCTGCGCTCCAGTGTTTCGGCTGAGGGTTATATAACCTCGCTCGGCTGACTGTCTGGCTCACATCAAAGACACATAAAAACCCAGTAGCTGCTAACCTTCTCTACAAGTGGAAACAAACTGCGAAAGGAAATCTTTTTCACCTCTCCTTCTAGCTTCAAAAATGCCTTCGCAGTAGTCGTGCTCATCCCTCTCCTGCCCAGCAGCAGCGTGGAGGCACCATTAGAAGAGAGGTGTGACCCTCTTGTACCAGATGACTGATTTTGCCTCCCATTCACTACAGAGAGCAAACTCATTACTCAGGAGGACACCTTGGTTTTGCTGGCTAGGGGGTCTCGGTCTCCATGGACAATCATTAGATCATCTCCTGCCTATTACTTCCAACCACTACCAGGGTGGAAAATGTGTTCCGTTTCCCCACGTGTAGCTGCTAAACAGCCCAGCATTTTAAAAAATTATTGTCATGTCTGTATGAACATCAGTAGTATCGTGCGACTCGGAGAGCCACATCCTTGCTGGCTCCGGTCCTCATGACATCCATCGGTGTGTTATGGAGGCTCAGTGCTTAGTAGAGCAGGACAATGTATTCTGCCTAAACAGCCATTTGGACAGTTGAGTGGTCACACTTGCGCTGTGCGCTGAAACTGTGCCACCAACATCAGGCGGCAGGAGATTACAGCAATGCATCCTGGAATAATCTCCCTCCGAAAAAGGAGCGCGAGACACATCCGCGTCTTTGTGCTGCCCGAACCAAAAGGCTCGGCTGCGGCTGCGGCTGCGGCTGCGGCTGCTGCTAAATGTAGAGCCTCATCGGCGCATTAATTACCAGGGAGGCACAATTGTGGCGCCGCTTAGCGTGTTGACAATCTAAGGAAATAAAGCCTGGAAAATCTCTCCCTTCTGCTGTTTCGCTCGGCTAAAAGGAAGGGAGCGCGCTGAAAGCTGTGCAGATGCGGAGGGAAAAAAGGGAGATAACCAATTTGGTGCCCTTCAGAGTGTAAGCTGGAGAGCTCTCCTGTGTGGGTAAATCAGTGCTATTCTCAGAAATAAGAGGCGAAGCTTTATGTAAGGACCCCTGGATTGTATAGGACAGACACATTTCTGGGGACAAATGTAATAGGGTGTTATTCGCTCGCGGGCCGCTGTCCAACTGTTTTTATTGGTTTCTTTTCACCTCCGGCATCTCGACGGCAAGAATTCGTTTCGTTCCGGTAGGCGAAGGGAAAGGTGTGCGAAGCGGCTTCTTTGTCGAGCCACGGCGTCATGTTTTTAAGAAGTGGCTCGGTGAGCGCGTGACACGTGGTTGAATTTAATGCTGTTTTTATCCGTTTTTGAAGGTTGGTGTCCTATGTTTAATCGGATGCGGTCAAATGTGAAGCAGCAGATGGATGATTGCCATTATGAGACGCACGGCTTCTACAGGAAATAAGGGTCCCGTGGTGCTCACCGCGGCAGGCGTGAGCCTCGCATTATTGTGGCCTTGGAGGATGTCACCGGGGCGTCCCGCCAACAAACACGTCCTAGCGCCGAGGTGCGGAGATGCTGACTTGCGCTGCCGAAGGCTGTGTGTGCGCGTGTTGGCGTGGGTGTGGGTGTACAACCTTCTTTACAGACTGGAGCTAAAAATAGAGATCCCTCCACCTCTCTCTCCCTCACTCCCTCTCTCTCTCCCTTCACTGCTCCCTCACTCTCCTCCTTCAGATTCATCCCTTTTCAGCCGCTCCACCTCATCTAGTATGGATTTCTCACTCCCCGGATCGCCGTGCAAATTCAATTTGGTGTAAATTTACAGAGCTGGAGGTGCTGTTTAAAGGGGCATTAATCTCCATTGAGCACCTCGGGAAAATTCCCGCACGAGCACGAGCATGCGAGCGAGGACATCGGGAGTTGTCAGTCACCTGGGTGAAAGTTCATGGAACGTGCCGGGAAGTCGATTGATGCGAAAATGTTTGCATGGAAGCATTCTGCTGTCGTGCAAAGATACTCGGGCAGACCTGAACCTCGAGCACCTGCAGCTTTTGCGCAGAGTGCATCGCTGCCTACGTGGTGCTCTCTCCGAGCGATTCCGAATGACAGTAACCTTTGCTGATGCGCCGAGCATCATTTTTGCTCTCGTGTCTCCGAGACTGCAGCCCTTCAGAAGAATGCAACGTGCACCACTTTGGCTGGACACCTGCCTTCTTCTCTGGAACGTTTATATCTGCTTGTCTCCCTTAGAACACGCAACCACATGGTCACACGTACCTGACAGCTCCGTGGGGATGTGGTCCTCGGAGGTGGATGAGATGGATTTGAAATGCAGGTTCTCAACATATGAGCAGCCTCACCGAGCGCTGGGAGGCTGCTGTATGCTGTCGACTGCCAATGCCACTGTTACAGGTACAGCGGGCGAGCGCGTCACCCCCAGTAACGGTGGTGGCACGGTGGTCGTGCACTCGTCGTGGCAGTGTTGTGACATTGTTGTGTCAACTTGTGAGCGTTTTTACAGTCGCACGACCGAAACGCTTGTCTGACTGGAAATTACTGAAGTGCACAAACAGTAACAAGAAATTATGAGTGTGGAACAGTGGAGCACTCTTACTGTACCTGATAAGAAGTTGGTGGGTGAAGTTATGGGAACGTCCCGTCCAGTCCAGTCACTTTCTTGAGCTCAAGCTGATGGCGATCCTGTTCAAACCCGTGTCTGGGACCCAGGCTTGACTCTGCGTGCTGAAGTGGGTCTCGTCCTCACGCTTCAGGAGAGTGTGAAGCAGGGGTTTGGGTTCAGAGTTGGGATTCTCAAGAGCTGACTCAGTGTCTGCATGTATTTTTTTCCCTCCTTTCTCCTGCGCCTGCTCTCACTCCTCTGCAGCTGGTTGTCCAGGCGACGGAGCAAGCAAGTGTGAGTGTCAGTTCTTTCACTCTTTCAGCCCGCTCTCCTTTCCTTTCTCGCTGCTTTGTTCATGCTCCTTTCCAGACTGGCTCACCAATAAAGGATCGGATGGGGGGGACAAACCAAGACCTCAGAATAAGTCAGCGGGAGAGAGGGCCATATCGGAACATGACGCCCGACCCACTCCAAAAATCGCCAATGATGTGTTGATCTACTTTTGATTTCCTTTTAGCATCACACTCAGAAGCACCGCCACGCAGAAAAATGACAGTGGCGTCCCCCTCCGTCTCACAAAATGAGATTGGTATGGTCTAACCATAGCTTCTGATAGAAATGAAGGAGAAAGACAGGAAGAGATGAGAGAGGGGGATCAAGGAAAGAGGAAACAAATAAATAGCCGCAAAGAGAAGCTGGAGGAGGTCGAAAGAGGAAACGCTGAGGAAGAACCACTTCTGCTTACGCGCACGTGTGGGGTAGTTCAAACTATGGCCAGGCTAGCTCAGCTTTGAGGACCACTGCCTAAGGCAAGAGAAGATAACAAAAGCAGTTTGTACGCATGTTTCAGAGGGAAACAGGAGCCTGCGGTTATGAATCCATCATTCCGACTATCTCACTGGGACCAGTGTGCTGACTTCAGCTCAGCAGCGTGTTGCTGCACAACCTGTGTGAAGTTGGCCCACTTGGCAGTGCTTTACGTTCACTACTTTGTTGTGGGGACTGCAGTATCGATCCTCCGTTCCATTATCCTTTCATGCATGCGTAAAATCTGTATCTTGCCAATAATATCCATTAAATGTTGCTGAATTCACGGAAGTTTTAACTGCATCTGGTGACCGCGAACTAGGTCAGCAAGTAAGTTGGTGGGACTGCGGGGTATCAGCAGGTTGCACAGCTTTCAGTGACCCCAGCAGGGGGTTTAACTGCATTTGTAACTACAGCTTCGCAGAGCACAGTGACCCAGCATGACTGTCACGGTGTTGAGATTGTGCTGTTGAAGTGTCAGCTTCTTGCTGCTGGTTGCTTCTTGTTAATGACATGTTGAAAGTTGAGGAAAATGTTTCCTTCTGTTTCTTGGTGCCTTGAGTCCCTCGTGGAATGAATCGATGCCAAGGTGCCGGAACTCCTACCCAGATTTGCCTTGCTTGTCTGTTTGTCTGGATGTTTGACATCGGTGTTTGTCTAGTTGTTGCTTTGCTTGACCCCCTGCTGTACACACCATGACCACCACCCACAAGAAACAGATACGCAAACACACCTCATCTCTAGTCCGGGCACAGACCTACACTCTGCAAGGATACTAAATGGAGGTACTTCAGAAAAAGCTGACATTTAGACTCCCAAAGGCATTTTCAATTAGACCACGTGCTGTGACTGAGAGAGATGGGGAAGAGAGAAGCCAGGGGAAAAGAAGCCTGAACATCTGAATCAGTCGATGTATCCCGGCAGCATGTGGAGCCCAACGTTCTGCAGACAAGCTGTGTAAAAGGGAGGGCATCATGTGATGCTCTCCTCCCTGCAGTCAAAACTTGCAGTAGGTTTGAGGGATTTCAGAGAAGGCAGCCCTTTCATGGTGCCCTTACCCCAAGTTTACATGGAAATATGCCATCCTCTGTTTTATTTTTGGGTGTTTAGACAGAATGATGGAGTCTCTTGGTTACAGTCAGGGTTATCCAACTATATAATGGACTGTAAATGGCCTGTCAGCTTTAATTAACCAAGACACCGTCATGTCTGGTTCCACACCAAGGTGTGCACTGCTGCAAGGAACTCTTTTTCAATGCAACTCTGGGTGGAAAAGAATGGGCACTGGGAAGCTGATATGGCCATATTAAGACTTTCTGGAACGCTGATCAGGACGCTCCATCTTTTCCCATTGTCCTTGAAATAGTGGTGACAGGGTTCTGATAGCAACACACCAGGAAGCATCAGACCCCTAGCTGAGCGCTAAGCATTATGGCCTGTTAAGAATTGTGTACAAGCTGCACATTAAAGGTTTCTTTTGCTCATTCGATGCTGCAAGCTCATATCTCCAGCTGCTGCCTGCCCGTGCCACCATTATAGGCATAGGAGCTCCTTGATGTCTTGCAGGTGCGTGCACCAGCTGCTTTTTGCCAATTTGCCCATTATCTTCTCAAAATCCATCCCACTGTTAACACCAATATAGTATTAGATGGGTTATATAAGAGCACTATAAAACATTTTATGAATTCATAACATAATTAAAATAAGACATATACATAGGGCTACACGGGATGATGAGAAGGCTCCCTTCATGCTGATGGTAGAATGTTATTGCATGCATTTATTTTTTTTCTGTGTGTCACAAGCTTGCACCTGGAAAATTTCCTGATGGATTTGCTTTGCACTGCTTGTCTTCCGACGAATACGGTGGGAAACAGAAAGTTCTTATTTTATGAATACATTCAACTCCACAGAACGGGAACAAATAATACGCAATAATTAACAAATATGATCAGCTATGTTGGTGAGACCATTTTATTGCTTCCAATTTCAATTTTCTGTATTTTATGTGCAACAGTGTCAGTCTGTTAATGCATCCCTGTTTGCGTAATTTGACCCTCGTATTAGCAGCCCGATTCGATAATTTTTTTAATATTGTGTTGGCCCAGAACTACGTACAGGGCCACCACAATACTGAAACAATGCCTTACTATGCAAAATGAAAAAGTGGTGCTATTATGGCTCATTCTTTGGTACAGTCAGTAAGTTGAAAAAAATTTGCTGTAAGGGGAAACTGTCTCCCTGATAGCTCTGAGGAGCAGGTT
Source organism: Heterotis niloticus (assembly GCA_018136845.1). Classification (NCBI taxonomy): domain Eukaryota; kingdom Metazoa; phylum Chordata; class Actinopteri; order Osteoglossiformes; family Osteoglossidae; genus Heterotis; species Heterotis niloticus. The sequence continues at coordinate 8,035,433 of CM030890.1, forward strand.
AGAGTCGGTGGAAGAAAATGCCTAACAATTTATAGAACTGTGAAAATACCGAGGACAGCTCTTTACTGGTAAAACAAAAAATAACGTTTTGTGAAACACTCAAGAGTATTGTCTTTGTCACAGTTCCTTGGAGATGAAGCGCATGTAATGTATTATTGCAGTAGTTTCTGAATACTTTTATTGCATTTCAGCATCCCCATTTCTCACAAATCTTCAATTTAATGAGACAGCCGTGGCTTTTAACGGATTTTTTTTAAACAATCATTTTTACAAAAAAGATTTTAAGGCAAACCTAATGTACAGCATCAGGACAATGCAACTGATTAGTTGCCGAGAAAAGAAGGAAGAACAATTTTATGTAACAGGATGTGAATGCCCTTGGGGCGGAAGACTGAGATGTGCAATATTTCAATAAATTTCAGCAAAAAACCCATTAATACGAGCGAAAACGTTTAACTTTGCTGACCGGTGACAATAGGGAGCTTCTGAAATCCTGAAATCCACCTCACCAAGCATCATTAGCGGCGACGCGGAGGCGGGGAAGCTCAGAAAATCCTTTGGGATGCTGCGTGAAAGGACACAAATACGCAACCATATTCTGCGCGCATCATTCAGGAAGCGGAAGAACGGACTTCTATTTGATATGACTACTTTTCATATTAATAATGACAATGATTTTAATCATCTTCGATAACTACCTTAAGTGCCCTCCTCCAATCACATTGTCATTCATATGTCGGGCTACGCTGTCAAGGCACGTCTCCTGGCGCGCATCTAACTATGTCATTAACATTGCTTGAAATGCACTCCAAGTTAACTGTGCTATAACACGAAAGCATGGCGCGCCGCAGCCTGCAGGTTACAAATGAACTCCCGCCGGTCGTGTTAGCATAACAATCAGTGTTCGATTTGTTTTTTTCGCTTCCCTTTCGCAGTCCGAGGTCAGCGCGATTACTTATCAGGCCCTGCATATGGTCGGTTGCTCAATGGCGTTTGCTTGAAAGCCGCGGACAACCGACGGAAGAAATGACGGATGAGACAGTTTCATCCATTAAGCGTCCGCTAACATCGGAACTTCGTTTCAAGATCTGAAATTATTGACCGAAACGGTCACTCTCTCAGAATAAATGTCGCACCTGGTAAAAGGCTGTAGATGGTCGGATAAGAACCTGCAGGCTTTCCTATGTGCGTTCTATCAGAAGAGCAATTGAGAAGCTCTGGTTCTTTATCTTAATGCGTTTATTAGGATCACAGATGCTGCCATAATGTAGTTTGCGCAACTCCTTGCACCACCGCTTTCCCCTCATTCTCCCCTCTGCTCCCCCTCATCATAATGCTCAACGCCTTGGCTTCTTATTTGCTTTGCATAGAGCCATCATATTTCCATTAAAAGTCATAGCTGAACCTGATCACGATTCAGATATGATTAAACGCCAACACCTAAGTAGACGTGTTTCTGCATATGATTTGTGGGATTCCGATAGACAATATGGCAGGAGATTTCATTTCCTGGAGCCATTATGGGACTGAGCTCTATGATTCTTATCCTATTTCTGAAACCCTCGAAAAGGAAATGACTGGCAGCAGTTTTTGTAGCGCTGTTGGATATCTACGTTGCGTTTTGCTGCGACAAACATTTCAAGAACTGTGATATACAGTGCAGTCCATAAAGTGGAACGCTGCCGCATTGTAGTCAGCACAGAATCGGTTGTGGGTCAGTGAGTGTTTCACACAGAAGAAACTCCTGTGGAGTCTGTGCCCTGGACACAGGCCAAAGTGTCAGCAAATGAGCCCTACTAGTTGGAATGGCCTTGTGACAGTAACCAAAGTGGACGCTGTAAATGCGCAGCCAGCCTTTACTCACTGTGTTGTTTCTGGGTGGTGTCGCCCATGAACATCAGACATCACACAATGTTTTCCCACAAGGCCTTTAATGACTTTTTTCTTGTTCATCAACACAATGGTACAAACATCATTACACCTAGTAGTGTAACACATGACAAGCAGGCAAGCATTTTCAGGCAGTTTAATAATTTAAAATGACATACAAATTGTATTCTTGCTTACACACTCATGCTCTCACCCACACACACACACACACACACACACACACAGAGGCAGACAGGCTGTGTCCCATCCATTTCCACTGTAAGAAAACTTTTCTGAGCAAAACTGTGAGTATCAAACCTTTACCGCACTGTGGCATTTGCTTGAGAAATGAAGAGTTTGGTTTCTATTCTAAAACATAATCTGTAGACAAATTAACCTTCTTCATGACTTCTGGCTTTCGGAAGAATTGCTTAAATGAAGTTTAAAAAAGGTGGAACATCAAGATGCACCAGTGGAAAAGTGCTGGACTAATGTGTTGAGATAATGTAGCTAAAAAAGCTGCTGATTTTGACAACAGCTCCTTTTCAAAGGTACAGTGCAGTTATTTCATCCACGGAGCCACTAAAGTTATGAAGATGTAACATTGAGACAAAACAAACACTTCCAAACATCAACACTAATGTAAGGGAGGTCACTGAGAAATGCAGGGGGGAGCGGGACGCATTCGGCTAACAGACTCTTGCATCTTCGGTCTACCAGAATAGCAGAAAAAGGTTCTGGGTTTATGGTAGAAGATGACCTTAACGAAACAGGCTTCCCATCAGTCCCTGAGAGACCTGCATTGAGTCCTAAAGGATGAAAGCTGGGTACCATTTCACCCAAGGTCTGATTCAGATCTAAAGAAATACTTTTGATTTTCTAACTTTCATAATAGAGGCATAAAAATGTTTTAATAAACTTCTATATATAAAACATTTTTGCCTCTCTACACATTTTTATCACATTAACACCTATAAATATATTCTTTGTTCCACAGACCACTGTATGTTCTGCATTCTAGCCACAAATCCTATGAAACATTACATACAAACACACCAGTCCTCCTTATAAAAGAACTTGACCCAAACTCAAAAACGGAAATACAGTGCAGCGGTACTACACTAAGTATGCAAAACCCTCCTGTTCACTGTGCACTTACAATTAATGCATATATTCTACATGAATTCAGTGATGCAGCTTTGAAATGTGAAGTTAAATTAGGAGAAGAGCTCAGCTGGAGCACAAACCGGCTTGCAACACATGTCCCATGACTACATATGCGCTGGTGGGCTTGCATTCTAATCACTGTGTAAAAGTAGCCTTTGAACTACTTTTCCATCAGTTGTCAACAACGATGCTAAAATTATTGTATTTTCTACAACTTCACAGAAAATTAAAGGGTTGGTCAACAGATGTTATGTACAATGCAACAATGAAAAATGCAATTTATGCCAGCAAACCAGTGTTCTGTAAGAACAGTTCCCCTTCAAGTGGTTATGCAAAATAAAATGTTAAAATTATTAAAAATGTTAAATCTTTGTGCAGGGTTTGCATTATAAATGGAATACTGTTGATGCTTGTTTTCTTTTAGTTTTTTGTCATCATTCTGTCCTACACTAAAAGTGTTATTAGCACAGTACTGAATGCCTAGTAAGTAAGTTATCACAGAACAACAAACAAGGCCATCTGGACCTTTCTATACGATGAAAAGAAATAACTTCTCAAAGATTAGCCCTGGAATGACAATGGATACGGGGGGGGGGGACTAGTAGGAAGGTCAGTGCAGTCAGTGTGAGGTTGTCTGCCCCTCTACAAATACACACACACACACACACACACACACACACACACACACACACACACACACACACACACACACACACACACAAACGCCATCCTGGCCTGAGACGTCGAGAAGTATGCAGTCCAGTGGAAGAGGCCTAAGGCTACCACAGGTGTGTTTCTCTGATCTCAGAGATGATTTGGTTGGCTTTCTGTAGAGCCTGTTTGCACAGAGCAAAAAAAAAGAAAAAACAGACAAGTATAATAAATCCAGTAACAAAAATTGCACACACACACACGAATGCTTCAAAGCATAAGGGCACACACCTTCAGCATCTGCGCAACCTCGGTCCGTTGCTGTGCCATATCCTGCGACTCAATGAGCAGCTCCTGCAGCAGGGGCTGCTTGTACAGCTGTCCTACCAGCTCACTCTGCAGCCGCTCCTTCACAAAGTTCACCAGGAAGTGCATCACAGCCTTGGGGACGCTGCCATGACAAAGTACGTCACACACCCCCACCACAACTGGCGTTCCAAGCATACACGCCCCATGAGTCTCCTAATGATGCTTTACCTGTCCTGGATGCTCTTACGGACGATCAGGAAGTAGCACTTGATAAGACGCTGGATGACCTCGCAGTCCCGCTGCTCTCGTGTGCTCAGCTTGCGGGACACTGGCACCGCCTGGCCAACACACGGGGGAATACACATCAGCCAGTGTGTCAACAAGCTGTGCCTTTATGGCTCTGCGCACTCTTCAGCAATGCTGGCAGGTAGCCAGCCCACATTAATATACTGAGAGCTGAAATCCACACTGGAGGTTTTCCTTAATTACCAGTCTATTCTGTTTACTGGCATAGTCTACATAGCATTTGCTTTGAGAAAATGTCAAAGGTTTTAATGTAAGCTAAAATGTTTTATAAAAGCACACCCACACATATGCATATAATTGAATAACAATTATACACATGGGTTAATAAGCTATTTTTGTGCAGCATTGCTTCTTCCTGTTGTTGGAGCCACATGACAAAGCTAGAGGTGGCAGAGCTGAGAAGTGTCATTCCTGCAGTGTGTGTGTGAGCACTCTGTACAGTCAGCAGGCTGTGGATACTGCTGTGTTTCACAAGTTCAGAGCAGGGTTCTGTGGATGTCTCACCGTGTCCAGCAGGTTAATCGCTTGGCCCTTGGTGGGACTGCTGAAAGCTGAACCGGGACCCTTGCCCTTATCTCCAGCAGCTTTCTCCTCTGTGAGTTTGTCATTCTTCCAGCGCTTTCCTCCATCCTGCAGCGCCTCCGCCTGGTGGGAGAATGCAAGTAAGAATCTCGACTAAAGTGTATATTAAGTAAGAGCTCTTTGTGCATGTGTGGTTGAGGGTGATAACCTGCTGACTGTTGACAGATGCTGAAACCTGGGCTGCATCTGTAAAGTCTGGATGTTTCGTGTTGATGTAAGCCAGCTCAATGGCTACCAAGTTTTGGACCTGAAGACAAAAAATCAAGAACATCCATGCAGAAGAATTCGGCAAACTGCACTCATCTGCATTGGCTGTGTGGAACAAGTTTTACCATTTGGTTGGCGATGGGCAGGCGCTTCCTCAGCAGGCTAGTCACCACCTCCACAATGGAGTCGTTCAGCTTGGGGAAGCGCAGGAGTTCCTGGAGGACCCACACATAAGCAGGTCAATCAGGAGTCAAACTGGGAGTCAGACCAGCATGCAGTACACAGTAGCAAGGCATTTAAGGATGTGGACTGTTGTTGACAAAATTGAAAGTGCACTCCTAAAGAAGTACTTGACCTGATTTATTTAGTTAAATTTTCAACTGTTTAGATGAGCAGTAAGTAAAAATAAAAACTATTGCAGGGAGTTTATGTTAGTATCCACTTGCATGCTGTAGTTGCTACACTGTGTTTGTGTATCCACCTGTGTGCTGAAGTTGCTGCAGTGCTGAATGATCCTTTGCATTTCCTCGTGTACCAGCTCTACACAGCGCAAGCTTGGCTCTTCCAGCCGCTTGATCTGCTTCTTCACCAGCAGCTCAAAGGAGACCTCGGGCACAAAAAGCGCCGGCCTTGGGCCCTGCAACACAGAACAGCTGTGGGTCAAACACACACTGGACATACTTGGCCTAAGTAGTGCAGCTCTCAGAACTGTTTGAGGACACTTGTCTGAAACAGAACTGTCTCTTTGCTGGCAGTTCAAGTGTAAGTAGCCTCTTGGGGTACTGACTATGTAGAATGTGGTACTGGGTGTGGGCAACAGGGCAGTTAGAAACTGATGACCGTGAAAGCAAATGTTGACACAGTTCAGCTACAGGTCTTGCAGTGGCTCATACCGTGGCGTTGCGGATGGCTGTGAGGATGTCCAACTCAGTCAGGCCTCCCAGAGGGTCGATGGACTGTAGGGTGCGGCCGAAAGTCTCATGAAATATGTAGCAAATTCGAGCTCCACCGCAACTGAAACACCAGCAAAAAATTTGGTGGCTGTCAGTCCTGTGGTGCCAACATGTACCCTAGTAAATGGTAGTTCTTTGGAGACTAAGCAGACAGCATAACAAAAACATACATGCAGACCTTGAGTTACAGAACAGATCATGTAAGACCATTCAAAATTAAAACACCCATCACATTAACCGTGTTTAGTCTTTTTCTAGCCCAAATGCTTGGTGGTAACAATACGCTCTATCTGCTGTAGAAAAACACTAGCTGGCTACATTGCTGCAAAGCAACTTACTTGTTATTGTCTGGGTCTCAGTCAGTATCTGGGTATCTAGCACCACTGTATTTCATTTACAAAACTTTTAGTTTGTGAATCACTTCAAGTTATTTATTATTTAAAATAACAAGGAAGCAAAGTGGTTTTGTGGTGCTAAAAAGAAAAAGCAAAAGACAACAGCTATAGACACAAAAGAAAAAAATAATAATGCAGCATGGAAATGGAAAATCTGTATTTCATTTTATAATTACTGTAATGTACTTTTATTATTTGTAAAAAGTTATTATTATTTGGAATGAATAATGAACGAAACTGGTGAAAAAGTACAACAAAGCCCCATTAAACAATGTAGCATTCATGCATGTTAATTGTTTTTGAATTTTCTAATTTTGATCCAAGTCCACTTATCATGGGGTCCTCGAAATTAAACCCTGTCATAAGCCGAGGACCACCTGTAGTAAGAGTAGCATTTGTTAGGGCAATCAAAACGCCAAGGTAATGTATAAAACACCACATTTTCTGATCTGAGTTACAAGTGTTAGCAAGCAGGACCTCTGACCCTGTCTTTCTCCACGTGAACTTACAGCTCGGAGGTCTGGATATGTCGGGCGGTGCCCTCAATGGTGTTGCAATAATCGCTGGCGAACTTGGTGATGATCTGCAGCAGAGTGGCACTGTGGTCCTCCACTGGCTGCCCATAGCTATTAAGGCGTGTCTGGTATTGGGCATTCAGCACGTTCACACGGGTCTTCAGCTCGGGCAGGCAGTCACGGATGTGGTGCATGAGCAGGCGGCTCAAGGTGCGAGCCAGGTAGCGTGAGCCACAGCGGGAGGCCAGAGATGGGTAGTGGCGCTGCAGGAAAGCTTGCTCATCCCGGGCTGCTTCAGCTATACTTTTCTGTGTGTTTATGTCATGCTGGCTCCTAGAGGACAGAGAAAAAGGTGAGACCTCTTGAAAAATTCAAACATACGTAACATTATCAGTTCTGCAAACCTCCAAATAAATGCATCTGCTGAATTGCTGCTGCTGTAATAAACTATTAATACAAAAGATGTTTTTGACTTAAGCAGCAATGAACCAATGTTTTCTCTTCCTATCTCTCATGATGTGTCTGCACTAAGACTTTGCTCTTACTGCCACTGTGAACTATGGAAAATATAGTGACTCAATACTCTGGTTTATTGATTGTTGGGGTTTTAAACTGAGCATAACCCCTCCCTCACACACATATGACAGAGCTCTTAGAATGGAGTATGCAAACCTGTTCACCACCCCGATAATGCCCAGGCGCACAGGAATGACACGGCCCAACAGAACCTCCAGGGCATCGGTGCCAGCATCCATGAGGTCCAGTTTGCTGACCACAAGCAGGGTTCTGCGCCCTGGCAAAGTGCATAGTAACAGTATAGTAAAGATATAGTAAGAACACTGTAGGGCCCTGTCAGTCCCTAGCCCACAGGTCCATTTTTACTCAGACCTCAAGCAGGGGGCACACAAGCTTTTACAGGCCACCCATATAAGGACACAAGTATACACTGTTGCTGCCATGGAACAGTAAAAGGATGAATACCCAAGCCCCAAACTCTCTTCTCTACCCCATAGGAAATGTGTGACCATCATAACTGGCCACATGCAAATCAGCTCAGCAAGTAAGTTTTCTTTTATATCCTGTATATGTCACAACTGTTTCATAATTGTTTTTTACAGTTAAATGTACCAAACACTGTATACAACTTATGCTCTGACACTTTATTTCATATTTGCACTGTGAAATTGTTCTTGTAAACAAAGAAAGAAAGGCATGAAGTCAGAAGACACAGAAACAAGACTCATTTGTTTACTGCTTACAGATTATCAGCTTATCACACAGCAGCATTACCCCTCACCATCTGGGTCAACCTCCCGTGCAAGTTTTAGGGCATCAGAGGTGGCCAAGTCAGAGTTGGCAGGGGACACTGCGAGGATGAGGGAATTTGGGTTTGAAATGAATGACAGGATCATCTCTTGCACCTGAGTCTCAATGTCTTCTGGCTGGTCCCCCACAGGCACCTGCAAAGATAGCCCAGCATTCAGAAAGAGCACCACCATGGTGGGACTAATGGTCACAATATGAGACCATGAGTTTGCTTACCTTAGTGATCCCTGGCAGGTCAACCAGTGTGAGATTGAGGACATGAGGAGAGAAAATTTTCAAATGGATGGACTCGGAACTGATCCCCTGTTGAAATAAGAACACAGCCAGGGATAAATGTATATCAGCATTTTGATTAGAAAACACACTGAGGCTCGACCTTTGACCCTTAAACAGCAACAACAGCTCTCTGTTGCCCTTATTACCTTATTGTTCCCTGTGCTACGCTCTGTCTCCTCCTCAATCTCCTTCCGAATCTCCACAAAATCTGTAAAAATCTATGAAGACGAAAGGGATGAGGTCATATTTTATGCTGTAAACCAGTTTGTTATTATGCATTCAAAGATGTAATGTTAATGGAAAGAAATCCAAAGAAATTCATCACTTTCTAGCAACTCAATACTGTTTACGGGAAGAAATTACTATCATAATATCCTGCAGCTAAGTGTTATCACTGACGCCATGTTTAACAGACTTTGTCCTGCTAGTAAAAGGCATACTGGAACACAAAAGTCCATGGACAAATACTGAGAAATGCAGGTGTAAAGAGCACAGATAAGAAGGTACTTATATCCATACCTGATTTTTACAGTGAAGGAACGTGCCCCATTCTTCAGCCTTGACTCCTTGAAGACAGCGAGAGGCATTAAGTGCACATGGACAAATACAAGGAAAGGATCCACAAGACTAACTCAAAACTGAAAAGCAATGCCAGAACAAAAAATGGTGTTAAAAAGATCAAGACTGACACAGATAAGAAACTAAGATTCACATGCAGACACTAGGAGGTTAAAAGGGAAAATGGGAGGAAAAAGAGGGTGAGTAGACAAACCATCAGACAGAAAAAGAGACCTGGATAGCTGTTTTGGGAATTTGGTTTTGAGCCATTCTCTAAGGAAGAAAATACAACAGAAGAAGAATAGAGTGTTAAGAAAAGGACAAGTTATGAAAATGTAATTCAAATAACAGAGTAGAGAGAGTGTGATACTTAATGCAGGAGTCTAACACCAAATGCGCACATAAGGATTGGTTCAGAAGGCTGCAGTCCAACAAATTAACTGTTGGCCTGAATGATTTGCTTACCCATGCTACAAAAGTTTTATGACTCCATAAACTGAACGTCATTCCTGAGGGATAAACTCAGTGTAACCACAACCATTGTCACAAACAGTGTCATACCACCCTCTGTGCGTTTTCTCTCCTCAAGGGGGGGCACATTGACCAGCTGCAGCACAAGGGGTCTCCGTGTCACAATTCCCGAGCCCCGTGGCAGGAAACCACGTCCCACCAAGCTTTCCAACACAGAACTCTTGCCACTGCTCTGTCATGAAATGAGGAAAGAGTCAGCTGTATTTGTCCTCTTATGACAAGGAGGTTCAAAGATCAAATTACTTAAAGGATACAGGTTTGAATCTCACTTCCTGTTCTAGTACCCTTGAATACAATTTGAACTGATACTATAAAAAGTGCCCTGCTGTATAAAAGTGTAGGTTTAGTAAGTAGGTTGACACTGTATATCTTTTGAAGAAAAGCATCAGCTACTTGAAAAAATAACAGAATTCACAAGGTCCCTCCTAAACAAATTCCTTAAAGGGAAACTCTTCACTAAAAATATGCAGCCGTATACCTAAAACATCTGTAACGTAACATATATAATTCAGAATAAAAACACCTGCTAAGAAACTTATACTGGAGGACACATACATTTGAGAACTAATACACTAATACCCAGATTAGCATTCTAAATGTATTCTTGAGAAATGAAGTGCTTGATGAAACAGCACTACAGTTCAATATATTGCATAAACGGAGCTTGAAAACTGTGCATGTGTAACATAATTCAAAACAGATTAGTTATTAATTTAATAATGTCAAATAAACACAGGAAACAGTCTATTTTATGGATAACAAATGTAAAATTACAGAAAAATTCGAATTTTTTTAAATATTAGTTTTTAAAACGTTACAAATTATTATGATAAATTACTCAAAGGGCTACAGTAAAAGAGCACGATTATGAAGCAGCACTATAGAGGCTGGGGTTAATGGAGGTATTAATGTATCACAACTGTAAGTTTTTGCAAGTGTAAATTTGTGGTGATACATCATCTCCTCCTTCAGCCAACATACATTTGAGATTAACTTTAGGTTACGACTAACCTGTGAACCAACTACCACGATTTGAGGCAGTTGGATAATATCAGCACCCACTGTGACAAAGACCTCCTGGAGTCTGTTGATGATGGGAATGAGGTTCTCCATCCCTGTCTGTAATGGATCCCCACTGCTTAAGCAGAGAACAATGAAATAAAAAGTCAGATTGTTATATACAGGGGAGCAAACAAAAATAGTCTCTATCAGGGTAAAGAAAACCAAAAGTATTCATATGTTATATAAATGAAACACTATACACGAAACAGAAAATGAAATCTAAGATAGGCAGCCATCTAGGTCATTCCTTCTCTTAACTAAACCGTGTCTTCAGATTGGTTGATTAATATTACTGAATGAAGATTACCAAAAGTTCACAGATGAATGAATGGACACAAGGAGAATGATCCACTGGGCCTCTTCTTTTTTCCCCTAACTATCTGAACAGATAACAGTCTTACATAACAAGACCCCCAGGGACCCAAGAAAACAGCATGTGACCTGAACTGGAATAATCCTGATTCTACCAGAAGAATCATACTTCCTTTTCAAGCAACAGAGTTATGATTTCCCCCCAGTGAGTTGTACAATGGTTGTACCAGTCGACAGGGGGTTTGCAAAAAAAGGCTCTGCTGTGCTGTGAGTGAGCAACCCCAGCCTAATAACTAACAACACACCCTTCTCAAGTCTTACACACCCAAAAATTTCTATTCAAGAAATGTCATCTGCCAGAATAGTCCTGGTTCTTCATCACCGAGTTCATCATAGAATCTAGGCTCTATTTATATATACATCTAGGGATATAATGCAACAGTGGCAGTCACACTGGGTGAACAGGTGATGCTCCAACCATTAATTTCGCTGCTTATTTTATACTCATAACAATTTATAGTATTAACTGGTGTCATAAGGTCAACGTGAAGTGTTCAGTTTAGCTTTATTTGTCCTGCGAATAAATACGATGAGACATAAAGGCAATACCGTTGTTCCCCAGTGTCTGCTGGGCTGTGACGTCACTGGCACGCGTTAACTCGGCTCGCGCGGCACGCAGACACACGCCCTTATAAAAAAAATAAATAAAGCACACCCGTCGAGCAAAGTTGCTTTCGCTTTCTTTCCATTTTTACATTATGACGAGCTGTCGGGGATACATACTCTGTCGCTGGAATTTATTGTTTTAAAGGAGCATAATTCACAAGTTTATGGTGTAATACAAAAATAACGAATAGCTGAAGCCGTTCCCGGGTGGGCGGGTATGAGCGCCTGTCATTCTGAAATGACCGCAAGATTAGGAGGCGAGTGAACTGCAGATAGCGCAAATAAAGACATGACAAAACTTTCATTCGGAGGTGTGTGACAGGTGGACCAATTCGTTATTTACAGTGTAAATATGGTGCAAATTGAGCGCTAACCACATAGCTCGTGACTGCTTATTGGATGAGGAAGGGGAAGCAATGATTCGTGCGAATTCGAATAAATGAATGCGTTCTCACCAAACTCAGCACAAAGATCGTCTCAGTCCTTTACGACGGTGCTCCTTTCATTATTCCGCTGATAAAGACTCAAAAAATAACCACAGGACCGGTGTCTACCAAATATTCTATCCCAACCGGACACCGCCGCACTGTCAGGAAACGCTTCGCAACGTGGTGCGGCGATTTGATTTGTCAGTTGGAGGAAACGAAATATTCTCTATTTTTCTGATTGGTTAAAACGCCGATCAGTTATTCATTTCCCGAATCCCTCCCAGTCACCTAGTTGACCGAATTTAGTTTCCTTTTTTTACTGAAGCTGTGGCCCGCGAAGTGCGATTTGCTTCTCTTCCGCTTTGTTCTGAAATGGTAAACCGGGCTTTTGACGACAGTTGAATTAAGGATGCAATATACACTTCGCGCTGTATTTAATATTTTTCTAGGCTTAGATGCTTCTTGCCCTGCATCCTCAGTTTTGGCCAGAATGTCAGGTAGCGGGACCGTACCTGGTCTGTGGACCAACATTTCCTTAAAAAATTATGTGACCATTCAGTACTGTTTTAAATTGAAAACAAAAGGCGCCATTTAAATTTATATATTTGCCGTAGTAACTCACATAATGTTGGCAAATGTTTATTAAATTAAAATTGATGCTCATTTCTTTTTAAAACTGCATTATTACAGGTATTCCGGTATTAAAGCCAAGTTTAATGGTGAAACGCCAAAGTTTTGCACTGACTTTTGATCATATTTTAGATGACTAAACAGATCACCAAAATTTTAAAGATAGATGTCAGTCTAGGCTTGCGGGAAAAAATTCAAGATGATAATTTTGCTTCATAACATAGCTAACTGAGTTATGTAGCTAACTAATTTGTTCATAGAGAATTACAGTGTTAGATAATCGCCTACTAAATATGCTGTATATTCATTTATATAATACATTAGTATTAGTGTAAAAATTCAGGGTATCTAAGGGATAACCCCTAAATTACATGCAGTGGCATGCAGGGAAACACTACATTATCTACTATCCTCTTTATAAGTAGCTATTACAGTATGGAAGCCCTATTATAAAGGACACAACTGTTGATACCATAGCAAGCAGTTGACTACATAAGCAGCCATCTGGCCTGCCCCACCATGGTGAAATCTGTTTCTTGCCAGGGTCCAGCAATTGTTCCCTATAGGTCACCATGTTGCCATATTATGAGCACACCTACAAAGAGCCAAGACTTCTGTTTGAAACGCTTCTGTTCTGTTCCAAAGTGGTCATCAATATACTGTAGGTTGTGTATTGTAGTAGCTTCCCTTTCTTTATCACTGCAACTTTAGGGCTCTGAATACTGAAGCCCTCATCCCGTTGCAGTATACAAACGAAAAAGTTCAGGACTGTTTTTTTTTTTACCATCGGTGTACTACTGGAGAGATGAGACTTTAAATATGTCAATATAAAAAAAATTTTTAAATTTTCTTGGTATGTAACCATGCACAGTCTCCTGTCGAATCAGAGCACATTTCACTACATGGTATACTCAGTAACCATGTAAATGACAAATAAACTCTTTTGACTCTTTGACTCATTAAAGCATCTAAATGGTAAATTCTAACATTCAAAATTCCCTAATATGGAAAATAGGGCTATACTCTGAATTATTTTTTGTATATTTTTAAATATTTCAATTTTAATATTTTAATTCTTTATACAGTATACAGTTTTCGGCGCACTTTCATTTGATCACTAGAGGACAAGTTTTGTTCATTTCACTCATTGTCTAATCCATACTCAAAGTATGTCGCTGCTTACCACTGTTATCTCTTTAAGGCTTCATCTTTAAACATATTGTTCAGCTAACATGTATCAAAAATTACACAGTTTCTAGGAATAATCACTTGAGCCTCTATAGATATGTTTTGCAGTGGTGTTTTTACTGAAACTTTTTTGTCATTAAACTGCATGAGCCAACAAAAGTGCACTAATGCAGAGGCTATACAATTCTTAAATTATGTGTGCGTCCTCTTTTTCAGTTATGTTGACACAACAGGTTTTTTTCTTTGAACAAGAGAAAATTAAACCATGCCGTTCTTAAGACCCTCCTTTTGTCCATTTTGTCAGTGTCAGTGGTGACAGTTTGTTTTCATTCTCCCCGCCCGCCAATCCCTGATGTATATCCGTCTCCCCACATACCTATCCCTATTTACTAACCGTTTGTTCTGCTCTTTATTTATTAATACTCTATTTATTATTATTTATTGTTCTCCTGTCCTGACTATACGTACTTATGACCATATTTGCACTGAGGATGCCTGGAAACGAAACTTTTCATGGGGACAACACTGCTGTGCTGTGTTGTTCACCCATGACAAATAAGCCTTTGAATATTGAATCTTAATACACTATTTTAGTCAGGATGAATCTGTGTGCAAGTCATGGTAGGCTTTTATTTTGCTTGTGCTGTGATTGTATGAAGAAATCCGGTTTCAGAATGTGACAGTGTACATTCATGTCATTTTTTTCCACTGTCAGGGCTCAACCTGAGCAAGAAGTAGTCTGGTTCACCTGACAGCTATCAAATATCTCTTTCAAAATTAGTCAAGACACAGGTTTTATATTTAAATGTATGGTAGTTGAATCAGCTGAGTTTAGGATAGGTTAAGAAGAGTTGGGCCAATTTGTGTCAACTTCAAAATGTTGGACAGGTGTGTGAGTCATAGGAAATGAAGAAGTTACAACTTCTGTAGAAGATTTAAGAAACCTATGATGAAACATTAGTATGGAATGTGTTCAGGGTTAGAGAGAATGAAGTGTATGATGGGAATGATGTGCTTACAGTCAAAATGAAACAATGGCAATTTCGACTGAAAGAGCGTATGGGACATTATCAATGTAAAATGAGGTGGACAAGTTTTTATTTATTTTTTATTATATATTGCCCAGTCAAAAAAGTCACACATTCTAATTATTCACTGGATCGCCCTTAGTTTTGATTACAACACGCATTCGCTGTGACGTCCTTTCGATAAGCTTCTGCAGTGTCACAACATTTATTTCCATCCAGAGTTGCATTCATTTTTTGCCAAGATCTTATATCGATGATAAGAGTCAGAGCGCTGTGTAAAGTCTTCTCCAGCACATCCCAAAGATTCTCAATGGGGTTAGGGTCTGGCCTCTGTGGTGTCCGATCCATGTGTGAAAATGATGTCTCTCTCATGCTCCCTGAAGCATTCTTTCACAATTTGAGCCCCCATGAATCCTGGCATTGTCATCTTGAAAGAAAAAATCCATTCAGGTAGTCAGCTGAGCTCATTTTTTGCCCACGTAATGTTGCTGAACATAGACCTGACCAACTGAAGCAACCCCACATCATAACACTAACTTAAATCAAGGTGCTGACTTGTTTTTTTGCCGGGCAGTGTATTATCATTAACGTTTATTTACCAGACACCTTATTCAGTGCAAATTGCGCTATTGGATAAGCGATTTACCCATTTATACAGGAAGGTAATTTTTTTATTGCATCATTTCAAGGAAAGGCGTTTGATCAAAGGCAATGCAGCAACGGAGGATTCAACCGCAGAGCCTTCACGTTGCAACACGACAGCTCCCCAACCAACGCAACCCGCTAGGCCGCGAATGCACCGGCGCCATTTTGGCTCTCAGCTCTAGTCCACCCCACCCAACCCCACGCCTCTCCGTCCTCCGTTGCCCCGCCCACCCGCCCGCTCGCGCCCCTTGCGCCGCGCGGGGACTTTCCGGGGTCGCCTCTCTCGTCTGCAACGTCAAGCCCTCGTGACTCTCCGCAGCCATATTGAGGCAGGACCATATTTACGGCGCTTGCTGCCCTTCCTGCATTTTTAAAGTCGGCTTCCTTTTATTTTACAATTATTATTGCTCAGCGTCGATTCAGCGCGCACCGATATCTGCGGGAATCCCTCTGCTGGGCTGGCCGTGTCCCGCGTTAACGCCGGTGTCCGAGGAAGAGGACGGTAGAGCCCGTCGGTGAGTACGCGGCTCCGCATCCGCAGGCACAGCCTGAGCCGAGCGGCGGACCGACACGCATCGGCTTCTGTCCCATCGTAACAGCACCGAACGGGCCCTGTATTTTGTGACAAACTAACACCCTAAAAATGACACTGCCGATTTTCGGTGCCTCCGCGCGCAGCTCATCCGTTGGCCAGTTTTCGAGTCTGTTTTCTGGGCAGAACCTCTTTGTCTAACGTGTGAGACTCTGGCCACATTAACTCCATTTTCTGGAAGCCTTCACCTAATTTCGCTTCCTTATTTTTCAAAGTGAGATAAGCCTGCATGTCACTAGCATCGCTATCTAAAAATTGAAGGCCGCGCAGTTGGTGTTTTATTCTTTGAAAAAGCAAGATGATGTGGTTTTGCGTCAAACTGGATGTGCTCGTCTCCCTCAGCTCCGCCAGTCCAGCATGGCCTCACGGAAGAAGGTGCTCCTTAAGGTTATAATACTGGGGGATTCTGGGTAAGCGTCACACCAACACACCACTGATGTTCTGTGGATATAGAAGCAGGTTTTGATTTATCATTGTCCCTTGTTCAACTGACAACATGACTTGTTTATTCGTGCATGCAGAGTAGAGCATTTTATCAATTTAGGGCAGGTACTTTGGTCAAGCACACCATGGGGAGGTAACTTCAACCACACACATTGAGATTGCAAGGCTGTTCTTACACACTACAGCACCTACTGGCCCTTTTGCCTAATTGCATAAAGATTGAGTTGAATTATGTTAAATTAAATTATGTCAGAAGGCTGTCACAATGGCTTTTAGTCACATTTATGATACCTTTAATGTGTCTTAGGGTGGGTAAGACCTCTCTGATGAACCAGTATGTGAACAAGAAATTCAGCAACCAGTATAAGGCTACAATTGGTGCGGACTTTCTCACCAAAGAAGTGATGGTGGACGACAGGCTGGTTACCATGCAGGTTTGTCTTTCGTCTTCCTCTTTTCCTGCCTGTGTATCCCAGTTCAGATTTTCTGACACAAACTCACTTCTGTAAAAGCAGAATTACCTTCTTTACAAAGCTATCAAGAACCAGCCCAATTTGTTTCTCTCTTCTTTTTAAGTTATGTTATACCATTGCAGGTACCCTGTTATGTGTTGCTGAGCTGCATTTTTTCTTTTTTCTTTTTTTTTGTTGTTTCGACACATGTGATTTACGTTGATCATGTGAGAACCTTTCTCGTGTGCCAGATCTGGGACACAGCGGGACAGGAGCGCTTCCAGTCATTGGGGGTGGCCTTTTACCGTGGGGCAGACTGTTGTGTGCTGGTGTATGATGTGACCGCACCAAACACCTTCAAGACCCTGGACAGCTGGAGGGATGAGTTCCTGATCCAGGCCAGCCCCCGTGATCCAGAGAACTTCCCCTTTGTGGTACTAGGCAACAAAATCGATTTGGAAAACAGACAGGTCAGTGCTTGAAAACAAGATTCTATGAGGCAGTTTGCTCAGATTGTGTTTCCAGTGCGTAGTAAAATTTGTACTGTAATTTTGTCAAATTTACAGTGATTCTCAAGAGCACCCTTGATTTAAATGTCTCGTTGCAGTTGTTTGCATTGTGTGTTTAGAGCATATCTCCATAGCAACATTGTTGGTAAAGTGTGGTTCTTTCACAAGAGGATTCTGGCAGTGATTAATAAGTTGTTTACCTTTAGATATCACTCATCGATTTTAGAACTTCACACTGTTGGGAGTCTGTTTCCATTGATTCAAGCATTTTGACTACAGTGGTACTGATAGCACCTCCTCTATCCCTAGATACTTTACTCTCTTTTTTTTTTGGCCTTGTTATGACTGTAGTTTATGTGTACTGAGTGTGTTGACTCATCAGAGCTTACTTTGTGGGACAGGTAACGACAAAAAGAGCTCAAGCTTGGTGCCAGAGCAAAAACGGCATTCCTTACTTTGAGACTAGTGCTAAAGAAGCCATTAATGTGGACCAGGCTTTTCAGACAATCGCCCGCAATGCCCTCAAACAGGTATGTGGACTTTAGCACATCCCGTTGGCATTATCCCTATGCTGTGGGTTCTCCCTTCCCAGCACTAAATAAAGCAGTGTTTCCGTCTGAAGGAAGTGTCATTTTCCATTTTTATTTCCCTCCACTGCAGGAGTCAGAGGTGGAGACTTATGATTTCCCAGATCAGATCAAACTGAGGGATGACAAGCCTGTCTCTACCAGCGATGGCTGCGGCTGCTGAGAGTATGCTAGGAGAATAGGAAGAGGGACTAGAGAGGAGGGCCACTACACAGGTGGACGTCCTTTTTCCTTCTGACACGATTCTGGATCAAATGCAAAAAGATCACTATGTATACACACATACACGTGCACACTTTTTTATCGACACAATTCTCAGTAACTAAGCTTTGACAAAAACTGGAACAACGTTTAAAAATTGATGAAAACAGCTGCATAGCCTTTACTTTCCAGGGATCACTGTTTTATGGCTTCTTTTGTACTTATGACTTCAATCATAATTTAATGTGGTTTTCATCACTTGTAGGTATATATATATATATTTTTTTTTTCCCTCCTTAAATTCTCTGCCCAGTATCCAGGGCACAGCCATGCACACCCATTGTCTTATTCAAATATTTGTCTCCTGCATTAGCGTGCCTTTCATTTCACTAGATCTTGCATTTTGTCTTCTTTTGGTCGTACGCCATTACTGTTGTGGCTGAAAGACTGATTCTAACTACCTGAAGAATTCCAACTGATGCACTAGAATAGTAATATCTGTCTTGTAGCCGTTCACACTTGTGTGATAACTGCATGCTGTAAAGAAACGTACAGGAAAGAGATTGGACAGTTGTGTGTAAGAACTTGATGAAATGGTGTAGGTCATTTAGATGTGAGAGAATGACAGTGGGTAGAACTGGAGATGGATCGTTTGGAAGGGCCCCCAGTGATCAAGGCTTTGCTCACGGCTCAATAACAAAGTACAAGCAGGCCGTGGTACCCCCTGAGAAATGGCTAGCATTTCCAGTATCTGCAAGAAAATGTTTCGATTCAGCTTCAGGTGCCTCTTCCCTTCTCTTTACCCCGATTCCTCTGTGAGAACCCCCTTAAGGAAGAATTTTTGCCAAATTCTTATCCACTGTAATTCATGATTGGTCTGCCAATTTTTTTTCTCATTCTGCTTGTCTTAGTTGGATACAGATACAAAGAGGAATGTGTGATGATAACCGAGTGAAACTTGGAGGAATTGTCAGTGGAAGTACACAATGTTAATGTCGAGGTCTGAGCAAAGAGCAGCATTCAGATGCCACACTGCACTCGCAAACACAGCCTGTCCTCCTCTCTCCTAGTTTTGTATGTGTACTTAGTTACTGTATATCAAAATCTGTATTGATTTTATATATGCCTATATTAAAAACAAAATGAAGAACTTGAACTATTGTATGTAGTATAACCCCTTATCTTTTTGGCAGAACTGCCATATTATATCACCTGTTAATATAATTTCCATAAAAAAGCAAGTAAAATAAAAATAAGTTTATGAAAGACTGTTTCTGAAGTGTTTTACAAATATAGGTACATTTTTAACCACTGCTGGCTCCTTTTTTAGGCTCTGGTTCATCTTAGTGTGTATTCTGGTATTGCTATCATGCGCTCCCTACCAATGGAAGTCATCCACAAGTAACCATGAAATATTGGACTTTTTTTTTTTTTTTTTTTTTAAATTAACATACTGGATTTTCACAGGTTGAGATGGAATATTTGAATCCTCAATCATTACAGTTGTATAATTGGTGTTCCACAACAGGCCTTTGGCAGGGTACATCCATTTGATAAATTGTGTGAAGGAATGTCCTCACCATTTTTGGTGACTCACAGTACATCAGTGATAATTAAAACCAGTTTAACAACAGCTAAGGTATTGCAATTTACCTGTGTACGGTGACATCTCTGTACTACTGACTACGTTTAGCTCTCAGTAGTAATACCTATTGAATATAACATTAACTTTAAAAGTGGCCAGAATCATCAAAGTACTGGGATTTGAATTTGTTTCTGCTGTTTTATTCTGATCAAGGTGCTTACCCTGAATTATTCCAGTGAAATTACCTAGCTCTTTAAATTAATAATAAATACAGACTATCCTCAATTTATGACCAGGTTTGGGACAACCAGGTCGTAAGTAGAATCGATTGTGTGTTGCATCGTACTCATCACAGAGTGATAATTTTTACTTGCGTAGTCTGCCATATGATAACTTTTTTGCAAATATTTGTAGATGTTTTTGACCCTTTTTGTTTTATTTCAGGCCATGGTGTAGTATACAATTCATATTAATATCAAATAATTCACCATTTTATTCTTGACCAAAGTTTCTTTTTAAAAAGTAAAGGGTGTTTATAACCTTTTTTTTTTTTTTTTTTTTAAATCAGTATTCTGTGTCATTGGACAGCAAAATGTAGTAAGGGTAAGCAATGTCATATCTTACAAATGTTCTGTGGGTCAGCCTGTCAAGCTCGTTGATGCCTCATTATTGGTCATTGGTGCTATTCATGCAGGTCAGACGGAGGTGGTGCTATAGGGAATACTGCAGCAGTTTGGGAAATTTTTGGTGTGAGTTTAGTTCTGTGAGATGCATTATAAAAGTTGAGATGTGTGCCAAATTAACCAAAAATTTACATCTCTTTGTGATGTGACACTAAGAAAATAACTGACAACATGAGGAAAAACTGTGTTGCATGAGTTTAACTGTGGAAGGGAGGGAGAAAGGACAATAGGAACTGCAGTGGAGTAGATGTAAGAAGATGGTTGGCTGTGCATGGGTGGGGCATGTAGCATAGTCTTGCACAGCGTTCACTTTACGCAATCATTACTGTATGATGCCACATGCATACAGTGCAGGTACTGAACACGTGCAATGCTTTTATGCATTTTCAAAACATTTTTTATTTACAGTATAAGCTATAAGCGCTCATTCGTGTTGTATGGCTGTCAGCAGACAGTCATTACTGTCATATACATTGTACATTATAAAATGTTCATTTGCTTATCAGATTTCTGGAAATCATAAAAGGAAAGTTTGACATTTTTGTCCATTTCATTTTTAAAATGGTTTATTACTGATTCTTGTTAGAGTGAGTCTGTCATATGTTGAATACATCGTAAGTTGAGGGCAGCCTTTAATCAGCTTAGCTTACAATGAAAGGTTTGTGAACTACCTTGGACAAAGGGGCCACTTTTAAGTTCCACTGCACACTGCCTATAATTAGATTATTTCTATCAGTATCACGAATCTAAAAATATTAATGATGATGACAATGAAGAAATCACACTTGGTGTGTTGGTGAGATGTTGGTGGATTTGGTCCTAAGTAAAAATGTTTTCAGGATCACCTTGTGTACCATTAAATAGGTTTTAGGCAAACAGGACACGAACTGAAACTGGGCCTTGAATTTTGCTTTACTGAGCTGTGGAAAGACCACTTAAATAAATAAATAGCCTATAAAAATTTCTGTGGGTAGCATAGAAAAATTAATGGAATTTATGAGTCAGAATGTAAAAGATTTATTGATAGGTTATGCCTACATTCATGTCACTCCTACTACGTAATTGAATGAGTTTTGCATTTATTGGGTTAGTTTCTGTTCATACATAGAGCATTCACTATATAAGCTAGTAGTAGTAGTAGCTAGCTTATTTTTGTCTTGTACTCAATGCATGCACAAAAAATGAGTGGTCTTCATCCTCAGTAGACTGTTTTTTGCGCTGTGCTCACATAAAAGAACAACGAACACATCTCAGTGTCTGAAAATACTAAGAAACCAAGTTTCAGTTGAAAGTAGGATTGATCAAATATAAAGTATTGATTTGTTCCAATGAAATCAGGTGCCATTTCCAATGTATGTATTGTGTGCAGAAATTCGTTTCAGTGTGACAATGCAGCCATCAGATTTTCTTAGGCACTTAGAAACAAAGGACTTTTATCAAAAAGAGAAATTAAAATTTTTACAAAAGGAAAAAGGCAAGCTAAATGAGAAAAAGAGGATTTGAAGGTATACCTTGTTCAGAAAGTAGCTGTACTGAGGGCATCGTATATCATGGCTCAAAGAATTCCGGAAGCTGAGGAGCCCTTTTCAATTGGAAAGAATTTAATCCTAGCTGGTGCAAAAGACATGTATTTCCTGTGTTATAGCTCCTGGGCAATAACTGACTCCACCAGGCCATGGAAGAAATATAAATGTATTTTCTGGTCTCTGGCACAAAAAACATTAAGAGCCACTGCGATTAAATTGCTGCTAGCTAACTGGCATAAGCATTGTTGAATATTTAGTTGTTTCTGAAGCTAAGATGCTTTCTAGAATTAGTGATTGACATAAGTTCATCTGCATACCAGTACCTTTCAAAGAAACAAAACCATCTGGTCTTTTGGGGGGGGCATACTGGCTCCTTCACATTTTAACAAAGTCCATCAGTTGTGCTTTGTTTTCTCAGCTGAGATCGTGTCTAGGGAGTCTTAGACATCAGGAGGAAATGAAAGCCAGGGGTACAGGGTAGGACTGCAGTGCATCAAAGACAGTCTTGTTGATGGCCTGGTGACCTGTACAAAGAGACGATCTGGACGGAGGAGGTGAGAACAAAGGAAGACTTGTAAGAACGATAGTTTTGAATGGGCAGCTCAGCTGCTGTCACCTTAAGGTAAGGGCCTTACTCTTTTCTCTATGTTTCAGACTAATAGTAATAATTTATAAGCAGGTGAATAAACTGCATAAAAATCATACCATCAAATCACACCCAGAATACATTTTGCAACAGCTTGGCCTCAGGGTCAATTTTGGAAGGAGAGAAATGTATCATTTTAAAGCAGCTATTATTTATAGCTAGGTCATTATCTTATATAATGTTTTTTTTTTCCTGACTGAACAATGGGTGTAATGCTATTTAACGGTCTTTGCTGAAATGCTATGGCCAGCAACACTACAAACCTCTGAAAACATCCTAGTGTGAGATCTACCCATTGCTGTTAACACCAACCTCTGAAAACATCCTAGTGTGAGATCTACCCATTGCTGTTAACACCAGACCTTTTGATTTCATTGCTGAAAAAAATGCAGAATATCTGACAGTGTGTGGTTATATGTATGGCAATGGAACATATGAAGTACATGGGTCTCATTCATTTGGTGTAGTCAGATGAGCTAATTATTTTAAAGATATGTATTTTAGTGTCTGTTCCAGCACCAACTTTGCATGTCCTTCATCCAGTTATTGCCATACACACATCCTCCAGACCCTTCAATCTCAAAGGAGACAGCTCCCATTTCCCCATTTTTTTAGTTTTATTTATGTATATAACCAAATACTTACAAAACATACAGGGACAGCTTGTACCATCATTACACACAAATAACTCTGTGCCATTACATGCGAGTTGCACCTTTGTATATCACCCTCTTACCTTAAAGTCTTCATCCTACCTTTGAATTTAACACTAAGTTGAATTGCACTGTAGTGATATAGTTCAACTGATCTTGGGACACATCACATCATGACCAACACTGTTCACCATCCGAGTCGTCTTGAACCAAAATTGGCAATCTGGCAACAGTGGATTGTGGGTTGAGAACTGCAACTTGTACAGCGTTCAAGACCGAAAACCCTTGCACTGGTAGTTGTCAGGTGCGCCGTGGTGTTTGCAGTCGAACAAACTGGACTCCTGCACTCTTTCACGTTTACCTGTTAGACAAGGCTCTAAAGATGGCAAACTCCTGTGATTAATAATTCAAAGTCCATTTTTGCTGCTGTACCCTCCCCACCATTCTCAGCAGTTCATCACATCTAAAAGCGTGCAAACACAATCCCAGATCAGCGTCCTTCAGTGAGAGTCAGTCCATGAAAGAAGTGTCCATGCCCTCCGCGTCAGGGTGTAGCAGCCGGTCAGCCAAGCGCTCGATGTCATCCAGACTGAGTTGCCGGAGTGAGCGCTCATAGTCCTTGGAGGAAAGCAACACACTGTAAGTTAGCCCCTTCTGTGTGTTCCCACATAACATCTGCCTATGTTTCTGCTTGTTCACTGCAAAAAGTGAAATGCAAAATTATATTTAACGATGGCTTTTACTGTGTAGTAGCATCTTTGTGTAAAACACCATTTGAATGCATTATTATGGTGAAATGAGGTATGGTATATTGGAATTCAACCAGTATTCAGTCCATTATGACCTTTCTGGTCCACGTGGTGAGATCAACACAATGAGTATGGCCATCTCTACAGCAGTGGGCAGAGTGTCTGAACAGACCGACGGTTGCAAGCAGCTTTCTGCTCTCTTCAATCTCTTCAAGGGTTCTAACCTTTATGAGCTGTTCCTGCACCTTAGCTGCATCTGTGGGGCTAAAATGTTTGGCAAGCACTGTTGAAAGCACTTGCCACACACCCACATTACTCGTACTGCTGCTACTGGCCCCCCCTGGCACTCCAGTCTGCTCCCCTGCTGGCCTGACTACCAGGTTTATCTTGGCATCTGGTCCAATGGAGTAGTCGCTGAGCCGGTGTTCATCTGATAGGAGAAAAGGGAACTTCCAATTTAATAACAGGCAACTTGGCACATGTGACAAAGAACACTGAACTTGCGATTCTGTAAGTTATGGCTCGTGTACAGCAGCGGTGACAGCAGGTGTCCGAAAAAAAGAGTTTCTGATAACAGCATGTTTAAATGTATTATGAACTATACCTGCCAGAGATTTCCCCTTGTAGAGGAGCCGCTGCTGACTGGGGGGTATGTTCAAACGATCTGAGACCAACTCTTTCACAGTTGACACCTTCTCATTCTCAGTCACCTGCAGATAAGGAACATGTCCTTAAAAAATCCTTTTGTCATTTCGTCTGCATATCCTTTCATAGTATTCATTTTGTATACATTTGAAACCCTCCCCCCATCAGTATGTAGCAAACAGATTTTTCAAGCTGTGGATTAATGGCACATTCAGGCATAGGTTCAAATCCAGCTGTGTGGAGTTTCTTCCCACAGTTCAAAGGTAAGTGTTTCAGGTTAATTTGCGTTTCTAAGCTACCTACTGTGTGTGTGTGTGTGTGTGTGTGTGTGTGTGTGTGTGTGTGTGTGTGTGTGTGTGTGTGTGTTGGGCCACACTCATATCCTTACTTAGGATACACCTATAGCCTAGCACTTTGATTTTGGGACTCGACCCCGCAATGATGAGATTGGAAAATTGAGACTAACACAACAAATTAAAGGGGCAAATGAAGGTAATGTTACATACAATAATAATAAGGTGAAGTATATATTGCAATTTTTTAACAGTAGTTTAATTTGGTGCTTTTTAGCTCTAATGACTTTTACAGATGTCTTCATGGAGATTTCCTTCCCAATGAATGACCCAGTTATATCACTTTAACAGGGGCTGGAAGTCTTGCAAAGACATGCATCAACTTCTGCCTGAAATTTTAACTGACTGCTGTCTGCTTGACATTTTACTACACTTAAGTGTTCTATTAAAAATAACACTAGGCTTAATTACCAAAGTCCACTTTATATCTGCTGATAAAAACATTTAGTTTCCACTATCAAGTGTTTTACATTTCTTGTATCTATAAAACAACCTCTCAAAAAAAAGCACATTTTTGCAATTCCAGGGTATGGCAATGCAATGAGTAATCGGGCGAGTATTTTTTTTTTATGTTTTCTACTTTAAAAAAAAAAAAAAAAGTCAATGGGCTGAATGTATGATTCAGACCAACTTCAACACATGGAGCACAATGGATTTTCTAAATGTAGACTGAAGTATTTTCAAGTATAGCACGTTGCAGCGGGAAACAGGCCTTGGATAAATGAGTTGATATTAATGCACAGTTCATCTCTGCAAATTCACCTTTACCATGAAAACATGAACAACAACTCCAATGTTAACACATTTCATGAGGTACCAGGGTCTGAGCATAAGACTTTTTTGGAACATTTCCATATTTTATTAAATGTTGCAATGGGCTTTGAATAAGGCAGCTTACCATACAAGGAGAAAAATTTGGTATTTAAATGTCAGCATACAGAAAAGACAAGACACAGTTAAGATGCTACAGCCTGAGGAGGGGTCCTACAGCTCATGTTAATCTTGCACCTACAGTGTAAGTGCAAGTCCTCCAACAAACCGTACTGCCAAGTTACCATCACACCATCTCCTTTTGCTACATGTCAAAAACAGATGACCTGCCACATCACAATAATATAATAACCATTTTAAGGATGGAATTAGATAATGTAAATAAGGGGTGGGGAACATTACATTTTAGGTACTAAGAACATGAGCTTAAATTTCAAAATGTATTTGCATAGGAAAGGTAAAAACTCAAACACAGCCAATGCAGTGGACAAATTTATGGACAAATGCAGTTTGTCTGCACCTCAACATACAAATGTTTTCCAAATAATTTTCTCTTAAACCATTAATGTATTGTGAATTGCTAATAGTTTTCCAGCAATAATGTGTTATACATGTTCATTTGCAAAAGGTTGCATAATTTGCTGTGCACACAAAAACTGCATGACAGTCTGAGTTTCAGTGGCAGAACTATTCTAGAAAAATCATGCTGCGTTTAATGTGCATCCTTACAGGGCATCGGTTATGACCATCGCATTTCATGGTACGTTTAAAAAAGGAAAACATGCTGACATTTCTGGAAAATTTCAAGTTTCATCTCTAAATGCAAGTTAATAAAAATTGGGGCAATTACGCCACCCCCATAAAATATTTGTACAAAGAAACCAAAACCCCTATCACTTCTGAGTGCAGTATGAATACAGATGTGCAGATGAGATGCTTATTGACATTTTACAAGAAACTGATCAGACTGATCAGTAACCCTCTTACTATTAAGTCCCAGCTGTAACTGGTCTGGTTAACCTCACAAACTTATGTGGCACCTTTGTTCCAGGCCCCTTGCAATGTTAGACAAGCAACCTTCCACTGAGGCTGTAGGGTCATTTTTACTGTCCCACCTCAAGCCAAGTACCTTCACCATGACCGCTACAGCAGGTGCTCGGGTCTGAACCAGAACCTTCATCATGGAAGACGACAAACAGCCTTGGTAAAGGACTTTATCTCTACCTGCTGATACGGGGCGGCCGTGAAGACAAAGCTGGACACACCAACTGCTGCCATTTTTTGTCAGCTTCAGTCAGAGAAGAGCACCGGCGCCCGATCATGAGGTTTAACCTCGAGTGGTTCAGCAAAGCAGGAATTCCTGTGATACGTCAGATGATGTGGAGCAAAACGACCCGCTCTCTACGTGAAGATAACCGAGACCCTGCTAGTAAGTGATGGACTCCACTGTTTCGGCTGACAAAACCGAAACACGTGCGAGTTTTATAAACGGGGATTTTTCATCACGGTGCCAAGCAGCCTGGTGTGGGAAACTGCGGTAGTAACGCCAAGATGGGCTCAGTGCCTCAAACCACATAAATCAAACGCACATAAATACGAGTTGTAGAACTGGTATGGGACACTGACTATTAAGATTTTACACGGCATTGCGGTGGCATAGCCCTACATCCACAAGGCCGCTCATCCCCGCTCTTTCCTGGTGCCTTTGACTCAGGGACAACGCCACTTCCCTTCCCCCCCGCTACAAGCCAACAAGGGCTCCGTGACCGTTACTTACCTGTAGGCTACACTCTTTTCCCTGAAGCGGCTTCACTGTGAGTATCATTTTGTCATTCGAGCTGCTTTAAGAATCTTTCGATCTTGTGTAGAAACGAAATTTGCTTTTATACAACTACAGACACTGTGGCCCGGCGTAGCGGCCTGCTAGCGGAGCGCAGGACTGCGGTGGTTCCACACGGAACACGTGACTTGAATAACGCGTCACGGCGCCGCTCTTAAAGTGACAGACGCACGGACAGCTCTGTGCTGCACAGCCCGGCCCAGAGTGACACAAGTCGGAACCCGAGTGTCAAAGCCCAGAAAGGACCGTTGGAGCCACGCTGGGCACCATAGTGCAGCTGAGCGCTACGGCTTGTTTGCACTGTGTTCGGCTGAGTTATTCACTGGCAAGCAGAAATACCGAATTACCCGTAGGGTAATAGGGATATTACGGTTTCCGATTCTTGGACAATTTAAAAAAATAGAGAACATGTATTAATATGTAATTTCAGACCCGATTTAAATTCCGCATTGATGTCGAAAATTTATAAGCCATATATGTGCTCCAGGAGAGCACTTTCTGATGTAGTAATTAAAGGGGTCGAATGGACAGCAAGCGGTGTAGGGTTGAGGGTTGCTATCCTACCATGAGGTTCCTAGTTTGAATCCCACTTCTGCTATAGCGGCCTCGCTCGCGGTACAGTAGATTAACCCCGAAATGACAGCGGAAAAATGTCCTGCTGTATAGCAGAACACAACTTTGGTCAAAGGTGTCAGATAAACAAAGATTAATATTAAAATGGAGTTAAAAAAAAAAAAAAAAACACCCGTCATACAAAATTTACTTCCTTTTATATCGCGTATCGTAACTCGCATCTTTTATGTAGCAAAATGAGAATTAAACAAAATTCCCCAACAAGTATGCCTGACTTTATTTTTACTGCACCGTTTGCGTGAACACACTGATTTTGGTTTTTATTTAAGCTATTGTGTGTTTAAGGCGTGTATTTAGCGCCTTCGCGTTGGCGCCCGGGTCTCGCGCTGCAATTCGGCTGCGGGCGACGGTGCGGGCAGCGCGCGCGCGCTCGCCCCTCACTCCTCCTCGCGACACGCGTCCAAGCGCACGGCGCGCGCTCCTGCGGTGCCTCCGCCGAGTGCGGCTTCGCGCTGGCCTGTGGCGGAACATCCGGGCTGTGCCCATGCGTTCTGAAGTGCCGTCCAAAAACGCGACAAATCGCCCACTTGCACAGCGAGGCAGAGCGCGGCGCTGTGTCCGACGGGGACAGCGCCGAACCCCGAGACAGTAAAACGGCGTGGCGGTGTCAGCGCCGTCCCTGCTTCGAGTGGAGCGAGTCGGGGTCCAGCCGGCTCCTGCCGCGATGGGCAGCGCTCACAGCGCCTGCCTGTCGGACTCCGCACCGCTCACACGCCAGTCTCTACCTGTCCACTGTGAGGTGCACTGAGCATCTCCTTTCCGCACCTTGTTTTACCACAGTATCTGCCGGAACCGCTCCGCAGGGCTGTGCTCCTCTATCCCATCGCGCACACGAACAGTACCGAGCCGTGTCGTTTCTGCATCCCGAAGACGTCTCACACAGGTAAGAACGCAGCATCTCTGTCGGATCGCATTTTTATTTAACGTGTGCATTCGTTCCGTTGTCTGTGAAGGAAACGTAGACTTTTATTTGCAGAAAAAGCCCCTGTGAGTCATGTATGAAGTGGAATGCGATTTAATTCCATGAGAACTCCTGTCATGAACCGTACTCTACAGGACTGGGCTGGGCTGCTGTGCAACTTGGTGCAGAATAAGTCTGTTTAGGTTATCCTTCCACGACATAAACCTTTTTTTCCATTATTCTGAATGGATGTCATAATGCCACCTGCTGTGTCTGTATTATCCGTGCAAACTTTTACAAATACAAACCCACGCCTGTCTGAATCCCTGCCAAAATCTTCAATATGGATCAAAACTGTATTGGCCATGAAATACATATCTCACCATTGATATGTACATGCCTAAATGAAATTTTACATTGGCTACAGATATGGGTTCACCATTTCCATGGGCATTTTATGAGCTCCCGCATTCCATATAATAAAAATGTATGGTATAAATTGTCCCGTTCACCCAAAGCCCACACTGCTACTCTCTTCCACTCTCCAGACAATGGGGACACTGCGGGACCTCCAATTTGCCCTGCAGCTAAAAATTGAGGAGCTGCGGCAGCGGGACGCCCTCATCGATGAGCTTGAGCTGGAGCTGGATGCGAAGGACGACCTAATTCGGCGACTGCAGGGAGAGCTGGACCGCTACCGGGCAACTCTCGGCCCCCTGGGGCCCTCTGCAGCCACCCCTGGTAGCTTTGCAATGATCGCTGTCTGATGGCGCTGCCCCCAAAGTGTCTGGATGCGCAGTGTGCTCAGTAGATGCTCTTTTTGTCTTTTTGACAACTACATTATGGTTAACAGTACAGAAAACATTATTTCAGTTTTAGGTTTGGCTTTCATTGTATACAATTCAAACTGTGTGTTACATTAAGAAATTGTACTGTTTTATCCTTGTTAGTTGCATAATCTGGAATTTACTACAGATATTTGTCCGTGTTGTGTCTATTCTAGGACCATCTACAGTTCCAGATGAGCCCCAGCGTACCAAGAGACAGGCCATATCGGCCGAGCCCACCACCCTGGACCTTACCCAGTTGTCTAATGTCACCCTGACCAGCTACAGCAAGAGTAAACCGTGAGGGAACCCCTTTTCCTGAGCGCTTGATGATAGTATGATGCCACTGACGTAATAATTTAGGATTTGCCAAGGTTTTTGTTGAAAATATTTAGGTGAATAAGAGAGAATGCAACAATCGCATCACACAGCGAAAGTAATACGTGACACTGACACACTGACAGATCATTGGCCTTTTAGTTGCTAACAGCCTAAATTTTTGTTTGTTAAGGTCATATGTCTGACCAAATGCCAAAGTGATACCACAAACCAGGACATTTTGAACTTTTGAAATCTTACAGAAGAGTTTGTTGTTTGTACTTTTACCTGGAGATCATTATGCACGGTGTGTTTTAACTGATAACCTTTACGTTAAACTCTTCCGTAAACTGTAATCCATACACACTGACCGGTGACAACAGTGCCACATAGCTCAATTTTAATAGGCACACAGTATTTCATATACTTGACTATTGTAAAGAAAAGTTTGTAGGAAGATTCCCTTTAACTGAATGGCTGACAATGATTTTGAACAGTCCCTAATGTAATCAGACTTGCAAAGATGACATTAAATCACTGTAATTTTCCACTTCTACGATAATTTCAATGGGTGATATTGTACTCTTGCAGTGAAAACGTAATGTGTTCGTGTCCTAACCGGTCATTTTCTGCTGTCTTCATTCCCAGGTCACAGGAGCTAATTCAAAATGCTTTACTTGAGAATGATTTCATGAAGCACCTTGAAATTGGGCAGATTTCAGCCATTATAGATTGTATGCACCCCACCACCATCTCCCAAGGGTGCTGTGTCATTAAGGAGGGTGATGATGGCTCCATGGTCTATGTGTTAGAGGGTGAGAGAGGCTGACAGCCAGAGAACATTATTATTATTATTATTATTATTATTATTATTATCATGTTGCTTAAGTTACACTTTTATTCATTGTGGCTTAGAACCTTGGTTATTTTCTGAAGCTGAGTATTTTATGAACTATTTCTTCAATTATATTAAAAAAAGATTCAACTTGGACATAGACTCACAACCTTTCAAGTTACAGATACAGTACATGTCTTTAAATTGCCTCTGTAAGATGCAGTTTGTTATTTTAATAATGCTAAGTTTTTTGTGTTGCAAAGCCAGAGATGACTGGTTTAAAAAAGATACTTTTCTGCACACAGTATAAAGATGGTTGTGTCCACATTGTGCTCATAGCCCGAGGCAGTCTGGACAAAACATGTAAATGATGTATGGAACATACGAAGAGTAAACCTTGGTTCTGCAATATCTTTAATATATTTTCCTTTTTGGCCTTTCAAGCAAAGAGTGAGATGTGTTCCTTGTGGATCTGACCTTGTTGTCTAGCGCTACCTCTCCTCTCCCACACAGTGACATTGTAGATGCCAGCAGCTCCAGCTATGTGGGGCCACAATGGAAGGCAGATGTTTAAATGGCATGTTTACGAGAGGAGAGATTTAGCAGCAGCAAGACCGATGAGCTAGACCTGCGAGCTGACACAGTGTTTGAGGGCCAGCGTGCTTGATGGCGGAACGAGGACACAAAGAGTGGCTCCATGCAGGTTCCACTTACTGTGAAAATGACCTTGCATGCAGCTAGGCTGAGCAAAACTGAACTGAGGAGGGACAGGTCATGGTTGTGTCTCCAACTCCATCTTTCCACTTTTTGTAACAGTAACACTCAGGTGTCATTAACCTGTGTGCTTGTCCTCTTCTTCAGAAGGAGAGCTGGAACAGCTGGATTGGCAGCCGGCTGTCATCTGCTTCTGACACCTCACTTTAGTTTCCGTTTCTTTTTTTTGTCTTGGTTCTGTTAATCACTGTCACCCGCCTGCTGACACACGGACACACTCGCACACACCAGCCCACACACTCGTTCACACAACAGCACTGTTTTGCTCGCTTGCGCACTGTCATATAGGCGCACTCAAGCACACAGATTCTGCCTCTTCTAGTGAGTGCGCATGCGTGCACACACACACACCTGTCTTGTAGCGATGTTACCCCTAAGGGGACGTTTGCCTGCCTAGTTGGGCTCTCTGTGGCATGTGCAGAGTAACACTTTTTGGTGTGTCTGTACTTATGCAGAGGGTAAGGTCGAGGTGACTAAGGACAGCCACAAGCTGTGCACCATGGGGCCCGGGAAGGTGTTTGGAGAGCTGGCGGTCCTGTACAACTGCACCTGCACCGCTACAGTCACAGGTAATGGGTCGCCCATCAGATTTTGCCTCAACTTGATTCTCTTTTCCTTAGATAATCATAATGCACTCATTAGAAATCGTACCAAAACTTCCAGCAAGTGTCTGTACATTTTCCATACCGAGGTGTTTCAGCTGCTGAGGCTGAGTCATAGGCAGAGACATGAGGGGCAGCACCCTATCAGACCGATAAAGGAGTGCACTGACACTGAAAAACTAGAAAGTGAAACACTTATTGAACTCTTACTTGTCTGAATAGAGCGAGGATCAATATTGTTTTAAAGACCTCTTTAGTTTGGGTTTTAGAAGAATAAACATTTCATAATTATATTTTGAAAGAATTTTGTATTTTTTTCCATGCACGCAGATGTACACAAGTTCTTTCTGCATCAAGATCACCTGTAACTATAGAATTCCAATAAGTGTTTAAATTTAGTATCTAACACAGGAGCCGCTTCTTGCTTGAGAGGAGAAAATCAATGCAGGATGTCACATCAGGACAGCAGGATCAACAAGGCACCATCTTCATAGTTGACAGTCGATTCTGTGTACTTTCTTTACCTTTTTGCCAAACAAAGACTCACACTATAGTGTTAGGCTTCGCCCATTCCTCTAGCTCATTTCTGTTTAAGTGCATTTCGCCTGAGTTCAATCCAGTACTTTGCCCCTTTCTCTTTTGCACTTCCTTATAAGCCTTTGAATTAAGGTTGTTTCACCATTCCTAACCCAAGACATGAGGAACTCCGTTGCTTATTATTTTGTGCAGCCATGGGAGGATAAGGGAGCCAGTAGGGAAAAAGCTAATGTCACAGGAAGCAAGTGCTGACAGAGCAGAGGGTGAAGTTAAAAGGGATTTATCCTTGAGAAAACAAGGAAACTCTCATAGAGCATCACACCTCTATAATCCTTCACAGACCTCTGGTCCTCGATTAAGCAATGATGGCCAGCTGTGCTTCCCTGGGGAGCGTCGACAACTGCGGGTCTGAGAGGAACATCCAGGGTAACACGACTACTCCATCACTCTGCGTGTAACATGTACCCTTGGTACGGTCTTAAACATCAGAGGGACCAACTGCTCTCTCAGTAACCACACTTACTGTCATGTCTCCTTACCAGGCCAGCAGAAGATGCTATTACTTTGGTGTCCTTGTTTGTACGTACAGTATGTCAGCACTAAGT
Organism: Heterotis niloticus; assembly: GCA_018136845.1. Taxonomy (NCBI): domain Eukaryota; kingdom Metazoa; phylum Chordata; class Actinopteri; order Osteoglossiformes; family Osteoglossidae; genus Heterotis; species Heterotis niloticus. Next base: position 8,069,305 of record CM030890.1, read on the forward strand.
GGTTTACGTCATTGTTCTTGCAGAAGCGTCTGGTCCTATACTGATAGAGTAAAAAGTAGCCAGCTGTATAAATGGGTAAATAATTGCAAATATCATCATCGCTACAAGCTGCTTTGGAGAATGACCTAAATTAATAAATGTAGAGTCTGTTGCCATTGGAGCCAAGGGCACATGATGTAGAATAATAATTTCTTTAGGGTCCAGAGGTTTCTCCTTGTCTGAGTTGAGCAGTCAGGCCCTTTTAAGCGTGTCTTAAGGAGTAAAACAGGAAAACCACTGAAATAATATGAGAGGTTAGCATATTGTGTTAGGTTCGGTTTTGTGTCCGGCCCTCTAAATAAAATAAATGTAACTGATGGAAAACCACGAACGCTTTACATGTGGTTTCGTACATGCTAATGCACTTACATGAGCTCTCACATGTGAATGAGGAGTATTCCTGGGCATCATGGATATTATTCTTCTAGCAGATCTGTTGAATTTGAAATCAAAGTAACTGTCAAACCTCCCCACTTCAAACGTTTCCCTTTGTGCGTCAAGAAGTAAAAATCCTTGCCTGTGTTGACTGGTCTGGTGCATTTCACCTTGTAGTACATTGACCGCCTTCCGATGCGTACTTCAGCTCCTTCTCATTAGGTATCTTTTGACCTCCAATCTCTTGTTATTAACTCGGTCTAAAACAAGCTTGTCAGTTTCTTCTGATGTTTAGTGTTATTAAATTGAGGACAATGATAAGATGGCTGCCATTGCCAGTTGGCTTTCAACCGCACAGCTGTTAGTTTTTTTTTTTTTTTTTTTGGACCAGAGTGACTTTCTATGGGCACAACAGCCAAATCTGCTGCCTTCCAGAGAGCTGAGCACCTCCTCTCACCACTGACCTGGTTTTTGGTAGGAAAAATTGGGTTGGGTGTTCTGGTGCTGTCATCCGGATGGCTTAGTGCGAATACAGGGCCGGCTCGCAGGTAACCGTGAGCCTCCTGTGTCTGCACCGCTGTACTGTGTCCCCTCTGTCTGATGCGTGGCAGTGCTGGGTCAGCCTGCTGGCTCTTGGCAGTGATTGGAACTGGAGCCCAGGGAGAATCCAGAGAGTCTCTGTTCCTCAAACAGCCATCCTTTAAGGGTGCCAGAACCACATACTAACTCTAACAGAGGGAATCCGTAATTTATCTCTTCATCTCCCTCGCTGTCTCTTTTGACTGTCTCCCTGCCTCCCTACCCCCACATCGAGACATCCTTCTTTCTCTCCCCTCCCCTTCTGGCTTTGCACAGCTCCCGTCTTCAGTGATGACCTGGATTTCCTTTCACAGTTTATTTTCCCAGCTTTTCAGTCCTTTTGAGTATTCTCTACATTTTTTTTCCTTCATCACACATAACAAAGCTTAGGAGTGGAAGCAATAAATGCAGGATGGCTGTGTTATACGATGCTCGCGTGTGTGGTTGGGGAAGAGTGTGTGCCGTTGTTGCTTGATACACAGGTGAGCAGGGAAAACCCAGACCATCCCTGGAGTCCGGCTGGTGTGAAAGAAACCGTGCGGTTTGCAGCCTATTTAAAATGAGCACTGCTTCTTGTAACTATATGGAACGTGCACTTGTTACCCTATGAAATGCTATCATAATATATCATAATACATGCAAATTATTGGCTTGTTTGAACTCTGATAAAAAGTCCATATATTATACGGCGGAGTGAAACCTGACAAGTCAGACCGAATCAATATTTGCATTGAATCACTGCATAACCCAACAGTTCTGTCATTACTTTTATATTAGCTTTAGTTCAAAACCGAGTATTCACTGTCACAGATGTCTTGGATTATTTAGGCTAAAAGTGGAAATTTATGCAAACATTGGTGAGGTACTTCAGTAATGAAATCAATAGCGGCTGTCAGATTTCGGGTGTTAAGTGTATTCAACTTGCATCCGGCTTGCTGTCACCTATGTGGGTTTGAGCCCTGTGCTTCACCATTAGTGCCGCTGAAGTTGGGAAAAACAGAGCGAGGCTCCGCAGCTTCTGCTCCTGCTGTTCTCAGATGAAGTCGTGAGGGCAGGCTCTTTATTAAGCGTTCTTTATTCAGCTTTTTTGCTGAATTTGTCCAACAGTTGTGTAATTCAGGTGCTCCAAATGTTCCTCCTCCAACAGTTGTTTTACATTTTAAAACTAATACGTATGGTTTAATAAATTGGCTTGCAGAAGCTTAAGACCACTGTGAATAGCAGAATGGCCCTGTGGTATAACTGCTTTTGACTTGCACATACCGCTTAACTATAGGTTACATGAGCATGCATCTGCAGTGTGATACAATATTTTAAATGTGTATATTTTAAAGAGCGAGTTTTGCTGTATGTAGTAACACTTCAGTGAGGAGTTGTGTCCTGCAGCATTGTTTTGCAGTAGCACTCGATGAGTCCTCTGTAATTTATCATCATTTTTAAAATGTCTGAAAATAATTTTAAGCACTGTTAAAATTTTTACATCTGTAATCCATATAATAATGTCGTCAGTGTCTGTTCACTTTTGTCAGTTATCTATTCTGTACTATATTGCACATGCGCGGTTTTCAAGTTCCATTTATGCAATATACTGTATTAGAGACCTGTTATTGGGCTTTTTCATCAGAAACACATGTAGAGCCCTAGTCGAGGTATTACTGCAGTTGTTCAGAAATGTATTTATTTATTTGATTTATTTATTCGTGGTCCCCACCCTTGTACAGCAGACTGTAGTCAAATCCTACAGAAGACTGTGTTGTTGGGTCAGCAGTGGGCTTTAATCTCTCGCTTCCAAAAAGAGCAACTGAATCAATTAATTGGGTTCATTATTAATTCACAACATCTCTGCCAAAGTTCTGCTCTTCTGCTGCCCACAGCATAGAGGAAGGGAGTGGGGGTGGGCTGGAGAAGGAAGGGGGGGAGGCAGAGATGGAGGAAAAATAGCCTTGAACCTTTATTCTGCGCTCAATTATGTGCAATGCTGACAGAGAACAGACCCCAGAGACTCAGAAATACCACTCGGATTGAAGAGAATTTCATTCTTGTTAATGCCTCTGTATTGGTAGCAATGAATGTTTCTCGCACGGGTTTGGTGTGAAGCGCAGAGGTGTATGATGGTTGGGACGCTGTTACCCTGCTGTTAGTCGTGTTACTGGTATCAAACTGGACATGCAAGAATGCCAGTATCAACTGGGTAAACACACAATTGCGATGGCAAGGAAACGCTTATTGATCATTGCAGTACATGTTTAGAGTGAAAGTGAGAGACGGGAAAAATGTATTCAGGTTAAATAAACACACGTACACGCAGTTATGTAAAATTAGGACAGTCTCAGTTGTCAGCTTCCGCTGAGCTGCTGTATGTACCTTATGTTTTCACTCACAGGACTGTTTATATACTTGCCTGCTTTTTAGTGTCAAAGCTCTGACGCATGTGAATTGTTTGATAAAAGTGACATTGCTGGCGGTTCCAGCTCTCCTCTGCTTGCCTTTACCCGCACCCCTTGTCTTTGTTTTCTTTCCTCAGCCTTGACTGACATCAAGTTGTGGGCGATTAACCGGCAGTGCTTCCAGACCATCATGATGAGAACGGGTGTGATAAGGCACACGCAGTACATGGAGCTCCTGCGCAGGTGACCGCCGGATGTCGCAATATATGCATACATATACATATTACCGGTGACACTTCAGACAGACTCATCTGCAGCCAACAAATGCACTATGGCCTCATGATCAACCCGTGTGTCTCCAGTGTGCCATCCTTCCAGTACCTACCAGAGGATGTGCTCAGCAAGGTGGCCGATGCTGCGGAGGAGGTACACAGCTCCCGCACCCTTACACGCAGGTTGTTACACACCAGCTCTGTGTTAACTACATCTGCAGGCCTCTAGGGCAACAGCTGACCCGCACCATCTGAGCATGCAAACAGTAGCAGCCTCACACCATTGCACTGCGCTCACAGCCAGCAAGTTCTTCCAAGAACACAAAATGTCCACACTTTGAAAATGCATCTCATTACTGGAAGAAGCAGGAGCGAGACCACATGCCTGACCTCTCTTTTTCCTAATCTCTTCTCCCTTCACACTCCTTATCTCACTTTGTCCCCTTGGCTGAATCGCACACCTCAGGCCCACTACGCCGATGGCGATTACATCATCCGCCAGGGCGCCACCGGGGACACCTTCTTCATCATCAGCGAAGGCCAGGTGAGAACGCTTGACCTTGTAGCTATGCAGCACACAAACTCACGAAAGTAACAAAGTGATGGAGTTTAGTTTCAAAGACGTTGGACACAGCAGCTATGAGGGTGTGATTCTCTCTCTTATGTTCCCTTGTGAGTTTGGGGAATGTTTGTTTTTTCTTTACATTAATGAATGATTCAGATTGAACAGAAACTAAGATGAACACTGATAGGGTTTGCAGTATAAGTTATTTGATAGATAATCTGTACATCCTTTTGGCCTGGACAGCAAATAGGACAGCAAAAGATCACATAGATTTCTACCTGGACCCAATAAGAGGGTGTTTGCTTGCATAAACAACTCGGGCTTCAAGACAGAGCCGGTTTTCCAGTTTTAATGGTTTCCTCTAACGTAATAGAGCTTCCGAAATAAGACAGATTTAAACCAGGGTTTACAGCTCACCCTCATTTATAGCCTGACTTCGGCAGCTGGCCCATCAGTCCATTTTGCCCTGCAATTACAGGTTAACCTGCTTATTTCATCCACTTTGGAAATAATTTGAGGGGAATGACAAAGGGCACCGTAATAATTGAGCTCAGTGATCTTATATTAAAATCAAATAATAATCCAGGGATGACAGATGCTTATTTCTCGTGTACTTAACAAACGTTGAATTAGGAATATTAATTTCTGCAAAAAAAACTTTACATTTTCAATATGTTTTTGTAGATTAAAGTGTTGCAAAGGACTGTCTAGTACGACGTTGTTCGTGGTAGTTTGTGAATGCCCTAGTTGACTTGAAATATCATTCAAGTCATTTGCACGGATATAGTTGAAGAATATGAAAAAAAATTTCCCAGTTAGGTGGAGCAAAACCTTTCAGACAATTTGAGCTATGGATGAACCATCTGTTCTTACAGTTTGGGTAGAAATTTAGTATGATATACTGGACTAAAATCTCTTATTTTAGGTCTGTTTTGCCATAAGGGATTTTGTTGTTCATACCTACTGTGTTACATCATGTAAAAATGGTCATCTAGTATGGAAACTGTAGTTAAGTGATATTCAAGAGGTTTGGAAATGAGATATGACATTGGGGGCTAAAAGCAAGAAATAATAAAGTTTAATCTTTAGTCAAATGAAAACAAAAAAAAAATACAGAAAAATTCAAATAGTTCCAATAATACAGATGACACAAATTTTATATTCAGACACAACAAGCAACTATTCACACAGATTTTAATTTATTGTTCAGAAACTGGATCTAATAATAAGTGACATTATTCATTTTTAAAGAGTTCTCATTTTCAATAGTTAATTTCTTGAGCTCATCTCAAGGAACGAATAACATTCATTAAATGAGGGGAAACCTGTATTTTTATGTTACTGTTGTCATATTTGTCGCATATTTTTCAGTTGGGAACCAGTTTTTATTTCATGTTGTCATTTCATGAGAATTTACCCCAATGTGTGGAGAATGGGTATACTTCTTGCTTATGGTAGTAGGTGAACCGGAGTGGCACGGCAGGTAGTGCTGCTCTCTTATGCTGCCCGCTCTGTCTGAGCGCGAATTCAAATCTGGCTCGGTATTTGCCGAGTTCATGTGCTACGTGTATGGGTTTGCCTCAGGTGCTCTGATTTCATCCTGTGGAATTGTAATGTTCCAAATTATGTCATAAATAGTGAAAACTGAAATAAATTTTGTCAT